>JASEVX010000009.1:39747651-40192651 GCA_031761405.1 Serripes groenlandicus
AGTTACATATGATATTTATGTCACTGCTTTATGTCACTCCTGGAGTGCAAGTTATGTGATAAAATGTTTTATTACATACCTATCCAAATTTTGCATTGAAATTTAAGTGACATAAAATCAATATCAATTTTTAGAAAAATGATAACTAACACTGTGACGATAACACTTTTGTTTTTTTTATATCATCACTAGTGATGATATCATTTTTGCCGGAACTACTTTTTTTAGATTTGGAACATCTTTGGAATTTAAAGTAGGTTTAATACTAGGAATTTTAAAAAATCTGAGACCGAATACTAGGAAAATGACGTCACGTCAGCGGTTTTGACGTCATAACGCTTGTCATTTGGCGCCAAATAGAAGCAGCAGTATTTGGTTACGTAACATTCATACGCCTAAGGCCAAGTCATTTTTTTTTTATATGTTTCTTTAAAATAAAGGGGAGATTTAACCAGATATATAATAAATAGAATAACTAACTGCATGTTTTTGATATCGAATTTATGTCACTCGGGAACAACGGGGTAATTTGGTGTAAAATCACTCAACCTACGGTTTCGTGATTTTAACCAAATTACCCCTTTCTTCCCTTGTGACATAAATTCTATATCAAAAACATGCAGTTAGTTATTCTCTATTTATTTACATACCTATCCAAATTTTGCATTGAAATTTAAGTGACATAAAATCAATATCAATTTTTAAAAAAATGATAACTAACACTGTGACGATAACACTTTTAGTTTTTTTTATATCATCACTAGTGATGATATCATTTTTGCCGGAACTACTTTTTTTTAGATTTGGAACATCTTTGGAATTTAAAGTTGGTTTAATACTAGGAATTTTAAAAAAAACTGAGACCGAATACTAGGAAAATGACGTCACGTCAGCGGTTTTGAAGTCATAACGCTAGTCATTTGGCGCCAAATAGAAGCAGCAGTATTTGGTTACGTAACATTCATACGCCTAAGGCCAAGTCATATTTTTTTAATATGTTTCTTTAAAATAAAGGGGAGATTTATTCCAGATATATAATAAATAGAATAACTAACTGCATGTTTTTGATATCGAATTTATGTCACTCGGGAACAAAGGGGTAATTTGGTGTAAAATCACTCAACCTACGGTTTCGTGATTTTAACCAAATGACCCCTTTTTTCCCTTGTGACATAAATTCTATATCAAAAACATGCAGTTAGTTATTCTCTATTTATTATATACCTACTATGAATCAAAGCATTTGATTGGACGAGAAGCAGTCACGTGTGATTCAACAAAAAATGACTATTTGACTCTTTTCGCTTTTATTCTAAAAATCAGGTCCAATAGTCCATTTTCGAGTCAATAGTTCAATTGTTACATGGCACGCGCGTCTAAAAGGTGACGTTTTTTTTTTTAAATGACGTCATGCACGTGCATAACCAACGTTTTAATGCGCGCGCCATGTAACAGTATACTGCATTCTCCCTGCATTTACAATAGAAGCAGCAGTATTTGGTTACGTAACATTCATACGCCTAAGGCCAAGTCATATTTTTTTAATATGTTTCTTTAAAATAAAGGGGAGATTTATTCCAGATATATAATAAATAGAATAACTAACTGCATGTTTTTGATATCGAATTTATGTCACTCGGGAACAAAGGGGTAATTTGGTGTAAAATCACTCAACCTACGGTTTCGTGATTTTACACCAAATGACCCCTTTTTTCCCTTGTGACATAAATTCTATATCAAAAACATGCAGTTAGTTATTCTCTATTTATTATATACCTACTATGAATCAAAGCATTTGATTGGACGAGAAGCAGTCACGTGTGATTCAACAAAAAATGACTATTTGACTCTTTTCGCTTTTATTCTAAAAATCAGGTCCAATAGTCCATTTTCGAGTCAATAGTTCAATTGTTACATGGCACGCGCGTCTAAAAGGTGACGTTTTTTTTTTTTAAATGACGTCATGCACGTGCATAACCAACGTTTTAATGCGCGCGCCATGTAACAGTATACTGCATTCTCCCTGCATTTACAATAATAATCCTGTGTGTTAGAATCTACATTTATGTTACATCAATTTACCCAATTAAAATTATGACAGCAATGTAATAAACAAACTAGTTAAAATGTGCGTTTTTCATGAAGATATATAATAAAACAGCTATTTACTCCTTTTGAGTTCAATGTTGAAAAACTATTCTTGCTCGCAAATGACTATTGACTTGGAAGAATAGTTTTTCACTATTGACCTCAAAAGGAGTAAATAGCTGTATATTATCGCCCCAGTAAACACATTTCATGTATGATGAAAATACAATGCAATTATAAAATGCAATTTTACATTTGCCTAACATTATGCACTCAGTATGGGATAGGTTTTAATTTTGTACCATGGGGTGACTAAATCGAAAACACATATTATTGTAAAGAAAATATGTCTGAAAAAACAGCCTTTATGATTTAAGAATTGGTTTACGGAGTTCACTAGGCTACGCTTTTTAAATTGTTTGGTTAACTGCTCTGACGAGCTCAGAAAAAAGATTCGGGTGATGTTTTTTCATAATTCATAAATGCTTAATTTTGATATTAAATATCTTTAAAACTTGTTAGAATTATTTGTATTTTTTATTTATATACTCTCGTTTTTTGCTAAATATCACATATATCGTAGCATATAAAGTGTATAATCCCTACGTCAAAATGGACCCTTTTTGCTCTTGATAACATTTTATTATAGACTATGGTATCCTGGTGAGCAATAAAGGAACATATTGGCCTTCTTGTTTAAGATAAAGGTACATTTGGCCTTCTTGTTCAAAATAGTTACATCTTGTCCGTTTGCACAGGTTATTTAAATGTATTGAACTGCATCTGCTTCCCTTTAATTCATGCTTTAAAATCATGCGCTGCGTCTTTGATGCTTAGCATCAAAATTCGTCTTGTTAGTCTTTTGAATACAATAAAAGTAAACTTATACAAAACAAGTACTTATCTTAAAATGTGATTACTTTTAACAACTGACATCACTGAAAGGGCGAAAACAATGATAATTTGATAACTATAATATAAAGAGAATGTTATGTATCAAGATCAATGATATCTTTATCTCGGGATTAGCACATTCTCTATTAAGGTAGTGTTAATAGAAAACAATGAGTCCTATGTACTATATATAGGATCTGACATGAGTTGTCATTTCATATAAAGTTTTATTAAACGAGTTCAAGATGTTTAGTTATTAAGCGAGCCTGTGGCGAGCTTAATAACAAATATCTTGGACGAGTTTAATAAAACTGTTTATGAAATGACAACGAATGTCAGATTCTTTTTATCACATGACAAAACACACAAAGAAAATCGGGTTTTCCAAAGCTATTTTAATTTCGTCAGTAAACCGTATAACAAAAATGCCACAAATAATTATGCCGATGTCATATCCAGCTTAGTTTATTAAAAGTAATAATAAATAACACTCATGAGATATTATATATATCACATAAAGTGACTTATGAGGTGTATTTCGATAACAATGTACAATAGTTCTAGATGAAATTTACGGGTTTTGGCGCCAAAGTGGCTAACGTAGGCTATGACGTCAAAACGTCAAAACCGGACGTCATTTTCCTAGTATTAGGTCATGTTATATTACACACGTTGTATACAAAGAAATACGTAATGGGTATATTACATCGGATACAAGCATTGCCATGTGATAAAAAATTATAACTTAGTATTTGGAAGAGTCCATAGTACATTCTAGGATTATTAAAATACATATGTTGAGTTGAGCACCTAACAGTGTAGAAGATCAAATGGTGGTCGGGCTATAAATTGGTGGCACAGGTTTTACAAAACAGTTTCAGCATTCAAATGGTTAATGTGAGGCGTATGGTCCGCCATTATTAACAAATTCATTCCTTTTACAGTACAGTCATTCGTGATAATCAGTGTAAAGTTTGTTCTAGGAAGCGAATTGAAGTATCCAATGTTCTTAATTAAAGCGTGACGTAATATAACGTAGACCAACGCTCTGATATCCTCGCAACGTAACGCGTTATTTGTGATCGAACTCACGTTGATATAACAACGGTTACCCGACAACCGATATCCCAGGCTCCGGTATATTGCAAACCAGTGACTGAGGACTTGGTTTCTCATTCTCAGGTGGAGATGTTCTATTGACATGCAACACGTTTCAGCTCCTAGAGTCTTCATTAAGCGTAATAGTTGGGTTGTCTCGGCCACGTCGGCGTATATTCTCGTGTACTGGTTCTGTACATGACACAAAGATTAGATCCACTGTCATATGGACTTCAAACTTAGGTTGTTAGTGGTTTTGATTTAGTGAAATGTGCCTATTACAATATAAAATTAACAAAGAACACAAAAGAAGTCCGCTTTACTATATAAAGACACCGAAAGGACCAAAATAGTTTTGTCAATAAAATCAAGGCGTCGACGACCAACATACAGGTACATGACCTGGCCTTATCGTATATACAGGAGTCCCCAATCCCTAAACCTAAATGCTGAAGTGAGTTTTTAACGTTATCACACTGAAGGTTGATCATTTCCTGCAAAGAAGATAATGACATGAATCAAAAAGAGTCTTAACCCTTTCTCCCACATACAACACATTTACAGCAGACGACTTCGATAAACATTTAGACATACATATGTAAAATCTTCAAAATGGAATGTATAATAGAATTGAAAAAAGATTGTTGCAAAAGGAGATAAAAAAGTATTTAATTTTGGTTGTTAATTGAAATAGATTTCTTTGTTTGAGAAATGTGACTCTAAAATCGCGAGACGGTTCATTTAATGCCTTCTGCAGAAACTCAGTCGAGAACTATTCGACTGAATTCGTTAAGTGTTTTAAACATTTCACTAGAGTCTTGCGCGCGGCGTATATGTATAGTAAACAAGAGAAAGTTGATGCAACGCATCAATGTCGCCGGATATCCATAGTGCAGTTATGCATAACATTAACATTATAGTAGTTGAATAAACAATTATCTACTGAGGGGCACATTGGAACATCAGGGGTGGGGTCAAGTGCAAATGTATCATAACTTGCATTGTTTTGTCAACGAGGTGAATGATAATTGAAGCCTTTCATTGTTTATGATCAATCTCCATTCCAAAGTAGGTTGACCATGCACACAACCAACTAATTATTGATCATAAACAGTAACGGAAATGAGTAATCTTGCCAAGCATTAGTCTTAGTATGTATACAGTGCTTTCATTAAGGAATAATTATAAGATTTGTGAATTCCACATACACTTTTCAAGATGTTTGTCACAATATTTGAATTTTATTATTTTTCAATAAAACCACAAAACAGACAATTTAGGATTTGCATGCAATAGCACGTCATTTTACCTTTCCTCTATTAAAGTCAACAGTGGACACCTTTGCAGCAATCTACTTTTAAAACAATGAGGTAAGGGTTAAATCGCTGAAGACATGAGTTTTCTCTTTTTCTCAAAATGATATTAGCTTGGCATCCTAATTATATCATACTTTAACAAATGTTGAAATGTAGTCCAATATTTATAAATTAGACCACCTTGAAATATAATATCAACTAAACAGTTAAATCTAATTGAAATTGTTGTATAATTTAAACTTAATTTCGAACATAAACTGAGCCCTACAACATGTTAATTTATTTTAATTATTTCCTTCCTTTTTTATAATGAAAATAACAAACTACTCATGTTTTAAAATTATATTATGATGAGCGCCCTTGTGTCAATGATGCATAACAATGTGCAGATATGAAGCAATATGCATTTAGGGAATTAAATGACACATTTAACATTGTCAAGGACGAAATAATTTCATATTGGCAGAGGTGTCGTTCTTGAAACTCTTTTTAGGCAGAGAGTGTTCGTTCAAAGTAATTTTTCTATTAAAACCAGTTTTATCTCGGTTTGTTCTTTTCTTCATTTTGTTTCGAACCAAATAAACATTTTAAATCGCCTATGATTTACTATTTGTAAGTGAGTGTAAAGAGTGGCTCTCTGCAAAGGAGATTATCTACGCAGTTAGTATTCGCGAGTCACGCGATCAACTGTTGAACAGTTTTAGCTTAGAAACAGTTCATATTTTAGATATACATGGATAAACATTATAAAATGCCTTTTTCACAAATCAAGACATCTCTTTGAACATGAAAATAACATTCAGTAAGTTAAAATTGCACATTAAAAGGAGAATATTCGACGTCATTTAGCAGGTGCGCGTATGTAAAAAATTAGACTGTGCGACGTAAAGGTTTGTAGTTATCGCCTTTTGATTACATGTAGTATATATAGTGTAAAATAAAGTATACCAGTCTAATAATAAATAGGGACTGTTTTGTCTTCGTAAATAAAACAAAAAATCATAAATGCGAGTCAAAAGAAAGAAACTGAAAATACCTAAAACATCGGAATATTTATTTCATTTTAGATGTGTCATTACTTAGTGTTTTTAAACAAACACAATTGTAATATGTTCAAGACATCTTAATGTGTTTCTTTCTAATAATAATCCCTCCTCCCATGTCATTTCTGAAAACCTATTAAAAATAGAAGTCGCGTGCTTCTGCCCGGCGACTAATTAGAACGTCTGGCATGAACTAAGAATGGCGACTAGATTGGTCACCTCCCCTATATGTCGCTATTACATATATAATAAATACACAACTTTATGTTTGGAATCAGTACATCAAAAAGATAAGCTTCAAACGATTGGTGTTCTTTTCTGGAAGTCCCTAATTTGGTTTCTGATCATTGTTATAAGTGTTGGAACAAAGAGAAGTGCTGCTCTTAGAGCAATACTCATATTGTTTGAATTTATCCGAGATAAGTGATTGATACGCATAAATGAGCGAGATGTCTCACGAAAAGTGGCATCAGGGTATTTGCGACTTGTGTATATCCAGACAATATTTAAGGGCAGATCATTCCAGACTAAATTGCACGCCGCACAGATGGCCCGCAAAAAACACATGAGGTTGAATCCTCTAAATGAAATGTTATTTACAAATTGACGCAGTTCCCTTGTCAGGGTGTTATTGAACGTTCTACTGATTGACAATAGGTCGTGTATGGCAGAATCTTCAATAGGTTCTCCGCCATTCCAATTTTCGTCGATATCGAGTTCATGTTCGGAATGGATCGGATCGATACAGATGTTGTCTGACTCGTTCGGCATATGTCTCGGACATCTTCGGTGAGTGTCGTATGGTCTACCCGGTAATACGTACGCGTTGATCATGTCTGTAACATAATTTAAAGTTTCAGGAATATTAATATTAAACAATTATGCACGTGTAAGCAAGCAATGCTCAATTTCCAATATGAATATACTAAAGCGAATAAAATATTAAATATTTAATTAATAGAATTACATTTTATGATATTTGTAGAATTGCTTCTTTGAAAACATGTAATAAATATGAATATTTTTGAAATATATGCAAAACATGAAATATAAAGATTACTTTTCTATTTCAATTTCTTCAATTTATTGCTTGTAGAGTTGAAATGTTTTCATCATTGATATAATATTGATGCTTTTTGCGGATCATTTTAATTTGGTAACTTACGTAAGACCAGTGGACTCATAATTACCAATACCTTCATCTTTTGTTTGTTTTACTAAAATTTAATTTTACTGTTTAATTCCATCACAGTGTAGGTGAAATGTAGTTTTTAAGTGTCTACAGTGTACTTTTATCGTTTATTTATAACTGTATGATTTTTGGACTTTTACTGTCAAAGGTTCTTTTACCCCTTGCGAATATCAACAAATACCAACAATTTCAGAAATAACAATTAGATGACCAGTTCCGCTTTCACCTGGTATTGCCATCACGTGACTTCTAACAGAATGTGGTGACCTGTTCCGTTTTTACCTGATATTGCCATCACGTGACATCTAACAGAAGTTTAATCCGGTAACTTCCTTTACCTCATACAAATGATAACAAAGACATCTGCAGCACCCGTCCTCTTCAAATAAAATAGTGAAGAAAAATAGTGAAGTTCAAAATTTCCCATTAGTGTTTTTAATTTTGAATCAAGATTATACATTACATTTTCGAGGTGTTTGACATTTCCCTTTGATGTGGATTTGTTTTATATGACAATGACATCATACTAAGATTTGTTTTATATGACAATGACATCATACTAAGATTTGTTTTATATGACAATGACATCATACTAAGATCTGTTTTAAATGACAATGACATCATACTAAAATTTGTTTTATATGACAATGACATCATTCTAAGATCTGTTTTAAATAACAATGACATCATACTAACATTTGTTTTATATGACAATGACATCATACTAAGATTTGTTTTATATGACAATGACATCATACTAAGATCTGTTTTACTAAGATTTGTTTTATATGACAATGACATCATACTAAGATCTGTTTTATATGACAATGACATCATACTAAGATTTGTTTTATATGACAATGACATCATACTAAGATTTGTTTTATATGACAATGACATCATACTAAGATTTGTTTTATATGACAATGACATCATACTAAGATTTGTTTTATATGACAATGACATCATACTAAGAAACCGCTTAGGACCAACCTTTGTCATAATAAGTCCCCGAAACCTTTTCCCACCTATATACGCATTTTGACACATCTGTAGCAGGCGAAATTGAAAGCATCGTGACAAAAAGAGCAATTTCTTTTTTTAGTAATTATTAGTCGCCGGGCAGAAGCCCGCGACTTCTATTTTTAATAGCTTTTCGGAAATCACATGGGAGGGCGGCTTATTATTAGAAAGAAACAAATCTAGATGATTTGAACATATTACAATTGTGGTTGTTTACGAACACTAATAAATGACACATCTAAAATGAAATAAATATTCCGATTTTTTAATGTTTGCATTTTTTTTTATTTCACTCGCATTTAAGTTTTTTGTCTTATTTACGAAGACAAAAGTGGTCCCTTCAAGACGTGAACCAACACCCCCTAATGCAGACTCTTATGTGTCATCATTGAGGTCAATTTCGGATTCTCCTTTTAATAGCAATTTTAACTTACTAAATGTTGTTTTCATGTTCAAAGAGATGTCTTGATTTGTGTAGAATTCATTTAATAATGTTAATCCATGAATATCTAAAGTAGGAACTGTTTCTAAGCTAAATATAGACCCTATTCTGTTGTGTAGTTTCGTGACCTTTAACATCGATTTTCGCGCATGCGCATTTCGATATGAAAAAGCGAGTGATATTATTTTATTTTAGACAAGTACAAGACGAATGTTTGACACAAAGCGTCAAAGAGAAGCCGCAATATTTCGTTGTACATGTAGAAATAAGAAAAAAAGAACATTTTTTAAATCCACAAACAATAGAACAATTTAAACTGTAGACGGTAATGCTGATATATTTCTCCTTTTGAAGACTTTTGTTTTCTTCAAATTACCTCCCTTTAAAGCAATACCAGGATATTTACCTTGTGATTCGAATAAGATTGACAAACATTGAAATTATATGAATGAATACTATTATTTAAATAAGTAACAACAGCAAAATTAAATTTAAGCCAGATAAATGTGTACACATTTCGTTAATTTTTTATAGATACCCTAATGTATAGGTATGTATATAAAATTTATAAGCAAATGTTTTCATTACTGCGTTCCTAATGATTGAATAGACTAAGGAAAGTCAAGAATACATAAATAAATCAATGCAGTCTTTTCCGGCGACACTGATGCCTTGCATCAACTTTCTCTTGTACCTACAATTATAAAGACTTTCCATATTTTTTAGTAGACATTTTCAAAGTCGTATGCTGCAGATTTGCTGTATGTGGGAAAGGGTTAACTATTGATTAGGTAAGGGACTACTCATTCGTATTAGTAGTCCAATATTAGGTGTATACCAAATTCCCATTCCGTTTGCTGATTCCGTTTCTTTAACAAACAAACAAGTCATAGGAGAAAGCTGACTAATAGTTTGTAGGCTTATGAGCCCGTCCTAGGAAAAAAGTATACTAGTAAACTTTTTCTGAACAGTGTAGAACCAGATCAGCATGTCTATCCGCAGTGTCTGATCAAGATTTACAATATTCACATGTAACTCACACAAGCGTGTCCGATGATTCTGTCATCTTGTGTAGATTATGATAAGACTGAGTGGATGGATACGGTGATCTAAACCTACACTGTTAAGAAATGCCAACGTGTACGGTTTCCCAATTAACGGGTTTGTATAATCAATTATTAAACTATTTACTACTTACGAAAATCCGAATCAGCCTTCACATCCGTTCAGGATCCGTTCCCGCTCTGATAGATTAAGCACACTGAGAGTCTTTGGAAAACAATAACCGCTGGAAATCGCAGACGCAGTTTGACACATCTACAGCAGACAACTTTTTAAAACATTGTGACAAAAGGAGAAATTGCTCATTGTGAGCAATTTCTCCTTTTTTCACAATGTTTTCCAACTATTTTTACTTATTATTTCAAATAAATGGAGATTTTTTTTACATTTTTGCCAGGATGTGATCAAAGTTGTCTGCTGTATCTCTGGTTGTTTGTTTTTGTGTGACACGTCACAACGCTTTTTTTTAATGAATAATGGTAGACTAGTTGTTCTATAAGTCTATACAAAGCTATTATCGAATTCGATCTGTACTGGTCGCCGAAACAAATGGGGTCATTAAATTCTTCCTCTAGTAAAACCAATTTCCTGTGTAAAACAAAAGATTTGGTAACAAGGAAAGTGTATAGCCTATAATTGGCATTTATTTAGTTCACGCCCTTTGCCCATTATTTTTCGGGTATGATGTACTCCTTATAACTCTTATTTAAATGACCATGTATTCATTTGCTTTTAATCGTGTGAATGTTTGTATATGAAGTTTTATTTGTACAAGGATGAGACTTAAATATATGAATAAATAGATAAATAAATAAATAAATAAAAAAATAAATAAATAAATAATAAAAAATAAATAAATAAATAAATAAATAAATAAATAAATAAATAAATAAATAATAAATAAATAAATAAATAAATAAATAAACAAATAAGTAAATAAATAAAACGAAATAAGACAATTGTTTGTATGGTATTTATGACGCATTGAACAATAATTAAGTTAGCAAAGCTTTTCTTAGAAAATAACAAGCACTTCCGGTAAGTTGACATTGCCGCTTGTGCATTAGTCGTTATAGTATATATTAACTCACAATCGCACATGCAGACATGCTTTGTCGTATCTATAGCAAATGACTTTTGAAAACATTGTAGCAATAGAAGAAGTTGTTCATAATGAGAAAGTTCTCCTTTTGTCACAATTAATTTTATTCTATTACAAACCAACACTCTCATTCGTAGCGATTTTCCAAAGTCACCTGCTTCACATTGTCTGTATATGGTAAAATGTAAAAGTATTTGAGTGGTCAAGGCTCGAACCCTTTTCTCCCGCTATTTGGTTGGACGCATCACACGTCAAGCCGCGGTAGGTCACTCGGTAACGACGATGGCTACCAATCGTGAGTTCGAACCCCAGCTCCGCCTATCATTCTTTTCGATAAATGATAACAGTCAGTGTGACTAATTTCACTCGTCTTCATCAAATGGGCTTAAAAGTATATGTTGGAAAGTAGCCAGTTGCCTGGGAAGAATGTTATGTGAAGTAATGGAAAGAGAAATCCATGAAAAACACGTAAGATGAACTGACCGCCATGTTTCCACTTAAATATCGTTGAAAACGGCGTCAAACTCCAACCAATTAATTAATCTAAGCATTGCACACGCGGATCTGTAAGAGAACTGCTGATTCGTACTCTGAAAGATCCATCTTTAGCGTATGAATGGAACATGTAAATAAAAAATGCCCGCGCATTCATGGTAACTGGTCTTAATGTCAATTATGGTTAGGCTATAATAACCTTCTGTGATTAATTTGCGACCATTGCAGATCAAGATCAAATGGGCCAGATGTGAAGGTTGATCTCAGTCTACACTTGTCGTAAATTCCATGAGTGTTGGTACCCAGGCGGTACAGCTCATGCTAGAATACCTGGTATGGTCTTTGCAAACAACCTCATTTTGGTATTTAGTTTGTTGAGGGGTCTCAATTTTGTGAGACGTCAATGATTCTTTTCATTGGTCATTAATAACGAGCTAACATAACGTTGCGTACTAATGGTTCATCAATTGGAGACTATTTACCGATTTGTATTCCTATTCATTTAACCCTTTTCATACATACAGAAGCGTTTGAGGCCTCTACAGCAGTCGTCATTCGAAAACAGCGTTTTCAACTCTATTCAAGAATTAAACATTAATTCATAGAGATTTCCACTATTTTTGCATAGACATTTTCAAGTTCGTCTGTTACAGCATGTGTTGTAGGTTACGTGGGATAGGGTTAAGAACAGAAGTGATTCACGTGATGTATGTAAAGAAACCTAATTGGGTAAAAGAAACAACGGTGTGCAAAATGTCTCTATGTACATATGAGCCGTCCCACAAGAAAACCAACATGTGGACTCGGCGTAAAGTATCGGTCCGGATCAGACTAAGCATGCCGCGCAATCTAACCTGGACATACACTTTTCACCTCCTGTGAATTTTCTGTTTCAGGAATCATTACTCTATACCTCTATTCCCCTAAGTCGGAATGTGTCGGTCCGGACTAGCCTGCGCGGACTGCACAGGGTGATCTCGGTCGATACATTACGTAGAGTCTATACTGTTGGTTTTCTCGTGGAACGGCTCATATAGGAAATTGTTTTGTATACAAATGGATTAATATACAATAGCCATTATTTCAACATCGAGGTAATTGTTTAAACGTCTTCTACGTCATCATTTTATTTCCCGTTTTCAATAATTCAGCCTTCCCAAACAGCTCTTAAACGATACAAATACGTTTGTATCAGGGGAAAGAGCTTATTCATGTTTTGATGTATGTTTCTATGCATGTTGGTTTACGCCGCTTTCAACAGTATTTCAGTCATATCTCAGACTTTCCTTAGTAAATGACCATCGTTTTTCCCTTCAATTGTGTTCATTATTTACACAGGTAACACAATTCAGTTAACACTAAATCCTATGTACTATATAACAAGCGATTCCAACAAAATAAACAACTGCTGCAGGGACGAAAATTCGTTTACTTCAGGTGAAAGGTGTAAATAACTACGATTATAATTTATTATCCTCACGAAAACGAAAATTCGATAGAATGATGAAGTGATCGAGTGTGATAGGTTTCACAATGTATGTTGTGTGCATGCATGCGTTCGAATGTTTGTGCGTCAGTCGTAATGTAACGGCTATTCGAACAACCCTGAGCGCGAAAAAGGGCAATCACTACTAGCATTCTAATCGAGTTGTAATATCTGCTTCAGGACAATTAACCCTTTCCCACATTCATAAAATCTGCAGCAGACGACTTTGAAAACATTTACTCAAGATCTGGCAAATCTCTAGAAATGAAGGTGTACTTACTTAAAAAAAATATGAAATCATTGTGGCAAAAGGAAAAATTGCTCGTTTTGAGCAATTTCTCCTTTTGGCATAATGTTTTCAAAAGTCGTTTAATGTAGATGCGTCAAAATGCGTCTATAGGTGGGAAAGGGACCCGCATCCAATACATATGCAACAGACGACTTTGAAATAATCCAGACAAAAACAGGGAACATTTCTTTTACTGATAGTTTAATTATTGAGAGTAATAAACATTGAGGCATTAATGAGAAATTGATCATTATGAACAATTTCCCCCTTTTCCAGAATATGTTATGTGTTAACCAGTATTCGCGCCGTTTGCGTGGAACCCAAAGGCAGACCCCGCTCATCACGGGATTCGAACTCTGAACCTTTTATACGAACGACCGACGCTCCTCCACTGCACAACTGTCTTCCACACACTGTAACTGTATATTATCTTGTTGCGATTTTTGATTCTGTGCAATGAAAAATTCAAAATAAAGAAACAAGAGCGCCGAGGAGCGAACACCGACGCTCGTCCATTTGTTTCATGAATTTCTAAGTCTAAAAAGGGGCAAAACTAAATACTGATTAAAGGTAGAGAGCCAAGGAGGGGGAGCCATTACTACCATTACTACCATTACTATCATTACTACCATTACTACCATTACTACCATTACTACCATTACTACCATTACTACCATTACTACCATGCTTAAAGTCGTCATCCTCACCTTGGAAATCTATCGTTTGCTGCTAACATTGCATCCAACCTTAATTAACCCTTCCTACTTGTAGACGCAACATGATGCAATTGCAGCAGACGATTTATCAATCTAAATTCATCTATCTGTAAGCAGTGAAACACATATTGTGTATGCCGTTTCACATATCAATTTGCATGTTAATGTGTTTTGGCTAATTTAACCCTTTCCAACATACAGAAGCTTTCTGACGCCTCTTAAGCAGACGACATTTGAAAACATTGGAGCAAAGGTTAAATTGCTACAATGTTTTCAACTCTATTCAAATCTATTTAATAATTAAACTGTCATTAATGGAGATTTTTCACATTTTTGATATGATGTTTTCAAAGTCGACTACTGTATATGTGTTGAATGAGGGAAAATGTTAAGACGGACGTCACTACTTCTGTTTTGTAATTACAGCCGTGTTAAACTATGTGACCAACTTGCTCTACGAGGTATTACTAAAGGGCAGACGAAAAGGGCCGCGTCTGGATATTTGGGGTGACTATAAGTTATTCCCGAGTTATGTTGCCTGTGTCCAATTCCACCAACCTTACTAAGTAATTTTTTTTTTCTTCCCCTAATATTTTGTAAAATATTTATAGTTGAGTGTATTTAAGTGTATGACTAAGTAAGCATAAATAGTAAGAAATCAAATAATTTTGCCTTTTTATTAGGAAAACAAAAATGACGAAATACGCTTATAATGATTTAAGAATTACTTAACACCAAGTAACGCTGGTGGACCCGTAATACTTAACGAGGAAGGAAGATCTCCAAGATTGAATGACCCAGTTGTCACGGGTTTCGAACACTGGATTTTTAGATCACGAGCCCGATGAGATTGATGAATAAACGCGTGTCTTTTGTGTAAATAAACCATATCACTAATTAAATTCCACCTATAGCTATCAATGATACATCGACTTGAAGACGCCATATAAAAACCGACATTCGAGACTTTGTGGACAGCGATCAACATGCATATCTGCGTAGTCTGATCAAGGCATTCATTGTTTGCCACTTAGTGGTATAGAATATCTCTGTAAAACAGCTATGACCAAAAGCCAACTCAGGCTATTCCAGTATGCAATGCTATCTTAATTGCCATTTGTATTGGCCGAGTCCAGGTAGTTCAGTCGATAGCAACACGAGCATTCGAAACGAAGCTCGGCAAACATTCATTCCTATATGATATCCTTGAAAAGTGAAGACATGTATGGACGCCGTGATATGATTGAAAGATTGTTGAAAACGGCGTTTAACCTCAATCAGTCAATTATTTATTTCAAAATCTCCGAAAGTCGGATCTTGAATGACGTGACTCCAAGGGTTAAATACTATTGTTTTAACACTCTTTTTTCAATTATCGCAGTTGATTCAAATTTAAACAACTGTGTAACAACTATAGCTACATGTATATATAAATGCAGCCTTAAGCATGATAAGTTTCTGTAAGTTTTTTATCCAATACAACTAGAACTATATATAACTGTCACGTATTTCAGCTACTTTTCTTACGACGGAAATAAGAAAATATGATATCATATTATTGCTATACGCATGACTTTGTATTTTCCCAAACAAAAGGCGAGTTCACAGGCTGTACGTATTATCTTTCCAAATTACGTAGGTGTTTCTTACGCGTTCAGTTGTATGGAACAGTGAGAGTAACCGCTGTATCAGAAAATATACCTTACAGTGAAGATTCAGACGAGCACCTGTTGTAAGATCGTTATAGCCAGACCTACACCGTCTCATAGTAATGATATACTGCAAACAGCATTTATCCGGTTATCATTGAAAGTGGTGCAGTACTTGATCAGAAAGTGCCTTAGACTCTATAGATATTCTCTACATGATATATATGTATATATGTGTTTTTGGTCATTTCTGAATGACCACCCCAGAATATCAAAGTTCCGGGTTCCGAAATGAAAAGGGCCACTTCACTGGAAAACACAGCTTCGGGACCAACGAAGATCCAAATCAACATGCGCATCTGAGCAATCTGATCATGATCTTCCCTATTGTTCGCCGACTAACAGTTCAACTATTCTGGAAGTTTTAGGAGACTATTTATGACACACGTATGCAATTTGGTTTATGTTCGTTATTGTTTCTGAGTTCAAGTGCTTTCCTAAACTATATTGATTATATTTTATAAAACTTCTTTTTGTCTAATTAGGAAAACAATACATATCTCACATTGTATGTGTTGATTTCACGAGGTTTGTTGAAAATACCTGGATTAGTAAAGATTTTCCTAGATTTGTTTGCTGTTGAGATTACAACACAAATATAAATATTATTTAAGCTTATTTTGTGTATAAAATATGGAATTACTAAATTCTAGGAATAATGCTATTCCAAAAGGTATGTTAAAACATGTTTCTTTTTTCCGTTCTTTTTTAAAGACTTTACCCTTTTTCATAAACAGACTCTGGCTGATACCTTGAAGCACACGTACTTTGAAAAGAATTTGCTTATAATGAACGCTTTCTCTATTTGCCACAATGATTTTAAATCTTGTCAACAATTACACTTTGATTTATAGAAATGTCCAGCATGAACTACTGCAGACGTGTTTTGACGCATCCGCAGCAAACGTCTTTTGAAAACATCGTGACACAATAATTTAAATTCTATTAAATAATAATACTTTCATTTGAAGAAATTTTCAGTGTTATTTTGCCAAGATATTTCCAAAGTCGTCTGCCTGCAGATTGTGTGTATGGTGTGTGTGTGTGTGTGTGTGTGTGTGTGTGTTAAACAAACATGTGAAAATCTCTATAAATGAAAGTATATTAGTTGAATAGAGTTGAGAATATTGTGACAAAACGACTGCTTATAATGATCCAATTCTTGTTTTGTCACAATGCTTCTAAAGTCGCCGGTGCTTCACAATAAGTCTATATGTGGGGAAAAGTTAAGACAATGTTCAGATTTCCTACACCAAACAATCTGCAGAAGACGACTTTGAAACATCTTGAAGAAAATAAGGAAAGTCTCTATAAGCGAATACATTATTAATGAATATTATTAAAACATTGGTGCTTAATCAGAAAACATTAGTGCTTATTTTTTTTTTTTCATTTTTCAAATATCTCCAAGCGAAGTTAAAGGCAAACTTATGAACACATTACTTATATTTCGCCACCAGGAACTTTGTAAATATGTATGAATAAACTTATCAAACTTAATCAGAAAACATTGGTGCTTAATCAGAAAACATTAGTGCTGATTTTAATCAGAAAACATTGGTGCTTAATCAGAAAACATTAGTGCTTAATCAGAAATTGCTCATAATGCTTAATCAGAAAACATTGGTGCTTAATCAAAAAACATTAGTGCTTAATCAGAAAACATTGGTGCTTAATCAGAAAACATTAGTGCTTAATCAGAAATTGCTCATAATGCTTAATCAGAAAACATTGGTGCTTAATCAAAAAACATTAGTGCTTAATCAGAAAACATTAGTGCTTAATCAGAAAACATTGGTGCTTAATCAGAAAACATTAGTGCTGATTTTAATCAGAAAACATTGGTGCTTAATCAGAAATTGCTCATAATACTTAATCAGAAAACATTGGTGCTTAATCAGAAAACATTAGTGCTTAATCAGAAAACATTGGTGCTTAATCAGAAAATATTGGTGCTTAATCAAAAAACATTAGTGCTTAATCAGAAAACATTGGTGCTTAATCAGAAAACATTAGTGCTTAATCAGAAAACATTAGTGCTTAATCAGAAAACATTAGTGCTTAATCAGAAATCATTAGTGCTTAATCAAAAAACATTAGTGCTTAATCAGAAAACATTGGTGCTTAATCAGAAAACATTAGTGCTTAATCAGAAAACATTAGTGCTTAATCAGAAAACATTAGTGCTTAATCAGAAATTGCTCATAATGCTTAATCAGAAAACATTATTGCTTAATCAAAAAACATTAGTGCTTAATCAGAAAACATTGGTGCTTAATCAGAAACTATTGGTGCTTAATCAGAAAACATTAGTGCTTAATCAGAAAACATTGGTGCTTAATCAGAAAACATTAGTGCTTAATCAGAAAACATTAGTGCTTAATCAGAAATTGCTCATAATGCTTAATCAGAAAACATTAGTGCTTAATCAGAAAACATTGGTGCTTAATCAGAAAACATTGGTGCTTAATCAGAAAATATTGGTGCTTAATCAAAAAACATTAGTGCTTAATCAGAAAACATTGGTGCTTAATCAGAAAATATTGGTGCTTAATCAGAAAACATTAGTGCTTAATCAGAAAACTTTAGCACTTAATCAGAAAACATTAGCGCTTAATCAGAAAACATTAGTGCTTAATCAGAAAACATTAGTGCCTAATCAGAAAACATTAGTGCTTAATCAGAAATTGCTCATAATGCTTAATCAGAAAACATTATTGCTTAATAAAAAAACATTAGTGCTTAATCAGAAAACATTGGTGCTTAATCAGAAAATATTGGTGCTTAATCAGAAAACATTAGTGCTTAATCAGAAAATATTGGTGCTTAATCAGAAAACATTAGTGCTTAATCAGAAAACATTAGTGCTTAATCAGAAAACATTAGTGCTTAATCAGAAAACATTGGTGCTTAATCAGAAAATATTAGTGCTTAATCAGAAATTGCTCATAATGCTTAATCAGAAAACATTATTGCTTAATCAAAAAACATTAGTGCTTAATCAGAAAACATTGGTGCTTAATCAGAAAATATTGGTGCTTAATCAGAAAACATTAGTGCTTAATCAGAAAATATTGGTGCCTAATCAGAAAACATTAGTGCTTAATCAGAAAATATTGGTGCTTAATCAGAAAACATTAGTGCTTAATCAGAAAATATTGGTGCTTAATCAGAAAACATTAGTGCTTAATCAGAAAACATTAGTGCTTAATCAGAAAACATTAGTGCTTAATCAGAAAACATTGGTGCTTAATCAGAAAACATTAGTGCTTAATCAGAAATTGCTCATAATGCTTAATCAGAAAACATTATTGCTTAATCAAAAAACATTAGTGCTTAATCAGAAAACATTGGTGCTTAATCAGAAAATATTGGTGCTTAATCAGAAAACATTAGTGCTTAATCAGAAAATATTGGTGCTTAATCAGAAAACATTAGTGCTTAATCAGAAAACATTAGTGCTTAATCAGAAAACATTGGTGCTTAATCAGAAAATATTAGTGCTTTATCAGAAAACATTGGTGCCTAATCAGAAAACATTAGTGCTTAATCAGAAAACATTGGTGCTTAATCAGAAAACATTGGTGCTTAATCAGAAATTGCTCGTTAGTGGTTAATCGCTCATTAGTGCTTAATCAGAAAACATTAGTGCTTAATCAGAAAACATTGGTGCTTAATCAGAAAACATTGGTGCTTAATCAGAAATTGCTCATTAGTGCTTAATCAGAAAACATTGGTGCTTAATCAGAAAACATTAGTGCTTAATCAGAAAACATTAGTGCTTAATCAGAAATTGCTCATAGTGCTTAATCAGAAATTGCTCATAGTGCTTAATCAGAAAACATTGGTGCTTAATCAGAAAACATTATTGCTTAATCAGAAAACATTGGTGCTTAATCAGAAAACATTAGTGCTTAATCAGAAAACATTGGTGCTTAATCAGAAAACATTGGTGCTTAATCTGAAATTGCTCATAATGCTTAATCAGAAAACATTAGTGCTTAATCAAAAACATTAGTGCTTAATCAGAAAACATTGGTGCTTAATCAGAAAATATTGGTGCTTAATCAGAAAACATTAGTGCTTAATCAGAAAATATTGGTGCTTAATCAGAAAACATTAGTGCTTAATCAGAAAACATTAGTGCTTAATCAGAAAACATTGGTGCTTAATCAGAAAATATTAGTGCTTTATCAGAAAACATTGGTGCCTAATCAGAAAACATTACTGCTTAATCAGAAAACATTGGTGCTTAATCAGAAAACATTGGTGCTTAATCAGAAATTGCTCGTTAGTGCTTAATCGCTCATTAGTGCTTACTCAGAAAACATTAGTGCTTAATCAGAAAACATTGGTGCTTAATCAGAAAACATTGGTGCTTAATCAGAAATTGCTCATTAGTGCTTAATCAGAAAACATTGGTGCTTAATCAGAAAACATTAGTGCTTAATCAGAAAACATTAGTGCTTAATCAGAAATTGCTCATAGTGCTTAATCAGAAAACATTGGTGCTTAATCAGAAAACATTATTGCTTAATCAGAAAACATTGGTGCTTAATCAGAAAACATTAGTGCTTAATCAGAAAACATTATTGCTTAATCAGAAAACATTGGTGCTTAATCAGAAATTGCTCATAACGTTTGCCACAATGATTTCATAAGTCGTCTGCTGCAGAAATATTAGACTGGGTCTGAAGCAGGAGAAGTGATAAGACAATGAAGACAGGTTAACAAGATCCTCAAAGAAATCTTTATACATTCGTTGATAACAAATCGATATATTATCCCGGTTTTATTCTCCGGATCTTCCAGATTGTGTTGTTATGCATTTGTTGATATAAGCTTTTCGTAAAGACTCTGGCGAGACTTTGCAGATGCCGGGGTTTTCACTGGACGCAGACGCATTAATATATCCAAAGACCTAATAACACCTGTGTTATTAGGTCTTTGATATATCAAATAAATTTAGACGCAACTCATGTAAGATATGATCGGACTACGCACATGTGAAGGCTGATCTGGATATACAATGCGTTCATTTAGTCCAACATTCATTTTCATATATACGGAGAGTCTTTCAGATATATCTGAATCATAGCCCTTTCCCGCCTAAACATATCTGCAGCGGACGACGTTGACCATTTTGGAAAAAATAATTATATATATATATAGACAAGAGAAAGTTGATGCAACGCATCAATGTCGCCGGAAATTCATACTGCAGTTATGCATAACACTAATTACATTATAGTAGTTGAAAAAACCAGTTATCAACTAAAGGGCATATTGGAACATCAGGGGTGGGGTCAAGTGAAAATGTATCATAACTTGCATTTTTTTTGTCAACGAAGTGAATGTCCTTCATTGAAATATAATTAAAGCCTTTCATTGTTTATGACCAATCTCCATTCTAAGGTAGGTTGACCCATTGTTATATAAACATATATATACATGTTTATATGTCTCTGCCAAATAATTAGTCGCCGGGCAGAAGCCCGCGACTTCTATTTTTAATAGGTTTTCGGAAATCACATGGGAGGGGGGATTATTATTAGGAAGAAACACATTTAGATGTCTTGAACATATTACAATTGTGTTTGTTTAAAAACACTAAGTAATGACACATCTAAAATGAAATAAATATTCCGATGTTTTAGGTATTTTCAGTTTCTTTATTTGACTCGCATTTATGTTTTGTTGTTTTATTTACGAAGACAAAACGGTCCCTATTAGCTAGACTGGTATACTTTATGTTTACACTATATACTACATGTACTCAAAAGGCGATAAATACAAACCTTTACGTCGCAGTCTAATTTGTTTACATACGCGCACCTGCTTGAAGCGTGACTCGCGAAAACCAACTGCGTAGATCAATCTCCTTTGCAGAGAGCCGTCTCTTTACACTTTTTAGATAAGTACAAGACGAATGTTTGACGCAAAGCGTCAAAGAGAAGCCGCAATATTTCGTTGTACATGTAGAAATAAGAAAGAACATTTTTAAATCCACAAACAATAGAACAATTTAAACTGTAGACGGTAATGCTAATATATTTCTCCTTTTGAAGACTTTTGTTTACTTCAAATTACCTCCCTTTAAAGCAATACCAGGATATTTACCTTGTGATTCGAATAAGATTGACAAACATTGAAATTATATGAATGAATATTATTATTTAAATAAGTAACAACAGCAAAATTAAATTTAAGCCAAGATAAATGTGTACACATTTCGTTATTTTTTTACAGATACCCTAATGTATAGGTATGAATATAAAATTTATAAGCAAATGTTTTCATTTCAACGTTCCTAATGTTTGTATAGGTTAATGAAAGTCAAGAATACATAAATAATCAATGCAGTCTTTTCCGGCGACATTGATGCCTTGCATCAACTTTCTCTTGTTATTGATCATAAACAGGAAATGAGTAATCTTCCCAATCATTAGTCTGCTCATGTTTTAAAATTATATAATGATAACAATATGCAGATCGCAAGCAAAATGCGTTTAGGGAATTTAATAACACAAGTTGTCAAGGACGAAATAATTTTGCACGAGAGACCCGATTCGTTTCTTCTTCGCATAATTGTCGTTTTTTACACTCTCTTTATAGGCAGAGAGTGTTCATTCAAAGTATTTTTTATATTAAAACCAGCCTTATCTCAATTTGTTCTTTTCGTCATTTGTTTCGAACCAAAATAGATTAAATCCCCTATAATTAACTATTTGTAAGTGAGTGTAAAGAACGGTTCTCTGCAAAGGAGATTTATCTACGCAGTCGGTATTCGGTAGTCACTTGATCAACATATTTAGCTTAGAAACAGTTCCTATTTTATATATTCATGGATTAACATTATTAAATGAATTCTACATAAATCAAGACATCTCTTTGAACATGAAAATAACATTCAGTAAGTTAAAATTGCTACTAAAAGGAGAATTCGACGTGATTTGTATCTCGATATTGACACATAACAGTCTGCAGCAAGTCTAGCAGGGACTCTTTTGTCTTCGTAAATAAGACAAAAAAACACAATTGCGAGTCAAATAAAGAAACTGCAAATACTTTAAACATCGGATTATTTATTTCATTTTAGATGTGTCATAACTAAGTGTTTTTAAACTATCACAATTGTAATATGTTCAAGACATTTAAAAAAAATAATCTAATAATAACTCTCCTCCCATGTCATTTCCGGAAAGCTATTAAAAATAAAATGGGACAATGACAGTGTTGTTAAAGAAATCACCATTACTTCCTCATTTCAATTTGGATTCGGATAAAATGAACTTTAAACTGAAGAAAATACAATAACCTGTATGAAAATATCAATTACATACATCTGTCATGACAATTAACGTAACATAAGGCGACTTAAAATAGAATTTTCGCTAGAATATTTTAACAAAATTTGATTATTTCTAATTTATTTAAAATTTGCCCGAGAGATTTTTTTTAAAATAAAATATAACATAGAACACCTATTCATCTACCATTTGCCAAATTAAATTAAATGAATACTTATTTTTTCATTCTAAATTTAAGCTATCCCCTAAAGAATAATGGTAGATAGTATATATGTGTGTCTATTTAAAGAATTAAAGTAATTACAGTCTTAAATAATTTAGCAAAAAAACAACAAAATAATATTTGGATTTGTCATATATATAAACTGACTCGTTAACTTTCCTGTTCAACTGTTGTTCTATATATATGAAATACAAGAGAAAGTTGATGCAATGCATCAATGTCGCCGGAAATCCATACTGCAGTTATGCATAACACGAACATTATAGTAGTTGAATAAACAGTTATCAACTGTGGGGCATATTGGAACATCAGGGGTGGGGTCAAGTGAAAATGTTTCATAACTTGCATTGTTTTGTCAACGAAGTGAATGATAATTGAAGCCTTTCATTGTTTATGGCCAATCTCCATTCCAAAGTAGGTTGACCATACACACAACCAACTAATTATTGATCATAAACAGTAAACATAGAAATGAGTAATCTTGCCAATCATTAGTCTTAGTATGTATACAGTGCTTTCATTAAGGAATAATTATAAGATTTGTGAATTCCACATACACTTTTCAAGATGTTTGTCACAATATTTGAATTTTATTATTTTTCAATAAAACCACAAAACAGACAATTTAGGATTTGCATGCAATAACGCGTCATTTTACCTTTCCTCTATTAAAGTCAACAGTGGACACCTTTGCAGCAATCTACTTTTAAAACAATGAGATAAGGGTTAAATCGCTGAAGACATGAGTTTTCTCTTTTTCTCAACATGATATTAGCTTGGCATCCTAATTATATCATACTTTAACAAATGTTGAAATGTAGTCCAATATTTATAAATTAGACCACCTTCGAAATATAATATCAACTAAACAGTTAAATCTCATTGAAATTGTTGTATAATTTAAACTTAATTTCGAACATAAACTGAGCCCTACAACATGTTAATTTATTTTAATTCTTTCCTTCCTTTTTTATAATGAAAATAACAAACTACTCATGTTTTAAAATTATATTATGATGAGCGCCCTTGTGTCAATGATGCATAACAATATGCAGATCGGAAGCAATATGCCTTTAGGGAATTAAATGACACATTTAAAATTGTCAAGCGCCAGTATGCAGTAACTGCTGGTTGTACTATTGTTATAATGTTACGGGAGTAGTCTCCCTTGTTCCTATTTCCGGCTTTTGAAATGACAATGTATGAGAGCTTTACTACTCGCCCCGGCGTCGGCGTCGGCGTCTCCGTCGGCGTCCGGTTAAAGTTTTAGGGCAAGTTGGCATTTTCATTCATAAGTATTTGTGCTAGGGCTTTAATATTTGGAATAAAGTTATATCTTATACCTTTCTTCACATTGAATGTTAAAGGTACTGAGTGTGACCTTCTTTTTGGGGTAAAAAACCTGATTTTCGGTGGTTAAAGTTTTAGGGCAAGTTGGAATTTTTATTTATTTTTTCTCAATAAGTACTTATGCTAGGGCTTTTATATTTGGAACATAATTACATCTAATACCTGTCTTCATATTGTATGCTGAAGATTCTGAGTGTGACCTTCTTTTTGGGGTAAAAGACGTGATTTTGGGTGGTTAAAGTTTTAGGGCAAGTTGGCCTTTTCATTTAATTTTTTAATTTTTCTCAATAAGTATTTGTGCTACAGCTTTAATATTTGGAATGTAGTTACATCTTATACCTTTCTTCACATTGAATGCTGAAGATGCTGAGTGTGACCTTCTTTTTGGGGTAAAAAACATGATTTTGGGTGGTTAAAGTTTTAGGGCAAGTTGGCATTTTCATTTAATTTTTTAATTTTTCTCAATAAGTACTTGTGTTAGGGTTTATATATTTGGAATATAATTACATATAATACTTTTCTTCACATTGTATGTCGAAGATGCTGAGTGTGACTTTTTGGGAATAAATAACATGATTTTTGTTTGATTTTAAGAATTTTAGATAAATTCATAATTTTTGGTTACATTCCTTTCTAATTGTGATCATTCATTTATCAAATATAATTCTTCAACATATCAAACGGGTTTTGCATGATGTCAAACATTTGGTAAACCTTTTTTTAAGGTTTTGCTATTTTTGGACTCGGTATGTTCAAAGTCGTCTGCTGCAGAATTGCCATATGAGGGAAAGGGTTAACAGTACTTAAGTGCAATATAATGAAGTAGTGCTTTATGTGAATAAGCGGCATATAGTCGAGCGCGCTGTCCTCCGACAGCTCTTGTTACAGTAACTGTTAAACGACACAGGCGTGGAAAGGACATTTCTTTTGTATAATGGCGAATATTCGGGCACCGAAACAATGGTCCTTAACCAAAAACGAAAATATAACGTCTTTCGAAGCTTGGAGACAAAATCTCCAGTATACTTTATCTCTGGACCGGAATTTCGCTCCATTTCTCGTTGACGGTTTTGTTTGGCAAAAGAAATCTCACGCCAACCCTCGACGCGGTTTAGTGGACGATGATGAGACAGTTCCAGAGACTCAACGACGAACTGCAGACATTTACTCACCTAGAGTTGATGCTTGGGCAGATTGCCAACTACTGCCCAATCATCTCTAGAAATACTATTGTCAAAAATTCAACATCTCTATCCGGTATATGGCAATCCGTTAGATTACATTTTGGGTTCCAATCAACTGGCGCTCACTTCATAGACTTCCACAACATACGCATCGAACAGGGAGAGCGACATGAGGATCTTTACCAAAGACTGAACAGCTTTATTGAAGACAACCTCCTAAAATCAGACGGCAACATACGCCACCATGGCGAGATACCAGAAACTGATGAAGAAATGTCTCCGTCACTTGAAAATTTCATAGTCTTAACATGGCTTCGCTTAATACATAATGATCTTCCGAATTTGGTTAAACAAAGGTACGGAACAGAACTAAGATCGCAAACTCTCTCCTCATTAAAACCTGAAATATCCCAGGCATTGGACAGTCTCCTGGATGAGATACATTCGTCAGCAGATGCCAAAATATTAAGAACTGCTTACAAAACCCCTCAACGATCAACACGTTTCCCCAACTCAAAATGTCAATCCAAAATATGTGCCTTGTGCAAACAAGCTGGGCGTCCAAATGTTCAACACTTTCTCAGTTCATGCAAATTCCTACCAGAGGGAGACAGAATGTTTATGACTCGAGTACGTCAAACCTTTGATGGAAATGTTGAAAACGATGATGAACATGAATATGACAACTCCATGAACCAACTCCACGATTTAGGAAATGACAAAACTGACAATGAATACCCTATCGTTACTTCTCGCCGCGTTAGTACAAAAAAGTCAACTCAGATGAAAGTATTTTATAAACATTTTCCTTTACAAGTAACATTGGACACAGGAGCTGAAATAAGCATGATCAGAACTTCTGTAGCAGAATATATTGGAGCTATAATTAAGAAAAGTGCCCAAAGTGCGCTCCAAGCAGATGGGTTAACGCCACTTAATATAGTTGGAGAGACGCGTCTTACCTTATCGAGAGACAACATGGAGCTGCAGCTAGAAGCACTCGTTGTCAACGAGATGGATGTTGACATTCTCGCTGGAATCCCATTTATGATGACTAATGACATATCTGTTAGACCTGCTAAACATCAAATCATCATCGGCGAATCTGTGCATATTTACAATGGCCCAACTGTATCCGCTTCTACAGGTAATCGAGTTCGGCGTACTCAGGCTTATGTCTTAAGATCAGGAACTTCTTCCACGGTTTGGCCTGGGAACTACATAGAAATTGATGTTGATAATGAAATTGACCCAGAAACTACTCTCGCCATAGAGCCACGCAATGATTGTACAAAACTATCCTAAAACTGGCCACTTCCACACATCACCGAAGTTATTGGTGGTAAAGTAAGGTTAGTAAATGACACTCAAGAACCTCAAGTTCTCAAGAAAAATGAACATTTTTGCCAGGTGCCAGATTTGAACATAGATTTGCAGATCCCCATCTCCCAAAAGGTCACTAAATCAGACAAGTTCACGTTGAACTCAGACACTGTAGTACTCGACCCAGACAATGTATTAACGGATAATGTAAGAAAAGAATTTAATAACACATTGCGCGAGTTTTACGAAGTTTTTGATGCAACCATAACGGGTTATAACGGCGCTATGGGCCCCTTCGAAGCAAATGTCAACATGGGCTCAATGCAAACCCCCCCCCCCCCCCCCCCCCCCCCAAAGAAAGGGCAGGGTACCTCAATATGCTAGACAAGCTTGTCGAGTTACAACAAAAAGTTGAGCTTGAAAGTCAAGGCGTGTTTCAACGACCAGAGGATATCGGTATTACAGCAGAATACCTTAACCCATCCTTCCTTGTGAAGAAACCTAAAGGCGGTTTTCGACTTGTGACTGCATTTGCGGATGTTGGGCGGTATAGCAAACCTCAGCCTTCATTGATGCCCGATGTGGACTCGACACTGCGCAGCATCGCACAATGGAAATACATCATTGTATCAGATCTTACCAGCGCATTTTACCAAATACCGCTAGCGAAGTCCTCAATGAAGTATTGTGGGGTAGCAACACCGTTTCGCGGAGTAAGAGTTTATTCGAGATGTGCTATGGGAATGCCGGGATCAGAAACCGCCCTTGAAGAACTCATGTGTCGGGTGCTTGGTGATTGCCTTCAAGACGGTATCGTAGCAATGCTAGCAGATGATTTATACTGTGGTGCTGACTCACCTGAACAGCTACTAGCAAATTGGAAACGCGTACTTCGAGCATTAAAGCAAGCTAATATACGATTGTCACCTACCAAGACTATTATCTGTCCAAAATCGACAACCATCCTTGGATGGATTTGGTCACAAGGAAGTCTAACTGCCAGCCCTCACAGGATTGCGGTTTTATCAAACTGTCCACCTCCAGATACTGTACGTGGCTTGAGGTCCTTTATAGGCGCTTACAAAGTACTTGGCCGTGTTTTACAGAGATGTTCACAGTTATTATCTCCATTAGACAACGCGATAGCTGGCCAGCAGTCAAATGACAAAGTAGTTTGGACTGATAACTTGTACAAACATTTCTCTGATGCACAAATGGCCCTGACTACTCACAAATATATTGTTCTTCCTAGACCTTCAGACCAATTGTGGATAGTCACTGATGGCTCTGTCACCAAACATGGAATCGGGGCGACTTTATATGTAACGCGGAAAGATAAATTACAGCTAGCTGGGTTTTTCAGTGCAAAATTGAGAAAACATCAGGTGACTTGGCTACCTTGCGAGATAGAAGCATTGTGTATCGCAGCCGCAGTAAAGCAGTTTAGTCCATTCATCATTCAATCAAAACTCCAAGCATGTGTTCTAACTGACAGCCAGCCATGTGTTCAATCCATAGAAAAGCTGTGTCGCGGAGAGTTCTCAGCCAGTCCACGTGTCACGTCATTCTTATCCACTGTCAGTAGATATCAAGTAAATGTTAGACATCTTGCAGGCTCTGCAAATGTTCCGTCAGATTTCTCTAGTCCAAATGCACCAGACTGCAATGAACCACGATGTCAGATCTGCTGTTTTATTATACAAACCGAAGACTCAGTTGTAAGGTCAATAAATGTCCAAGATGTCGTTGATAATATGACACGTCTACCATTTACTACTAGATCTGCATGGACCGACATTCAGTCAGATTGCCCAGATCTTCATCGCACACATGCCCACCTTAAACAAGGCACTCGGCCTTCAAAGAAACTTACCAACATCAAAGATATAAAGAGATATCTAAACGTTGTTTCCATTGCCAAAGACGGTGTTTTAATTGTGCGCCGTAATGATCCGCTTTTACCATCTACAGAGGCTATTGTGGTTCCGCGACCCGTGCTCGATGGTCTTGCAACAGCACTTCATATTAAATTAGACCACCCAACCAATCATCAACTTCAGCTGGTAATGAAACGGCACTTTTATGGACTAGATATGAATAAAGTAATAAGTCGAGTAAGCGAATCGTGTCACATTTGTGCTTCCTTACAAAAGTTTCCGAAAACCTTAATCAAACAGTCATCAGAAGATCCTCCCGAAATGGTCGGCGTTTCCTTTGCTGTGGACGTTATTAAACGGCGTTTCCTTTGCTGTGGACGTTATTAAACGCAATCGACAACTGATACTAGTTCTTCGTGAAACTGTAACCTCGTTTACTACCGCGTGCATCATAAGAGATGAAAAACGTGACACACTCCGAGATGGCATCGCGTTATTAACTATAGACCTACATCCGTTGGACGGCCCTCATGCAGTAATCAGAGTCGACCCAGCACCGGGATTTGTGAGCTTAAGAGATGATGACTTGCTAAAAAGACTTCGTATTTCTATTGAGATTGGCCGTGTAAAAAACATTAACAAAAATCCTGTTGCTGAAAGAGCCATTGGAGAACTTGGAGAAGAGATTCTCCGCGAAGAACCCGGAGGAGGACCAGTCTCAGACCTTCAATTGGCAATTGCTATCGCGCGCTTAAACTCGCGTATCCGTAAAAGGGGATTGTCCGCCAGAGAATCGTGGACACAACGAAGTCAATTCACACATGATCAGCTACCAGTGTCCGATAGAGACATAATCATTAACCAACATAGACAGAGAATAAAGAATCACCCAAAGAGTGAGCTCTCTAAAGCCAAAAATGACATGACCCTTAAACAATATCAGATTACGGTTGGTGACTTTGTGTATGTATATTATGATCGCGACAAATCCAAGGCTCGTAGCCGCTATTTAGTAGTCTCAGTTGATGGGGAATGGTGTTTCATAAAAAAGTTCTTGGGCAACCAGCTACGCGCTACGTCATATAAAATAAAAACTTCTGAATGTTTTCGAGTCCCATGTGACATGCCTTCTTTACAAACTCAAAACATCGACTTAAACGATAGTGACGATGATAATGACATCCGCGCCCCAACTGATTATCATCCACCTGCTCCAGTTGATATACCAGTCAAATTATCTCTGATTCATAACTTGTATAAGACTGCATTTTAATTTCAGTTATAATTAACAGTTGTATACTATTATCTTATATTGTTTCAATAGGTAAAATAATCAGTTACCTAAGTGTTTTCTTAAAAAAAAAAAGGAAGGCAAAAAGAAGAAGAAATCACGCCAGTATGCAGTAACTGCTGGTTGTACTATTGTTATAATGTTACGGGAGTAGTCTCCCTTGTTCCTATTTCCGGCTTTCGAAATGACAATGTTTTATGTTCGCCAATTGTAGCAATTGATTACGATTAAACATTATTCCAGAGTTCATTGACTGTGTTATCTTGTCAGAGATATTCTGTATCCTTTTACTGGCGAAGGACGAAATAATTTTGTACGAAAGACCCGATTCTTTCTTATTCACAGCAGGGTGACTATATTACAGATGTCGTTCTTGAAACTCTCTTAATAGGCAGAGAGTGTTCGTTCAAAGTAATTTTTCTATTAAAACCAGTTTTATCTCGGTTTGTTCTTTTCTTCATTTGTTTCGAACCAAATAAACATTTTAAATCACCTATGATTTACTATTTGTAAGTGAGTGTAAAGAGCGGCTCTCTGCAAAGGAGATTGATCTACGCAGTTGGTATGTAAACAAATAATTAGACTGCGACGTAAAGGTTTGTAGTTATCACCTTTTGATAACATGTAGTATATAGTGTAAAATAAAGTATTTCAGTCTAGCTAATAGGGACTGGTTTGTCTTCGTAAATAAAACAAAAAAACATAAATGCGAGTCAAAATAAAGAAACTGAAAATACCTAAAACATCGGAATATTTATTTCATTTTAAATGTGTCATTACTTAGTGTTTTTAAACAAACACAATTGTAATATGTTCAAGACATCTAAATGTGTTTCTTTCTAATAATAATCCCCCATCCCATGTCATTCCCGAAAACCTATTAAAAATAGAAGTCGCGGGCTTCTGCCCGGCGACTAATAATTATCACAAATAGTATATGTCACCCTTGTTGTTTTGTATCGTATTTGAGATAACAGTATACAAATGTTGTTCTCAATATGCAATTTTGAGAATTTCGAAGTCTATACCTGTCATGCAAAGCTTTCTTGGTATTCTATCCGTGATAATGTTGTTGTCGTTTGCGGCAAGTTTTTGATTAAATTGCAAATGTGTGTTTACACAGCTGCGCAGTTATGTGTGATTAAAGGAATGACCATTACTATCTCATCTTATATAAACATTGATTTAAAGCGAATAATATAAACTCCGTCATGATATATACAGTTCACAATTTTTCGTTAAATAATTTTAAAGCAAAACTTTTAACGAACTCGCTGACTAATAATACAGTTATTACCTCACGTCTAATTTACTAACAAATAAATACCCTAGATATTTCTTTTAAAAGAAATCAATATAATTCAGAAAACCATTATTTCTCCAATTTACTCAAATTTGTTGGAAATATATCGGGCGGACTTTTAGTAAAACGCTATGCTGTAATACTGCTGACGTGCGCCAGTACGCGCATTGTGGAACTGAAAATGAAACACAGCCACCCACCCCTTCTTCTATCTTTCTTTTTTTACTCCATATGTCTCTGTTATTTTAAATTACCGGTACTTCGTTTTGTCTTGAGAATTGTTTTTTACCCTCAAACCAAATTTCAAGACAAACTATCGGATTGATTTTAAGTAAATCACAATGCCATAACACCGTAGAAGATCACACTTTTGGTCACATGTTCGTACATAATTACTTGTGTTGTCGACACACTTCCAATAATAAAACAAAATGTATCATTACCCGACTATAACCTGTCTACAATTTCTAGACACCTGTGCAATGACATCGAAGACTCACTACATAGTGCAGACAACGATGTGATAGCACTCCATTGGATATGTATGTAGACCCAAACTATACAGGAAAATATTGTCAATAAACACCTGTTTTCAAACAGCTCTAGGTTGAATTGAACTGTGGAGCTGTGTGAATACAATCAAGTCAAAACTTTCATAAAATCTTGTACATAAGGTTTTCCAAGGGGAAGAAAGTCAGATAGTTATTCTATCATATAAAGTGTTTCCTTAAATAACAAAAGCATGATCACGGATAGAATAGATAGAAAGCTTTGCATAACAGTTATAATCTTTGAAGTTCTGAAACTTGCTTTTTGGCTGATTAAGAGAAACGCATTCTGTATTTACTGTTATCTGAAGACAAAATACCTAGAGAGACAAATATGAAAGTAATAATAAAATATATTAACAATTTCTTCCATGATAATTCTGACGATGCTCTTGTTTGAAGAATTTCGTATCAGAAATGTTGGGTTATGTAAAATCATGAAACTTCATATTATATCGAATTACTAGTTGATGTTCCCGTATCAATTTGTAAATGTATGTATGTAAATGACGAATTACATGTATTCGAATAAGTGAAATAAAATCTATCTATAAGAACTGCAAGCGACGGTTTGAGACTAATACTAATACATGGAATGTGAAAAAATGATTTAACAGATAAACAGCGAAGTAGACAGGTCAATTTATATAAAACACATGTAATATTTAAAGGAGTATAATAGGTACAATTTACCACTTTCGTAAAAGAATAAAATTGATTATTTTTATGAAAAATCGGGAGTTCATTTTAATAACCCTGGGTACGTTTCAATTTAAATTCCGCAGTGTACGGGTTGTCGCGTGACAGAGCTTTAAAGTCATTGCAATGAACTAAATATCTGCACGATAGATTTTCTTGAAACTTTGGTAAATGGTAGACAAAAGATTGTTCTAAAACATATAAGTTTTTAAAAAAAATCTCTCTGGCGACTTTTTAATAAATTTGAAATAACCGAATTACTGTTGAAATATTTTAGCGAAAGTTTCATTTTTGCTCCCCTTATGTTACGTTAATTGTCTTGGCAGTCGTTTGGAAATTACATCACTAAGTAGGTAATTTTCTTTTCTTCGGTCTGATGTTAACTCTTTCCAAATACCACTTCAAACGAGAAAGCCATTTCTTTAACAACACTGTCATTGTCGAAAAAAAGTACGTTTTGACGTGACGTTATTTCAAAGGTACGAACAAATGGTCATTATGAGCATTATTCTCCTTATGCCACAATGTTTTCAAAAGGCGAAAGCAATTCAAACCAAATCTTGATATTTGTTAAAAAATGTTAGTCCTTCTTTTTGTAAATCATCTTTAACAATTCGAACAATCCTACATATCGGTAATTATTGTCTACTTTCGGTGTACTAGTACCATAACTTCCGAGCTCGATACGATTGACATCCGTAGTTTCCGTAACTTCCGGTTCACTAGTGTACGAGGACCAAACCCGAGTTTTCCGAATTAGTAACTTCCGTAAACAATGGGTAAACATTGACAACATTTTTGGCGAATATTTCCCCTAAAACACACGAGAAAATGAAGAAAACATATCTTTGAATTATTTACAAAAAGGTAACCATTTAAACCTCACATATACCGTTTATTTCAGCCTTCGTTAATCAACAAACAGAGACGCCAACAATTACTTGAGAGTTGCATTGGATATCGAATCATGTTGAAACAAATTACCGAAATTATGTCAACTTTAAGAGTAAAATGAATAATATGAGTATAGGTGCTACCTATTTCGGGTAAACATTTATTATATGTTGTGATCGGTGACCGTGAATAATTACCCGCGAACTGCAGTTAGCCCCTTCCTTGCAGCACGATCAGTTATTTACGTCAATTACGAGTCCTCCCGACCTAAGCAAAGAAAATAAAAATCATCATCAGGTTAAGCTTATATTTAACTTTAAAATATAGCCAAGATTTTACATCCATGAAAATATTCTGACAGGTACAACAAATATTCAACTTGCCCTTCATAAAGTACTTCAAATAAAATGATTCCATAATTCACGGAACTACATTTGTGACAAGCCAAACTAACGTTTCCTATAATTTCTGTCGTTTTCCTTTTGGTTCATTAGTTTAAACTTATTTATTTTACATCGATTGTGAAAAAAAAAAAATCCCAAAGTCAGGACCCGCTCATCACGGGACTCGAACCAGGGACCTTTGATACAAGAGGCTGACGCTCTACCTCTGCACCACTAATAGAATGACGTCATATTACTGGAATTTGGATTTATAACTTCCAGAATGTCAAAGGTCAAAAAACCCTTACAAGTTGTTATTTGAACTCGTTTTAGAAATAGACGACGTGTTATTTTTTTGTTTAGATATTTTCTTTTCATCCAATCAAAACGTAGCACTGTAGCAGAATCGTGACTGCATCGAAAAATCCATTCTGAACACAATTTTTGGAAAGACGGTATAGCAAAAGTTTGCAAAGTTCATACACATTACCTATTGACAGGAAACAGCGCCGGCTTCGCCGTCGATTTGTTTACCCATATAAACCAGTGTTTTAACCCTTTCTGACAAGAATCAACTCTGATGGAGCTGACTTGGAAATAATTCAGAATCTATATAAAACAAAATCTTTCAATGAAAGTATACTTATCGAATGAAGTCAAGTAACCAATAGCAGATCACTTTAATGTTCAATACAGGCTAACTTATTCATTAGACAAAATTGTTGAGTATTAATTGGCAGGTAAGTACTTCATAGTATAATTTAAATACACAATAAAAATATTGCTTGTCGCACTTCAAATTCATCCGTATCATCTGAACGCCTGATACAAGTGTTTACTTGGCCCAGTTATTTAGCCATTCCCGAAGATGATAGTGATTAAATCTGAAATCTATCAAAACAAATAAGCTGTTAGATAAAATATAGCAGGTATCACTAAACAGAGTCTGGTAGAGTCTGGTCGTCAAATATCCCACTATATCACTGTTTTGTTGTGTTTTTGTATTGAAATGAATAAAATAAAGTGTTATTGTATCATATAAATAAAAAGTAATAATGTATTTGCCTATTTCAGTTCCTTTTCAAGTGAATATAGAAATATTATATGCGTGAACACGGACACTGGTAGAGTCTGGCCATTATTAAGCAATAAATACAAAGTTTTATACGATTTTTAAGTTATAAAAAGTTAATTTGATTTATATGCGTCATATTATATATTTATTTCTTATATTATTTCAGCTGATAATCGGGAAAATAGTGGACGATTGAGGATTTTTAACGATAACATTGTGTTTCGTAAATCAAAATGGCTGACGTGAAATTTCTGTTTATAATGCGGCAATATCGCACATCCTGAACGAGTAATACACTTAATTCTCTCTCTATTATGCGTCAACTAATTGATTAGGTGTGATCAACAGATCATAGTTATAATTATATTATAACAAAACCAAGCTTCAAGTCAGTGCTTTCATTAAGCGGACGTGGACGTAATATACGTCCAAAAAAATCCCCAAAACCTCCGAAAATTGAGCACTGGACGTTTATTATACGTCCAGAAATTCCCAAAAACGTCCGTAAATTTACACATGGACGTTTTCAGAATAACCCTAAATAAAGTATAAAAGGTGAAAGTGCAGAGGTGAACGTGTAAAAAATCGATAATTGTCACACGCACAATTACACGGTTACCCGACAATCTCATTAAAATCATCTCCTATTAACGCTACGCATAGGATCTGAGGACAACCGATAGAGGGTCACGTTCAGAAGACCTTTCCACCAGCCAATCAGAACCTTGCTTTCACGTTTTTGAAAGTGAAAGTAAAAGTCTATATTTACCAAACAATTCAATATTTAGCATGGGATCCCAATTTTCGCATAGTGATTTACACGTGTGTATAGTTCTTATGACGACCGCATCATGGCTACAAATGTCGAAATGAGGCAAAACACCGATACAGTCTGAACCAGTCAAAGGACTTGTTTCAACAAACGTTTGGCTTAACCTTCAAAATGGCGTCAATTGCCGAAGTTGAGCAAATTTAAAATTTAAAACCAGAGCAAAGAACACTTTTCGATGCTGTATGGTCAGGGACAGACTGTATCGGTGTTATGCCTCATTTCGACATTTGTAGCCATGATGCGGTCGTCATAAGAACTGTACACACGTGTAAATCACTATGCGAAAATTGGGATCCCATGCTAAATATTGAATTTTTTGGTAAATATAGACTTTTACTTTCACTTTCAAAAACGTGAAAGCAAGGTTCTGATTGGCTGGTGGAAAGGTCTTCTGAACGTGACCCTCTATCGGTTGTCCTCAGATCCGATGCGTAGCGTTAATAGGAGATGATTTAAATAAGATTGTCGGGTAACCGTGTAATCGTGCGTGTGACAATTATCGATTTTTTACACGTTCACCTCTGCACTTTCACCCTTTATACTTTATTTAGGGTTATTCTGAAAACGTCCATGTGTAAATTTACGGACGTTTTTGGGAATTTCTGGACATATAATAAACGTCCAGTGCTCAATTTTCGGAGGTTTTTGGGATTTTTTTGGACGTATATTACGTCCACTTCCGCTTAATGAAAGCACTGATTTGAAGCTTGGTATTGTTATAATATAATTATAACTATAATCTGTTGATCACACCTAATCAATTAGTTGACGCATAATAGAGAGAGAATTAAGTGTATTACTCGTTCAGGATGTGCGATATTGCCGCATTAAAAACAGAAATTTCACGTCAGCCATTTTGATTTACGAAACACAATGTTATCGTTAAAAATCCTCAATCTTCCACTATTTTCCCGATAATCAGCTCAAATAATATAAGAAATAAATATATAATATGACACATATAAATCAAATTAAACTTTGTATTTATTGCTTAATAATGACCAGACTCTACGCTCTACCAGTGTCCATGTTCACGCATATAATATTTCTATATTCACTTGAAAATGAACTGAAATAGGCAGATATATTTTTATTTTCATTTATATGATACAATAACATGTTATTTCATTCATTTCAATACAAAAACACAACAAAACAGTGACATAATGGGATATTTGACGACTAGACTCTACCGGACTCTACCAGACTCTGTTTAGTGACACCGAATATAGCTTATACAATAACAGAAGAAGTTTTGACAGCTAAAATGTTGCTTGAGATGACCCCCTCGATATCAGAAAGTAACTTGATGCCCTATTGCTGAATATTGTTTGAGAATGGCTGAAAGCGGAAATACGGTGGCGCAAATCAGTTCCCTACATTGTAATCATCAAATAATTAAAAAAAACCATTCATGTATGTAAAGTGTATTCTGATTGGCTAATTATGTCATGCGCATGACTTAATTATCTTGTGCGCACAACTTAGTAACTTGTGTGCACGACTAAGTATCTCATGCGCATGACTTACAGGGTTCACGCTGGGCTTCGCAAATGGCGCCAATGGCGCAAGAATTAAAAAAGTGGCGCAAGAAAATAACATTTGGCGCAAATTGATGGCGCCAACCTATTTACATCAACTTTTAGCACTACGACTTTAATTTGATTTTGGGCAAAACAAAGTTTACATTGAAGGAATAAGGGTTTAATTACACACCTATGGCTGTTGGCAGAGATAAAGGGTCCCCCCAAGTACTATACACAAGCCGTTATCAAACCACCAACGCTGCAGGCGATAGATAAGAGTAGGTCACGTGACCGTTAAACTTCGAGATTTATGCCAATCACTATTGAGAATGCGTACTCCATCCCCATTTATGACACTCGATCACGCCTTCAAGCCAATCAATACTATTTATCAGTTCAAGCAGTTTAGGGGAAAATAATTTCAATAAACAGCTTAATAAAAAACTAGGATATGATTAAAGAATGTCCCTATTTTAATTTAACTGTTGAAAGATTGTGTTTTTGTTTACACGAATCCATAGGAAATTCTTTTTTAATTGCCGATTTTTTACCATAAAGATCTATCAAATTTACAGTCAGCTGTCAAAAAATACTTACCTATGAAACTAAAATCAATTTTTGTCCATTTTAGTTAATTTCTTTTTAAGAAGATAACAAAATAATGAAGACTGAAGTAGAAAATACATATTGTAATGGGTATTCGTGCATTTTCTTCTTTCTGACAACTGTCATTCAAGAAAGTATTACCTACACTCATTCTTATTTGTTTTAAAAGTAATCATTGTAAAAGTTTAGTGCAATAAATGTGTGTTGATAATACAACTCACTACATAATAGTTTATTTACTGGTGTTTAGAATGAAAGCACTGACAGACAGACACAGATGCAATATCAGAAATTATTCCTGCTACCACAATGCATATGGTTTGAGAACATGATTCATTCCATATGGGAATCTAATGAATCATGGCCAAGCCAACTTTTTTATCAATTTAATGTTGGATAGATTATGACTAGAGAAGATAGCATAATACATGTGCACCAGTATTTCCAAGCACACATAATTTAGGTTTCTAAGAAAGAATGGTCTGGCTCCAGTTTGGCTCCAATGTCTTGAAAATGGCACCAACTTTTTGAATTTGGCGAAAGTGTTGGCGCAAAGGAAAAATGAGCCAGGGAGAACCCTGACTTAGTAACTCATGCACACAACTTAATTATCTTGTGCGCACAAGATAAATAAAAACGTACACATGTCACCTCTGTGCCACCGTACTGGTTACCTATGATTTTTAAGTTAAATTTTGATAGAGTAATGCTAAAACTATATTAATGCAAATTTAAAAAAAATCTGAATGTTAGATCATTGAAATATTTCTTTTTGAAAATTTAGTGATTTTTTATGCAATTGAATTTTATTTAATTATTTTTAATGGTGTCATTTTTTTTTGATGGCTACATTTTTACCTTTAATTCTTCTAGTCTTATAAAGAGTGATGTGTTGCCAATCAAATTATTTATAACTGAAAATGAAATTTGAAAAATTAAAAAAGATATATATATTACATAGGAAACAGCAGTCACATTTGCCAAAGTATGAGGTATACAGAAGAAATGGCCTGGATTTTTTTCCAAGCCGGGTTATCCCATGTTTATATTTCATATTTCTGTAGATTAGGTAATATGCTATCAGCACACCAATTTTTGTAAAATTCTGAATGTTTTCAAAAAATTATGAAACTGTAGCGAATGTCCAATATTTACATGCATTACAAATTACTGTAATAGGAATGATCACACTACAAATAGAAATTTGGATACCGAATCAGGCTGTGTAAAGGTAGAGCGTCCACCTCAGCTTTGGGATGTCACATGTTTGATCCCCAGCCGGGTCATACCAAAGACTTTAATCAAAGTACTAAAGGTAGAATTGCGATCGTTTAAGAAGAGATACAGAGGTGCATATATGAATATTTATTTTAAATAAATCCTCACCATGGCAGACAAGAAATGATGCATCAGGCCAGAATGAAAGGTTTCCAAGATCATCATTTCTTGTTGGTCTAGTGAAAGTTAATTGACCCCTACTTCGAAAATAGCATTCAGTTCGGAATGTTTTAAAATCATTATCCCTGTATCGTAGAAGAATTATAAGGACTAAAAAGAAAATCTCGAAAATGGGAATAAACTTTGATAAACATTTCACACACATATATATACATATTTAGTTTTTACATTTTGAAAAACAGTTAACAACAATAAAATACATACATTTTAAATGAGATAATTATACAAGTGACTTCATTCTTTTTTTCGAAACTTTTATATAGAAAAATGCATAGTTTGAATAATGTTTTCTGGTTATTGCTTGTTAAAAGTTCGATGAATTTAGGAATGTTTAGTCAATAATAGTTTCTTACATAGATTTGTTTTAGATCATTGTTTAACCCTTTCCCCTATACAACAAATCTGCAGCAGACAACTTTGAAAACACTGAAAAATGTCCATAAAAGATAACTTAATATCTTTCGCTCAGATTTTTTTCAATTCGTCTGCTGCAGAGTTTTTATATTGTAGGGTGGGTTGTGATTTGTTAAAGGGCAAGCAGGATTGGGAATTGAGTGTTGCACTTATAAATCCTAATGAAACACTCGCCTGCCAGTGTATGTTTTAGCTTAACTTAACTTTTTAATGTTCTTTCCATCACCAACTCAGTCATCTGTTAGTAATCAACTCTATGAATGAAATAATCACGTCAAAATTATAACGAACAAACTGTCAAAATCAAATGTTGAACTGTGTAATACAAATTTAGAATAAAAGGATAAATTATTTGTTCCTTATTCGTTCTGCCTATTATAATCAAAGTATTCTAAACGCTTTATAAACAAGTGTTTAGAACATTGACTCGCAATCGCCGCAATTTAAAGCGCTCAAATCTCTTTCTTAAAAGTCGGAAATTTAGACGCGGACCTTGTTGAAAGCACCTATCCAAAATGCAAAAGTCATCATTAATCGTTGATTTTTGGCGAGTGCTAGCAGCTATCGAAGAATACTCCTAAAACACTATTTATTCATATATTTTAAAAAAAAATCCCTGTCATAATTGTTTGATTGTGGCACAGATTTGAACCGGCGATTTTGTCAAAACGAAACTGCAATGATTCGCCGGGTGCCGGTCCTTATTGAAAACCCTGTTACATTTATTTTATTAAACCATGCAATATGAAAATATTGTCGATTGTACTCATGTTTTTGCGTAAACCTGCATGTGGTATATATGTGAAAGGAAAAGTACCTATTGAAAACGAATGCATAACTAAAACGACGTCGATGGGCTTCATTACTAGAAACGAGCACATGTTGACTACGCAACTTTGTCGAAGGAAAAGATGGACTGAGAGAAAGAGAAAGAAAAGGCTAAGCAATGCATACTATCATTATGAATAAGGACATGAACGAATATGTATGGACTAGCGCCTAGAATTTCGTACTAGCCCGATCCTTGATTCCACTCGCTTATGCTAGCGGGCGAGTGGATGTTTACATCTCTGCCGAGAGGGAAGAAAGGGTTACAATTTACAAAGGTTAATTGGCTTAGTAATATCTAAATAATTGTGTACACTTAAATATGTAATTTACACATTAAAAGACTTTGTAATTTAATTTGGATACCTAGAATAAGTGAATTTATTTTACTTATTTTACTTTTGCTTATGTTTGCATTCGTAATTCAGTCTTGATTTGTTTGCTCTATTTTTGTATGTGTTCTGGGGCATTTACATCATGTGACTTCAAAATTCAACCTGTAACAATGGTCTCGTTTGCACATGCGCGCAACTCTACCAAAAATGGTAGTAATGGCTGCCTCCTTGGCACTCAGGGTTGCAGGGTTAGCATAACAGCTGACTGACTGACGTCAGGATGAACTGACCAGTAGTACTGGTAACTTACCCAGGAAAAGCCATGATATAACAGGAAAATCGATGTACAGCAATTAATTTTGGAGAACATTTGAGTTGAAAATGCGTCAATTATGCTGATTTGTGTGTCATGGAAAACCACATGGAAAACCCTGCCGAATAAAAAACCCACAGCGGTTTTAAACATCATCAAAAAAGTGTTTAAATTTTCATAGAAAACGCTTAAGATCAATATTGAGTGGGGTCGCAAGTGTGTATTTTTCCTGTATTGTATAACCAATATGGTCAAAAATTAGTATTGTGAGATATTTGTGATTTAAATTGTTAACAGATATGTGTACACTGTGTATTACATTATAAGTCTACTCAAGCACAATTCACACTTATTAAAACAATTTTTTAATTTGCATTAAGACATTATTTTGTTGTCAAAATGAATAGTAAAAAGAAATTTTATAACATAAGAGTGAACTCTATGTTGGTTCTGCTAAAGTTTTTAAATGACTTAAAGTTATGTATAATTTGGGGATGCAAAAAGTTTTTTATAGCTTGAAAGTGTCGGTGTATTTTGATGTATTTTGATGTTTCCATACAATTTCATTTAACCTCTTCCAAACATCACCTTAAACTGAAATGTCTGATTCTCACAAATTAAGCATTTAATGCACATATTTTGTTATAAACAGTTCACATTTTTCTGACAGGTGAAAGAAGGAAGTAACTTTTAGTAAGCAAAAGAATGGCTGTACACATCATTGAAATTCTGCTTTTGTCCCTGGTACCAGCTGTTCTATGTGGAGTTCAGACTGCAAGAAATGATGTAGTCATACTTACTGATTCATACTATCCAGACTTATTGAATCATACAAGTGGAACCTCATTAAATGCAACTGTAAGTAAAGCTTCAGACTTCTTTATTTAATTCAAAAAAGCTGAGAATGAAATATGAAATATTTAGTTTGTAACAGAGATTGTGGAATGAAAGCATTTATTTTTAATCTTTTATTTTTAGCATCTATTTTTGATCTTTTCTTTTAGATTGAGCAATTCTTCTTTTGCAGCAATGTTTTCAAAAGTCATCTTCTGCTGAGGCTAGGAAATCATCTGTATGTGAGAAAAGTTTAAAGGGTAATAAACCCACCAGGGTGATTTATATGCATAGTTTGTTTTGCTTAGTCATATTAGATGACAATTGACTGCAGCTGATGACTTTTGAAACCATTGTTTGAAAAGGAGATAATCTTAGTTTAATTATGAGTTGATTTTATTAGTCGCCGGGCAGAAGCCCGCGACTTCTATTTTTAATAGGTTTTCGGAAATCACATGGGAGGAGGGATTATTATTAGAAAGAAACACATTTAGATGTCTTGAACATATTACAATTGTGTTTGTTTAAAAACACTAAGTAATGACACATCTAAAATGAAATAAATATTCCGATGTTTTAGGTATTTTCAGTTTCTTTATTTTGACTCGCATTTATGTTTTGTTGTTTTATTTACAAAGATAAAACAGTCCCTATTAGCTAGACTGGTATACTTTATTTTTACACTATATACTACATGTACTCAAAAGGCGATAACTACAAACCTTTACGTCGCAGTCTAATTTGTTTACATACGCGCACCTGCTTGAAGCGTGACTCGCGAATACCAACTGCGTAGATCAATCTCCTTTGCAGAGAGCCGTCTCTTTACACTCACTTACAAATAGTAAATCGTAGGTGATTTAAAATGTTTATTTGGTTCGAAACAAATGAAGAAAATAACAAACCGAGATAAAAACTAGTTTTAATAGAAAAATTACTTTGAACGAACACTCTCTGCCTATAAAGAGAGTTTCAAGAACGACACCTCTGCGAATAAGAAAGAATCAGGTCTTTCGTACAAAATTATTTCGTCCTTGACAATTTTAAATGTGTCATTTAATTCCCTAAAGGCATATTGCTTCCGATCTGCATATTGTTATGGATCATTGAAACAAGGGCGCTCATCATAATATAATTTTAAAACATGAGTAGTTTTGTTATTTTCATTATAAAAAGGGAAGGAAAGAATTAAAATAAAGTAACATGTTGTAGGGCTCAGTTTATGTTCGAAATTAAGTTTAAATTATACAACAATTTCAATGAGATTTAACTGTTTAGTTGATATTATATTTCGAATGTGGTCTAATTTATAAATATTGGACTACATTTCAACATTTGTTAAAGTATGATATAATTAGGATGCCAAGCTAATATCATTTTGAGAAAAAGAGAAAACTCAGCGATTTAACCCTTAACTCATTGTTTTAAAAGTATATTGTTGCAAAGGTGTCCACTGTTGACTTTAATAGAGGAAAGGTAAAATGATGTGCTATTGCATGCAAATCCTAAATTGTCTGTTTTGTGGTTTTATTGAAAAATAATAAAATTCAAATATTCTGACAAACATCTTGAAAAGTGTATGTGGAATTCACAAATCTTATAATTATTCCTTAATGAAAGCACTGTATACATACTAAGACTAATGATTGGCAAGATTTCTCATTTCCATTACTGTTTATGATCAATAATTAGTTGGTTGTGTGTCTAGTCAACCTACTTTGGAATGGAGATTGATCATAAACAATGAAAGGCTTCAATTATCATTCACTTCGTTGACAAAACAATGTAAGTTATGATACATTTTCACTTGACCCCACCCCTGATGTTCCAATATGCCCCTCAGTTGATAACTGTTTATTCAACTACTATAATGTTAGTGTTATGCATAACTGCACTATGGATATCCGGCGACATTGATGCATTGCATCAACTTTCTCTTGTATTTTACCTGATACATGATTTGACAAATTTAATCTTTACCTGATATGTTATTTACATGTTGCCTGCTTTGAATTCAACTGAGCAACAAATGTTCATACATACTGGTACCTGTAGTTGAAATTGTGGAAAATTTCTTATTTTTCCCAAACTGTTTTCAAAACTTTTCTACTGCAAAAGTGTCAAAACATCATTTGCATCGAATAAAGATATGATGTGACTTTTCTAGATATATGATGTTGTGAACACTGCGGCAGCCATCAACAATAGTGGTGTTTATGTGTATGATGCAACTGCTACACCATCCATATCTGGTCAAGAAGCCACCGGTGAAATAGGTGCTATAAAAATGACTGTAACTACTACCATTGAGGTAAAGTATTTTTAAGGTTATTTTAAAAAACCTTTTACTATATATCATATTGTGAGAGTCTGTCTGTTTGCCCTGTGTACATGTCTGAGAGGACTATTTATCAGCAACTGTTGGCCGGAATTCAATTAAACTTAAATATGGGAACCGGAAACCTTTCCCACATACAACAAATCTGCAGCAGACAGCTTCGAATAAATCTTGGCTAAAAGTTAGATTTTTTTTTTAAATGGAAGTATATTTATTGAAATGAAATGAAAACATTGTGCAAAAGAAGAACTTTTTCATGATGAGCAACTTCTCCTTTTGCCACAATGTTTAAAAAAGGTTGTCTGCTGAAGGGGTGTCAGAAGGTGTCTGTATGTAGGAATGGTTTAATTTACTATTTATGTTTGGAAATATGTTTTCGTAGTTATCTGATGCAGATTTCTTCTATGTTGGAAAGAATTAAGTTAATCTATTAACCATTTACTTTATATTGTATTTTTAGAGAAAAAATCTTACATTTGGATTTAACCTGTTCAATAATAATTATGCTTTGATTAATTGAGATTTTCTTTATTTTGCCTCAATGTTATCAAAAGGCTACTGCAGATTTATTGTATGTTTGAAAAGATAACCAAGTTTAATTACTATTCAGATCAATTAAATCACTTAGGTGTTATGACTCCTGAATTAGCAAAATTTGACCAAGTTTATTGTACAAGCTCTTTATCTCTACTGTTTCTTACTTAATCTGCATCAAACTTGGTTGGAATGTTTATGGGTATTATTTCTTGATCAGGTTGATACCTAATTAGATCTTACTGGACTTTCAATTTCTTATAATTTTCAACAAAGATGCTGCAAATGTTCATAAGCATACATGTATACAATCTCCACTGAGTACATTAGCTATCCAGAGGCGTGGCCACTGAATAAGATTTTTTTATATTACCATAGTAGCAGTGTCTTTTCTCCAGATTGACCAGTTCTTATTAAATCTTCTGTTTGTTAAACCCTCAATCCCAGCTTGTGGTGGTCATGGTTGAATGCCCTTGTACGAGACACATTTCCAAGCCTACTTGGGAACATGGATAAGTTGACTGTTGTGGTGATATAACTAAATTATTTCCACATTCAATGAATCTGCAGCAGAAGACATTGAAAGTTTGGATAAGTATGAAAAATCTCTCAATCATTAATGATAATAATATAATTGAATAGGGATTAAAATATTATGGCAAAAGGTGTAATTATTCATTATGAGTAATTTTTCCTTTGGCCACAATGTTTTTACTAATGGCCTGCTGCAAATATTGGTTTGTCTGCAAGTAGGAAAATGTTAAATAGTTCAAAATGGCATAAAACCCAATTGAAATAATAAAAAGACTTAAATGTGTTATTATGTGTTTAAGTTTTCTGTCACCATTATATAACTGAAATATTTGCATAGTGTGTATTATGTGCAAGTTAGAATCTTCGTTTTTTCAGAAACTTTCAGTAGACACACTCACCATATTCATGTACGCTGAAAACCCAACAAATGCAGCTGTGGATAATGTAACTTTGGAATATGACCTGACTAGTGGACTTAAAGCAGACTATGGCACTTTTGATCCCAACATTGGATACTCTGATCTCACTAAAACTACTATAAACGGATACAACAATCGAGTCTTTAGCTGGCCCATTGGAACACTAGCTGGTATGTTAACCCTTACCCATATTCAGATCCATTTTGATGTATCAGCAGCATTCAATTTTTGGAAAAAACATTGTGAAAGAAAGAAAAGTTTCTCATAATCAACAATTTCTCCATCCCACTTCTATTTTTAAATCTTCCTCAAAACTGCAGATTTGTTGTAACAGTATGTGAAATTTGAGTTCAAAAATCATTTTAGTCTGAACGTTTCAAAAGTTATTTGCTTTAGATGCATTGTAAATTTTAATTGTTTAAGATTTTACACTCATAACATATCTTTTAATTTATGTTAGGTGGGTACAGTTTTCAAGTTTTACCCTTTTCAAAAAACCCTGCAGCAGAAGACTTTGGAAACATTAAGTCAAAATATGAAAACTTAATAAATGAAAAATAATTATAAAAAAAATGAAAACATTTTGGCAAAAGGAAAAATTGCTCATTATCAGTTATTTCTCCTATAGCCACAGTCTTTTAAAAAGTTGTTTGCTGCAAAGGTGTCTGTATTTGGGAAAGGGTTAACACATTTACTATCTGTAAATAACTCTATCTTTTGCATATAATGAATGTTCTTACAGCACAAATTATAAAACAGATTTTCTCATGTTATTTCTTTATTATAGCTAACAGCACAGTGAACGCTTCATTTACAGCATTGGTAGTTAAAGATGAAATGGTTGCTACCAATTTTTATGACTGTAAACTGACATTCATTTCTGTAAGTGTATTTTTTGTTGTTATAAAATTGCTGTGTCCACTAGGTAGTGCTTATACTGGCAACTTGTTAATGGCAGTGCCCTTTCTGTCCATTTCAATATTTGTAAACGTTTAAATTTTTGGTATAGCCCTCTCCATCATGCAGACTCAGTTTGACGCATCTGCAGTCACAATATTTTCAACCCTTTTCAATAATTCTTAGAGAATTTCCAATTTTTCCCCCAGTTTCATGCTACAGATTTGTTTTATGTGGGAAAGGGTTAAGGTTCGATAAGTGTTTATAGTTACTATTTACAATTAAACCACCAACCTTAAAGCTTTGGTTGAAGTTGAAGAAATTATCTATCCAAACTAAACTTTTGATTTTCATAAAATGAAATATTTTCAAAAGCCATGTATACATTAAAAAAAGAGTTAGATATACATGAATGATTTTCCAGAACTATGTTTACGTACATGTATTATGATTTTCCTTTTTTAAAATTTATTTTTTATCTTTTCAGTCTTCACTCAGCTTTGGGCCTATGACAGCTAGAGTGTGTTTAAAAAGAACGATAGAAAACACATCAAGTGTAGGTTTCACTATATCTATACTTTCCATTTTGACCTAATTGAATCTCTTCAAAGTTAATTACTTGATCTGAAAACTTTCTTTAATTTGAGATCTTTTCAATTTTTTCAAAATATAAAATATTTGAAAGAAAATGTTTTGATTTATAGGGGTTTTACACTGTTTGAGACAACATTACATATTTTAGATACATTATTGCAACAGCAAAGGCACTTCATCATGGCCACTGTAAATCTCTATTTCAAATCCTACTGGAAGATTACTTGGTCTAGGAGGATTCTTAACCCTTTCCCTCATATAGACGCTTTCTGACGCCTCTGCAGCAAAAGGCTTTTTGAAAACATAGTGACAAAAGAAGAAATTGCTCAAAACAAGCAATTTCTGGTTATCCATTCAATTATAGAGATTTTCTATTTTTTGACAAAATATGTTCAAAGTCGTCTGCTGCAGAATTGTCGTATGAGGGAAAGGGTTAGAGCCCCAGTTTTGCCAACATTCTTCCCCATGTTGGACAAAAGTCTATGTGGAAAAAGTTATTCATCTTACACCAATGGCTTACAGTCTATGTGGAAAAGCAGGTAGTTTCTTTTAAAGACTGTGTTGTGGAGTAGCAGTGTGAAAAGGCTGCGAAACACATGGTTACATAAACTGGATGTTGGTATTTTACTGAATTTCTTTCTGAAAAAGGCATTAATTCTCAATCAATATTCATCATAATATCAGTCCTAGAATCAGGAAAGATAGATTTTTCTTTTACTGCAATAATTTTCAACATTTGGCATCAAATGAAAAGAAAATCTGAGTGTTGTAAGTGTTATTAGTTTGTGCTATTAGTTCTTTTGTCAATACTTTAATACATAGTTAGCAATTTAGTCTATCAAATACATTCTTCTTAACCAGACGTGTTAGGAGGTATGTGCAGCAAACAACTTTTGAAATTGTTGTAGCAAAAGGAGAAATTGCTCATAATGACTCTATTCAAAAGTTATTCTTTCATTTACAAAGATATTTCAGACTATTCAGACTGTTGTAACTTACGAAAGAAAGTGAAATATATCTAAAAAACTTTTGAAAGCAGCGTTAAATATGTTATAAAACCATCCCAAATTTGTGTATTTGCTATTTCTCAGTAAATTCAAGAACAAAAAGTTCACATAAAAATGCTGTTATTTCTTTATTATGGCAGATATGTTGTTGAAATTTATTTAAATATTGTTTAATACAGAATTTCATATTTATAACTCAAATACATCCTGATCCAGGTAAATATCCTTTTTATGTACCGTATCCCACATACAGACACTTTTGATGCCTCTACAGCAGACGTCTTTTGAAAACATTGTGGCAAAAGCAGAAATTGCTCATATTGAGCAATTTTTCTTTTTGTCACAATGTTTCCAACTCTATTCAATAATTAAATTTTCATATATTTAGAGTTTTCATTATTTGCCAAGATGTGTTCAAAGTAGTCTGCTGCAGATTGGTTGTATGTGGGAAATTGTTTAACTCTTAACTTTGGTATTGTCACCTAACGCATACCAGCCTGATACATTTTGATGTCAACATAAAAATATCTGTGCACGATAACTGCTCTATGAAGAGTCACTTTAATTGTTTTCTAATTTTCACTTAGTATCTGTATACCTTTGGCAGGTTGTCTACGAACATGGATTCACAGCTCTGACGTTTTTCATGGCATTGATTTTGGGGGTCATAATAATGGTCATCATTCTCGTTCTGTACTATCAGAAAAGACGCAACAAAAGTGTGTCACCATCGAAAAACAATGTAAGTTTATCCTTTTTACACATACAAAAAATCCGATGCAGATGTTGGAAAAGGGAAAATCTTCATAGATGAAAGTATGATTATTGAATTGAGATTTTGGCAAAAAAAAGAAATTGCTCGTTATTTGCTGCAATGTTATCAATGTTGTCTGCAATTACTCCTTTTCCGTCAATGCCTTTTGATCTACATTTACACTGTACTTAAACAAGTTACTAGATATTACATGATTTCTATTTACTTCTTAAAAACAAATAACATTGAAAAAACCCAATCAGAGAATGTAATGTTGTCTGTATGATGTAGAGGGTTGATTGACAGATAAGCAATGTAAGTCTCTATGAAGCTTTGATAAGGAGGAGTATACAGATCTATGTACCACAATATCTCTATTTATACTGAATAAACCCTTTTCCACTTACAATAATTCTGCATAAGACTACTTTGAAAACATGTTGATAAAAATAAGGGAAATCTCTATAAATGTAAGTAGGATTATTAAAGCTTGTTGATATCATTGTGGCAAAAGTTGCCTGCTGCAGACGTGTCAAAATGCATTTGCAAGTGGGAAAGGGTTAAACAATGTCTCATTGACATTATTGTTTTAAGTTCCAACAACCCTTGGTCTCCTTTACCACACAGACGTACAGACTGATTAGGGTCTTTACTGTCTACAAAAGCCTAATGTTTGCCCAATTAAACTTAAATATTAAGTAATTAGTTTTGTGTTTGTAATTATGATTACAGAATCCCCAGAGCAAGAGACAGGTTCTAAATGCTTAAAATATTATAGTAGAAGCCTGTACATGGGTAAAGCTACAAGTTGGCTTTTGTGAACGGTGTAGATCCAGATCTAAGCTGCTCAAACATTACTTACCAGTACATGAGCTTGTTAGATGCTTCAAACAACTTATATAGATTCTGAGAAGATGGAATAGATGTACATGATGATCTTAACTCTTTCCCTCACATAGACGATTTCTGATGCCTCTACAGCAGATGGTTTTTGAAAACATGGCTATAAAAAAAAAATGCTCAATACGAGTAATTTCTCCTTTTGTCACCATGTTTTCAACTCTTATTCAATTATTATCCCCTGCTTTTTCGAAGAAAAAAAGCGGGGTTATTAATTTCGGTTTGTCCGTCTGTCCGTCTGTCTGTCTGTCTGTCACACTTCGTTTCCGTGCAATACTGCCACAAATGTGAACCGTTTTTTTTCAAACTTGGTAACAAGGTTAAATGCCTTAAGGGCTAGGCCAAGTTCGTTCTTGGTATATGGCTCCTTACCAGGCCTCTTACTACCCTTCTTCGCTCTCAGACGAGGCATGACAGGATAAACTTTAAATTATAAATGTAAAAATTGCGAAGAAACCGATTGATTGAGCATGAAACGTTTGATCAAGCTATCCCGCGACAATTTGGATGAATCAGCGGTGAATCGTTTTATTTATGTTGTAGTAAAAAACACACAGCGGTGCTGTATGACACCGTTAAACGGTGTTCAGGTAAACATTGACCATTCCCCTCACTTGCGTAAGCATGGAAATTTTGCCGTGGTAATAAAGAGTTCTATTAATATCAATAGCCCCTATTATTTAACACAAAATGTCGTTTCTTGCTGTTTCCGTGCAATAACTGCCACAAATGTGAATTTTTGTTTTTCAAACTTGGTAACAAGGTTAAATGCCTTAAGGGCTAGGCCAAGTTCGATCGTCACTTTCGGCGGACTATATTTGGTGGAGTTATGGCCCCTTATTTAACAAAAAATGTTGTTTCTTGCTGTTTCCGTGCAATAACTGCCACAAATGTTAACCGTTTTCTTTCAAACTTAGTAACAAGGTTAAATGCCTTAAGGGCTAGGCCAAGTTTGATCGTCACTTTCGGCGGACTTTATTTGGTGGAGTTATGGCCCTTTATTTAACAAAAAAAGTCGTTTCTTGCTGATTCCGTGCAATAACTGCCACAAATGTGAACCGATTTTTTTCGAACTTGGTAACAAGGTTAAATGCCTTAAGAGCTAGGCCAGGTTCGATCGTCACTTTCGGCGGACTTTATTTAGTGGAGTTATGCCCCCTTATTTAACACAAAATGTCGTTTCATGCTGTTTCCGTGCAATAACTGCCACAAATGTGAATTTTTGTTTTTCAAACTTGGTAACAAGGTTAAATGCCTTAAGGGCTAGGCCAAGTTCAATCGTCACTTTCGGCGGACTATATTGGGTGGAGTTATGGCCCCTTATTTAACAAAAAATGTCGTTTCTTGCTGTTTCCGTGCAATAACTGCCACAAATGTGAACCGTTTTCTTTCAAACTTAGTAACAAGGTTAAATGCCTTAAGGGCTAGGCCAAGTTTGATCGTCATTTACGGCGGACTTTATTTGGTGGAGTTATGGCCCTTTATTTAACAAAAAAAGTTGTTTCTTGCTGTTTCCGTGCAATAACTGCCACAAATGTGAACCGTTTTTTTTCAAACTTGGTAACAAGGTTAAATGCCTTAAGGGCTAGGCCAAGTTCGATCGTCACTTTCGGCGGACTATATTTGGTGGAGTTATGGCCCCTTATTTACGAAAAATGTCGTTTCTTGCTGTTTCCATGCAATAACTGCCACAATTGTGAACCGTTTTCTTTCAAACTTAGTAACAAGGTTAAATGCCTTAAGGGCTAGGCCAAGTTTGATCGTCACTTTTGGTGGAGTTATGGCCCTTTATTTAACAAAAAAAGTCGTTTCTTGCTGTTTCCGTGCAATAACTGCCACAAATGTGAACCGTTTTTTTTGCAAACTTGGTAACAAGGTTAAATGCCTTAAGGGCTAGGCCAAGTTTGATCATCACTTTCGGCGGACTTTATTCGGTGGAGTTATGGCCCCTTATTTAACAAAAAATAATGTTTCTTGCTGTTTCCGTGCAATAACTGCCACAAATGTGAACCGTTTTTTTTCAAAATTGGTTACAAGGTTAAATGCCTTAAGGGCTAGGCCAAGTTCGATCATCACTTTCGGTGGACTTTATTTGGAGTTATGGTCCCTTATTTAACACAAAATGTCGTTTCTTGCTGTTTCCGTGCAATAACTGCCACAAATGTGAACTTTTTTTTTTTTCAAACTTGGTAACAAGGTTAAATGCCTTAAAGGCTAGGCCAAATTCGATCGTCACTTTCGGCGGACTTTATTCGGTGGAGTTATGGCCCTTTATTTAACAAAAAATGTTGTTTCTTGTTGTTTCTGTGCAATAACTGCCACAAATGTGAACCGGTTTTTTTCAAACTTGGTAACAAGGTTAAATGCCTTAAGGGCTAGGCCTAGTTCGATCGTCACTTTCGGTGGAGTTTTGGTCCCTTAATTAACAAAAAAAGTCGTTTCTTGCTGTTTCCGTGCAATAACTGCCACAAACTTGGTAACAACCTAGGCCAAGTTCGTTTAATTTACCCTGTAATACATGTTCAATAAAAAGTCTACTGACATGTTTAAACCTAACCTCAACATTTTCCTACAATATTTCCTGCAAGCGGGGGATATAAATTTCATGAATTTGCTTGTTGTTCTTTCATTTAAAGGGATTTTCTGTGCTTTTGTCTAGACGTTTTCAAAGTCTTTTGCTGCAGATTTGTTGTATGTGGGAAACGGTTAATCTACACTGTTCAGAAATTCCACTGTGTACCTTTTCCCATGGATGGCCTTATATTGAGTGTTCCCAACATTTCCCCCCAACATGACTTTTAACATTTTACCCTATAAAACAGTATAATAACAGTCATTCTCATGTACTCATAACTTATTTGAAAATGTTAGAATAAATTCAGCCAAGTCACACAAAAACCGACCTTCGGGCCTAGGTGAACTGCAATGATCCCTCAAGCTGTCTGATTACGTTCAATCTTTATCTCAATCTAGTTTTACCAAATCCCTTGAAGCCTATGGAGAGCATTTATGACCTTAAAAACTATTATCATTTTCCACATACAACAAATTTGCAGCAGACGACTTTCAAAACATTAAGACAAAATTGTGAAAAATCTCTATAAATGAAAGTAGGCTATTGACTAGAATTGCAAACATTGTGGCAAAAGGTGAAATTTCTATTAATGCGCAAATTTGTTGTTTGTCACATTGATCTTAATCCTCTCCCATGTAAAGACGCTTTTTGACGCCTCTGCAGCAAAAGACTTGAAAACATTGTTCAATAGTTGTTCTTTCATTTATAAAGATTTCAAATATTTTTGACAAAATGTTTTCAAAGTTGTCTGCTGCAGATTTTATAGTCATCTGCTGCAGATGCTTTAAATGGGTCTGTATATTGGGGAAGGTTTATAATGTCCTTCAAAGGTCAGTTTTTGTTCTCACTAATAAATATTCTGTGACATGTATTACATATTACCTGAATTAACCTTGTCTGCTGCATTTACAGGTAATTGTAGGAAAAGAATCTTCTTTTCCTACAATGTTTTTAATTCTGTCTCAAATTCAGTCCCCTACCATGTAACAATACCTTGTATGTCCATTCTTCTGTCTGTTCTTCCATCTTTCTAGCTGAGTTTTGTCTGATCCATATTTCTTGTAGTATTGTAATATCAGAGAATTGTTTACACAATATTTGATTTAAACTTGAAATATTTGTTAGTGTGCTGGTTTAAGGCACATTATGCGTTTTAAATGAATGTCTGCCATTCTTGAACTGAATTAAGACAGATAAAGATTAGTTCTTGTTAACATACAACAAATATTCAGCAGACGACTATGAACATATCTCGGTTAAGCATGAAAATTATTCAAATAGACAAAAAAAAACAAGCTTCTAAAAGCCAGTAGATCAGGCCAGACCCTCCTGAGCTGCTATTGATCAACATACACACAGATTTAATAATTTCCAACATATATTATGACATATCTGAAGCAGAAAATATCTAGGCAGAAATATGAAATATCTCTGTAAATGAAAGTATAATTATTGTATAGATATGAAAACATTGTGCTAAAAAGAGAATTGCTCATTATGAGCGATTTTGACTTTTACCAGGATAATGTCAAAAGTTGTCTGCTGGCGAGGCATCAAAAAGAGTGACTATGTTGGAAAGAGTTAAATCAATTTCATTTTCAGCATGTATACAACCTAAATGTAAGTTTCCCTAGAGTTACTAATTATATACACTATAATTTACAAGTCAGAAATACTTATTGTTTAACTGGTATATGGTTACTGCTTTAAAATCTAGATGGAGATTTGTAGATTGGGAATGTTCTGATTCTCTTCCTCTAAGCCCTTTCCTGCATACAACACATGTGCAGAAGATGACTGAAAACATATAGAAAACAAGATGTGTTTGTGAAACACTGATGCCCCCGAATGGCAACATCTAGGTCAAAGGTCAAGGTCGCAAGGTCAAAAACTTTTGTACTGACAGAAAGGTCATGTCACAAGGAATACACATGTGAAATATGATAGCCGTACCTGTTATGGTTCAAAAGAAGTGGTCAAGGTTAAAGTTGTTTTCGACAGACAGACAAAGACATCTAGGTCAAAGGTCAAGGTCGCAAGGTCAAAAATGTTGGTACTGACAGAAAGGTCATGTCACAAGGAATACACATGTGAAATATGGTAGCCGTACCTGTTATGGTTCAAAAGTAGTGGTCACGGTTAAAGTTTTTTTCGACAGACAGACAGACAGGCCAAAAACTAGATGCCTACCGAATCGGAGATTCCGGGGGCATAAAAATATGGAAAATTTCTTTAATTGAAAGTGTAATTTTTAAATAGAATTAATAACCTTGTGGTAAAAGGAGAATTTGCTCATTATGAGCAATTTATACTTTTACTATAATGTTTTCAAAAGTACAAATGTAATCTGCTGTAGATGTTTCAATATGTGTTTGCATGTGGATAAGGATTGTACAACCCTTTGTGTTGCAAGATCTTTAAATGCTGGACAATTGTATGTTGGTTTGCTTCATCTTTCCTGTTGAATTGAAAATGAGAATATGGTAGAACACTGAAGGAGATTTTTTCATGATTTTGTTGTGTGAAGAAAACAATACTGCACAACGTTTGATATGTTTATTTTCAAAAGAAAGCACTTGAATAGATTGATTTTTAGCTCGACTTTTCAAAGAAAAGGCAAGCTATCCTACTCGCCTCGGCGTCGGCATTGGTGTCACACCTCAGTTAAGTTTTTTGTACCACCTCACTATTTTTTCCAAACCATTACAGATATTCCTTTGAAACTTACAATACTTATTCAACATCATTACATCCATCAACAGAGTCTGACAAGGGTACATAACAATTTTTGTTAAGTTTTTTGTACCACCCCACTTTTTTTCAAAACCATTAGAGATACAGCTTATACACTTACAATACTTTTTTACCATCATTGCCTCCATCAGCAGACAAGATTACATAAATCTGTGAAGGTTTTTGTCAGAATTATGGCCCTTTTTCGACTTAAATAAGATATTGAATCTGGGTAAATTTTTTTTATTGACTTAACCCTTTAGGATATTGCTCTAAAACTTGGAATACTTGTTTACCATCATGAACCCTTTCTGTCGACAAAAGAGGGTAAACCTGTCGAGGTGTTTTAGATCACCTGAGCCTCTTTCAAAATTGTTCAAAGATTTAAATTCCAATGAGAACTTTGGTTGCTGCGGCATCAGAAAGGGGGCAAAATGTCCAAACTTTAAAAAATATCTTTTCCTCTGAATCTGATTGTCAGATTCCAATATAATTTGGTAGAAATGTTCCTTGGGTGAACCTCTATAAAAATCATTTAATCCATTCTGATTTGTTGCAAAACATGGAAGTCAGGCGGCATCAGAAAAGGAGCCAAATTTGAAAATTCCATTTTTTGAAAATGTTTGTCTGATTTTATGAAAATTGAATAGGAATCTTACTTCAGTGATCCTCTACTTAATTTGTTCAAGCCATAGTGATTGGTTACAAAATCAAAGCAACCAGGCATCATCACAAAAGGGGTACATTGAACTTTAAGCTACAAATGACAACTCCTACTATTCCACTTGACCAATTTCAACTTAACTTCCCAGTATGTTCTTTGTTGGTCCTCTTTTAAATCTGTTCAAAGACTTACATTTTGGGTAGAACTTTGGTTGCTGCGGCATCAGAAAGTTAGAAAATACCCAAACTTTAAAATCCTTTTCCTCCATAATCTGCTTATCCAATTCCAAGATAATTTGGTAGAAATGTTCCTTGAGTGACCCTTTACGAAAACTGTTCAAGCCATATTGCGGCATCAGGAAAGGTGCAAAATGACAAAACTTTATAATTCCATTCTTATTAAAGTTCTTTTTAGATTTCAAGATACAAATGGCCTTGACTGATAAGCCATTTTACTATTTCTTTAACAGTGTCCACTCCTTGCAGTTTCATTTTCATGCCTTATTAAATTTTCCCAGATATTTGCAGTTAAATATTTGCTACTAATTTACTATCACTCAGGTGATCGATTTAGGGCCATCTTGGCCCTCTTGTTGTTTTGCCTATAACTGCAAAAAGTTCTGTTGTATTGTCAAGCACTTAAATGTCTTAAGGACAGCTCTGGTTTGTTATGTTTATCAGCTTTAGTTAACTCACATCACAATTTAAAATGACCAGGACATACAAACTGTATCACTATTCAACCCTTTCCCACACACAGCCACATTTTTAACACATCTACAGGAGATGAATAGATAAAATCAATGATGCAAAGGGAGAAGTTTCCACTTTTGCAAAAATGTTTACAACTCTATGCAAAAGAAATACTTATATCCATCGAACCAACTACATTAAATGTATATAAAAAAAAAAAAAATCTTAATAAGCACTTGTCTTCATTTATTGAGGCTGTGGTCGAGTGGTTAGCGTCGGGGATTTCGAAACCGAGTGTTGCGGCACTACGGTCAATGTGGAGTGCACTTGGGCAAGGCACATTTTCTAGCCTAGTACTGGTTTGTTTACCCAGGGATCATGAATAATTAAATTTAATTGCGCGCTAAATGACCTTAGCTGTCGATGCGCCATAAAACAATATACATTCATTCATTCATTCATTTATTGAGTTTTTCCATATTTTGGCCAATATATTTTTTCAAGGTCACTGATTTGCTGTACGTGGGAAAGAGTTTTGCCAATATTTGAGTTAAAAATGCTGATTATAGTGACAGATTATTATTCTTGTCACATAGCAAAAATACTTTCCAACATAATATGTTAAATTTGCATATTCAAAAATATGGAATATGACTTCAAATAGATGTATAATTAATGAATTATATTAATGAGTTGAATGAGTTTTAGACATTTTGGCAAAAGGGAAATTGCTCATCATGAGCAAGTTCTCTTTGAGCCACAATGTTTTCAAATGTAATCTGCTACAGGTGCATCAAAATCCTTGTGCATTTGGGAAAGGGTTAATTACAAAAGGTGCAGACTGAGGCAATGCCTATGCATCAGTACAGTCTGGATAGAGTCCTTGCTATATTAAGTCATGGAAGGGATATATCAAAACTTAGATGGAAATCTGATCTAAATTGGAAACATTGAAGAAACGTATTTAGACAAAATGGTAATGGAATTTGAGGATAGGGTCTTAGGCATTAAGGAAAATGGGAAGAATGATTTCCTTGTTAACCCTTTCCCACATACAATAAATTTGCCTCAGACAACTTTGAAAAGGTCTTGGCAAAATTTAACATAACCTTTGTAAATGAAAGAAAATTTAAAGACAGAGAACATTGTGGCAAAATGAGAAATGTCAAAGTTCTCCTTCTGCCACATAGTTTCAAACATAGTAAATGCATGGACTGCAAATGCATCTGTAGTTGGGAAAGGGTAAAGATTTAGTTCTTTTGTTTCTACACTTTTCAAATATTGTTTGCAAAAAATATGTCAAATTGGAAAGTGTAAATTCACACTACACATTTTTTGTCCCCCGCTTTTAGCGAAAGCTGGGGACTATTATTTCTCATTCGTCAGTCAGTCCGTCAGTCCGTCTGTCAGTCCGTCAGTCACGCTGTCACAAAAACTTTAACCTTGGTCATAACTTCTGAACCGTAATAGGTACTGCTTTCATATTTCACATGTGTATTCCTTGTGACAACCCCTTTCCATCAATACCAATTTTTTTGACCTTGTGACCTTGACCCTGGCGGGGGACCATGATTCTCTGAATTTGCTTGTTTTACTTTCAAAGTAACACAATATGCTACAAGAATCACCACCTGGATTTGTAAAAAAGCAGACATGTCTTCTGTAAGTGAAAAACTAGTCTTAAAGAAGCATTTTTTCATGATTTTTCAACTTGCATCAGATATTCCAGGTGTTATGTTTAAAAATAGATTACTAAAATGGGAAACGGAAGACAACTAATTCTTTACAGTGTATGTATAATGCAAGTAATATACCTGTTTCTCTTTTGATTTTCTGCTACAAATCAATTTATACAGTGTAATTGTCTACTTCTCTGTCATGTCAAGGTTTTTAAATCCATCCATTAGATCCTTTGAGTCAGGCCCTGGTAGCTCAGTCGGTCAGCCGCATGGGATCATTGGGATGTAAATCCAGGGGTTGTGAGTTTGGAGTCCAACTTGGTCAACTTTCTTTCCGATGTTTGACAAAAGTAAATGCGACAAGTGTCATTCGTCTTCCACCAATTGGCAAACAGTCTATGTGGAAAAGCAGCCAGTTGCTTGGAAAGACTGTTGTGTAGAGAACTGGTATGAGAAAGCCAGGAAACACAATGATAGGTGAACTGGCCTATGTGATATGACTGATAATTGTTGTAAACGGCATTAATCTCAAGTCAATCATTTAGATGCTTTTATTATAATCAAAGCGCCAATGGCACTGTAGTGGCGATCGTATGGAAAATCCTGCAAAGTAACAAGCAGTATATCGGTGTAGGGCTTGCGATGACTCTGGTGCGGGTATATTTGAGAATGTATCAACCCTGCATCTTTTGACAGTAGAATAATGTTAGTTTGCCAGAATGTTGTCTTGGTGATTATTTAGTTACGTTCTGAAATTGGTCATGATGTGTTCAAAATTAGGCCATTCCAAAGTTATGAAAAATCTAGTTGGTATTCGATAGACTACCGTTTTAGCTCATTAGAATGACTATTTGTAATCTAAATTGTTTGGGTAATCACATGTTTATCACCAGGTCGTTAGGCCATATTAAGATAAAATATATTTTACACTTTAGAAATGACTAAAGAAAGGAGAGAAAACAGTATCCATTAGTTTGGTGTTTGTTTCAATTATGTCCGATATTAAACAGGTCTGTTCAATTTAGTCCCTTCACATTGCATGATTGAGGGTTGTCACAGTGTATTTATATGTCTCTGAGGTTGTTAAACTGCTTCGAATAATGTGAGTGCAAAAACAAACACAAAACATGCTCCAAAAGCACAATTTCACTATTTGCCAAACTGTTTAATTTATGAAAATATAGGCATATATTATAATGCTAGATCTTCAAACTCAATTAGGCTACACTGTCAGCATTGATTGCTAATTGACTCTAGAACGTGCAGACGTGTATACATAACGTGTGTACACACTGCCATCGTGTGTCCTTTAAACCTTTGTAAACCAGTCTTATTATCTAGACGCTTTCATATATTTAAACAAGTACAAAATAAAGCGTTTATAATATTGAGATTTACAAGCTTTTCTGGTTTTTGGTCTCGCGAGCTATTTATAGAACCTTTTGGAATTTCCAGATTTGAGTATTACCAGAGTTGTCGTTATTTGCAAGGCAGAACGCGCAATGATATTTATTATCTGCCAAATCATGACGAAGATAATCAGAGTACAACCAACTCCTGCCGAATCAGGTTAAAGGTCAAAAGGTTACGGTTGACTACAGTAAAAATAAAACGAGGCACAGGAGTATCATGATACTCTGCATAGCGTACCCAAGACGCCCGATGATATTTATTATCTGCCCAAACATGAAGAAAGATAATATGTAAATAGTTTAACTCTATTTAGATATTTTCTCGATAAATCTCAAATATTAGTACCAATCCGGTATCAAAGTAGCACTAACATTATCATTATTAATCGTGTGCCTGCATCACTGATGGAACTATATATATATATGGGGTTTAACGGAAGTGAGTAAATTGCCTTTGCAGAAATATCCAACCGATTATTCAAATACGACTATATAATTTTTTTTTCGTTGTTGTTGTTTTGGTAGCACTGTGGCGATTGTCAACCAATCGCCACAAAAATGATATTGTGTTATGTCTTGAAGTACAGGATTTTTTCATTTAAATAGAATTGTCACTTGATGAATACAGAACAAGGTCAGCTTACATAGAAATATACAGTAAATTGACCTTGTTATGTAATATCTTGGGACACTTCAATTTACACGGTCTATACACAACAATTCTGTATAAATTATTTAGATATCATTAAAAATCTTCTTCAAAAAATTATGAAATTTTGTTTCATTTCAAACATATATCTAAAGAGAAATATATATTTTTTTTGTTCATTCTCTTTCAGCAAGAGAACATCATGTTTGAAAGAGGTAAAACAATTATGATGAACGAAGATGAGGCTGCTAAAAAGACCGGACATACAATTAATGATTACAGGTAACAATAACATACCTAAATGTTAACCTTTACCACATACAATAAATCTGCACTAGATGACTTTGAAATGCACCAGAATGCATCTACAAGACAGAAAGGGTTAAATTAAAGATCAAACAAGGATTTTAGAGCATTAGATATGCATCTTATTTATAACTCTGAATAAAGGGTTGATAAATTGTTTGCGTTAACAGTTTTTAAATGTAGGAAAATCTATTTTGTACTACAGCATGGTTGGAGAAGGCGATTCCATTGTAGGTGTGCTGGGAATGAAGGACAAAATGCAGATGCATAGAGAGATAGACAGTTTAGACATTGTTAACACAGTGAACGTGGATACTGGCATAGAAAAGGAGAGAAACGATGCTGGAATCAATACAACAGAATTGCTCATCACTGGTAGGCATCCGTTATCATTTACTGAATACTTTTCTTAATGATTTAAATCTAGATACATGTACTTGTTTGAAATGAACATTTTCCAAATACAGACACATTTTTCCCACTTCCCAATTTTGTCATAAATTTTGCAAACAATATTCTTTAAAGTTGTACAAAAAAAGAATTGTTCTTACGTGTCTACATAAAATTATAGTTCACTGTTGGCTGCTTTGACAAAATCTGATGAAAATATTGTAGCGTTTGGAGAATTGGAAAGGAGTTTGAACATTGTGGGAAATGCAGATGTTAGAGGTTTATTCAGGATTTTTTTTCAATAGTGGTCTTCTACAAAAGCATTGAATGTTAAATGTATGTGGGAAAGTATTGAATACCAACCAAAGATGTAAACCTCTATTCCTGTGGTAGACAGTGAGTTACAGTTAGAGCTCTGGGCAGTTGAGGTTCGATTTATGACCCTTGAATGGATAGCCCGCACCATCACCAACCCAGCTATCATGGCTCAACTCAAGTCATATTTAATGAGTGGAGGTTTAAATAAGAGGCATATTTCAGTGTTTAACCCTTTCCCATATACAGAAAATCTGCTGCAGACGACTATGAATAAAATGAAAAATCTCTGTAAATGAAAGTTCAAAATTGAATGGAGTTAAAAATGTAATGGCAAAAGGAGAAATTACTCATCATGAGCAATTTCTCCATTTTCACAATGTTTTGAAAATTTGTCTGCTGCAATTGCGTCTACATGTGGGAAAAGGTTAAAAATCCACTTCTAACTCTAAATTGTGGTGTAATCCTCATACCTCAAGATATTGTAGAGAAAAGAATTATATTCTGAATGCATAGTTATTTCTTTTTGAAACCTCACTTGCAGTCATTTATGCAGAAATTGAATTATTTGGAAACTAAAGATATGTTCCCAACAATCAAGGAATTGCTCTTCCAAAGTGGTCATTAAGCACAGGTGTGACTGTATGTTTGAGAAAAGATTTTAAAATATCTGATTGCATAGCCATTTTGTATCATCAATTTGTCATATTGAGACAATTGTTTTGAGTACTCACAGTATAGGGTTTAATTGCTTAATAAGAAAGATTATATATCCTCGTGCAAAGACATGTTTACTCCTTGTTATCCAGGCATTTGAATTCTTCAATTTGCATGACTTTTGGAAGTGTTAGTTAAATAGAATTGTCTCTATCAGATATTTTGGGAATCTGTTGTGGCGGAATTGTTAGTGTTAGGAATATGAGACCCAGCATCCCTGGTTTGATCCCTACTCATGATGGACATTGTTGACTACCATTTGGCCATGAAATGCTGTGATATAAATGAAATTATGTTGAAGGTGGCATAAAACACCAATTAAACAAATATTACTTACAGGACTCCAAACCAACAATGACATCAACAGGGGAACTATGGACACAGTGTTGGGGAACGCGAGACAGAGACGTCAGCATCTTGACAAGCAGCAAGACGAGGACTATAAACGGGAATTGAAGAAACTCTACAAGAAAATCAGTGCCAAAAATAGAGTAAGTCAATGTCCTGTGAGCAACGTTTTACCATTAAGAGCACTTTTGAGTCAACCGTTTCCCTCATCGATAACACATGTACGCAAGAAGCATCTTGCAATAAACTCTTCCTGCAGAAAGATTTTGACGCATCTGCAACAGAGGTCTTTTTAAAACGTTTTTATAAAATGAGAAATTGCTCATGATGAGCAATTTCTCCTTTTGCCACGTTGTTTCCAATTCCATTTTAAAAATTAATCCCTTATGGAGATTTTTCACTTTTTGGCCAAGATGTTTTCAAAATCTTCTGCTGCATTATTGTTGTTTGTGGGAAGGGTGTCAGTGAGGACTCAGGCAAGCCTGTGCATGCACACAGTGTCACCAGAGCCTTCAATGTCCGTCTTCATGTAATATAATTCTAGATGCAATTTTGAAAGAAAAATTAGTTAACTTCAAAAACATCAAGGTGTAAAAATATGAAAACTACTTACAGTATTGAGCTGAAAACATTTTGGCAGGAGAAGAAAGTGATCATTATGCATCATGATCAATTAATCCTTTTGCCATAATTGCTTTCAAAAGTTGTCTGTTCAAGATGAATTATAATATGTCTGCAAGTGCAAAAAGGGTTAAAGGCAGTATGTGTGCCTTGAGAGTAGACGTCTGTGGGTCTCTAACTATATCTGAGTCTTTTCAAAAGTTTTTATACGCCCGTTTTGAAAAAACGGATCGTATTATAGTTTTACCTGCGGCGTACGGGCGGGCGGGCGGCGTCCAGTATGTTGTCAGCTCAATAACTTTAGAAGCCTTTGTCCAATCATCACCAAATTTTGTCACAATGTGTATTGGCATAATATCTCGGACAAGTTCCATAACTAGCCATATCGCTTGTAGTCAATCAAGAGTTATCACCCTTTAATTATAGAAATTAACCAAAATTAGTCTTGTCAGCTCAATAACTTTAGAAACCTTTGTCCAATCATCATCAAATTTGGTCAGAATGTGTATTGGCATAATATCCCGGACAAGTTTGATAACTAGCCATATCCCTTTAGTCAATCAAGAGTTATCGCCCTTTAATTATAGACAGTGTGGCGGAAGGAGAATTTGCTTACGATGAACTATTTTATCTTTTACCACAATGTGTCCTATTTAATAATTATATGTACATTGTATATTGTCATTTATTGTGATTTTCTAAGTTTTTGCTCAGAAATTTTCAAAGGCGTCTGCTGAAGATTTTCGATATGTGGGAAAGGATTAATCAGGCGACCGAAGAGATAAAGGTTATAAATATTGTGTTGTACTCTTTCAGGCAATAATGAATGCTTTGTTAGAAAGACAGAGAAATGAGAAGAAAGAACTGGTCAGTAAAACACACGGGCTTCCAGAAAAGGTAACAGTTCTATTTCTCTTCACTCTTCTTAAATCTTTGAGGCCTATCAATATTTGCCAATACTTTGATCTCAAAATGTCAATTATCCTTATTTTTTTGTTACTGTTTAAAAGTTTTAAAAGAGGTTTAGATTTTTTCCTCATATGTTTTCAACGCAGTTGACAAAAAAGTCATATCAAGTAAATGGCTAAAACAACTATTGTTGATTGATGTTATCCATGAATTGTAAATATTAAGTACTCATTGAAGCAACTCCATTAGAGATTCTTTTTGATAAAGCTCATTAAGACACTTAGTTGCATCTACCCCCTAGCCTGACCCTCCCCCTTCTCCTCATCATCAGCAATTTCTCCATTTGCCACAATGTTTTCAATAATCATAATATTAATCATTATATTATATTAAAGTTTTCCAAATTTTTGTGAAGATGAATTCGTCCTACAGATTTGTTTTTATGTGTGAAAGTGTTGATGATGTGTTGGTTTGCAGGAGAGAACAGACTTATTGAACCTGATGAATGAGCAACACATGTCTGAACAGAATGCAGAAACCTATAAACTGAAACTTGAACAGGATGAGGAAACAGAAAAACTCAGAAAGGTACAGTGAATCCATTGCTACCATTGTCTGAACTGAGACCTAGGAACAACCCTGTATATTTATTTGTGTATATACAGTTATTATCAGAGTGTGGGAAAATAGGCATCTCACTCGACCTTTGTTCTCGCGAGATATCGTTTTTCTCATGTTCTTTGTAATTCAACACAAATCAACGCACTTCTGCAACATAATAATTATTCACTATGTAATTTAGATGTTTGTATTAATATTACCTGAAGATAATTTGTAGTCATGTATTGAGGAGAAATTTCTTGTTTAAGTCTTAATTAAAATTCATGTTCTGTTCTGTTCATACATCGTTTTTTCATCAGAAACTTTTGAAAACATTGTGGCAAAAAGAGAAATTGCTCATGATGAGCAATTTCCTCTTTTACCACAATGTTTTAAACTCCATTCAATATTATGATACAGTATCTACAATCATAAAGACTTTCCATAATCTTCCCTGTATGGTTTTCAAGGCCACTACTGTATTCTAATTGTTTGAGGAATAGGGTTAATTAAAATATATACATTACTAATTCTTTTACTGCATTTCTTGACTCATGTCTCCTTTATTGTTTTTTCATACAGGAGTTTGCGATAAGACGGAGGATGGGACTGAAGGAGATCCAGATTCAGGCGCTGAAGGACGCACAGGATTTGGGTAAATTGACGGACCAGCAGATGAAATGGTTGATGTCCGAACACACAAACAGTCAGAAAGCCCTCGAGGACATTTACGATGAGGAGATATCCAAACAAAGGATGGCCCTTGAAGAAAAACTTGCTAAGAGAAAAGCCATTGCTCAAGCTGCTGTAAGACAAAATTCATGTCTTCTGTGATACTAATTACTTTTGATGCCACTACAGAAGACTTTATTTAAAAACAACCTTTTCTCAAAATGTTACTACAAACTTTCCCAATATTATAGTTTTCTCCACAGATCTTTACAACAGAGACAATTTAAAAAATATCATACAGTAAATAGTTAATCTGGATTATATCTCAACTGTTAAGGATAGCTGGGATAGGTTAGTTGTATAACTATGAGGGCTAACAATCTCAGGGTTGTGAGTTCAACCCAGGCTTAGCCATACATTCTTTCCAATGCCATTGTGACTACTTTCATTCGTCTTTAACCAATGTGCTAAATAGTGTGGGAAGCCTTCAAGGTATTAAGTTGCTGGGGGAAGTGAACTGCAATCATGGTTATCAAACTAATTTCAGCATCCATTATGATTACAGATGACTTACTTTATTTTCAATTTTCACAGGAAATCCAAGAAGAAGATAATGATGATATTCTAAATACAATTGCTGGACAACAAATAACTATGGTTGAGAAACTTAAAAAGTAAGATTTTGAGAACAAAAATTACTACAATTTAACATCCACTGAAAATCTGGAAAAATCTGTTTTTTGATGCTTCTGTAACAGACTTCTTTTAATAATGTTGTGGCAAAAGGGGAAATTGCTCATTGTAAGTATGTATCTGCTTTGCCACAATGTTTTCATTGATATTCAATAATTTTATACTTTTATTTATAGAGATATTTCATATATTTACCTAGATGGTTTCAAAGTTGTCTATTGGAGGTTTGTTGTATGTTGGAAAAGGCTTAAATGTTGTATTACAGAGGATTTTCTTCCATTATCAATTTATAAAAGGTTATCCCTTTTCCAAACACAGCAATTCTGCAGAAGAGGACGTTTAAAACATAAATATGAACATATGAAAATCCTCTGAAAATGCAAGTATGATTATTGAATAAAGTTGAAAACATTGTGGCAGAAGAAAAAATTGCTCAGTATTAGCAATTTCTCCTTTTGCCACTATGTTTTCAAAAATTGTCTGCTGCAGAGGAGTCAGAAAGCGTCTATATGTGGGAAAGGGTAAAACTGTACATTTTTTTTGTACATAACCCTTGAAGCAAGGCATTACATTTTATGACAATTTTAGATATATTTTAATGAATCTATGACACATTTGATCATTTCAGTAACAGGATGGGAATATCAGAATGCATCTTGCCCCGGCGTCGGCATCAGCGTTTGTGTCACACCTTGGTTAAGGTTTTTGTACCAATCCCCTTTTTAGCTCACCTGAGCTTTGCTCAAGGTGAGTTATTGTGATCGCCTTTTGTCCGGCGTCCGTCGTGCGTCAACTTCTTCTCCTCAGTAACCAGTGGGTCAATTTGGATGAAACTTCACAGAAAGCATCCTCTCAGTGACCTCACCAGAATTCCTTCAAATTTTTGGGATCCATGCAAAATTCTGGTTTCCATGGCAACGAAACCGAAAAAACTTCAAAATTCTTCTTCTCCCGAATTGGTTGGCAGATTTTCAAATAATTTTGTAGAAATGTTCCTTGGATGACCCTCTATCAGATTCCTTCAAGCCGTGTTGATTGGTCGAAAAACATGGCCGCCAGGGGGGCGGGGCTATTTTGCCTTATATGGCTATAGTGAAAACTTAAAAAAAATTCTCCTCCGAAAGTGTAAGGCCGATTTTAAAATAATTTTGTAGAAATGTTCCTTGGGTGACCCTCTATCAGATTCCTTCAAGCCATGTTGATTGGTCGAAAAACATGGCCGCCAGGGGGGGGGCGGGGCTATTTTGCCTTATATGGCTATAGTGCAAACTTAAAAAATCTTCTCCTCCAAAAGTGTCAGGCTGATTTTCAAATAATTTTGTAGAAATGTTCCTTGGGTGATCCTCTATCAGATTCCTTCAAGCCATGTTGATTGGTCAAAAAACATGGCCGCCAGGGGGCGGGGCTATTTTGCCTTTTATGGCTATAATGAAAACTTAAAAAATCTTCTCCTCCATAAGTGTCAGGCCGATTTTCAAATAATTTTGTAGAAATGTTCCTTGGGTGACCCTCTATCAGATTCCTTCAAGCAATGTTGATTGGTCGAAAAAAAAAAAAGCAGCCAGGGGGCGGGGGCTATTTTGCCTTATATGGCCAAAGTGAAAACTTAAAAAATCTTCAACATCTTCTCCTCAGTAAACAGTGCGTCAATTGTGATGAAACTTCACAGAAAGCATCCTCTTAATGACCTCACCAGAATTCCTCAAAATTTTAGGGATCCATGCAGAATTCTGGTTTCCATGGCAACGAAACGAAAAAAACTTCAAAATTCTTCTTCTCCCAAACTGGTTGGCAGATTTTGAAATAATTTTGTAGAAATGTTCCTTGGATGACCCTCTACCAGATTCCTTTAAGCCATGTTGATTGGTCAAAAAACACGGCCGCCAGGGGGGCGGGGCTATTTTGCCTTATTGGTTATAGTGAAAACTTAAAAAATCTTCTCCTCCGAAAGTGTCAGGCTGATTTTCAAATGATTTTGTAGAAATGTTCCTTGGGTGACCCTCTATCAGATTCCTTCAAGCCATGTTGATTGGTCAAAAAACATGGCCGCCAGGGGGGGGCGGGGCTATTTTGCCTTATATAGCTATAGTGCAAACTTAAAAAATCTTCAACATCTTCTCCTCAGTAAACAGTGGGTCAATTGTGATGAAACTTCACAGAAAGCATCCTCTTAATGACCTCACCAGAATTCCTTAAAATTTTAGGGATCCATGCAGAATTCTGGTTTCCATGGCAACGAAACGAAAAAAACTTCAAAATTCTTCTTCTCCCAAACTGGTTGGCAGATTTTGAAATAATTTTGTAGAAATGTTCCTTGGATGACCCACTTTCAGATTCCTTCAAGCCATGATGATTGGTAAAAAAACATGGCCGCCAGTAGGCAGGGCTATTTTGCATTATATGGCTATAGTGAAAACTTAAAAAATCTTCTCCTCCAAAAGTACTCTACCAGATTCCTTTAAGCCATGTTGATTGGTCAAAAAACACGGCCGCCAGGGGGGCGGGGCTATTTTGCCTTATTGGTTATAGTGAAAACTTAAAAAATCTTCTTCTCCAAAAGTGTCGGCCCGATTTTCAAATAATTTTGTAGAAATGTTCCTTGGATGACCCACTTTCAGATTCCTTCAAGCCATGTTGATTGGTAAAAAAACATGGCCGCCAGTAGGCAGGGCTATTTTGCATTATATGGCTATAGTGAAAACTTAAAAAATCTTCTCCTCCAAAAGTATCTGGCCGATTTTCAAATTGTAGAAATGTTCCTAGGGTGACCCTCTATCAGATTCCTTCAAGCCAAGTTGATTGGTCGGAAACTATGGCTGCCAGGGGGCGAGGCTTATATAGCTAAAGTGAAAAAAAAAAAAATCAGGTGAGCGATTCAAGGGCCATCATGGCCCTCTTGTTTAGATCACCTAGAGCCAAAGGCTCAAGGTGAGCTATTCTGATCACTTTTTGTCCGTCGTCCATCCGGCATTAACTTTTAGCTTTAAACATCATCTCCTCCTAAACCTCAGGACCAATTTCATCCAAACTTCACAGGAATGTTCCTTTGGTGGCCCTCTTTCAAATTTGTTCAAAGATTTCAATTCCATCGAGAACTTTGGTTGCTGCGGCATCAGAAAGGGGGCAAAATGTCCTAACTTTAAAAATCTTCTCCTCTGAATCTGCAAGTCAGATTCCAATATAGTCTGGTAGAAATGTTCCTTGGGTGACCCACTTTCAGATTCCTTCAAGCCATGTTGATTGGTAAAAAAACATGGCCGCCAGTAGGCAGGGCTATTTTGCATTATATGGCTATAGTGAAAACTTAAAAAATCTTCTCCTCCAAAAGTACTCTACCAGATTCCTTTAAGCCATGTTGATTGGTCAAAAAACACGGCCGCCAGGGGGGCGGGGCTATTTTGCCTTATTGGTTATAGTGAAAACTTAAAAAATCTTCTTCTCCAAAAGTGTCGGCCCGATTTTCAAATAATTTTGTAGAAATGTTCCTTGGATGACCCACTTTCAGATTCCTTCAAGCCATGTTGATTGGTAAAAAAACATGGCCGCCAGTAGGCAGGGCTATTTTGCATTATATGGCTATAGTGAAAACTTAAAAAATCTTCTCCTCCAAAAGTATCTGGCCGATTTTCAAATTGTAGAAATGTTCCTAGGGTGACCCTCTATCAGATTCCTTCAAGCCAAGTTGATTGGTCGGAAACTATGGCTGCCAGGGGGCGAGGCTTATATAGCTAAAGTGAAAAAAAAAAAAATCAGGTGAGCGATTCAAGGGCCATCATGGCCCTCTTGTTTAGATCACCTAGAGCCAAAGGCTCAAGGTGAGCTATTCTGATCACTTTTTGTCCGTCGTCCATCCGGCATTAACTTTTAGCTTTAAACATCATCTCCTCCTAAACCTCAGGACCAATTTCATCCAAACTTCACAGGAATGTTCCTTTGGTGGCCCTCTTTCAAATTTGTTCAAAGATTTCAATTCCATCGAGAACTTTGGTTGCTGCGGCATCAGAAAGGGGGCAAAATGTCCTAACTTTAAAAATCTTCTCCTCTGAATCTGCAAGTCAGATTCCAATATAGTCTGGTAGAAATGTTCCTTGGGTGACCCACTTTCAGATTCCTTCAAGCCATGTTGATTGGTAAAAAAACATGGCCGCCAGTAGGCAGGGCTATTTTGCATTATATGGCTATAGTGAAAACTTAAAAAATCTTCTCCTCCAAAAGTACTCTACCAGATTCCTTTAAGCCATGTTGATTGGTCAAAAAACACGGCCGCCAGGGGGGCGGGGCTATTTTGCCTTATTGGTTATAGTGAAAACTTAAAAAATCTTCTTCTCCAAAAGTGTCGGCCCGATTTTCAAATAATTTTGTAGAAATGTTCCTTGGATGACCCACTTTCAGATTCCTTCAAGCCATGTTGATTGGTAAAAAAACATGGCCGCCAGTAGGCAGGGCTATTTTGCATTATATGGCTATAGTGAAAACTTAAAAAATCTTCTCCTCCAAAAGTATCTGGCCGATTTTCAAATTGTAGAAATGTTCCTAGGGTGACCCTCTATCAGATTCCTTCAAGCCAAGTTGATTGGTCGGAAACTATGGCTGCCAGGGGGCGAGGCTTATATAGCTAAAGTGAAAAAAAAAAAAATCAGGTGAGCGATTCAAGGGCCATCATGGCCCTCTTGTTTAGATCACCTAGAGCCAAAGGCTCAAGGTGAGCTATTCTGATCACTTTTTGTCCGTCGTCCATCCGGCATTAACTTTTAGCTTTAAACATCATCTCCTCCTAAACCTCAGGACCAATTTCATCCAAACTTCACAGGAATGTTCCTTTGGTGGCCCTCTTTCAAATTTGTTCAAAGATTTCAATTCCATCGAGAACTTTGGTTGCTGCGGCATCAGAAAGGGGGCAAAATGTCCTAACTTTAAAAATCTTCTCCTCTGAATCTGCAAGTCAGATTCCAATATAGTCTGGTAGAAATGTTCCTTGGGTGACCCTCTACAAAGATTGTTCAAGGCATACTGTTTGGTTGAAAAATATTGCATTCAGGAGGCATCAGAAAAGGGGCAAAATGATAAAATTTGGAAATTCCATTTTTTTAAGTTCTTGTCTGATATTAAGAAAATTGAATAGGAATCTTACTTCAGTGATCCTCTACTTAATTTGTTCAAGCCGTATTGATTGATCATAGCAACCTCACGTCATCACAAAAGCGGTAAATTGAACTTTTAGCTTCACATGACAACTCCTACCATTCCACTCGACCAATTTCAACGTTACTTCACAGGAATGTTCCATTGATGGTCCTCTTTCAAAATTGTTCAAAGACTTACATTCTGTGTAGAACTTTTGTTGCTGTGGCATCAGAAATTGAGAGAAATACCCAAACTTTAAAAACCTCCATCTCCATAATCCATTTGTCAGATTCCAAGATAATTTGGCAGAAATGTTCTTTTGGTGAGTCTCTACAAAACTGTTCAAGCCATATTGATTTCGTTGACAAACAGGGAAGCAAAGCGGCATCAGGAAGGGTGCAAAATAACAAAACTTTATAATTATATTCTTATTAAAGGGCTTTTACTGATAAACTATTTCTTTAACTGAGTGTCCACTCCCTGCAGTTTCATTTGAACTCCTGATAAAATTTTCACAGATATTTGCAGTTAAATATTTGCTTCTAATTAACTATCATTCAGGTGATCGATTTAGGGCCATCTTGGCCCTCTTGTTGTCATAACCATTACAGATATTGCTTTGAAACTTACAACACTTATTCACCATCATTACCTCCATCAACAGATAAGAGTACATAACTCTGTCAAGGTTTTTGTAAGAATTATGGCCCTTTTTAGCTCACCTGTGCACGAAGTGCTCAGGGTGAGTTATTGTGATCGCCCTATGTCCGGCGTCCGTCGTCTGTCGTCCGGCGTCCGTCAACATTTTCTCCTCTGTAACCGGTGGGTCAACTGGGATGAAACTTCACAGAAAGCATCCTTGCAATGTCCTCACCAGAATTCCTTAAAATTTTAGGGATCCATGCAGAATTCTGGTTTCCATGGCAACGAAATGAAAAAAACTTCAAAATTCTTAAAAATCTTCTCCTCCCAAAGTTTCAGGCCGATTTTCAAATTATTTTGTAGAAATGATCTTTGGGTGACCCTCTATCAGATTCCTTCAAGCCATGTTGATTGGTCGAAAAACATGGCCCCCAGGGTGGGGGGGGGGGGGGGGGCTATTTTGCCAATAAGGCTATAGTGCAAACTTAAAAAATCTTCTCCTCCAAAAGTGTCAGGCCGATTTTCAAATAATTTTGTAGAAATGTTCCTTGGGTGACCCTCTATCAGATTCCTTCAAGCCATGTTGATTGGTCGAAAAACATGGCCGCCAGGGGGCGGGGCTATTTTGCCTTTTATGGTTATAGTGAAAACTTAAAAAATCTTCAACATCTTCTCCTCAGTAACCAGTAGGTTAATTGGGATGAAACTTCACAGAAAGCATCCTCTCAATGACCTCACCAGAATTCCTTCAAATTATTGGGATCCATGCAAAATTCTGGTTTCCATGGCAACGAAACGAAAAAAACTTCAAAATTCTTCTCCTCCCAAATTGGTTGGCAGATTTTGAACTTATTTTGTAGAAATGTTCCTTGGGTGACTCTCTATCAGATTCCTTGAAGCCATGTTGATTGGTCGAAAAACATGGCCGCCAGGGGGGGCGGGGCTTTTTTGCGTTATATGGCTATAGTGAAAACTTAAAAAATCTTCTCCTCCAAAAGTGTCAGGCCGATTTTCAAATAATTTTCTAGAAATGTTCCTTGGATGACCCTCTATCAGATTCCTTTAAGCCATGTTGATTGGTCGGGGCTTATATAGCTAAAGTGAAAAAAAAAATCAGGTGAGCGATTCCAGGGCCATCATGGCCCTCTTGTTTAGATCACCTGAGCCAAAGGCTCAAGGTGAGCTATTCTGATCACTTTTTGTCCGTCGTCCGGCGTTAACTTTTAGCTTTAAACATCATCTCCTCCCAAACTCCAAGGACAATTTCCGTGAAACATCACAGGACTGTTCCTCTGGTTGGCCTCTTTCAAAGTTGTTCAAAGATTTAAATTCCATTGAGAACTTTGGTTGCTGCGGCATCAGAAAGGGGGCAAAAGGTCCAAACTTTAAAAATCTTCTGCTCCGAATCTGCCTGTCAGATTCAAATATAATTTGGTAGAAATGTTCATTGGGTGACCCTCTATAAAAATTGTTCAAGCCATACTGATTGGTCGAAAAACATGGCAGTCAGGCGGCATCAAAAAAGGGGCAAAATGACAAAATTTAAAAATTCCATTTTTATGCAAATGCTTGTCTGATTTTAAGAAAATATAATACAAATCTTACTGTAATGATCCTCTATTTAATTTGTTAAAGCCGTTTTGATTGGTTACACAATCATAGCAACCAGGCGTCATCACAAAAGGGGTAAATTGAACTTTTAGCTACAAATTACAACCAACTCCTACCATTCCAATAGACCAATTTCCACAAAACATCACAGGAATGTTCCTTTGGTGGTCCTCTTTCAAAATTGTTCAAAGATTAAAATTCCATTGAGAACTTTGGTTGCTGCGGCATCAGAAAGGGGACAAAATGTCCAAACTTTAAAAATCTTCTCCTCCGAATCTGCCTGTCAGATTCAAATATAATTTGGTAGAAATGTTCCTTGGGTGACCCTCTATAAAAATTGTTCTAGCCATACTGATTGGTCGAAAACATGGCAGTCAGGCGGCATCAGAAAAAGGGCAAAATGACAAAATTTGAAAATTCCATTTTTATGAAAGTTTTTGTCTGATTTTAAGAAAATATAATACGAATCTTACTGTAATGATCCTCTATTTAATTTGTTTAAGCCGTTTTGATTGGTTACACAATCATATCAACCAGGCTCATCACAAAAAGGGTAAATTGAACTTTTAGCTACAAATGACAACCAACTCCTACCATTCCAATAGACCAATTTCCACAAACATCACAGGAATGTTCTTTGGTGGTCCTCTTTCAAAATTGTTCAAAGATTTAAATTCCATTGAGAACTTTGGTTGCTGCGGCATCAGAAAGTGAGAAAAATACCAAAATTTTAAAATCCTTTTCCTCCATAATCTTCTTGTGCGAGTGCAAGATAATTTGGTAGAAATGTTCCTTAAGTGACCCTCTAAATAAACTGTTGAAGCCATATTGATTTCGTTGAAAAACAGGGCAGCAAGGCAGCATCAGGAAAGGTGCAAAATGACAAAAACTTTATAATTCCATTCTTTTTAAAGTTCTTGTTAGATTTCAAGATATAAATGGCCTTTACTGATAAGCTGTTTCTTGAGAAGTGTCCACTCCTTTCAGTTTCATTTGCACTCCCTGATCAAATTTTCTCATATATTTGCAGTTAAATATTTGCTACTAATTTACTATCAATTAGGTGATCGATTTAGGGCCATCTTGGCCCTCTTGTTTACTAAGAATTTTGGTTAAGTTTTTTGTACCAATTTACTTTTTAGCTCACCTATGCACGAAGTGCAAGGTGAGCTATTGGGATCACATTTTGTCCGGCGTCCGTCCGTCGTCCGTCGTGCGTCGTGCGTCGTGCGTCGTCAACATTTGAGCTTGTTAACACTCTACAGGCTACATTTTGCATCCAATCTTCATGAAAGTTTATCAGAACGTTCATCTCCATAAAATCTTGGACAAGTTCGAAACTGGGCCATATGAGGTCAAATTGAAGCGAAATCTTGTTAACACTCTAGAGGCCACATTTTCAACTTGAGCATGTTTAAACTTCAACTTGAGCATGTTTAAACTTTATCAGAATGTTTGTCTTAATGATATGTAGGTCAAGTTCGAACATGGGTCACGTCGGGTCAAGAAGTAGGTCACTAGGCCAAATTGAAGGAAAATCTTGTTAACACTCCAGAGGCCGCAATTTTTGCTTAAGCAGTTTGAAATTTTGTCAGAATGTTTGTCTTAAAAATATCTAGGTCAAGTTCGAATATGGGTTATGCCGGGTCAAAAACTAGGTCACTAGATCAAATTGAAGGAAAATCTTGTTAACACTTTGGATGCCGCATTTTTTGCTTCAGCAACTTGAAATTTGGTCAGAATGTTTGTCTTAAAGATATCTAGGTCAAGTTCAAATATGGGTCATATTGGGTCAGAAACTAGGTCACTAGGCCAAATTGAGGGAAAATCTTGTTAACTCTGTAGAAGCTGCATATTTTGCTTCAGCAACTTGAAATTTGTTCAGAATGTTGAGCTGAATGATATCTAGGCCAAGTTCGAATATGGGTCATGCCGGGTCAAAAACTAGATCACTAGGCCAAATTGAAGGAAAATCTTGTTAACACTTTGGATGCCTCATTTTTTGCTTCAGCAGCTTGAAATTTTGTCAGAATGTTTGTCTTAAAGATATCTAGGTCAAGTTTAAATATGGGCCATATTGGATTAGAAACTAGGTCACAAGGCCAAATTAAGGGAAAATCTTGTTAACTCTGTAAAAGCCGCATGTTTTGCTTCAGCGGCTTGAAATTTGTTCAGAATGTTGAGCTGAATGATATTTAGGCCAAGTTCGAATATGGGTCATGCCGGGTCAAAAACTAGGTCACTAGATCAAATTGAAGGAAAATCTTGTGAACACTTTGGATGCCACATTTTTTGCTTCAGCAGCTTGAAATTTGGTCAGAATGTTTGTCTGAATTATATCTAGGTCAAGTTCGAATATGGGTCATATTGGATCAGAAACTAGGTCAATAAAGGAAAATATTGTTCAAACTCCGGAGGCCGCATTTTTACTTTGGGCAAGTTGAAACTTTGTCAGTATGTTGTCTTAATGATATCTAGTCCATGTAGGAATATGGGTCATATCAGGTAAAAAAATATAGATCACTAGGCAAAATGAAGGAAAATATTGTTAACACTGTGGAGGATGCATTCAGAATAATTGTCTTGATGTGTTTTGCATTGCAGTACATTGTATAATTAAGGTGAGCGATCCAGGGCCATCATGGCCCTCTTGTTTTCAAAACCATTACAGATATTGCTTTGAAACTTACAACAATTATTCACCATCATTACTTCTATCAACAGACAAGAGTTCATAGCTCTGTCAAGATTTTTGTAAAAATTATGGCCCTTTTTCAACTTAGAATTTTGGTTAAGTTTTTTGTACCAATTTACTTATTTTCAAAACCATTACAGATATGGATTTGAAACTTACAACACTTGTTCACCATCATTAACTCCATCAACAGACAATAGTACATAACTCTGTCAATGTTTTTGTAAGAATTATGGCCCTTTTTCGACTTGGAATTTTGGTTAAGTTTTTCATACCACCCCACTTTTTTTCAAAACCATTAGTGATTTAGCTTATACACTTACAATACTTATTTATCATCATTACCTCCATCAACAGACAAGGGTACATAACTCTTTCAAGTTTTATTAAAGAATTATGGCCCTTTTTCGATTAATAATTTGGTTAAGTTATTCATACCAAATCAAATTTTTTCAAAACAATTTGAGATATAGCTTAAACACTTACAAAAATCTTTTTACGTTTTATTTGCAAGCGCAAAAAAGTCGAGCATGCTGTCCTCTGACAGCTCTTGTTTAATTTAGCCCTGATGTCATCTGCTGCTGAATCCTTGTATGCAGACATTTTTTTGGAAATTTCTCAAACAAATTCTTAGCAGTTGAATGTGAAAACATCCTGGTAAAAATATGGAACATTTTTTAAAATGAAAATATTCTTATTCAATAGTGATGAAATATTGTGGCAAACAGAAAAATTTGAGCTACTTCTCCTCTTGTCACAATGTTTTTTACAATATGACTGCTGCAGATACATCTGTATGAATGAAAGGGTTAAACTAAAAGTTATGCCATACAAGGTAACAGATAAAAATGTTTTTGTAGAAGTAAGTCCATTAATGCAGCAGACGCAAATCAAATTATTGACCAGGCGAAGGCGGACATGTTGGCCTTGAAGGACAGGATGGAGAAGGACAGGGCAGTTAAGGAACAAGAACTCCACAAAAAACTTTCGTCTTTGAAGAAAAATCGATTAAATGATATGACCAAACAACATGAAATGGAACAGAAGGAATTTGAGAGAAAATGTCAGGAAATGCAGACAGATGGACCTATGGGTATGCATTTGGCAATTTAACCCTTTTCCAACATATGAACATGTTTTCATGCATTTGCAGTAAATGACTTTTGAAAACATAGTGGCAAATGTAGAAATTTCTAATGATCCCTTTGTCACAATGTTTTCAACCCTATTCAATAATTATACTTTTATTCATAGAGATATTTCATAGATTTGCCTAAATATTTTAAAAGTCGTCTGCTATAGATCTATGAGTGTATGTGGGAAAGGGTTAAAATATCATCAAAAGTCATTTAAATTGGGCTTTGACGTAAGTGCAATCCCTAAACTTGGTTTATTTGTAAGTGTAAAAACTCTATGTAAATATTTTGTATCCATGTTTTCTCAAATGTTTTTAAAATGTACAGTAGGAGACCAGCCTGTAGGTCCTGTGACCAAATTCTGGGAACAAAGGCGTGAAAGTGTTTTTGTGTTCCCTGATGAATACCGAACAATTTTGACTTGGGCTGCCCCCTTGAAAAGGTCAAACAGGGGTCAGAATTCAAATATATTCCAATTGTGTCGATATGCATATCAAATTATTATACCCCCCGGCAAACAAAGTTTGGGGGGGTATATAGGAATCACCCTGTCTGTCCGTCTGTCCGTCTGTCTGTCCGTCTGTCTGTCTGTCCGTATGTCCACATTTCTTGTAAGCACTACTCCTCCTAAACGGCTCAATGGATTTGGTTCAAACTTTACATGAAGGTTACACATCATATGTAGATATGCATGAAGGAAGATCATACGCCTCGGATTCTTCCAAGGGCAGATAATTCAACTTAGAGGTTACCTGCGAGGGACTCCTGTGCACATACCTCCACATTTCTTGTAAGCACTACTCCTCCTAAACGGCTCAATGGATTTGGGTCAAACTTTACATGAAGGTTACACATCATATGTAGATATGCATAAAGGAAGATCATATGCCTCGGATTCTTCCAAGGGCAGATAATTCAACTTAGAGGTTACCTGCGAGGGACTCCTGTGCACATACCTCCACATTTCTTGTAAGCACTACTCCTCCTAAACGTCTCAATGGATTTGGTTCAAACTTTACATGAAGGTTACTCATCATATGTAGATATGCATGAAGGAAGATCATACGCCTCGGATTCTTCCAAGGGCAGATAATTTAACTTAGAGGTTACCTGCGAGGGACTCCTGTGCACATACCTCCACATTTCTTGTAAGCACTACTCCTCCTAAACGGCTCAATGGATTTGGTTCAAACTTTACATGAAGGTTACACATCATATGTAGATATGCATGAAGGAAGATCATACGCCTCGGATTCTTCCAAGGGCAGATAATTCAACTTAGAGGTTACCTGCGAGGGACTCCTGTGCACATACCTCCACATCTCTTGTAAGCACTACTCCTCCTAAATGGCTCAATGGATTTGGGTCAAACTTTACATGAAGGTTACACATCATATGTAGATATGCATGAAGGAAGATCATATGTATCGGATTCTTCCAAGGGCAGATAATTCAACTTAGAGGTTACCTGCGAGGGACTCCTGTGCACATACCTCCACATTTCTTGTAAGCACTACTCCTCCTAAACGGCTCAATGGATTTGGTTCAAACTTTACATGAAGGTTACACATCATATGTAGATATGCATGAAGGAAGATCATACGCCTCGGATTCTTCCAAGGGCAGATAATTCAACTTAGAGGTTACCTGCGAGGGACTCCTGTGCACATACCTCCACATTTCTTGTAAGCACTACTCCTCCTAAACGGCTCAATGGATTTGGTTCAAACTTTACATGAAGGTTACACATCATATGTAGATATGCATGAAGGAAGATCATACGCCTCGGATTCTTCCAAGGGCAGATAATTCAACTTAGAGGTTACCTGCGAGGGACTCCTGTGCACATACCTCCACATTTCTTGTAAGCACTACTGAGTCAAACTGTATATGAAGGCTACACATTATATGTAGATATGCATGAAGGAAGATTTTTCTCCTCAGATTCTTCCAAGGGAAGATAAGCAAAGTAGAAACTTTACCAATGTATCCGATGCTTTGGGAGGGGAGCGGGGGGTATTCTTTAGTGAGCTTTGCTCACAGTATTTCTAGTTTGTCTAGTCATGAGGATTCCAAAAATGTATAGTTCATTTGGAAGCTATCAACCCTGTATGCTGAGGATAGAGAGAAGCAAGACGAAAGTGCTTATACGTGGGGCGATTATGCTTCTAAAATGATTAACCTTGTTGTACAACCCCATCCTACGGCTTCCCAGATAATATTTGTAAATGACCCATATGATCTTCAACACAGCATCGAAGATAGTCTCCTACTAGTAAACAAACAAAGCAATTCATACTTATTATCCCTTGCTTTTTCGAAGAAAAAAAGGGGGATTATTTATTTCGGTCTGTCGTCTGTCCGCCCGCATGAGAGAGTACTTGTGGGGTAACCACTCACCACCCTTATAAAGACACTTAGATAAATATTTATTTTTTATTTCTTATAACAGGTATCTCATTTGCATATTAATGTTATTCATTCCGTATAAGGGGGTTAATTACTGAATGAATTGCATACTTGTGGGGTGCACCCCACAAAAAAACATAACGAAATAAATAACCCCACAAGTACTCTCCCATGAGTTTGTCCGTCTGTCACACTTCGTTTCCGTGCAATAACTGCCACAAATGTGAACCGTTTTTTTTTCAAACTTGGTAACAAGGTTAAATGCCTTAAGGGCTAGGCCAAGTTTGATCGTCACTTTCGGCGTGCTTTATTCGGTGGAGTTATGGCCCCTTATTTAACAAAAAATGTCGGTTGTTGCTGTTTCTGTGCAATAACTGCCACAAATGTGAACCTTTTTTTTTCAAACTTGGTAACAAGGTTAAATGCCTTAAGGGCTAGGCCAAGTGCGATCATCACTATCGACGGACTTTATTCGGTGGAGTTATGGCCCCTTATTAAACAAAATGTGTCGTTTGTTGCTGTTTCCGTGAAATAACTGCCACAAATGTGAACCTTTTTTTTTCAAACTTGGTAACAAGGTAAAAAGCCTTAAGGGCTAGGCCAAGTTCAATCCTCACTTTCGGCGGACTTTATTCGGTGGAGTTATGGCCCCTTGATTAACAAAAAATGTTGTTTGTTGCTGTTTCCATGCAATTACTGCCACAAATGTGAACCGTTTTTTTTCAAACTTGGTAACAAGGTTAAATGCCCTAACAGCTAGGCCAAGTTCGATCGTCACTTTCGGCGGACCTTATACCTTCAATATTTCCTGCAAGCGGGGGATATAAATTTCATGAATTTGCTTGTTTAACATTTAAATCAATACATCTCCAATTTCTAATTTTAAATTTTTACTATATTTGTTACAAACACTTAAGCATACCTCAAAATTTAATTCAATAGATAATGACCTGTTGTTTTTTATTTTAAATTTTAGACCCAACTGAATATGCGGATGGACGTCTTAAATTATTATCACAACAGAGGGTAGAACGTAACGAACTGGAGGCCCAGGTAGATGAAGAAAACTTTAAAGATTTGACAAAACTGAGAAGTGAAGTTCTCGTTCAAACAGAAAACCAACTCAAAGACATACAGACGGGATTATTAACTAGTCTGGGAAAAGATGGTGGGTGTTTCATCATATATATTAAACCTTTCCCATATACAAATGATCTGCAGCAGACGACTTGTAAGACATCAAGGCAAAATATAGAAAATCTCTATGAATGAAAGTATGATTTTTCAGTAGAGATGTAAACATTTTGCTTGTGGTTATAAGTTTGAATTTATGTTAGGCAAACATTTGTAGTTAACCTGATTTGATGTTTTTAGATTTGTCTGCTTTGCAAAATTGGACCAATAACTTTATTTTAAAGTTGAAAACTTTGAAAAATGGAAAGTTTGCTTGTTTTGATCAATTTCTCCTTTTCCCGAAATGTTTTCAAAAATTATCTGCTGCATTTGATCTGGTTTGATATTTGTTTTTTTACTATACAGCAAATTTTACTTTGAAAACATCCAGATGCGTCATATTATGGTAAATGGTTATTGACTCCTTCTTTGAAACTTAACACTTTCCCACATATAGATGCTTTCTGTCACCTTTTCAGCAGACGAATTTTGAAAACATTGTGACATTAGGAAAAATTGCTCAAAACAAGCAATTTCTCCTTCTGCCACAATGTTTTCAATTTGTTTCCATCATTTTATCCTTATTTATAGAGATATCCTATGTTTTCCCCAATATGTTTTCAAAGTCATCTGCTGCAGATTTGTTGTATGTGGGAAAGGATTAACCAGAACTGAAGTTGATGCATGTGTGAAAGGAGAGTCAAAACCCTCCTGATGATATGTTTGGTCACAAAGGTTGTGTTTTATTCTAGCTAAGGGAGATGACATGATAAGGAAACTAATGCAAGAACATGAGCGTGAAGTTGAGGCTCTACGGAGATCACAGGAGCAGGGTCGTCAGAAACAGCTGGCTAGCCTTAAGGAAAAACTTGAGCAGAATCGAGCAGAAGGCAATCAGAGAAAACAGGCTGAAAAATCAGAGCAGAAACAGTTAAGAGAATATGAGGAAAATGTAGTAGGGTATGAAATCTTTTGAAGACTATAATTTATTCTTTAACCTATTTTTAGACTATTCAAAATTGAAACATAGGAGGAGAAGAATTTCAAAACTGAACTTGAAAAGGTCGGAATAATTTCAAGACATAAAACATAACAAGAAAGAAAAAATATGCCATTATTCATGTTATCTGCTGTTATTTTTCAACAATGTTTTTAAATTCATCTGCTGTAAATACATCAGAATTTATCTGTTTCAGGAAAAGGATTACAAACTACTTCATGTATAATTTTGAAAAATAGATATAACATTGTGGAAAATTATGATTTTAATAATTAGCTCGACTATTCGAAGAATATGAGAGCTTTACTACTCGCCCCGGCGTCGGCGTCTCCGTCTCCGTCGGCGTCCGGTTAAAGTTTTAGGGCAAGTTGGCATTTTCATTCATAAGTATTTGTGCTAGGGCTTTAATATTTGGAATATAGTTACATCTTATACCTTTCTTCACATTGAATGTTAAAGGTACTGAGTGTGACCTTCTTTTTGGGGTAAAAAACCTGATTTTCGGTGGTTAAAGTTTTAGGGCAAGTTGGATTTTTTTTTTTTTTTTTTCTCAATAATAACTTATGCTAGGGCTTTTATATATGGAATATAATTACATCTAATACCTGTCTTCATATTGTATGCTGAAGATTCTGAGTGTGACCTTCTTTTTGGGGTAAAAAACATGATTTTCAGTGGTTAAAGTTTTAGGGCAAGTTGGAATTATTTTTTTTATTTTTATTTTTCTGAATAAGTATTTGTGCTACGGCTTTAATACTTGGAATGTAGTTACATCTCATACCTTTCTTCACATTAAATGCTGAAGATGCTGAGTGTGACCTTCTTTTTGGGGTAAAAAACCTGATTTTCGGTGGTTAAAGTTTTAGGGCAAGTTGGATATTTTTTTTTTTTTTTTTTTTCTTAATAAGTACTTATGCTAGGGCTTTTATATTTGGAATATAATTACATCTAATTCCTGTCTTCATATTGTATGCTGAAGATGCTGAGTGTGACCTTCTTTTTGGGGTAAAAAACATGATTTTGTGTGGTTAAAGTTTTAGGGCAAGTTGGAAATTTTCATTTAATTTTTTAATTTTTCTCAATAAGTGCTTGTGTTAGGGCTTTCATATTTGGAATATAATTACATATAATACCTTTCTTCACATTGTATGTTGAAGATGCTGAGTGTGACTTTTTGGGAATAAATAACATGATTTTTGTTTAATTTTGAGAATTTTAGATAAATTCATAATTTTTGGTTACATTCCTTTCTAATTGTGATCATTCATTTATCAAATATAATTCTTCAACATATCAAACATGTTTTGCATGATGTCAAACATTTGGTAAACCTTTTTTCAAGGTTTTGCTATTTTTGGACTCGGTCAGTTTTAACATTTGCGTTTAGCTCAACGCTAAAGTTTCATAATTCATATCACTTCATACTTCATACATTTGTTAAGGACCATCGTACAAATAGGTTAGATAACTCCATTGTATCCTAAATATTGAGTAATGGCCCTTGAATTACTTAGAAAATTTTGCCACAATGTTTTCCACTTTTTGTCATAGGTTATCCATTCAATTATGGAGATTTTCTATGTTTTGACAAAATACGTTCAAAGTCGTCTGCTGCAGAATTGCCGTATGAGGGAAAGGGTTAATAGTACTTAAGTGCAATATAATGAAATAGTGCTTTATGTGAATAAGCGGCATATAGTCGAGCGCGCTGTCCTCCGACAGCTCTTGTTTTATGTGTAGTCCTATGCAGACACATCAAAAGTACTTTCCATCTAGAAAATATAAAATACAATAGAAAAATAACTCTTTTGATTGTTTCATGGTTTCAGCAAACTAGTGAATAGTCAAGTTTCCATATCTGATCAAGAAAGAGAAAGAATCCTGAAGGAACATGAGAAGCAGATGGTGAAGCTGGAAAACAAGTAAGTTGATATATCTTTTAGTAAGTCCTATTTATATATGGTAGCCTTTTCCCACATACAACAAATCTGCAGCAGACGACTTTGAAAACATTTAGATAAAAAAAATGTCATCTGCAGAGATGTCTACATGAGGAAAAGGGTTAACGCTTTGACTGCTGGTACCAATTGTGTGAATCCTATGCCACCACTATAGAGCCAGGCCTGCTTGCACATCAGCAGCATCTGACTTGGCTCTATACTGTTGGCTGCTCAATGCAACTTTTTTATCTGGATATTATTAATGACTGAGCTCTAAAGACTTTTGGAATACTTGTAGGACTAGATGGCAAACAGTTATTTGACAGATGGCGATATATGGGAAATGTTTTATAATTGGTTATGCCGGATTCAATGAGTCTGATTCTTTTATATTCAGCCCTGACACTTAAGACAACTGCCATGATTTAAGCTTCAGGTAAAGTACCAAGTGAATCATAAACACCTGAAGTTTGTCATAACTCAGGCCAACATACATAAAAAGAAATTATTAGAATGAAAGTCAAAGAAGACTTCAAAGATAACTTGATGGCTTTGGGAACAACCAATTTTCGTTTAAAACAATTAAAAGTAGAGCTATATGTAGTTTAAATGAAGAAAATTAATGTTATGAAATACTCTGGAAAAAATGAGCAAGCATATCTTCTGCTATTTCACAGCTTGACATTGAACAAATTAAGACAGAAAAGAATGCTAGAAGAGAAAATGGCACAAAGGCGGTCTCAACAGATGGAGAAACTTCAGTTAAGACAGCACAAAGAGACAGAGGTAAGAAATATATAATATCATACAAAAGTATCGTCAGTGACAAAATGGATTCTAATGAAATGGACCGGCAAAATATAGGAAATGCAGCGTAAAATACACGTAACTGTAGTTTAACTACATCATTGATATACCCTTCTTACCCGTATATCATAATTTAGTCGTCATACTATAGAAAGTTTGTATGTCTGGAATGAACCAACAATGGCGTCTTGATTGGTCATCTCCCCTTATATATCGCTATCACATATATAGTTTTAAAATTAGTAACTGAACAATGAATTTACATACACACAACAGCGGACCATTACAATTTGATGTTTGAAATCAATACATATATAATGAAGTAAACTATTTTGTCCACAAAAAAGGTCTTAATAGCCTTTGCTTGCTTTACTTTGTACAATCTGCGTCTTTATTATTTGTGTATGCCTAATCCAATAATGTAATGGAAGGGATAGGTCACTTGCTGCTAGTCAAATATATGAAAGGGCAAAATATGCTTGTCATCTGACAGCTGTTTAACCCTTTGACTGCTGGTACTCATTGTGTGAAGCCTATGTCACCAGTATACATTACAGGCATCTGACCAGTCTGTATACTGTTAGCAGCTCAAACCAACATTTTTATCTTGATATTAAATTAAGCATTAAAAAAGTTAAAGTTGAAAATAAGCATGTTAGGTAATGATCATTTCCCACGTACAATAAATCTGTATTATGGAAAATAATTATTAGTAAAGTTAAATTCATTGTGACAAGTGTATGCCGATTTCTTGAGTTGTTTTCAAAGGTGACAGTCTTATTAACCTTTTCCCACATACAGACGCTTTCTGACATCTCTGCAGCAGACGTCTTCTCAAAACTTGGTGGCAAGAGAAGAATTTGCTTATAATGAGCAATTTCTACTTTTGCCACACTGTTTCCAAGTTTATTTATTAACTGTTCCATTTTTATGCCCCCGGAATCACCGATTCGGTGGGCATCTAGTTTTTGGCCTCTCTGTCTGTCTGTCGAAAAAAACTTTAACCATGACCACTACTTTTGAACCATAACAGGTACGGCTACCATTGTGACCTTGACCTTTGACCTAGATGTTACCATTCGGGGGCATCAGTGTTTCACAAACACATCTTGTTTCCATAGTTTTTAAAATCGTTTGCTGCAGACTTGTTGTATGTAGGAAATTGTTAAACCGGAGCAGGTGTTGTATGTAGGACATTGTTAAACTGGAGCAGGTGTTGTATGTAGGACATTGTTAAACTGGAGCAGGTACATTTTGGATTACAGGCCTCCGTAAAACCAAAAGTTTGCCGGTCTGGACCGATTTTTAACTCGCCGGACCGATTTCAATCTTTTTAAAAAATCGGTCCAGATACCTACGCTATATTTCACTAACGAGAATACAATCAAATCCTAGTTAGTATACAACGTCTTCTGACACCCTTCCAGACAGTCACTTACCATGACGTAAACAAGATAATCATCCAAACTGTGACAATAGAGTTTGCAGCTTGCTAATTATGAGTTGATCAGTGTAACCAATTGTCAATCGGTCGCATTCTGGACTGAACGGCTAATTGACATGTAGTCCAGGTTTCTGTTCTTGGAATGTGATTTTATATTTTGACTGTTCGCATCCTAGTACAAGTTCCATCACCCAAGAAATATGAGACATTTGCGCAAGGATTTTGTGCACACTTTTAACGGCCGATTTCTACCTTATTTTACAACGGCATGACAAAGCAAACGTACCCATCGAAAGCTCATTTAATAATATATCCAAATAATTTCATATACATGTACATGAATGTCCATCTGTCTGACTTAATATTTAAAAACAGCAGCCCTAAACCTGTTTAAATAAACTAATTTAAAAACAGCAGCCCTAAACCTGTTTAAATTTTGCTTCATTGAGGCCAAATCAGTAAGTCAGGTTAACACAAGAATCCTATAAATAGAACTAAGGTATAATAACACTATATTGAATGTTGTACGCGTACTTCTGGATTCAATTGAGCATGGTAAATCCAAAACAACTAAGACATTTTTTTTTAAGTAAGACGTTTATTTTTATGTAGAAAAAACAATGTTTACTGTACAAACAGATCAATTAATAAGATAATTTTATCTTCCGTTCTTCACCAATCATTTTCTAGTAAGTCCTATATGGGAGTTTGTGTCGAATGTTCTTTAGTACGAACGAGCAATGTAAACATGCGTGGTTATCTTCATCTGCAAATGTTTGAAAATTATGATTTGTAAAGTACTTTTACATTGACATTATCGAGTGATGACACTGTTATGCAACCATCTATTCAAGGTGACCGGCAATAAACATGAAATTCGTGTATATATTTTTTGAAAAGTTCCAATATCATATTTTTCAAAAATGAGGGGGGAGCTGTAAAAGTTTCACCGGACCGATTTAGATTTCAACATTTCCAGAGCCCTGTTGGATGGCATAAAGCATCCTAATGCCAATCCATGAATAAATGTATCAACTATTAAACTGTGGTCTTAGCTTAATTTGCAATGGTCTATAGTTTCAGCACATCTTCAACAAACAACTTATGAAAACATTGTGGCATAAGGAGAACTTGCTGATGATGAACAATTGCTCCATTTGCCACAATAGTTTCGATTTTATTCAATTATCATACTTTCAATTGTGAAGAGTGTCCAAAGTTTTGCATAGATGTTTTGAATGTTGTCTGCTACAAATGTGTGATATGTGGTAAAGAATTAAATTCTATTGATTGTAACCGCTTACCCATTTATTTCAGACTCAGAAAAGAAGGATGGAGAACAATGCTGAAGAATCTGACGATGAAAGTCGTCATCAGCAAGCAGAACTTATGAAGGAACATGTTGAACAGAAAATGGCTGTTTTGCAAGGACGTAAAATGGATTGGGACAAAGACATGGAATCAGTAAGATTTATATATTTTTAGCTTGTCTGTTTTTCGAAAGAAAAAAATCAGGCTATTGTGATACCCTTGGCGTCGTCTACTTTGTCACAAAACTTTAATCTTACCTCAAAACTCAAAATCAGTTACACGTATTCTAATTAAACTTGATACACATGTTACAAGAAACAATATGCATGTCTATGCCAAGACACATAACTCTGGCTTTAATAATTCTTCAGTTATGCCCCATTTGGACAAAAGTTTAACCTTCCCCATAACTCAAGATTTCAACATTTTCAAAAGAAACTTTGTACACATGTTCCTAGGAACAATGAGCATGTCTATACCAAGTCATGGCCTTAATATTATTCAGTTATACCCCTTTTTTTACTTAGAAAAAACAGATGAGCGCAGCGTTCTTGTTTTTATCCCTTTGCAACAAGGTCATCGAGGGGAAATATGGACCTGCCCGTTTGTATTTGTCCCAACGACATCATCGCTCTAGTGACTTCATTTCTTATTCTTTTGTTATGAAACTTCCGACATATGTTAACAAGCATTGCCTCTTGTACTAGTTGGCGTTTCAATGACTTAGGTTAAAGGTCAAAGTCACAGTGAATATAATACATCTGTATGAAATGACACGTGAGGGGATTTATATTGTCTGCTATGCTCTTGTTTCTTGAGCTTTTATGCCATGATAAAAAAGAGAGCGTTATTTTCCTGGGTAGAGCTAATTGTTGTCACAAGTAAACATAAAACTGATTACCTACCTTAAATCAGATATAGAAATGAATGCCATGGTCAATTTAACAGTCAAAATTGCTCTTCAATGAAATTGTATTGTGGTTATTTTTGCTGCCACAGAAACTTTCTGTGGATCATGTAGATTCAGTGTGTGTGTCTTGTTGTCAGCGTGTAGATTCAGTGTGTGTGTGTGTTTCCTGTGTATATGTATGGCCTGTTGTTCAAGCAACTGTTGGCTGGAATTCAAAGAAACTATATAGACCCCCCCCTTCCCACATACAACAAATCTGCAGCAGACTTTTTTAAAAAACCTCTGTAATGGAAATAAAATAATTGAATAGAGTTGTTGAAAATATTGTTGCAAAAGGAGAAATTTCTCACCATGAGCAATTCCGACATTTGTCACAATGTTTTCTAAAGTTGAAAAGATCGGAGAAGAGATAGGCATATTACCAACTTTTATCAGATTTGCCTTTTCTTTCAGAGAAAAGGGCCTTTGACATTTTACAACACAATCAGACTTATCCATGGTTTTACCGTTTTTCTTATTTGCAATATTTGTCTTTTTTTTCAATGGTATAGGTTCGCTTAGAGATGTTGAAGGATAGGTCTTTAGCTTTGAAGGAACAAGAAGAAAGACTTGGTGCTTTAATTGCAACTTTACAGATGACAAAGGCTAAAGAGGTAGAGTTAATATGATACAGTCAAATTTGTGGTAGTGGTCACATCTGTTAACCCTTTCCCTCATACGACAATTCTGCAGCAGACGACTGAACATATTTTGTAAAAAAATAGAAAATCTCCATAATTGAATGGATAACCTATGACAAAAAGTGGAAAACATTGTGGCAAAAGGAGAAATTGCACGTTTTGTGCAATTTCTTCTTTTGTCACTATGTTTTCAAAAAGCCGTCTGCTGCAGAGGCGTCAGAAAGCGTCTATATGAGGGAAAGGGTTAAGCATCCACTTGAAGATAATCTGAAACATCAGTTTCTTCTTTATTTGACTTGAATTAAGCAGCAACCTGTGTTCAGCAGCCACATTTTGACTCTCCCCTGGGTGGCTGCTTGAGGCAAGTGTGAATGTATTGATTTCAGTGCCTTAGATTCTTTATTGCAAAAAGGCTAAAATGACAAACAACACCAATAATAAACATTATTATTTAATTTTCCTAAATTACAAATCAACCGAATGAATATGTGGCGGATTGGTCGTATTCGCTGGCGGAAAAACCCGTGTAGACCCCTTATACTGTGCTAACTGCAACTAACCCTGTCAATAAACGCTGGAAGATCAAAACCCATGTGGCAGCCACCACAGACCCTTTTTGCAAACCCCACAATAATGGGTGGGTGGGAGGGATTTTCGACAATGCTAGCAGCGTGGTTTCCAAAATAAAAGGGCCCGGATTTAACAAGCGGTTTTGCATGTGAAAAACGAATGCGGTAGAAATACACACAGCAGGGAATAGCAGCAAAACATATGGATATCATTTCAGTGCAATAAATTTGACTATTTTTTAAGAATAATCTGTATTATTTTTTGATCAATTAAAAACTGAATTTCTTCTGAGACTTTTTTAAAGTAGATGGCTTGATGAATAACACATCAGTGAAGCAAGAATGAAGGAAGAAATAAGGGAACCAATCATAGGATAATTTTTACATGTCTAGGGGTAAAAGATATACCAGCGCATCAAAGCATTTGCCAATGTTTATAAGCAGATTTTTGAGACCTTCTGTGACTAATTGGTGAACAGTGTATAGCCAGATCAAGCTGTATGGATACAAAGGTTGAACTGGATCTACACTTGTCGCATATTCCCTAGGATTAGTTTTTGCAGAGTTCCACTCAAATACTTGTGGTTGGGGGTAGGGTGTCCACAAATGTTGTCAGACTCCTACTTGATCAATCCTAATCCATTCTTCACCAAAGTTTAAATTTTGTCACAATGTTTGTGGGGATGATACGGTGGCCAAGTTAGATTACCAACCAAGACACTCTAGATATGTGAACCCATTAACCCTTTCCCACATACAACAAATCTGAAGTAGAAAAAATTAGATAAAAATAAGTTGAAAGCAGTGTGGCAAAAAATGATGAGCAATTTCTCATTTTGTCTCAATATTTTCAGTAGTCATCTGCTGCAGAGGTGTCACTGCCGCATCAGAACAAGAGGGCTGTGAATTCGAACCTCGGCTCTGCCATTTGGTCTGTCCGATGATTGAGAAAAGTCATTATGGCTAAGGAATTTCTTTTTCCACCAAATGGTTAAATAGTCTATGTGGAAAGGTTGTCATTGCCTGGGAAGAAAATTGTGTGGTGTACTGGTGTAAGAAAGCCTAAAAAATGTCTTATTAATCAATAATATTTGGTATTCTTGTACATGTGGGAAACTAATAGATATATGTGTTTGTGTGTTTACAGTTGGCTAAAATAGAGGAACAGCAGAGAGCTATACACAATCTCAAGACTAGTCTAATTGATGACCTGAATGCAAGGGGTGTTCTCTCCGACCCAGAAACACAGGCCGTCATTAAACGACATCAAGAGGTAGGTTTGTTCTTATCACTCTCCCACTTGCAGATGCCTTTTGATTCATCTACAACAGACAAATTTTGAAAACATTGTGGCACAAGTAGAAATTGGGTCATTATGATCAATTTCTATATTTGCAACAATGTTTTCAACTCTATTCAATAATTATAGTTTCATTTGTAGAGATTTTCTATATTAATGCTTTGATGTTTTCAAAGTTGTCCGACGCAAATTTAGTGTTTTTTAGAAAGGTTAATTCCTTCCCTGATGAAATTTGATCCCTCAGCAGCCGATAAATCACGAAGTTGATGTGAAGAATGGAGAAATATCTTGTAACACACAATTTATCTTTTTTCAACAATGTTTTAAAAAAATTCCTTCCAGTTTTCCAGATTTGAATATTATAGCCTCAGATCCAACGGCTCTTAAAATATCATTTTAGTTAAATTGATAGCACAATGTTGGAAAGGACCACATTTTATCTGTCTTCATTAATGAAACTGTTTTTGAAAACGTTGTTAGCAAACCGATCATATAAATAACATTCAGATTTTTTTCTTTCAAAAAAGCACTGAGAATATGTTGTCCTCAATTACATATATTTAATGTTTGTGTCAATTTTGAGAAATTGCTCCATTTCCCATAAAGTCTTTTATTATGTATTGAAATTGTATTTACAAATATATAGAAGATAACCCCAAACACAATGTTAACTGATTAAGCCTTATATGGCAGAGGTATTAAGTGCAGTTTTTATCAAGGAAATGGTTATTATGCACAAAATATGAAGTAAATTTTGAAACTTTATGTATGGTATATATATTCACAGGAACAAGAGCAGCTTAATCAAAGATTGGAAAACCAAAGGGGTCAACAAGAAATGGTATGTTGTTCATTTACTTAGGTATTTTTCAGTAAACATGTACTTTAATGCAATAAACATATATAGCCCGATCCACGAAAACCAGCCTTTTGTTTATGTATCTAATTTTGTCAAATTAGATACATATTTAAGGAGCATCAATTTAGTAACGTATTAAAAACTACTGAATTATTTTACCTTTGGAAAGCATCAACTTGTTTGACAACCATTTGCATCACCATGTATATCAATTATGTGTAGACACAATGAGCATATATGCTTGTGTTGTAAATAAACTTCTGTTCTGTTCTGTACTGTTACTTATGACGAGGGTAGATAAAGGCCTGTGTGACTTATTTGGGAACTGCAATGCCAGATGAAGCTGCACTGGTCGATCTGGATCTAAATGGTTCACCAATGATCTATGGTTTGTTTTTCGTGCACCACAGATAATACTTTCAGTTTCCGCCATTTGGTTTAGATTTGAACGGATTTAACAAAATTTCATTAGTTGTGCGACTTGAATAAAACTTCTGAAATAAATATAACATTGTATGAAGCTTATAGAATTCGCAAATGAGGACTACTGTGTTGTATAACAGTATTCATTATTACCTCGATGTCTTATATAAATGTCCAACTCTATTATTTTTGCTGTTGGACACAAAATTGATTGATTTGGTCTTGGATTGAAAAGTTGAAAACTTGGTTTTTAAACCAACATTTGATAAGATATAAAACAACTATTTGATGGTTATTTGGGTAACAGTCAAAACTGTTTGGATGACATTCTGAGCTCCTGCCTATTGTCCCCATTCAAGAGTTCAGCCTGTTAATCCCGCCACTTCTGGACCACAGTTTTGACTGATACCGAAATAACCCTTTCTCCCACTTCACAACATTACTGCAGCAAAACGAATTTGAAAACTAATGACAAAAACATGAAAAATCTCAATAAATGAGAGTTTTACTGTTAAATAGAGTTCTCCTTTTACTACAATGTTTTCAAAAGTCATCTGCTGCAGATGTGTCAAAATGCGTTTACAAGTGGGAAAGGGATAACCATGAAAAAATTTTATACTGGAAAACCTCATTCCAGATGTTTGCGTCAGAAGTTACAGTTACGGTTAGAACAGCGAGAGAAAGCCATGATGCAAAACACAAGATGATGAACTCAAGAGCTTGGCTTCTCCAAACAAAACTGCTGCAAAAATAAAGAAAAGCTTCTCATACATAAGCATATGGTTGCTATGGAAAAAATGAGGTATGTATTTTTCCCTTTCTTACACATTTTGAAAATATTGTGGCAAAAGAAGATTTTTCTTATGAGCAATAATGTTTTCAACTTCATTTGATAATTATTAGGGATGGGAACGAGTATGGATATCAGTACTCGGGTACTCGTAATACTATTCTGATCTGAGTACTCGGGTACTCGCAACAAATCAAAACGTTTTTCACTTGTTAATCAGTCTTAAAAAGTCTTGTCTTCTCGGAATCTTCTGGCCATCATTCACTTAGTTTGAATTGACTTTTATAAGTGCGTGTGTGCTTGCCAAACGTGTGATCTCTCCCGATATCGGCGGAAGCTCCCAATTTGAAGCCTCATCTTACGCTCTCCCGCTCGGGTAACGAAACCTCCCGCCGAAAAAAAAATTAATAAAGAAAAATTAAAATTACCTAAATTAAAACAGATGCTCGTAATTTCAAGTTTTACATCATCCGGTGGTGTAAAGCGATATCGACTTTCTGGGTAAAGGTTTAAGTTGTGTTGTATGTAAACTACCTCTAGTACACAGTAATGTGTAAATTTATGACCCTTGGCTAATGTCAATTAGAGTTAAAAAGCATGTTGATTTTTAGCTCGTCTATTCGAAGAATATGAGAGCTATACTACTCACCCTGGCGTCGGCGTCCACATCACACTTTGGTTAAGGATTTGCATGCAAGTACTTAAATACTACATGTATTGCATTGAAACTTTCTACAAACCTACTAAACTGTCACACCTATGTAGATTATCAAGTTAGATAACTCTATCCTGCATTTTATGCAAGTTATGGCCTTTTTTTACTTAGAAATTCTGGTTAAAGTTTTGCGTGCAACTAAATTAAGAGTCCATATCTCTGTATTTACCTGATGCATTGCATGGAAACTTTTCTACAACCCTACCCAACTATCACACCTGTGTAGATAATCAAGTTAGATAACTCTATCCTGCATTTCATGCAAGTTATGGCCCTTTTTTTACTTAGAAATTCTAGTTAAAGTTTTGCGTGCAACTAAATTAAGAGTCCATATCTCAGGATTTACTAGATGCATTGCATTGAAACTTGATACAACCCTACCCAACTATTACACTTATGTAGATTATCAAGTATGATAACTCTATCCTGCATTTTATGCAAGTTATGGCCCTTTTTTACTTAGAAATTCTGGTTAAAGTTTTGCGTGCAACTAAATTAAGAGTCCATATCTCAGTATTTACTTCATGCATTGCATTGAAACTTTATACAACCCTACCCAACCATCACACCTATGTAGATTATCAAGTTAGATAACTTTATCCTGCATTTTATGCAAGTTATGGCCCTTTTTTAAGCCCCCGGAATCTCCGATTCGGTGGGCATCTAGTTTTTGGCCTGTCTGCACGTCTGTCTGCACGAAAAAAACTTTAACCTTGACCACTTCTTTTGAACCATAACAGGTACGGCTACCATATTTCACATGTGTATTCCTTGTGACATGACCTTTCTGTCAGTACCAACATTTTTGACCTTGCGACCTTGACCTTTGACCTAGATGTTGCCATTCTCGAAAAAAACTTAAAAGTTTAACCTTGGCCATTACTTTTGAACCATAACAGGTACGGCTACCATATTTCACATGTGTATTCCTTGTGACGTGACCATCTGTCAGTACCAACATTTTTGACCTTGCGACCTTGACCTTTGACCTAGCTGTTGCCATTCTCGAAAAAAACTTAAAAGTTTAACCTTGGCCATTACTTTTGAACCATAACAGGTACGGCTACCATATTTCACATGTGTATTCCTTGTGACATGACCTTTCTGTCAGTACCAACATTTTTGACCTTGCGACCTTGACCTTTGACCTAGATGTTGCCATTCTCGAAAAAACCTTAAAAGTTTAACCTTGGCCATTACTTTTGAACCATAACAGGTACGGCTACCATATTTCACATGTGTATTCCTTGTGACATGACCTTTCTGTCAGTACCAACATTTTTTACCTTGCGACCTTGACCTTTGACCTAGATGTTGCCATTCTCGAAAAAAACTTAAAAGTTTAACATTGGCCATTACTTTTGAATCATAACAGGTACGGCTACCATATTTCACATGTGTATTCCTTGTGACATGACCTTTCTGTCAGTACCAACATTTTGGACCTTGCGACCTTGACCTTTGACCTAAATGTTGCCATTCTCGAAAAAACCTTTAACCTTGGCCATTACTTTTGAACCATAACAGGTACGGCTACCATATTTCACATGTGTATTCCTTGTGACATGACCTTTCTGTCAGTACCAACTTTTTTGACCTTGCGACCTTGACCTTTGACCTAGATGTTGCCATTCTCAAAAAAAACTTTAACCTTCACCACAACTTTTGAACCATAACAGGTAAGGCTACCATATTTCACATGTGTATACCTTGTGACATGACCTTTCTGTCAGTACCCAAAAATTTTACCTTGACCTTTGACCTAGATGTTGCCATTCTCGATAAAAACTTTAACCTTGACAACTACTTTTGAACCATAACAGGTACAGCTACCATATTTCACATGTGTATACCTTGTGACATGACCTTTCTGTCAGTACCAAAATGTTTACCTTGCGACCTTGACCTTTGACCTAGATGTTGCCATTCTCGAAAAAAACCTTTAACCTTGACCACTTTTTTTTAACCATAACAGGTACGGCTACCATATTTCACATGTGTATATCTTGTGACATGACCTTTCTGTCAGTACCAAAATTTTTCACCTTGCGACCTTGACCTTTGACCTAGATGTTGCCATTCTCGAAAAAAACTTTAACCTTGACCACTACTTTTGAACCATAACAGGTACGGCTACCATATTTCACATGTGTATTCCTTGTGACATGACCTTTCTGTCAGTACCAACATGTTTGACCTGGTGACCTTGACCTCTGACCTAGATGTTGCCATTCGGGGGCATCAGTGTTTCACAAACACATCTTGTTTACTTAGAAATACTGGTTAAAGTTGTGCATGCAACTAAATTAAGAGTCCATATCTCTGTATTTACATGATGCATTGCATTGAAACTTTCTACAACCCTACCCAACTATCACACCTGTGTAGATAATCAAGTTAGATAACTCTATCCTGCATTTTATGCAAGTTTTGGCCCTTTTTTTACTTAGAAATTCTGGTTAAAGTTTTGCGTGCAACTAAATTAAGAGTCCATATCTCAGTATTTACTAGATGCATTGCATTGAAACTTGATACAACACTACTCAACTATCACACTTATGTAGATTATCAAGTATGATAACTCTATCCTGCATTTTATTCAAGTTATGGCCCTTTTTAGCTGGTCTGATTTTTTGGGGAAAAAAGACGAGCTATTGTCGTCACTTGATCGTCGTCGTCGGCGTTGGTTAAGTTTTGCGTTTAGGTCACTTACATGGAAACTATCAAACATAATACTTTGAAACTTGGAAAACTTGTTCATCTAATACCCTTCTTCACATTGTATGCTCAAGATACTGAGTTTGACCTTCTTTTTGGGGTAAAAAACATGATTTTGGTGGTTTTTGGTTGACTTGAGATTTGGTCATAGCTCCCTCATTTTTTGTTAGATTGATTTCAAATTGTGCACACATATTTCATAAATAATGTACTTCAACATTTCAAATGGGATTTTGGGTCAACTAATACCCTTCTGCACATTGTATGCTGAAGATGCTGAGTGTGACCTTTTTATGCCCCCACGGAATCTCCGATTCGGGGGGCATATAGTTTTTGGCCTGTCTGTCTGTTGGTCTGTCTGTTGGTCTGCACGTCTGTCTGTCTGCACAAAAAAAAACTTTAACCTTGGCCATTACTTTTGAACCATAACAGGTACGGCTACCATATTTCACATGTGTATTCCTTGTGACATGACCTTTCTGTCAGTACCAAAATGTTTGACCTTGCGACCTTCACCTTTGACCTAGATGTTGCCATTCTCGAAAAAAACTTTAACCTTGGCCATTACTTTTGAACCATAACAGGTACGGCTACCATATTTCACATGTGTATTCCTTATGACATGACCTTTCTGTCAGTACCAACATTTTTGACCTTGCGACCTTGACCTTTGACCTAGATGTAGTTTTTGGCCTGTCTGCACGAAAAAAACTTTAACCTTGACCACTACTTTTGAACCATAACAGGTACGGCTACCATATTTCACATGTGTATTCCTTGTGACATTACCTTTCTGTCAGTACCAAAATGTTTGACCTTGCGACCTTCACCTTTGACCTAGATGTTGCCATTCTCGAAAAAAACTTTAACCTTGGCCATTACTTTTGAACCATAACAGGTACGGCTACCATATTTCACATGTGTATTCCTTGTGACATGACCTTTTTGTCAGTACCAACATTTTTGACCTTGCGACCTTGACCTTTGACCTAGATGTTGCCATTCTCGAAAAAAAACTTTAACCTTGGCCATTACTTTTGAACCATAACAGATACGGCTACCATATTTCACATGTGTATTCCTTGTGACATGACCTTTCTGTCAGTACCAACATTTTTGACCTTGCGACCTTGACCTTTGACCTAGCTGTTGCCATTCTCAATTTTTTTTTTAACCTTCCCCACTTCTTTTGAACCATAACAGGTAAGGCTACCATATTTCACATGTGTATACCTTGTGACATAACCTTTCTGTCAGTACCAACATTTTTCACCTTTCGACCTTGACCTTTGACCTAGATGTTGCCATTCTCGAAAAAAAACTTTAACCTTCACCACTACTTTTGAACCATAACAGGTACGGCTACCATATTTCACATGTGTATTCCTTGTGACATGACCTTCTTGTCAGTACCAACATTTTTGACCTGGCGACCTTGACCTTTGACCTATTGGGGAGCATCAGTGTTTTTTTTTCTCTCTCAATTTCTTGTATTTTTTAACTTTGCGTTTAGCTCAAATATATTTTTATTGATTTTTGCGTTTAGCTAAAAAAAAAAAAAAAAAATTTTGAATTTTGAATTTCTTGTATTTTTGAGAATTGCGCTCTTTTTTTGTTTTGTTGAATTTCTTGTATTTTTGAACGTTGCGTTAATCTAATTTATTTTTTTCCGAATATCTTGTATTTTTTAACTTTGTGTTTAGCTCAAAGTTAAAGTTGTATTATTTTACTTTTTTAGCTCGACTTTTGAAAAAAACGAGAGCTATTGTCATGACCCTGGCGTCGTCGTCAGCGGCGTGGTTGTCCGGTTAAGGTTTTTTGTTCAGCTCAGCTTTTTTTCTGTTTTCTAACAAACTACTACTGTTAAAGTCACTAAACTTCATAAACATAATCATAATATGTTAAATAATAAAAATATATAGCTGGAAATCTTTATTTGTTTCACTTAACCCTTTCCCTCATATAGACGCTTTCTGACGCCTCTGCAGCAGACGGCTATTTGAAAACATAGTGACAAAATAAGAAATTGCACAAAACGTGCAATTTCTCCTTTTGCCACAATGTTTTTCACTTTTAGTCATAGGTTATCCATTCAATTAAATAGATTTTCTATTTTTTGACAAAATATGTTCAAAGTCGTTTGCTGCAGAATTGTCATATGAGGGAAAGGGTTAAAACTTTAAAACGTAAGGTTAAGGTTTTTAGATCACCTGAGCCAAAGGCTCAAGGTGAGCTATTCTGATCACTTTTTGTCCGTCGTCCGTCCGGCGTTAACTTTTAGCTTTAAACATCATCTCCTCCCAAACTCCAAGGACAATTTCCGTGAAACATCACAGGACTGTTCCTCTGGTTGGCCTCTTTCAAAATTGTTCAAAGATTTAAATTCCATTGAGTTGCTGCGGCATCAGAAAGGGGACAAAATGTCCAAACTTTAAAAATCTTCTCCTCCGAATCTGCCTGTCAGATTCAAATATAATTTGGTAGAAATGTTCCTTGGGTGACCCTCTATAAAAATTGTTCAAGCCATACTGATTGGGCGAAAAACATGGCAGTCAGGCGGCATCAAAAAAGGGGCGAAATGACAAAATTTGATAATTCCATTTTTAGCTCACCTGAGCTTTGCTCAAGGTGAGTTATTGTGATCGCCTTTTGTCCGTCGTCCATCGTGCGTCGTGCGTCGTGCGTCAACTTCTTCTCCTCAGTAACCAGTGGGTCAATTGGGATGAAACTTCACAGAAAGCATCCTCTCAATGACCTCACCAGATTTCCTTCAAATTTTTGGGATCCATGCATAATTCTGGTTTCCATGGCAACGAAATGAAAAAAACTTAAAAATTCTTCTTCTCCCAAACTGGTTGGCAGATTTGCAAATAATTTTGTAGAAATGTTCCTTGGATGATCCTCTGTCAGATTCCTTCAAGCCATGTTGATTTGTCGAAAAACATGGCCGCCAGGGGGGCGGGGCTATTTTGCCTTATATGGCTATATTGAAAACTTAAAAAATCTTCTTCTCCCAAACTGGTTGGCAGATTTTCAAATAATTTTGTAGAAATGCTCATTGGATGACCCTCTATCAGATTCCTTCAAGCCATCTTGATTGGTCAAAAAACATGGCCGCCAGGGGGCGGGGCTATTTTGCCTTATATGGCTATAGTGAAAACTTAAAAAATCTTCTCCTCGGAATGTGTCAGGCCGATTTTCAAATAATTTTGTAGAAATGTTCCTTGGATGACCCTCTATCAAATTCCTTCAAGCCATGTTGATTGGTAAAAAAACATGGAAGCCAGGGGGAGCGGGTCTATTTTGCCTTATATGGCTATTGTGAAAACTTAAAAAAATCTTCTTCTCCAAAAGTGTCAGGCCGATTTTCAAATAATTTTGTAGGAATGTTCCTAGGGTGACCCTCTATCAGATTCCTTCAAGCCAAGTTGATTGGTCGGAAACTATGGCCGCCAGGGGGCGGGGCTTATATAGCTAAAGTAAAAAAAAAAAATCAGGTGAGCGATTCCAGGGCCATCATGGCCCTCTTGTTATGAAAGTGCTTGTCTGATTTTAAGAAAATATATTACGAATCTTACTGTAATGATCCTCTATTTAATTTGTTTAAGCCGTTTTGATTGGTTACACAATCATAGCAACCAGGCGTCATCACAAAAAGGGTAAATTGAACTTTTAGCTACATATGACAACCAACTCCTACCATTCCAATAGACTAATTTCCACAAAACATCACAGGAATGTTCCTTTGGTGGTCCTCTTTCAAAATTGTTCAAAGATTAAAATTCCAATGAGAACTTTGGTTGCTGCGGCATCAGAAAGGGGACAAAATGTCCAAACTTTAAAAATCTTCTCCTCCGAATCTGCCTGTCAGATTCAAATATAATTTGGTAGAAATGTTTCTTGGGTGACCCTCTATAAAAATTGTTCAAGCCATACTGATTGGTCGAAAAACATGGCAGTCAGGCGGCATCAGAAAAGGGGCAAAATGACAAAATTTGAAAATTCCATTTTTATGAAAGTGTTTGTCTGATTTAAGAAAATATAATACGAATCTTACTGTAATGATCCTCTATTTAATTTGTTTAAGTCGTTTTGATTGGTTACACAATCATATCAACCAGGCGTCATCACAAAAAGGGTAAATTGAACTTTTAGCTACAAATGACAACCAACTCCTACCATTCCAATAGACCAATTTCCACAAAACATCACAAGAATGTTCCTTTGGTGGTCCTCTTTCAAAATTGTTCAAAGATTTAAATTCCATCGATAACTTTGGTTGCTGCGGCATCAGAAAGTGAGAAAAATACCCAAATTTTAAAATCCTTTTCCTCCATAATCTACTTGTGCGATTGCAAGATAATTTGGTAGAAATGTTCCTTAAGTGACCCTCTAAATAAACTGTTGAAGCCATATTGATTTCGTTTAAAAACAGGGCAGCAAGGCGGCATCAGGAAAGGTGCAAAATGACAAAAACTTTATAATTCCATTCTTATTAAAGTTCTTGTTAGATTTCAAGATATAAATGGCCTTTACTGATAAGCTGTTGCTTGAGAAGTGTCCACTCCTTTGCAGTTTCATTTGCACTCCCTGATAACATTTTCCCAGATATTTGCAGTTAAATATTTGCTACTAATTTACTATCAATTAGGTGATCGATTTAGGGCCATCTTGGCCCTCTTGTTTGTTTAGCTCAGGTTTTTGACAATTTTTTACTCATGATTTTTCATATCTTAAAAACTTTTCTTTATTTTGGCTTGAAACTTCACAAACTTGCTGAGTGTCTTAAGTTGACCTTATATAACAAGTTTCATAACTCTGTAAATAGTATTTACAAAATTATCTCCCCATTTCGATTTAAAAAATCTACTTTGAAGGGAGAAAAATGGTGATAACTGAAACACAATTTAACCTATAGCTTTGAAACTTCCTAAACTTATTCAATGTCTTGATACAACTAGTTCCATAACCCTGAACTTAATATTGACCAAATTATCCCCCCTTTTGGACTTAGAAAATCTACACTGAAGCAGTGAAGGTGTTGTCATCCGGTTAAGGTTTTTTATTAGCTCGACTTTTGAAAAAACGAGAGCTATTGTCATGACCCTGGCGTCGTCGTCTGCGGCAGCGGCGGTGGCGTCGTCGTCCGGTTAAGGATTTTTCTTTTAAGGATTAGATCATTTTTTTTTTTTTTTCTCCCTATCAGTCGAGCGTCTGTGCCGTACGCGGTGCTCTTGTGTCTTTTACTCTTGCATGGATAGTCAAAGCAGGGGACAGCGAGACATTTAATTACGCGTAATCTTTGTTTGTTACAATGATTTCAATTTTTTCCTAAACAATGAAAACATAATGTCCTTCAACATATTATGAATATCTTAAATCAGAGTTACTAAAAATAGGAAAATAGTAATACGTATATTCAATATCTTTAGTTAAAGTTGACTTAATGTGCCAATATCATTTGCCTGTCCATTGCATATACAAGACTCAGCTCATGATCTTGACTGATTGTGACAGCCATCCAACGTGAAGATCTTCCTTATCATGTATATGAACTTGTATTTATTTCTACATAGTTAATCTTGTTTCAATACTTGAAAAATAGCAGTTGTGTGCAGTCATTATAATATGTAAATATTCTTTCTGAATTTGAATATGTTTTATATAAAATAAATAAACAGTAAAAGGATAATATCATACGAGCGTCAGGCACCCGCGGGCGGTGCTCTTGTTTTACTTAGAAATTCTGGTTAAAATTTTGCGTGCAACTATATTAAGAGACCATATCTTAGTAACTACTTGATGCATTGCATTGAAACTTTATACAACCCTTTCCAACCATCACACCTATGTAAACAATCAAGTATGATAACTCTATCCAGTATATTTTGCAATATATGGCCCTTTTTAGCTCACCTGAGCTTTGCTCAAGGTGAGTTATTGTGATCGCCTTTTGTCCGGCGTCCGTCGTGCGTCGTGCGTCAACTTCTTCTCCTCAGTAACCAGTGGGTCAATTTGGATGAAACTTCACAGAAAGCATCCTCTCAATGACCTCACCAGAATTCCTTCAAATTGTTCGGATCCATGCAAAATTCTGGTTTCCATGGCAACGAAACCGAAAAAACTTCAAAATTCTTCTTCTCCCGAATTGGTTGGCAGATTTTCAAATAATTTTGTAGAAATGTTCCTTGGATGACCCTCTATCAGATTCCTACAAGCCGTGTTGATTGGTCGAAAAACATGGCCGCCAGGGGGTGGGGCTATTTTGCCTTATATGGCTATAGTGAAAACTTAAAAAATCTTCTCCTCCGAAAGTGTAAGGCCGATTTTAAAATAATTTTGTAGAAATGTTCCTTGGGTGACCCTCTATCAGATTCCTTCAAGCCATGTTGATTGGTCGAAAAACATGGCCGCCAGGGGGGGGGGGGGCGGGGCTATTTTGCCTTATATGGCTATAGTGCAAACTTAAAAAATCTTCTCCTCCAAAAGTGTCAGGCTGATTTTCAAATAATTTTGTAGAAATGTTCCTTGGGTGATCCTCTATCAGATTCCTTCAAGCCATGTTGATTGGTCAAAAAACATGGCCGCCAGGGGGCGGGGCTATTTTGCCTTTTATGGCTATAATGAAAACTTAAAAAATCTTCTCCTCCATAAGTGTCAGGCCGATTTTCAAATAATTTTGTAGAAATGTTCCTTGGGTCACCCTCTATCAGATTCCTTCAAGCAATGTTGATTGGTCGAAAAACATGGCCGCCATGGGGGGCGGGGCTATTTTGCCTTATATGGCTATAGTGCAAACTTAAAAAATCTTCTTCTCCAAAAGTATTGGCCCGATTTTCAAATAATTCTGTAGAAATGTTTCTTGGATGACCCACTTTCAGATTCCTTCAAGCCATGTTGATTGGTCAAAAAACATGGCTGCCAGTAGGCAGGGCTATTTTGCATTATATGGCTAAAGTGAAAACTTAAAAAATCTTCTCCTCCAAAAGTATCTGGCCGATTTTCAAATAATTTTGTGGAAATGTTCCTAGGGTGACCCTCTATCAGATTCCTTCGAGCCAAGTTGATTGGTCGGAAACTATGGCTGCCAGGGGGCGAGGCTTATATAGCTAAAGTAAAAAAAAAAAAAAAAAATCAGGTGAGCGATTCAAGGGCCATCATGGCCCTCTTGTTTAGATCACCTAGAGCCAAAGGCTCAAGGTGAGCTATTCTGATCACTTTTTGTCCTTCCGGCGGCGTCCGGTGTCCGTCGTCCGTCGTTAACATTTAGACATTTAGATCATCTCCTACTTAACCACTTGACAAATTTCAACCAAACTTCACAGGAATGTTCCTTTGGTGGACCTCTTTCAAAATTGTTCAAAGATTTAAATTCCAACGAGAACTTTGGTTGCTGCGGCAACAGAAAAGGGGAAAATTGCCAAAAAAGTACTGGCCCGATTTGAAAATTATTTTGCACAAATGTTCCTTGGGGTACCCTCTACCAAGATTGTTCAAATATTTCCGATCCGTTGAAAAACATGGCCGCCAGGGGGCGGAGCTTATTTTCCTTATATGTGCATTGTTAAAACTTTAAAAATCTTCTCGTCCAAAAGTACTGGCCCGATTTGAAAATTATTTTGCACAAATGTTCCTTGGGGCAGTCCAAGATTGTTCAAATATTTCTGATCGGTTGAAAAACATGGCCGCCAGGGGGCGGAACTTGTTCTCCTTATATGTGCATTGTTAAAACTTTAAAAATCTTCTTGTCCAAAAGTACTGGCCCGATTTGAAAATTATTTTGCACAAATATTCATTGGGGCACCCTTTACCAAGATTGTTCAAATATTTCCGATCCGTTGAAAAAACATGGCTGCCAGGGGGCTAAGCTTGTTTTCCTTATATGTTTATTGTTAAAACTTAAAAAATCTTCTCGTCCAGAAGAATCAGCCCGATTTGAAAATAATTTTTCACAAATGTTCTTTGGGGCACCCTCTACCAAGATTGTTCAAATATGTCTGGTCTGTTGAAAAACATGGCTGCCAGGGTTGCTGCAGCATCAGAAAGAAGGCAAAATGTCCAAGTTTTAAAAATCTTCTTTTTTGAATCTGCATGTCTGATTCCATTATAGTTTGGTAGAAATGTTCCTTAGGTGAGCCTCTACAAAGATCGTTCAAGGCATACTGTTTGGTTGAAAAACATGGCAGTCAGTAGGCATCAGAAAAGGGGCAAAATGACAAAATTGGGAAATTCCATTTTTTTAAGTTCTTGTCTGATATTATGGAAATTGAATATAAATCCTACTTCAGTGATTCTCTACATTTAATTTGTTCAAGCTGTTTTGATTAGTTACAAAATCATAGCAACCTCGCATCATCACAAAAGGGGTAAATTGAACTTTTAGCTACAAATGACAACTCCTACCATTCCACTTGACCAATTTCAACGTTACTTCACAGGAATGTTCCTTTGATGGTCCTCTTTCAAAATTGTTCAAATACTTGCATTCTGTGCAGAACCTTTGTTGCTGCAGCATCAGAAATTGAGAAAGCTCTTGTTAGATTTCAAGATAAAAATGGCTTTTACTGATAAACTATTTCTTTAACTGAGTGTCCACTCCTTGCAGTTTCATTTGAACTCCTGATCAAATTTTCACAGATATTTGCAGTTAAATATTTGCTTCTAATTAACTATCATTCAGGTGATCGATTTAGGGCCATCTTGGTCCTCTTGTTTACTTAGAAATTCTGGTTAAAGTTTTGCGTGCAACTACATTAAGATACCATATCTTAGTAACTAATTGATGCATTGCATTGAAACTTTATACAACTCTTCCTAACCATCACACCTACGAAAATAATCAAGTTAAATAACTCTATCCTGCATTTAATACAAATTATCACCCTACATTAAAATCCATTATCTCAGTAACTTAAATAAGCGGTGGAATAGTCGAGCCCGCTGTCCTCCGAAAGCTCTTGTTATACATGACAATCAACCTCTGATTAGTGGATTATCACACTTAGTCTGCCAGGCTGTGGTGAAGAAGATTCCTCCTAGAAACATACTTCCACTTCAATCACAGGTTATGGAACGACTCAACCTTTTAAAATCCCATTAAATCCAGAATTAGTTTATCCTGACAATCTGTTGATAACTTCAAATAATAGTGTAATTAATAGCATTGAAAACATCATAGTAAATGGATAAGTTGCATCCATTTTTAACCAGGTTTTCCAGAGGAAAAATCTGGTTATTAGTTTGGCGAAGTCGGCGGGCGGGCTGGCGGGCTTTTGTCAACTTTCCTTGTCCGGACCATAACGTAGCCATGCATAGAGATATTTTCAAATAACTTGGCACAAACATGCACCATATCAAGACGATGTGCCACATACAAAAAAAATTCTGTTGATTCAAGGTCAAGGTCACAGTGATAAGATATAGACTTTAATTGAACTTTTCTTGTCCGGACCATAACTTTGTCATGCATAGAGATATTTTCAAATAACTTAGCACAAACATGCACCATATCAAGATGATGTGCCAAATGCAAAAAGAAATTCTGTAGATTCAAGGTCAAGGTCACAGTGATAAGAAATAGACTTTAATTGAACTTTTCTTGTCCGGACCATAACTGTGTCATGCATAGAGATATTTTCAAATAACTTGGCACAAATATGAACTATATCAATATGATATGTCACATGCAAAACTTTTGTCTGTAGCTTCAAGGTCAAGGTCACAGTGACAACAAATAGACATCAGTTGAACTTTTCTTGTCCGGACAATAACTTTTTCATCCATAGAGATATTTTCAAATAGCTTGGAACAGATATACACCATATCAAGACGCTGTGTCATATGCACAATGTCTGATCTGGGTCCGAGGTCATGAAACTTACTCAATTTGAGCATGTTAACATAATTATTACTATTGTAGTTACACACTTAGATTACAAGGCTAGGAAATTGGCTCGTTGCAAAGTAGATTTCAGTTACAAACTAAAAGTAGATTTTTTTTTTTCCAAACTTTGTCCTCAAGCTAACATAGCTTTTTTAGTTTGAGCATCATGCTCAAACTAAAAATGCTTCGTAACCATGGCGACAAACTCCAAACATGGATTTTATTCTCATCGTTGGTTTGTAATTTCACCCTATTTTGCAATGAGCATATTTCATGAACTTGTAACTCAAGCATCTAACTTCAACAACAATATTTCTATTACATGCTCAAATTGAGTAAGTTTCATGACCTCGGGCCCTGGATCTAGTCTGTTTGCAAAGGCATAAACGCGTTACTATCAAGTAAAGGGTTAAGGCAGATCACTGATTATCAACCTGGCATTAGGGATCCTAAAATGTGGCTGCTTACAACAAAAGGTTGCTTAATATCTGTTATCTATTATATGTTCTTAATAAATGAGGCCATCAACACACAATTGACTGTATTGAACTGATATTTGTTAGATAAAATTGTGATATATTTAATTGACAAAGTAATTATGATTATTCATCAATAGAAATATTCCGTTACTTGAATTACTAGCTTTGATTAACTATTAACAGAAAGATTTGACAGATCTGTTAATTCTTAATCAAACACCTTTCATTATAGAAAACCTGGTTTCATGGAATTTCCATGTCTTGTTTATTTTGTCACAATGCTATCAAAAGCTGTTTGCTGCAGATGTTTCAAAATTCGTCTGCAAATAGTTAAGGGTCAAATAATTACACGTCATTTTCTGCAAATCATTTTTCCCCAAGAAATAAACCACGTCATACAAAAAGGACCATTTTGGGAGGGGATCTCTACAACCAGCCACAATTTATATAAGCCTTTGCAGTCTGATCAGGTTATTTGTGTTCTCCATCTACGGTAGTTGCACACAAGCATCTTTGACTCCGCATGGAGAGAACAATGACTTTAAAATAAACTGACAGTAGGAGTATGAAATATGTTTTTAACTTTCATTGATTTTCATTAGGTCAGGTCAAATAATTACGTCATTATTTTAGCTGAGAAAGGTAACATTTGAGTCCCAAAATATTTTAGGCCTCTAAAAAGTAAACAATGAAAAATGTTTTACGAAATTCCCGTCATATTTTCGAAATTGGAAAAAAATTATGAATATTAAGATAAACAATGATTCTGACTGTTATAGCTACTCTCAGACAGCAGAAATTTGAAAAGGGTAAAGACAGCCTGTTCAGAGTATGAACAACAGACTGCTGTAGAGCATTAAAGCCTCTTCTACTTGTGAAAGTGTGCATGTTTTATATAAGGGACTTTTCAATATGGCAAAACAATCTTGTGATGTCACTGCTTTAAATTACAAAATCTCCCTATTTGGCTTCAGGAAAATATCACATGTCTGGCTGGCCTCTATATTTAATATTGGATATTTGAATTAAACGAGTTGTTATACCCCCGATAAACGAAGTTTAGAGGGGGTATATTGGAGTCACCCTGTGGTTGGTCGGTCGGTCGGTCGGTCGGTTGGTCCGTTGCAATTTTCCTTGTCCGGAGCATAACTTTAAAACTAATTGTTGGAATTTGATAAAACTTCATAGGATGATACAAAACATTGAGAGGAAGTGCGGTGTACAGGAACATAACTCTATTTTACCTAAATACAGAGTTATTGCCCTTTGTTATTTTTTCTTGTCCGGAGAATTACTTAATAACTAACAGATGGAATCTAATAAAACTACATACAATGGTAGAGCATAATGAGAGGAAGTGCAGTGTACAAGAACCATAACTCTAATTTGCATAATTACAGAGTTATTGCCCTTTGTTACTTTTTCTTTTTAGTAGAGTCTTGTCCGTAGCATAACTTTAAAACTAATTGTTGGAATTTAATACAACTTCAAACGATGATACAACACATTGAGAGGAAGTGCGGTGTACAGGAACCATAACTCTATTTTACCTAAATACAGAGTTATTGCCCTTTGTTACTTTTTCTTGTCCGGAGAATTACTTAATAACTAATAGATGAAATCTAATAAAACTGCATACAATGATACAACACATTGAGAAGAAGTGCAGTGAACAAGAACCTTAACTCTATTTTAGCTAATTACAGATTAATTGCCCTTTGTTATATTTTCTTGTTCGTAGAATAATTTTCATCGCATTTTCTTTTTTCTTGTCCGGAGATAATCTTTAAAACTACAAGTTGGAATTTAAGGTGGGGTTTCTTAATATTCCACTACCTTATCTATCAGGGCGACGTTCGGGGGTATTAATCACATTCAGTGATAGTTCTAGTTTAACTTAAAAGCAGACCAAATAATTAAACAAATACACACAGAAATTGTATTTGCATAAAAATTTAATGTATGTAGGAATGGACTAACATGGAATTATTTTGATGAACAGTTAAAGACTATCGAAAAGACCTAATATGAGACATCATTTTAATTATTTATTGAAGGATAAACTTATTATTTTTGAATGTGAGTACACATTGATATTAGAATCTAAATTAGTTGACAGAAGCTTCTAACAAGCTTGTGTAAGTTGTATGTCGATTGGCTTTTTAGCTCACCTGAGCTTTTCTCAAGGTGAGTTATTATGATCACCTTTTGTCCATCGTCCGTCGTCCGTCGTGCGTCAACTTCTTCTCCTCAGTAACCAGTGGGTCAATTGGGATGAAACTTCATATTGCCTTATATGGCTATAGTGAAAACTTAAAAAATCTTCTCCTCCGAAAGTGTCAGGCCGATTTTCACAATTTTTTGTAGAAATGTTCCTTAAGTGACTTACTATTAGATTCCTTCAAGCCATGTTGATTGGTTGAAAAACATGGCCGCCAGTGGGCAGGGCTTTTTTGCCTTATATGGCTATAGTGAAAACTTATAAAATCTTCTTCTCCCAAACTGGTTGGCCGATTTTCAAATAATTTTGTAGAAATGTTTCCTCTATCAGATTCCTTCAAGCCATGTTGATTGGGGCGGGGCTATTTTGCCTAATATAGCTATAGCAAAAACTTAAGAAATCTTCTCCTCCGAAAGTGTCGAGCCGATTTTCAAATGATGTTGTAGAAATGTTCCTTGGATGACCCTCTATCATATTCCTTCAAGCCATGTTGATTGGTCGAAAAACATGGCCGCCAGGGGGGCGTGGCTATTTTGCCTTATATGGCTATAGTGAAAACTTAAAAAATCTTCTCCTCCGAAAGTATCAGGCCGATTTTCAAATAATTTTGTAGAAATGTTCCTTTAGTGACCCACTATCAGATTCCTTCAAGCCATGTTGATTGGTCAAAAAACATGGCCGCCAGGGGGGCGGGGCTATTTTGCCTTATATGGCTATAGTGAAAACTTAAAATTCTTCTCCTCCAAAAGTGTCTGGCCGATTTTCAAATAATTTTGTAGAAATGTTCCTAGGGTGACCCTCTATCAGATTCCTTCAAGCCAAGTTGATTGGTCAGAAACTATGGCCGCCAGGGGGCGGGGCTTATATAGCTAAAGTGAAAAAAAAAAATCAGGTGAGCGATCCAGGGCCATCATGGCCCTCTTGTTCTCAATAAGTACTTGTGCTAGGGCTTTCATATTTGGAATTTGATTACATATAATAACTTTCTTCATATTGTATGCTGAAAATGCTGAGTGTGACCTTCTTTTTGGTGTCAAAAACATGGTTTTGGGTGGTTAAAGTTTCAGGGCAAGTTGGAATTTTCATTTTAATTTTACTTTTTCTCAATAAGTACTTGTGCTAGGGCTATCATATGTGGAATATAATTACATCTAATACCTTTCTTCATATTGTATGCTGAAGATGCTGAGTGTGCCCGTCTTTTTGGGGTAAAGAATCATTTTGGGTGGTTAAAATTTTAGGGCAAGTTGGTATCTTCATTTATTTTTAGCTCGACTATTCGAAGAATATGAGAGCTTTACTACTCGCCCCGGCGTCGGGGTCTCCGTCGGCATCCGGTTAAAGTTTTAGGGCAAGTTGGCATTTTCATTCATAAGTATTTGTGCTAGGGCTTTAATATTTTGGAATATAGTTACATCTTATACCTTTCTTCACATTGAATGTTAAAGGTACTGAGTGTGACCTTCTTTTTGGGGTAAAGTTTTAGGGCAAGTTGGAATTTTATTTTATTTTTTCTCAATAATTACTTATGCTAGGGCTTTTATATTTGGAATATAATTACATCTAATACCTGTCTTCATAGTGTATGCTGAAGATTCTGAGTGTGACCTTCTTTTTGGGATAAAAGACGTGATTTTGGGTGGTTAAAGTTTTAGGGCAAGTTGGCATTTTCATTTAATTTTTTAATTTTTCTCAATAAGTATTTGTGCTACGGCTTTAATACTTGGAATGTAGTTACATCTTATACCTTTCTTCACATTGAATGCTGAAGATGCTGAGTGTGACCTTCTTTTTGGGGTGAAAAACCTGATTTTCGGTGGTTAAAGTTTTAGGATGTTGGATTTTTTTTTAATTTTTTTTCTCAATAAGTACTTATGCTAGGGCTTTTATTAGCTCACCTATGCACAAAGTGGAAGGTGAGCTTGTTGATCGCTCACTGTCCGTCGTCCGTCGTCGTCGTCGTCGTCGTCGTCCGTCCGTTCACATTTTCCTACAAACGACTTCTCCTAAACCAATTAACCAAATTCAAAATAATTTTACAGGAATGTTTCTTGGGTGGATCTCTTCCAAACTTGTTCAAAGAATTCTATTCCATGCAGAACTTTGGCTGCCATGGCAACAAAAAAGGGGAAATTAACCAAAACTTAAAAAATCTTCTTGTCCAAAAGTACTGGCCCGATTTGAAAATTATTTTGCACAAATGTTCCTTGTGGTACCTTCTACCAAGATTGTTCAAATATTTCCGATCCGTTGAAAAACATGGCCGCCAGGGGGCGGAGCTTGTTTTCCTTATATGTGCATTGTTAAAACTTTAAAAATCTTCTTGTCCAAAAGTACCGGCCCGATTTGAAAATTATTTTGCACAAATGTTCCTTGGGGCACCCTTTACCAAGATTGTTCAAATATTTCCGATCCGTTGAAAAACATGGCCGCCAGAGGGCGGAGCTTGTTTTCCTTATATGTGCATTGTTAAAACTTTAAAAATCTTCTTGTCCAAAAGTACTGGCCCGATTTGAAAATTAATTTGCACAAATGTTCTTGGGGCACCCTTTGACAAGATTGTTCAAATATTTCCGATCCGTTGAAAAACATGGCCGCCAGGGGGCGGAGCTTGTTCATAGACTCATATCGGGAAAACCCTTTAAAAATCTTCTTGTCTAAGAGTAGAGGCCCCAGGCTTTTAATATTTGGTATGTAGCATCATCTAGTGGACCTCTACCAAGATTGTTCAAATGATAGCCCTGGGGGTCACTTGTTTTACATATACTCATATAGGGGAAAAAATTAAAAAAATCTTCTTGTCTAAAAGTAGAGGGACCAGGCCTTTGATATTGGGTATGTAGCATCATCTAGTGGACCTCTACCAAGATCTTGTCTTAAAGTTTAATATTTGAAATCTAACTTCATCGAGTGGAGGACTTCTACCAAGATTGGTCAAATTATTATAGCCCTGGTGTCAACATGGCTCCACCCTGGGGATCACTTGTTTTACATAGACTTGTTAAGGTAAACACTTTAAAAATATTCTTGTCCATTTGCCATGAATGGTGCCCCTCTACTAAGACTTCAAATTATTTTGATAGGATGACCAGGGGGTGTTGCTTGTTTTCCGTATATATGTATAGACAGAACAATGAAAACTTTTTAAGTTTGATTAAATCAGGTGAGCGATATAGGACCATCTTGGTCCTCTTGTATTTGGAATATAATTACATCTAATACCTGTCTTCATATTGTATGCTGAAGATTCTGAGTGTGACCTTCTTTTTGGGATAAAAGACGTGATTTTGGGTGGTTAAAGTTTTAGGGCAAGTTGGCATTTTCATTTAATTTTTAGCTCCACTGGCTGAAAGCAAGTCGAGCTTATGTCATGGCGAATTGTCCGTCGTGCGTCTGTGCGTGCGTGCGTTAACTTTTTCCTTTAAACGACTTCTTCTCCCTAACCACTTGGCCAATTTGGTTGAAACCTCATAGGAAGCATCCTCTCAATGTCCTCTCTTAAATTCCTTCCATTTTTTTTTATCCATCCATAATTCTGGTTTCCATGGCAACCAAAAGATAAAAACAGTGAAAACTTGAAAAATCTTCTTCTCCAAAAGTTACAGGCTGATTTTCAAATAATTTTCTAGAAATGTTCCTTGGGTGACCCTTTATTAGATTCCTTCAAGAAATGTTGATTGGTTGAAAAACATGGCCGCCAGGGGGCGGGGCTATTTTGCCTTATATAGCTATAGTGAAAACTTAAAAAATATTTTTGTCCAAAGTCATATTTTGTCTGGCCTATTTCTTACAAACCACTGGGTTGAATTCAATAAAATTTTACATGAAGCTTCTATACCAAGAGGAGATGTGCATATCATTAACAATTACATGTTACTTTACAGAGTTATGGCCCTTTTGTTGGTCAGTCAGAAGCCATATTTTGAGTCAAGGTGCTGTTTTGGGGGTATTTATCACCTTCAGTGATATTTCTAGTTAGCTCGACTTTTGAAAAAAACGAGAGCTATTGTCATGACCCTGGCGTCGGCGTCGGCGTGGTCGTCCGGTTAAGGTTTTTTGTTTAGCTCTTTTTTTTTTCTTCTGTTTTCTCCCTATCAGTCAAGCGTCTGTGCCGTACACGGTGCTCTTGTTTTTAAATGAGTTATGGCCCCTTGAAATTCTCATACATAGTTGGTATATAGACATTTCTTGTGAACACTATTTCTCAACAACCCTTGGTCAGAATTCAATATAACTTCACAAGAATGATTGATACCAAGCCTAGTTGTGCATATTGTTGGCGTGTTGCATTGGAATTATTTTTAAATGAGTTATGGCCCCTTGAATTTCTCATACACAGTTGGTCTGTAGACATTTCTTGTGAACACTATTTCTCAGCAACCCTTGGTCAGAATTCAATATAACTTCACAAGAATGATTGATACCAAGCCTAGTTGTGCATATCGTTGGCGTGTTGCACTGGAATTATTTTTAAATGAGTTATGGCCCCTTGAATTTCTCATACACAGTTGGTCTGTAGACATTTCTTGTGAACACTATTTCTCAGCAACCCTTTGTCAGAATTCAATATAACTTCACAAGAATGATTGATACCAAGACTAGTTGTGTATATTGTCGGCATGTTGCACTCAAATTTATTTTTAAATGTGTTATGGCCCCTTGAATTTCTCATACATATGTATATTGTCAGGCACCAGCTGGGGGTATTCATCACCTTCAGTGATATTTCTAGTTTTATTTGTTATTAATTTTTTCAGAAACAATTTAGAGAGAGAGATCAGTCAGACCTTAGAACAGATGAAATATGAATATGATCTACTAAAACGGAGAGCCATCCAAAATCAGGTAATGTACCAGTCATTGTATTGACTGATTGATTGGTGTTCAACCAGTTCACCATGTGTTTCCTGGATTATTCACACCTGTACTGTATTTTGTGAACACAAAATTCTATCTATACAGAACTGAAGGTAGGCTTTCATTTGAGCAATGCTAAAGGATTCAAATGGATACTGCTTTGCAGAAGATTCTTGAAACTTTCTATCACTTATTGGTGAACAGTGTAGATCCAGATCAGATGGTGTGAATGTGCTGGCTGATCTAGATCTACACTGGTTGCAAATGGCAAACAATTTGTTTTTTCACAGAACGCTGATCATTTGCCAAAGTTATCAAATAGGAAGCCTGTATCTGAACATTATCCAGACATCAGTTTTTAAATATCATAAAAATTGGAGAAATTGCTTATCATGTTTTCTAAAGTTGTCTGCTACTATTGTGTCAAAATGCATGTGCAGGTGGGAAAGGGTTAAATCGAGCAAGTTCTCATTTTCTAACAATAATAACAACTATGTTTGAAATATCTAGGCTTCCAGATGTACAGATTGTTCTTTCAGCAATTTACAAAAGCAGGTGACTATAACCAAGATATTGGGGGGGGGATCTTAATCTCAATGTTCTGGGTTTGAATCCGTAGTGAGCTGTGTCAACCGTTTGGATTTTTTGATACTTGTTAAATTGCAAGGAAGAAGATATAACATTTTCCCACATGCAGACACTTTTTGATGCATATGCAACAGGCGATTATTGAAAACATTGTGGCAAAAGGAGAAATGGCTCATAAACTGCAACATTTTCAACTCTATTTGTATTCTTTGTCTAGGTTTCTTGCTCAAACAAGCAAACTTCCTTTGCAATGTTTCAAATGTCATCTGCTGAAAAAGTGCCTCAAGTCATACACTATACACATGTATAAGATTTAAAAGAATTAAGCAGATCTTCCATTTTGTTAACTGTTTATTGATCTTTTTTTTTCATTGCTTAGGAGATGGAATTTGTTGCCGGCCTAGTGCGTGTGGGAACAATACCCCGAACCGAGTTGGAGAACATACTACGAATGTTGTACCCACATAAATCTGACGAAGAATTCAAAGAGATTTTCGATAAAGTATTTGATCCTAAAACGGTGCCAATGACACAGAATAACCTGAGAGGGTAAGACAGCTTTTGAAATGGCTGTGAATCAATGAGAAATTTGCTCATGAGCAATTTCTCCTTTAACCACAATCCTCTCTACTCTTTTTAGATCACCTGAGCCAAAGGCTCAAGGTGAGCTATTCTGATCACTTTTTGTCCGTCGTCCGTCGTCCGTCCGGCGTTAACTTTTAGCTTTAAACATCATCTCCTCCCAAACTCCAAGGACAATTTCAGTGAAACATCACAGGACTGTTCCTCTGGTTGGCCTCTTTCAAAGTTGTTCAAAGATTTAAATTCCATTGAGAACTTTGGTTGCTGCGGCATCAGAAAGGGGACAAAATGTCCAAACTTTAAAAATCTTCTCCTCCGAATCTGCCTGTCAGATTCAAATATAATTTGGTAGAAATGTTCCTTGGGTGACCCTCTATTAAAATTGTTCAAGCCATACTGATTGGGCGAAAAACATGGCAGTCAGGCGGCATCAAAAAAGGGGCAAAATGACAAAATTTGAAAATTCCATTTTTATGAAAGTGCTTGTCTGATTTTAAGAAAATATAATACGAATCTTACTGTAATGATCCTCTATTTAATTTGTTTAAGCCGTTTTGATTGGTTACAAAATCATAGCAACCAGGCGTCATCACAAAAGGGGTAAATTGAACTTTTAGCTACAAATGACAACCAACTCCTACCATTCCAATAGAACAATTTCCACAAAACATCACAGGAATGTTCCTTTGGTGGTCCTCTTTCAAAATTGTTCAAAGATTAAAATTCCAATGAGAACTTTGGTTGCTGCGGCATCAGAAAAGGGGACAAAATGTCCAAACTTTAAAAATCTTCTCCTCCGAATCTGCCTGTCAGATTCAAATATAATTTGGTAGAAATGTTCCTTGGGTGACCCTCTATAAAAATTGTTCAAGCCATACTGATTGGGCGAAAAACATGGCAGTCAGGCGGCATCAAAAAAGGGGCAAAATGACAGAATTTGAAAATTCCATTTTTATGAAAGTGCTTGTCTGATTTTAAGAAAATATAATATGAATCTTACTGTAATGATCCTCTATTTAATTTGATTAAGGCGTTTTGATTGGTTACACAATCATAGCAACCAGGCGTCATCTCAAAAGGGGTAAATTAAACTTTTAGCTACAAATGACAACCAACTCCTACCATTCCAATAGACCAATTTCCACAAAACATCACAGGAATGTTCCTTTGGTGGTCCTCTTTCAAAATTGTTCAAAGATTAAAATTCCAATAAGAACTTTGGTTGCTGCGGCATCAGAAAGGGGACAAAATGTCCAAACTTTAAAAATCTTCTCCTCCGAATCTGCCTGTCAGATTCAAATATAATTTGGTAGAAATGTTCCTTGGGTGACCCTCTATAAAAATTGTTCAAGCCATACTGATTGGTCGAAAAACATGGCAGTCAGGCGGCATCAGAAAAGGAGCAAAATGACAAAATTTGAAAATTCCATTTTTATGAAAGTGTTTGTCTGATTTTAAGAAAATATAATACGAATCAAGAATGTTCCTTTGGTGGTCCTCTTTCAAAATTGTTCAAAGATTTAAATTCCATTGATAACTTTGGTTGCTGCGGCATCAGAAAGTGAGAAAAATACCCAAATTTTAAAATCCTTTTCCTCCATAATCTACTTGTGCGATTGCAAGATAATTTGGTAGAAATGTTCCTTAAGTGACCCTCTAAATAAACTGTTGAAGCCATATTGATTTCGTTGAAAAACAGGGCAGCAAGGCGGCATCAGGAAAGGTGCAAAATGACAAAAACTTTATAATTCCATTCTTATTAAAGTTCTTGTTAGATTTCAAGATATAAAATTTAATGGCCTTTACTGATAAGCTGTTTCTTGAGAAGTGTCCACTCCTTTGCAGTTTCATTTACACTCTCTGATAAAATTTTCCCAGATATTTGCAGTTAAATATTTGCTACTAATTTACTATCAATTAGGTGATCGATTTAGGGCCATCTTGGCCCTCTTGTTAATAATTACACTTTCATTTGTAGAAACTTTCCTTATTTTTGCCTATTTGTTAAGGATGTCTGCTTGAGATTTGACGTACATGAGACATGGTTAACAGTTTGATAATTAACACTTTACAGGTCTCAGTTGACTGACAGAGTAAAACAAGCCCAGCGGTTCCCACCACCGCCTCTACAACGCCGGGCCTCACAACTTAATATGAATGAGACGATGGCTTCCAGCAGGAGAGGGTATGTGGCCTACATTTAAGATATTAGTCTTCAAAAGTTATCTGAATCTGTGAAATACAAACTCTTTCCCTCATACTGACACATTTTGACGACTTTTTAAAACATTTTGACAAAAGGAGAAATTGCTCATGATGAGCAATTTCTCCTTTTGGCACAATGTTTTCAACTTAATTTAACTAGTATTCTATCATTTACAAGATGCTTTCATAGTCGTCTGCTGCAGATTTGTTGTATGTGGTAAAGGGTTAAACTATTATGAATACCATAAGTAAAATTCAATTTATGTATGCCCCGGTAGCTCAATAGGTAATGATGCAGGCTATCAATTCAGGGGTTGGGGGTTCGAACCCCAGCTTGAGCATTTGATTTTACTGTGAGTCAAACCCTGTTAACTCTGTAGGTAGTGATGTGGGCTGTCAATCCAGGAGTACAGTATACAACTACAGTCAAACTTGTCTTATGTAGCCACACAAAGGAATCAAATTGTGGCTGCTGAACACAGGTGGCTACTTAATGCAAGTAAAATCAAGAAGAAAGTGTTGGTTTAATTAATCTTAAAGTGGTTGCTTAATACAAGTTGGCTGCTTTACTGAGGTGACCGCTAACACAAATCTAACTGTATGAAAACCCTTTCCCACATACAACAAATATGCAGCAGATGACTTTGAAACTTTGAAACAAAAATATTGAAATTCTCTAAACAAGAAAGCAGTTCAAAACATTTTGGCGAAAGGAGAAATTGTTCCTTATTTCTCAGAAAAAGCCTTTTTATGTGGGAAAGGGTTAAAACAGGGGAAAGAGCATTAAGTCATTATCATAGACACCTGCTATATTCTATACTTGTTATTGCAGGGATAATGATAACACGTAAGCATATAAATGCACAGACTTTGAAATTGTTGTTACTTTGCAGTTTTCACAAGATCATCTTTCATGAACACAACACATATTCTCATGGTAGTTATGGGTCTAAGAAAAACACTGTTTAATCTGATAACAAAATATATTTTACACTGTTTGTAAACCTTTCCAAATACTAACATTGAACACTTTCCCTCATGTAAACAAATACTGACAAATCTGCAGCAGTATTCAGTATTTACACTTTTATTTATAGATATTTTCCATATTTTTTGTCAGGATGTTTTCAAAGATGTCTGCTACAGATTTGGTGTATGTTGGAAAGTGTTAAAAAAATGTGACGCATATAAAATTTAAAGCAAGATAATCAACAGTAGTGTATTTATGACAATTCAATTGGTTTCATGTTCTGCCTTTGGGATTTTTCCACAAAAACAGCGTGAGTACAATGCAATAAGTTTAAACTTCATGCATAACAGTTTTAACTACATCTTGAGCAAATTGTATTTATATAAGGAATCTACGTCCCTGGTTATATGTACCATTTTGCATGAAGTACATCAAATGTGGATAAAAATTAGCCCCCATCCAGATCTATGCAATCACATTCAAAGGATTCATGTTTGTCAGACATTAATTGAAACATTCTAAGACTAATAAAGCCAACAGTGCAGAGTCAAATCAAACAGCGAGGAAGAGTGCTGGCTGATCTAATCTATAGCTACATTAGTTGCAAATGCCCTTATTCATATGTCCTTTTGGACCTGCTGCTTTGTTCTGCTCTTCAAATGGACCCTTTCCCAAATACAGCAAACCTGCAGCAAATAATTTTGAAATAATTTGGGGGGAAAATATGGAAAATCTCTATTCTTCTCTATCTTATTTGAGCATAGAGTTAAAAACATTGTGGCAAACGGAAAAACTTTTTTCTTGCTGTTACTGGTACCATCATTTTTTGCTTGTCTGTCTTTCGAAGAAAAAAGTTTGGCTATTGCGTTACTCTTGGGGTCGTCGTCGTCATAAAACTTAAACCTTACCTCATAACTCTAAAACAGTTACGCATATTCAAATGAAACTTGGTACATATGATCCTAGAAACAATGAACATGTCTATGCCAAATCACATAACTCTGGCTTAAATATTTATTCAGATATGCCCCTTTTTCAACTTAGAAAAAATGGTGAGCTAGCTCAAAGGTGCTCTTGTTGAATTTTGAAGTAAAGTAGAGTTGGCTTTGCTACATATTTACCCTTCTCCACCTGCAGACACAATTTGACACATCTGCAGCAGACGACTTTTAAAAACATTGTCGCAAAAAAGATAAAAAGGCTCATTATAATGCAATAATAATTATGTTTTCATTAATAGAGATTTTCAACAGTTTTGCCTATTTTTAGATCACCCAAAGGCTCAAGGTGATCAATTCTGATCACTCCGTCCATCGTCTGTCGTTAACTTTTAGCTTTAAACATCCTCTCCTCCTTAACCACTGGACTAATTTCAACCAAACTTCACAGGAATGTTCCTTTAGTGGCCCTCTTTCAAAATTGTTCAAAGATTTAAATTCCATCTAGAACTTTGGTTGCTGCGGCATCAGAAAGGGGGCAAAATGTCCAAACTTTAAAAATCTTCTCCTCTAAATCTGCTTTTCAGATTCCAATTTAATTAGGTAGAAATGTTGGTGACCCTTTACAAATAATGTTCAAGGCATACTGATTGGTTGAAAAACATGGCAGTCAGGAGGCATCAGAAAGGAGACAAAATTTGGAAATTCCATTTTTTTGAAGGTCCTTGTCTGATATTAAGAAAATTGAATAGGAAATTTACTTCAGTGATCCTCTACTTAACTTGTTCAAGCCGTATTGATTAGTTACAAAATCCCGCCTGCGCTTCATCAATAATAGTATGCTCATATGCCCACTTATTTAACCGTTCTATTACCATGTTAGAGAATATTTTGTAAATAACATCAATAAGTGAGATACCTTGGTAATTAGATGGGTCGCTTCTGTCACCTGATTTATGTAAAGGAACGATTATAGTTTGGCTCCATGACTGTAGGGGAACTCAAAAATTGTAAACATTTTGTTAAACAAGATAGTTAAGATAGGACTGATACAATGACAAACAAGTATTTATGTTATGAAGTTTTAATTTTGAAATCAATTTGCTAAATTCTTCATTTGAAAAAGGACAATTTAGGATTTTGTCCACATTTTTGTCTTAACGGAAACAAATTCACGTCTAAATCGGATAATGGTCTTTGATTATCTTTGTGCAGCAACTGTTCAAAATATTGTAACCAGTTTAACAGTCAATCTCATTAAAATCAGACCAATATACTTTGCTATGCCTATATTGTATCTGAGAACACCCTATATTAAAGGTCTCAAATTGATTATTAACCCTTTCCCACATACACCGAACTTGCAGCAGACAACTTTGAAAAGATCTGGGCAATAATGAGCAATTTCTCCTTTTTGTCACACCGTTTTCAATAGTTGTCTGCTGTAGATGCATTTATGTATTCAAGAAAAGGTTCTCATATTTCTGTCCAATGAAATCCCACTATACAACCAAAGCTCTGCCATCAACTTCTTTATTTTGTTCATTTATATGGATTATCTCCCTTGTTCATACCTAACAATTTTGTAGGCAACGTTTTGATTGGCTGATACAAAGATCAATTTGAGAGGGCCTGTAATAGGCAGTCATTAGATCAATATAAGTGTTTGCTACTGTAGCAAAGTTTAGTTCTGGCATAAAAACTATAACAGTTTACTCTGTACTCAGAATTTGTGCTCAAGTATCCAATTTGTCAGAAAGATAATCATTCTCAAAATTAACAGATCTAAAGTCTTATTAGGTGTTCATTTCTGATCACAGAGAATGTTTTCAAAGTATGATAGTTTCTGGGGCTGGTTTTAATGAGATTGTATAGCAGGATAAGAATTATGATCAATATTTCTACATTTTACTGTTTGTAAGTTTTGAAAAAGTTACTAGTTGAATTAACATAATATTTGTTTCATTTGCAAGATATCCAAAGATATGACAATGACAATATCTTGTAGTTGTTTAGATAAATGTTTTGTTCTTCATCATTGAAGGTCGCAAGATGCATACAAAAGTGCTTTGGAACAGCAGCATTATTTCAATGAGAGAGAAGAGGAGAATTCACGCTTCCGTCCAGCCACTCGAGAACATGCTGACCACCCCCATCCTAGAGACCTTGGCAATATGCCTTCACAACCATATGACGAACCACTCAGGGGCTCTAAAAAGCGGGGTCAACAAAATGGCCACGCCTATGTCAATCCCATCATGGAGGAGGATGAAGTAGTCTCCGCCCAGTATGTGTCTGAAGATTGTGATAGGCCGCCTGCGAAGCTCCCGCCCATTCAAGCAAAGGGAGGTAAAAAGAAAAAGAAAAATATCCTTAAGAAACTCGGATCACCTCGTACAGTAAAAGCTATATATGATGATGATGAATTGCTTTGATATATTGATTAATGATATTATTGATAATTCTATATTTCTTATTATTTATCCTTTTCCTCCTTGCAGACATATTTGGATGCATCTGCAGCAGATGACATTTGAAAATATTGTGGCAATAGGATATATTGATCATAATGAGCAAATTCTCCTTTTTATATGCCCGTTTTGAAAAAACGGATCGTATTATAGTTTTACCTGCGGCGTACGGGCGGATCGGGCGGCGTCCAGTATGTTGTCAGCTTAATAACTTAAGAAGCCTTTGTCCAATCATCACCAAATTTGGTCAGAATGTGTATTGGCATAATATCTCGGACAAGTTCGATAACTAGCCATATCGCTTTAGTCAATTGAAAGTTATCGCTCTTTAATTATAGAAATTACCTAAAATTGGTCTTGTCAGCTCTATAACTTTAGAAGCCTTTGTCCAATCATCACCAAATTTAGTCAGAATGTGTATTGGCATAATATCTCGGACAAGTTCGATAACTAGCAATATCGCTTTAGTCAATCAAGAGTTATCGCCCTTTTATAAAAGAAATTACCTAAAATTGGGATTTTTAGCTTAATATCTTTACAAGCCTTTGTCCAATTATCACCAAATTGGCATAATATCTCGGACAAGTTCGATAACTAGCCATATTGCTTTAGTCAATCGAGAGTTATCACCCTTTAATTATAGAAATTACCTAAAATTGGTCTTGTCAGCTCATTAACTTTAGAAGCCTTTGTCCAATCATCACCAAATTTGGTCAGAATGTATATTGGCATAATATCTTGGACAAGTTCGATAACTTACCATGTTATCTTAGTCACTACACACTTATATCTCTCGAAATGGCCAAAACTGTACTAACAGTGTCTGCTCTCTAAATTTGCCTAATGTACAACCAATTATCACTATACTTTATTGGTCTCAAAAAAACAGGACGGGCATATTTTGTGACATTTGGCGCTCTTGTTTAACAATGTTTTCCACACTCTTCAATAATTATACTTTTATTTATAGAGATTTTCCTTATTTTAACGAGGATGTTTTCAAAGTTCTCTGCTTCATATCTGTTGTTTGTGGGAAAAAATTAATTTTGCCCATTGATTTGGTAGAGAACAGAACAGCCTGATCCAGATCTACTTTGGTTGCAAAATGTCCTAAGAAATATATTTGCTGTGTCATCCCTCATGCCAAGATGAAAGATATGTGCTATTTCTGATACCAGTATTTTACACTGGGAAAGAAGATCCGATTGTTCTTTTCATCTGTTTTATTATCAGAAAAGAAAATAAGGATAAGAAAATAGATTCTGTTAACTTTCTTATACCCTTTTCATGGATAAAAGTTTGTAAACTAGCAGTTTTACTATTTCTAAACTTTTTTGTTATACTTATGTAAGACACAGTAAAATGAAACACTATTAATTTGTATTACATTTACATGTAATATAATAATCAGTGCCTGTCAAAGGTCAAGGAATAGCGATTTTTTAGTGTTGTCCGTCCATCTTACGCATTATCTCTTAACCCTTTCCCTCATATAGATGCTTTCTGACGCCTCTGCAGCTTTTTGAAAACAGTGACAAAAGAATAAATTGCTCAAAACAAGCAATTTCTCCTTTTGCCACAATGTTTTCCACTTTTAGTCATAGGTTATCCATTCAATTATAGAGATTTTCTGTATGTTGACAAAATATGTTCAAAGTCATCTGCTGCAGAATTGTCGTATGAGGGAAAGAGTTAATGTCTAGTTAGGTTTACATCAATTTTTAGCTTGTCTGTTTTTCGAGGTAAAAAAGTTAGGCTATTGTGATAGCCTTGGCGTCGTAGTCACAAAACCTTTACCTTACCTCATAACTCACACACAGTTACACATTGTCAAATGAACTTTGTACACATGCTTCTAGAAACAATCAGCATGTCTAAGCCAAGTTACTTAACTGGCTTAAATAATTATTCAGTTTATTTGGAATTCATACTTGGTTAATTCATAAATTTAACCTTGCCAATGACTCAAAAACCATTCTACATTTTCAAATGAAACTTGGGGCACATGTTCCAAGGAACAATATGAAATACCAAGTCCCATAACTCTGTCTTTAATTATTATTCAGAAATGCCTCATTTTCTACTTCGAAAAAACAGACGAGCGATGTTTTTTTTTTTTTAAAAGGGCTAATGACATAAACACTAATCCCATGTATAGATCTTCCATGTGGAGCAATATCTCTGAAATATCTAGTTAGGTTTTCATCTAATTTAACAAAAAAAATATTGATGCATTTAAACTCTTTTCCCTAAAATGCCAATTATAGAGTTAACTACTTTGAAAACATTAACGGATTGTCATAGGAATAATTCTCTTAATGCTGTCTTTAATGCCTGCTGTAGGGAGTGTTTAAAATATCTGTTAGAAATTAAGTCTTGTCAGATTTACTTCACTAATGATGATTGAGTTATTGTTCTTGACCTTTTCCCACTTGCAGATGCATTCCAACGCACCTGCAGCAGACAAATGTTGAAAACACTGTGGCAAAAGGAGAAATTGCTCATTTCTTCTTTTGTCACAATATTTTCAACTCTATTCATTTCATGTTTGGAGATTTTCTTTATTTTTGCCAACATGTTTTTAAAGTCGTCGTCTGCTGCACTTTTGTTTAATTTGTAAGTAGAAAAGGTTAAAGAAGGGTAGATTGACAGAAGATATAATACTCTAGTTGGTGTTTATGTGTTTTTTCATGTGACAGCTAAGAAAAGCAGTGATAAGACAGACAGCTTTTTATGATTGTATATGCAAACTGCTTGTTATTATTCAATTTCATATTTTCACACACCAGAAAGGTGAAATTTATGTCCAATTTTTCACAGAGGGGTAAACAATAGATTTTTTTCTGAAGGGGCCTTATTACCAATTTTATTGTTGCCTTGCTATGAAAATGTTCACTACTTTTGTTGCAAAATCTTGACTGTGCCTTCTTTTTCTCTTACTGTTATTATTATACATGTTCTATGTATTAACGAGTTTACATCCCAGATCACAAGTAGTGTATTTTGTACTTTTTACATGTTGTTTTTTATACTCTTCCTAAAAAAAACGTAAGAACATTGAAATATGTATCTGCATGTATCTCCATTAGCCTCTTAACCATTTCCAATGATGAGGTTTATTACTAAGAAGGAATTTTCCAACCCTTTAACAAATGCAGACATATTTTGATGCATCTGCAGCAGACTTGTAACTTTAGAAAATATGGCGGCCATAGTGAGCAATTCCTTGTTATGTTACAATGTTTCTGATTCTCTAAATTTTATGACTAAACTTTGTTTTTGATTTCACTAAATGTTTTCAAGGTAGTCTGCTGGAGATATGTTGTATTTGGGCAAGGTTTAATATGTGACTTTAAATGAAATCTAACTTTACATGATTGTTTTATTTTATGTTATTTATATGTATGATTTAAATGTTTTATTTATTGAATTGGACTGTGATATTTTATTAATTGTTTTCTAATCACAGATGCATTTTGACACAATTGCAACAGACGGCTTGTGAAATCATTGTGGCAAAAGGAGAAAATTCTAAAATTTGTAAAGATTTATCATTTTTTTGCCCAGATGTTTTTAAAGTTATCTGAAACAGCTTTGTTATATGTGAAAAAGGGTTCATTTGTAAATTTCTATTTCTACAAGTAGTTAGGTTAAGTGACCCTTGTGATATAACTGAAAACTGTTGTAAACAGCATTAAACTCATATCAATCAAATATTCTATTGGAGTTAGAATACAATTACCGCAAGGAATCCTCAGTGCTTCACTTATTTTATCCATAAAGAGGTAAACATTGTCCTTATCATGAAAATAAAAACTTGAAAAGAAATTGTTTCTTGGTAAACATTAAATGTTATATGGTTGGAGTACAGTTGTTTGGAATACCAAGGAACAATTAAGTTGGCGTACTGTCCATGACTTATTAAACTCCCAAAAAACAAAGTTGTGGGGGGGTATATAGGAGTCACAGTGTCTGTCGGTCGGTCGGAAGCCATATTTTGTCCGGCCTATTTCTTACAAACCACTGGGTGGAATTCAATAAGATTTTACATGAAGCTTCTATACCAAGAGAAGATTTTACAGAGTTATAGCCCTTTAACGTCTGTCTGTCTGTCAGTCCCACCTAACCTTGTCCGGCCCATATCTTAACCATGCATCATAGGATTTGAACGAAACTTGGCACAAATGTTCACCATGATGAGGCGGTTCGCGCACAACACCCAGGCATGTAACTCAAATGTCAAGGTCACACTAAGAGGTCAAAGGTCAAAATGAGTACTATTTGATAGAACTGTACCTTGTCCGGCCTGCATTTCAACCATGCATCATAGGATATATAAGTGACTTGGCACAAACGTTTACCATGATGAGGCGGCGTGTAGCGCACAAGACCCAGGCCTGTACCTCAAATGTCAAGGTCACACTTACATGTCAAAGGTTGAAATGAGTACTATTTGAAAGGACTGTACCTTGTCCGGCTCACATTTCAACCATGCATTATAGGATTTCAAAGAAACTTGGCACAAACGTTCACCATGATGAGGCGCCATGTCGCGAACAAGACCCAGGCCTGTACCTTAAAGGTCAAATGTCAAAATGAGTACTGTTTGATAGGACTACCTTGACCGGCCCGCATCTCAACCATGCATCTTAGGATTCTCAAGTTACTGGACACACATGTTCACCGTGATGAGGTGGCTTGTACCTCAAAGGTGAAGGTCACACTCAGAGGTCAAAGGGTCAAATGTCAAAAGAGTACTGTTTGATAGGACTACCTTGTCCGGCCCGCATCTCAACCATGCATCTTAGGATTCTCAAGCTACTGAACACACATGGTCACCATGATGAGGTGGCTTGTACCTCAAAGGTCAAGGTCACACTCAGAGGTCAAAATGAGTACTGTTTGATAGGACTACCTTGTCCGGTCCACATCTCAACCATGCATCATAGGATTCTCAAGTTACTGGGCACACATGTTCACCATGATGAGGTGGCTTGTACCTCAAAGGTCAAGGTCATGGTCAAAGGTCAAAATGAGTACTGTTTGATAGGACTACCTATTGGGCGGTCGGTCGGAAGTCAAGGTGCTGTTTTAGGCGTATTTATCATCTTCAGCGATAGTTCTAGTTTGAAAATGTTGTAACTTGGAAGTACAACAAATCTGTCAACTGTATTTACACTGCTCTATTCTCAAAGTATATTAATGAACTACCTTGCCTGGCTTTCAATAAGAAGAGAATTTGTATAAGGATATGATTAAGAAGTAGCTAGTGACTTGTGCATTTTTGCTTGAATAACACACAAGTTACTTGAACTTGAGGTTAATTGTTACAGATTATTTATTGATAAGTTTCAGGACTCCGCCCTGCCTTTGTTAAATATCTTTAACCCTCTGCCACATACCCCAAATCTGCAAATTTGTTAAAAAAGAGTTTAAAACACTGTGGCAAAAGGTAAAATTGCTCATTACGAGAAATTTCTCCTTTAGCCACTATGTTTTCAAAGGTCGACTGCTGCAGATGCGTCAAAATGTGTCTGTAAGGTAAAGGGTTAAGATATTCGTATAGAATTTAAAACAAGACTAAGGTTCTTGTTGAGAAAAGTTTTTGCAAAGATGGAAAATATAGTTTGAGCTGTGCTTCAGGTAAATTCAACCTTGTGGATATTAAGCATCAGTGCATGAATCCTCGCAGTAAGCTACGGATATCTTCTGGTCAGATCTGGATCAGATAATGTGGATATACAGATAGCTCGCTATCTGCTTTTGTCACAAATACCCAATGTTTGGTTTGCCTGGAGCATAGCTCATTTCTTTGTACCAAATCCTCAGGGTTGAAAATGTTTACATGGTATCACAATTTCAGTGTTTTACACATTTCTACTGTTTCGCCTGCCTGACACATAGTGATGATGGATCCCTTCTCCGTCTTCCATCTGTCACACTTAGTGACCTATTGGCAGACGACACATTGGGATCTTTCAAACACTCATTTGATTGTTGATATTTGCCAATTTACACTTTTAAATAATTATTTGCACCATTCTGTTTTAGATCACCTAGAGCCAAAGGCTCAAGGTGAGCTATTCTGATCACTTTGTGTCCGTCGTCCGTCGTCGTTAACTTTTGGCTTTAAACATCATCTCCTCCTAAACCATACAAACAATTTCCACAAAACATCACAGGAATGTTCCTTTGGTGGTCCTCTTTCAAATTTGTTCAAAGGTTTAAATTCCATTGAGAACTTTGGTTGCTGCGGCATCAGAAAGGGGACAAAATGTCCAAACTTTAAAAATCTTCTCCTCCGAATCTGCCTATCAGATTCGAATATAATTTGGTAGAAATGTTCCTTGGGTGACCCTCTATCAAAATTGTTCAAGCCATACTGATTGGTCGAAAAACATGGCAGTCAGGCGGCATCAGAAAAGGGGCAAAATTTGAAAATTCCATTTTTATCAAAGTGCTTGTCTGATTTTAAGAAAATATAATGCAAATCTTACTTTAATGATCCTTTTTTTAATTTGTTTAAGCCGTTTTGATTGGTTACACAATCATAGCAACCAGGCCTCATCACAAAAGGGGTAAATTGAACTTTAAGCTACAAATAACAACCAACTCCTACCATTCCAATAGACCAATTTCCACAAAACATCACAGGAATGTTCCTTTATGGTCCTCTTTCAAAATTGTTCAAAGATTTAAATTCCATTGAGAACTTTGGTTGCTGCGGCATCAGAAAGTGAGAAAAATACCCAAATTTTAAAATCCTTTTCCTCCATAATCTGCTTGTTCGATTGCAAGATAATTTGGTAGAAATGTTCCTTAAGTGAACCTCTAAAAAAACCTGTTGAAGCCATATTGATTTCGTGGAAAAACAGGGCAGCAAGGCGGCTTTAGGAAAGGTGCAAAATGACAAAGACTTTATAATTCCATTCTTATTAAAGTTCTTGTTAGATTTCAAGATATAAATGGCCTTTACTGATAAGCTGTTTCTTGAGAAGTGTCCACTCCTTGCAGTTTCATTTGCACTCCTTGATCAAATTTTCCCAGATATTTACAGTTAAATATTTGCTACTAATTTACTATCAATTAGGTGATCGATTTAGGACCATCTTGGCCCTCTTGTTTTGTGTGTGCATCGAAACTTGTTTAGTATTTTTGTTTTGTTCAATCAAATTATATTTTATACTTTTTAAATTTATGCATCACTTGTTAGATAATTCAAGCTCAATATTTCATGTATATCTTAACCAGCAATCATAGTAAAATATATTGATGGTGTTTTCCTGATTAGGCTGACATGTCAGGGGTTACATGATACAAATCCTAGCATATCACTTTTTGGGTGTGACAAATTTTTGAATAGACAGTCGTAATCCTGCATGCATACTTAGTAAACTCTTTTTCGCATACAGAGGAGTTCTGATCTGCAAAATATTGTGGCAAAAGAAGAAATTAATCATAATGTCTGTAGTTTGCCAAAATATTTTCCTGCAGCAGACGACTTTGAAAACATGCCCGAAAAAATTTGAAAACTCCCTTTAAATGAAAGTTTAATAATTGAACAGAGTTAAAAACATGGAGACAAAATGAGAAATTGCATGTTTTGAGCAATTTCTACTTTTTTCGCCATATTTTCAAAAAGCTGTCTGCTAAAGAGTCGTAAGAAAGCATCTATATGATGGAAAGGGTTAAGGACAATAATCATGCAAAATAGTCATGAAAAAACAAGGTCAAGGTACATGCATACTGTTTATATTATGTCATAAATATGTGAAAGCTACATTTCACAGCCCTACATTAAAAAAATTGTTGAAAGGGAAGGGATTGCTCAAAATCCGATACTTTTTCCTTTTCAAAAGTGTTTCCAACTCTGTATCAAAATTGCCCCCCAAAAAAATCAATATCTTGTAGATAAAGATAATGAGGCTTTAGTGCGGTTTCGTTTTCCTGTCACCTGCTTTATTGCTCATCTTTTTATTCAATGGTTTTGAAAATTCATCTGCTGCATAGCTATAAGGGTGTCTATAGTTAATTAAGTGTATATCTTTGAATCATAACTTCAAACCAAATGACATAAATGTACCAACTTCTGTTTCCCACAATTTTGTATTTGTCCATTGCTAAAATGCAGCTATGTTTCTTAATTTTTAAAACTCAGTTACCAATCAACTACTTAGAGAGCACCTCATGTATATTTAGATTGGTTGATTTTGTTTTTTGATGCATACTTTATAATTTCTAGCTCACCTGAGCACAGAGTGCTTAAGGTGAGCGATTATGATTGGACATTGTCTGTTGTCTGTCAACAGTTTTCTGAAAAAGACATCTCTAGGATCATAGAGAGTTTTAATAAAACTTTACAGGAATGTATCCTTAGTGATCCTCTTTAACCCTTTTCCCCACTTACAGATACCTCTGCAGCAGACATTCTTTGAAAACATTGTGGCAAAATGAGCAATTTCTACTTTTACCACAATGTTTCTTCATCTTTATTCAATAATTGTGCTTTCAATAATAGAGACAGAGAGTTACCCAATTTCTGTCTAAAATTGTTCAAAATTGCCAGCTTCAGATTTGATGAAATTGGGAAAGGTTTATGAATTGCTAAAATTGTTTAGAACTCGTCTTGCCACAGAATCATAAAGTAGGTTGGTCAACGCCAACAACTTTGAAGATCTTCTCCTCGGGTCAAATTACAATTATTATTTCATGGCATTGTTTTAAAATCTTGGATAATCTTCGTTGAATTCCAATTGATTCAGAACTTTGCAGCAGCATCAGATACAATTGGATCAACTACAAAAACTATGAAAATCATCTCTAAAGAAACTGGGCTGATTTCAATATTATTTCTCAGAATTATTTCTTTGGAAAACTTTTAATCACAATTGCTAAAGCCAGCTTGATAATTTAACCCTTCCCGACTTACACTTTAACCAATTCTCAGGTGAATGATAAGAGGGTGATCATGTCCCTCTTGTTTCTGTTATATATTAATGTGTTGTTAGCTCAAATTGTCCAATTTTGTAATTATAGATAATTATATACTGTATATATTTTATATTTACAAAAAACTGTAGATAAACAAGTAAGATAGAATACAAGTTGTTGTTAATAGTTTGCTACCTACAACCTTGGTGGTGCAAAGACTTTAATGGTAGTAATGGCTTTCCCTCCTTGGCGCTCAAGATTGTGAGTTTTGCAATACAACTGACTCACAGGTGTCTGGATAAATAGTAATGGTAGCATACCAAGGGTATGCAGTGATATAACAGAAAAAATGTTGAAAGCAAAACTATAGTGTGCTCTCCATGCACACTGTGGATTCTTTCTGACAAGACTTAGTATCAAAGTGATCTGTATCATTTGTATCCACCATTGAGCTTATAATCCACTATTGAGCTTAGAATGGATGTGAAAATTTAATGAAGCCAGTTGCCTTGAAGAATGTTGTGCGAGATTCTGGTGCCTGAAAGCCAGGTTATATATACACTGTTAAGGGAACTGTTTGCTGTGATATAATTGACATATTATTATTAAAAGGGCCATACACCTCCAATTAATTAATCACGCAGATTCATTCAGATTGGGCATAATATTATATTATTTCGAGTAATAATGTCTCCCCCCATTTAATGGGGATACTGTTTTTGGTCACGATGTCTGTCCATCACAAATCATGTCTGCTCATTAACTTTTGAACTGCTTGATGGATATTGAGATGGTTTCAAGAGCGCATGCCACAACCAATCTGGTTCAAGGTCAAGGTTACACGTAGAGGTCAATGGTCATACAGCTAGTGCATGATTCTTTTACTTTTCCGCTCCATAACTGTTGAACCATTTAAAGAATTTTGAAATAACTCACCATAGATGTTCACCATATTGAGACAATGTGCAGAGCACGCATGAAACAAACAACCAGCTTGGTTCAATAAATGTCTATTTCTTACACATTTCCTACAAAACAAACTCAGAGATTTGCTATGCATTTTACCCAAAAGAAAAGGTGACATATAATACTTTTAAATCTTCTAAATTATATAACGAGATACATCTGATATTATGGAATTTTCTCTCTTTCTTCCCCAGCGTATTGAGATGATATGCATGTTACAACCAGCTTGGTTCAAGGTCAAAATAAGAGATCAAAGGTCATATGACTTTATTTCTTGTCTGCTCCATAACTGTAGAACCATTTAAAGGATATTGAAATAGCTCACAACAAATGTTCACCATAATGAGATGATGAGCATGTTTCTGACATTCTTATTTTATTCAAACACCCTGTATTAGTATAACTGACAATCTGCCATAGGGGAGACAAATTTTTTCTACAAAAACTACCATTAATAGACATCAAGATGTGTTGAGTTTTAACCTATCCCACATATAACAAATCTGAAGAGGTAAACAGAGTAAACTAGATCTATCACTGAAGATGATAAATACGCCCAAAACAGCACCTTGACTCAAAATATGGCTTCCGACTGACTGACCGATACGTAGTCCTATCAAACAGTACTCATTTTGACCTTTGACCATGACCTTTCAGGTACAAGCCACCTCATCATGGTGTACATGTGTGCCTAGTAACTTGAGAATCCTATGATGCATGGTTGAGATGCTGACTGCCTTTCAAACAGTATTCATTTTGACCTTTGAATGTGACCTTGACGGTACAAGCCACCTCATCATGGTGACAATGTGTGTCCAGTAACTTGAGAATCCTAAGATGCATGGTTGAAATGGGAGCCGGACAAGGTAGTCCTATCAAACAGTACTCTTTATGACATTTGAGGTACAGGCCTGGGTCTTGTGCGCGACACGCCACCTCATCATGGTGAACGTTTGTGCCAAGTTTCTTATAAATCCTATGATGCATGGTTGAAATGCAGGCAGGTCAAGGTACAGTTCTATCAAATAGTACTCATTTTGACCTTTGACCTCTTAGTGTGACCTTTACATTTGAGGTACAGGCCTGGGTGTTGTGCGCGACATGCCGTCATCATGGTGAACGTTTGTGCCAAGTTTTGTTCAAATCCTATGATGCATGGTTAAGATGTGGGCCGGACAAGGTTAGGTGGGACAGACAGACAGATGTAAAAGGGCTATAACTCTGTAAAATAACATGCAATTGTAAGACCTTTAGGGTATGCACATCTCCTCTTGGTATAAAAGCTTCATGTAAAATGTTATTGAAATCCACCCAGTGGCTTCCAACCGACCGACAGACACAGCGACTCCTATAATTATACCCCCCAAAAAAACACTTTGTTTTTTTGGGGTATAATAAAATAGGTAATAATCTGAAAATTTTAAATACTGGTACATGATAAATGAGGAGTATAATAATTGAAAGGATTTGTAAACAATTAACCAAATGCAGAAATTGCTCATTATGCCCCCCTTTTTTCCCCAACAATGTTTCAAAAGCCATCAGTTTCCGACAAGTAAGACTGTCTTCATGTTGGAAACAATAACGCTTTCCCACATACAAATCTGTAGCAGACGGACAACTTTGAAAACATCTTGGCAAAAATGTGAAAAAAATGGGAGTTAAATTATTAAATAGAGTTGAAAACATTGTGGCAAAAGGTGAAATTGCTCATTATGAGCAGGTATACCTTTTTTCACAATGATTTCAAGTTGTCTGTTGCAGATGCGTCGGTAAGTGGGAAAGGGTTAATACATTATACAACTCCAAAAGCCAATTTTCCTCCTGAAGTTTGATAAAATGAAGAACTTATTTTTAGCTCACCAGAGCACGTAGTGCTCAAGGTGAGTTATTGTGATCGCCTTTTGTCCGTCGTTCGTCGTCAACATTTGCTTGTTAATTCACTAGAGGCAACATTTTGCATCCAATCTTTATAAAAGTTTATCAGAACATATATCTCGATCAACTCTAGGCCAAGTTCGAAACTGGGTCATGTGGAGTCAAAATCTAGGTCACTAGGTCAAATTTAAGGAAAATCTTGTTAACACTCCTGAAGCCGCATTTTTGGCTTGAACATGTTGAAACTTTGTCAGAATGTTTGTCTTAGTGATATCTAGGCCAAGTTCGAAAATAGGTCATGTCAGGTCAAAAGCTAGGTCAATAGGTCAAATTTAAGGAAAATCTTGTTAACACTCCTGAAGCCGCATTTTTGGCTTGAGCATGTTGAAACTTTGTCAGAATGTTTGTCATAGTCATATCTAGGCCAAGTTCGAAAATAGGTCATGTCGGTTCAAAAGCTAGGTCACTAGGCCAAATTTAAGGAAAATCTTGTTAACACTCCTGAAGCCGCATTTTTGGCTTGAGCATGTTGAAACTTTGTCCGAATGTTTGTCTTAGTGATATCTAGGCCAAGTTCGAAAATAGGTTATGTCGGGTCAAAAGCTAGGTCACTAGGTCAAATTTAAGGAAAATCTTGTTAACACTCCTGAAGCCGCATTTTTGGCTTGAGCATGTTGAAACTTTGTCAGAATGTTTGTCATAGTCATATCTAGGCCAAGTTCGAATATAGGTCATGTCGGGTCAAAAACTAGGTCACTAGGCCAAATTGAAGGAAAATCTTGTTAACACTCTGGAAGCCACATTTTAAACTTGAGCATGTTGAAACTTTATTAGAAAGTTTGTCTTTTGATATCTAGGCCAAGTTCGAATATGGGTCATGTCCGGTCAAAAACTAGGTCACTAGGCCAAATTTAAGGAAAATCTTGATTACACTCTAGAAGCCACATTTCTGGCTTGAGCATGTTGAAACTTTGTCAGAATATTTGTCTAAGTAATAGCTAGGCCAAGTTCGAATATGAGTCATGTTGAAACTTTATCAGAAAGTTTGTCCTGATGATATATAGGCCAAGTTCGAATATGGGTCATGTCATGTCAAAAACTAGGTCACTAGACCAAATTTAAGGTAAATCTTGTTAACACTCTGGAAGCCACATGTTTGGCTTGAGCATGAGAGAGTTATGTCTTAAATAGCCCATTCTCAGGTGAGCGATTCCAGGGCCTCATGGCCCTCTTGTTTTCATTATTACCATCCACAAAAATTCATGTATCATTGTATCAGTGGTTCCAAAAGAATGTTGTTTGGGGTACTGAAAATATTTGGATATCTGAATTAGCTGTAGATACGACTGGTTATCTGTTGAATATAACACTAATTCTAAGAAATCATGAAATTATCATTTCAAGGTATTAAACAAAACCTGAACTCATAAAAAATTTGTTGTCAAGAAGTTTATTGTAAAAGTTTATGTAAAATTTCATGCGCAATTAATAGATTGGATATTGATAAATCGGGTCATTTTACCAATGTAGAAATAACCGAGTTCAATACAGAGCATAATATCCTCCCTCTTCCCTGAATACACTGTATCTACATAGCTTAACCCTTCCCCACATGCAGATGCATCTGTTGTTATCTTATTAAAATCAGAGCATCAAACTAAACTGTATGTATACATACAAGCGGACGATTTTTAAGGTCTGGTTTTAATGAGATTGCATCCGTTACAGATAACTTACAGCAATTTCTCCTTTTGCCACAATATTTTCAATAATTGTGATTTCATTTATGAAGATTTTTGCCCAGATGTTTACAAAGCTGTCTGCAGCAGATTTGTTGTATGTAGGAAACTGTTTAAACATATTTGAGCCGAGTTCCAGAAAAAAGAAAGTTTCGGGTATTTTTGACACATGTAAATAAAATTACTCCTTGTACCAATGCTATCTGATTCAAAGTGTCAGTGATTGTGAGACGTTTTATGAATGAACTCATTTTGTTGGAGAGCAGGTGCACAGGTTTATCTGGTCTACACTCATAGCAAATGACTTATTGTTGGTTCTCTTGAAGTGCAGCTCATACTTTTTTACATCATTATATACATGTAATATGGAAACAATATATTTATTGAAGGGACAATGCCGTTTACACTTTCCCATATGCAAGAGAAAAATATGGAAAATCTCTACAAGTCAAAAAATAAGATTGGAGTTCAAAACATTGTGGCAAATTTGTTCAATATGAAAACAGTTCTCCTTTTGCCACAGTATTGTCAAAAGTCGAGGTCTGCAACTTAGTAAGTAATACATTACATGTATTGTTTCAAAAGTCGACTGCTGTAAATGCAGTATAATGCATCTGCATGTTGAAAATAGGTTAGATACACACAAAACACTGCATGCAAATATCATGACTCCAATCATACATGTGTGACATACAAACCTGATATGCAATATGTAATCTAAGAGTTACCATAGAAATAATGTTAACGTTTTAGTCTAACAACATACTGTAATTTGTTGTATGTGGGTTAATAATCCAGGCACATAAACAATTCCGTGCAATCTGCACTGTTATACCTGGACAGCTTCATTCTTAGCCAATGGTTAAACAAATAAACTCATGCACTATTGTTTGTAAACTTATCACTTGGTAGGGATGACTTTTGGCACATTGGAACAAACACGTTTGAAAACATTGTATGAATTGAAGAAACACTGTTCCTATATTACTTACAAAAGCTTGCAAGAAGATTCTGTCAATTTTTTCATATTCTGATAAGATTGTAAAAATTTACAGGCATATCTGAACCTACACTGTACGGAAATGCCAACTTTCTCCTATTGATGGGTTCATATGGACCTTAACCCATAATACCTCTATTGACTCATTTAACCCTTTCCCACTTACATGTACATCAAATATGTAGCAGGCGACGTTGAAAGCATATAGATCAATACATGAAAAACTATTATAAATGGAAGTTTAAATGTTGAATCAAGTTGCAAACTGATCATGAGCTATTTCTTGTTTTGCCACATTGTTTACAAAAGTCGTCTGCTGCACATGCATCAGAATGCGTCTACATGAGGGAAAAGGTTAATCCTAGGTTGTGCTGATAAAAAGAAGTGTCTCATGCTATGATAGGTTTCTTCGGATTATCCGCAACATAGGGGTTTGGAATTCAAATTGCGATACACACCCCTACCTGGAGCTCTGCATTACATCAAAATCTTTGTGTAAATTATACACCAGACAGATACACACCCCTACCTGGAGCTCTGCATTACATCAAAATCTTTGTGTAAATTATACACCAGACAGATATACACCCCTACCTGGAGCTCTGCATTACATCAAAATCTTTGTGTAAATTATACACCAGACAGATACACACCCCTACCTGGAGCTCTGCATTACATCAAAATCTTTGTGTAAATTATACACCAGACAGATATACACCCCTACCTTGAGTTCTGCATTACATCAAAATCTTTGTGTAAATTATACACCAGACAGATATACACCCCTACCTTGAGTTCTGCATTACATCAAAATCTTTGTGTAAATTATAACACCAGACAGATACACACCCCTACCTGGAGCTCTGCATTACATCAAAATCAGAATACTGAACACTTTAAAATGAAATTTCCACTATCAATCATATGCTTCGGCCATGATCAATGTGACAAGCGCAGACCATCCAGTGAAAGGATGACAACCTCTGCCATCCCCAACCTTGTCACTGTAGTTTTCCCATATGTATCCTGTGACCATATATTGTTTATACATATTTCTAAATATATTAGTCCTCAGCTCCTCGTAAATGTCTGCAGCAGTACTTTGATATGGTCCACTCACTGTTTTATAATGATGCAAGGCACTTAATGCTAGGTAATTCATGTTGATCCAAATATATCCCCGCCAGTAAGGTGGGTCATGTTCACTGTTATATCGGCTATAAAATGGACTTGACTGGGCAAGAGATCGCAGACCAAATCTAGTCCACAATAGCCTCTCGTTTTTCAGGTCAGAGAGAATTTTAAAGAGTTTAGGTGAAGTTGGTTCTACGATTTTCAGCAAAAAGGGAAATAAACTCACATAGCCGAAAGAACTGACGAATCTGAGTTGAGGTTCAGCCAATACAACTCTTTCTTTGTCCTGATTCATTTGTGGGGATCTCTGACCTGGCTGTAGATTTGCTGGTGGTTTTGGGCGTGCTAGTTTTGCCTTATCTGTATGCAAACCATAGTCACTGTACTGCTGTTTCTTCTCATCCCAGTGTAATTTATCTAATGACACATTATCAGTTAATAGTTTATTTGTTGCAATATATTCTGTGCTTTTTTCTCCGAGAGCTTCCGATATGTCTGCAATTAATCCAGATGCCAATGCCATCCAGCAACGTAAATCCACATGATATTCATCGTCTGTTGGATGTGATGCACGGGGATAATCATCCAAGCCTGATGTCAATGTTTTGGGATTTAACTCTTTCACAGTATTTGCATCTCGGCCCTTCCATCTATATGTAGAGGGCTGGGAACCCAGTTGGGTTGTATTATACCACTGGAACCAGGTCTTTAATCGTGGAAGTATTGATTTCAAGAAGTGCTCATCTCTTTTTATCTGCCCATTAAGCATTGATTTAATGATTCGCTGTAAAGGTAAAATGAGTGTTGGAGGGTTTGCATTCTGGTTCCTTTGTACCACAAACTCTGCTGGTACCCGGGCTCTTGCCTCGTCACCAAGTATTTGTTCCCGTGGGATCCAGCCCTCGGTGTTCATCAAATCTAACCAGTGAGATAGAATATCTTTTGAAATCTCGGGATTCCATTTAGATATTAATAAATTATGAAAACCTTCATCCCATAGAAATCCCCTTGGGAAGAAGGACCTTGAAGGAACAGCACTGTACAGAGGAGCATTCCAGTAGGGTAAAGGTTCTTGGTTATATACTGACTGTACAAGAGAAGATCCATAGAAGTATCCAATACCCCCTACCATGTTACTTAAAGCTGCTTTAGAAAAGTCGATTTCGTCTTCTGTATACCCTTTTGATTCCAGACTAAACTTTTCCTGGAACTTTTTGTCGAAAGCTGCAGCATGTTCGTTCAGGAGATATGCAAAATTATCTCCTTCGAGTCTATTTGGTCTTTCTGAGAAACTGCCGGATTCAAAAATAACTTCCATTTCAAACGGCAGTTCTGCTGTGACCTGAAACACTAGAAAGTTGGGTCCGCCAACATCCCTCGGCACCTGTCGTCCACCTAGTATGAAATAAGGGACTTTCCTGCTTTTATCCCAAGCCTCCACTTTTATTCCATGCATCATGGCATCTTTTAACTGGTCTAACTTGGATGCATAGCTAATGAGGTAATTGTGTCTGTGCAAGGAATTTGATCTGGACTTTGGGAAGATCAAACGAAATTGACCTAGTTCTGATGAAAATCCATTCACTGCATTCAGCCGTTGACCCGACTTTGAGACAATAGGTTCCAGCTGACCTTGATCATCCAGTGCCACATAAAACATCAGTGAAACAAGTCTAGTTTGACCTAGGTTCTGAAATAAAGAAGTTTTTATGTAGTTGTAAATTCCAAATGTTCTAATTGAGCAAAAAGCTTTTTAGCTTTTAACCCTTTCTCACATATAAACACTCTCTGACACCTATGCAGCAGACAATTTTTTAAATCATTTCGACAAAAGGATAAATTGCTCACCATGAGCAATTTCTCGGTTTGCTAATTTTTTTTAACTTTATTCAATAATTGTTCTTTCATTTTCAAATTTGCAGATTTTGCGTATGTGGGAAAGGGTTAAAGCCCCATTTTTGTTTGTACATTATGTACAGGTATCTGAAAGACTGAGTGACAAGAACAGATAGTTTTAAGAAACAAGGGAGACAAATGTGATTCACTAGCTTTTTATAAAAAGACCCCTTGGTTCTATAACATGCAGTGTATAGCTCAGATGAAGACAACGCTCTTCCAGGAAAGGAACAGTAATTGACTTCTAGTTGAGTGTAAGACTTCCACTTTATAAGTGAACCAACTTTTTGACAACAGCATGTCTGCCCTGCGCAAGTTTCTGGGTCTTTTTGTCACAGGAGTGGAACAGTGTTTCTTCCAAGGAGGGTTTCGTCCCCTATCACAGAGGCAACTTGTAGAAAAGAAAAGAAAAAAAATCCCAGAGAGAGGTAGTAGGCAAAGTTGTCTGTTCCAGATGTTATTTATAGGGAAGGGCAACACTATAACTGTTTTCAATTGAGTAGAGTAAATAAAAAGAGCATAATTTATGCAGTAACGTTAAACCCTTTCCCAAATGAAGAAAGACCCTGTTTGACAAATCAAGTTGTCTGTTCCAGATGTTATTTATAGGGAAGGGCAACACTATAACTGTTTTCAATTGAATAGAGTAAATAAAAAGAGCATAATTTATGCAGTAAAGTTAAACCCTTTCCCAAATGAAGAAAGACCCTGTTTGACAAATCTGCAAACTAAAACTTTTATAAACATTGTGACCAAAGGGGAATTACTCATAATGACCCCTTTTTCTTTTTCCACAATGTTTTTGACTATATTTCATAATTTAACCTTATTTTACAGAGATTTTCCACTTTTCTGCTTTGATCCTTTCAGTCAACTGCTACAGGTTTGTCATATGTGGAAAAGGGTTAAAGAAATCTTAGATAAATCAACTACGTGTTTATAAATTTGACAAAAGCTCATACCTCATTGTTTGGTTTTGCTGTTAGTTTTGCAGTCCAATCCCCACCATGTTGTCCACCTGGGCGTTTCACAAACTCCGTTGTTATGATGAAATCTTTATCATGAATCTCTTGAATGCCAAAGTTAACACCATCATGTTTTAGCCAACCATATTTAGACAATCCATCTCCCTGGAAGAAAAAGAACAAATGATTCATTGAGCTATCTTCATTTTTAACAATACTTCCTTTATATTACAGGGGCCAGTTCTACTCATGTTGTGTGTAGCTTTCTCAAACCAATACTCCACACAACAGTCTTCTCAGGCAGCTGTTTACCTTCTCATATCGGCTCTTAAGTCCATTGATGAAGACAAATGTTGATAATCACAATATCCTTTGTCAGTAGTTGGACATAAACAATAATCTAGTCTGTTCTACAACACGGAGAGTCTGAATAGCTGCAGAAAGTTTAAATATTATTTTTTTCTAACATATACTTGCTTGATTATTTACTCATGAATTGGTCAAACTACAAGACTCCATCGTTAAATAATTATCGTAACTTAAAGTATTGGTCAAACAAATTCCTTTTCCTTCAAATGTAAAAAATCAACAGAGGAGGAATTTGAGTTGTATCTGTTAATAATGTTGCATATTTATGCCTATAGTGAACCTGCGATTAATAGTCTTACCAGAGCCTTCACGTAACATGTAGCTTTAGATGTAGCCCCATTTCTATCATCTGCTTGTACCTTAAATAGGCCTCAATTTCTAGCATGGCACATTTGTAATTCAACCACTATATCACCTCAATGCACCTGTTAACCTTTCCCGCTTGCAAACACATTTTGATAACATTGTTCATAATGAGCATTTTCTCCATTTTGCTACACTATTTTTAACTCGATACAATAAAACAAACTTTTGTTTTTAGCATTTTATGATTTTTAGACATAGATGTGTATTCAAAGTCGGCTGCAGCAGATGTGTTGTATGTGAGAAAGAGATATTAAAAGAGAGACATTGCAAGATCCAAAATATCCCCATGTACTTCAATTAATGATTGAAGATAGTACGGTACCTGGTCACACCAGTGTCTGATTAGTGGGGGCATCTGTCCCTTCAGCTGGTTCAACCACATCATTCCAAACACTGGAGATCTGGGTGATCTAGTTCGCATCCCAAAATATGCTTGGGGTCTGTAAGACCCCCAAAACCTACTTGCATCCTCCTTCGCCGAGGAACTATCTTTTGTTAGCATAGTAGGAGAATACAGAGGTGTTTTGATCCTTTCTTGTAAATACATCTTGTATCTGAAAGTAAAAATGTAGGCGTGTAGGCATGTACAAATCAAACAATTTGAGAACTTTTCTTGCAGCACTTTAAAAATTTAAAACATGATATGTTTGCTCAAAATCCATTCATATCAGGGAAAGGGTTACAAATTATTTCATTTTTTTCCAGATCCATTGATCTAAACATTTCAAAATTATTACGAATGCTTAGTCATAATGGAACCATAAATTAAAACTTTTTTTTATATTGAAATAACTCACTGCACGACAACCAATTTTATGACATAATCTTAAGTGTGAAGTCAGATCCAGAGGACTAGTTAGATAATAGGGAGAGAACAGGTCTTTTCCCCACAATATTTCTCTTATTACTCAACCAAATCCTATGTTGTGGGTACTCAAAAGGATTGGCTCACGGAGACGATTCTCGTGAGTACCCACAATATAGGTTTTAGAGGTAGAATAAATAGTTGAGAACATGAAAAACTCTTCTTATCTAGAGCTCTGTGATTCGTCTTAAATGTTCTAAAACGAAGTAACAATTGACCAATATTTAAATAACTGCCGTTCATCTGGTAAAACATGAATACACATTACCTAAAAGATATTCCTGCGACAAGAATTAAAACAGCAATAACAGTTACAGCTGTTATTCTATAACTATCCTGGTCCCTTTTCTTAGATTTGCCATCAATTAGGTCTGGTGCAATGCGGCTGATCTTCACATTTCGACGTCGAACTTCTTTCTGGGACGTCATGGTGTGCAGTATGACTACTGCCAATGGTGCACGAACATGCAAACACTTTGGATGCTACGTGTAAAAAAGTTCACAGATTCCCGGAAGTAAGAGACCGGTGTAAGCTGGTTCCTCTCTTCGAGTTGACATTTCACCCCGAAAGCGGGCATCAGGTGTTTACAAGATCAAGGTACAATGAGTGTTGATAAGAAATGGCGATTATCTAAGAAATGAGGCATGACTTAATGGGAATCAGGGTGTATTCGGCCCAAAACATATTCGGCCTATTTTTTTTTTATACATATATTTTTTCGAAGTTTAGACTCGCAATAGTATTCTTATTGATTATGATTTGGGAAAAAAATATTATTATCTCAGAATTGTATTTGGAATTTACCAATGTGGCGGTATTTTTTCGGTAGGCTAGTAATGATATCATAAAAATACTAATGTGAATCTTAACTCTGAAAACACTATGAATGCAAGTAAGGACTTTATTGTGTTGTTATTAACGATATTATTTTCAAACCGACACATAGAGTTCTCAACCCAAACACACTGTTGTTCACCCACTGGCGTTTGATATAGTCGGATATAGTCGAAGAGCGTCCTGGTAGCGTCGGATGTAGCCTTAGTCCATAGCAATGTTAATATATATATGAAATATTGACCCATCAAAAACATTGTAAGAAAAGGATGAACTCGCAGTCACGGACAGTTTATATATATATATATATATATATATATATATATATATATATATGACATTTTATAAAGAAATGGAGAGAGTATCGGCTATTTAAACATTTCCTGCAATATTTCTTCACAAATTATCAATATTCAATGAAACTTACGGACAATGTTAATATATTTATATGAAATATTGACCCATCAAAAACATTGTAAGAAAAGGATGAACTCGTAGCCACGGACAGTTTATTTATATATATGACATGTTATAAAGAAATGGAGAGAGTATCGGCTATTTTAACCTTTCCAGCAATATTTCTTCACAAATTATCATTATTCATTTAAACTTACGGACAATGTTGATATATAGGAAATAACTACATTTCTCAAACTAAAAAGGAGACATGCCATCAAATTCATTCATACATTTTTCCACATAAAATGGCGATTTGCAACATGATATATTGAAAAAGAAATATTGTAAGCAATGGAGATATTATCTGCAATTTTAACATTTCCTACAGTATTTCTTTTCAAAATATAATTATTCATTTTAAACTAGATCTAAAGGACAATGTTTGAACTAGCCTATCGTAATTACATGCATACATTTTAATTGAATTTATATTATTACATGTAATCAATATAATTACTAAATCAAACATATTACATAATCAATCATTAACAACCTTCGAACTATCTTAATTATTCTAACAGTTATAATGTGTGAACAACTATATCTCTTATAAAAAAAAAGTAGGCCGAATATATGACTAGGCCGAAAAAGACCAGGACGAAAAAGTTTTGGGCCGAATCCGCCCGATACCCTTAATGGGATCCCTGACTTAATCAGTGATTGAATTATGTCTATCCGGAGAATAAACCAGTATCAACACAACGAATAAAAGTCAAATTTGAACACATACGTGTATAGCTGGTTACATTTACTGTGTTCAATGTGAGAACCAAAGCCCTAGCATCGGTACTCATCTTCCAATGTATCAAAATCAAACTTGGGTGGTAGATACATATGTAGCTTGTCACTAAATGAGTATAACACTGTTTTCTCATATCTTTATTTGACATCAGAAATGATGGAGATCTGAAACAATGAATCCATGAATTAACAATAATCATTTGGATATTCCTCTACAGGTAACACTGGCCTCATTTGCTTGGCTAAAACTTTCAAATCAGTGTCAATTGTCATCCTGCCTTAATTGCATGGTATTTGTTCACTGGTTCGTATTTCCGAATAAAAAACGTTCTGTTACGACGGGCGACTCCACCCGATCCATCAACCCGTATTACATATTGGTCAAATTGTCTTACTTCAATAATTTGTCCTGTTTTGTCCCATTTTAGGGGATTAGGGCCAATCTGGTTTTGGATTTGGACATGGTTGCCAATAGTCAGTGGAGGTAATTGTTTTATGTGCTCGGAAAAAGTCGCAAAGCTTCCTCTCGTTTCGATAAAATGTAGAGCCAGGTGTCATGAGGTACATGTATATACCCACCTGGAAGAATCGAAATGAAATAACGTATTGGGCGTCAGTAGTAGGGAATGATTTTTAAAAGACCCCATACTGCAGCCAGTAGTTTAAATTGGGACCCTTTACCGCAGCCGCAGCCATACTGTCAAGAAAACTTAAATCGAATAGGCGTCAACCTTATTTGTGATGTTATGACTTTCATATGATTTGAAACTACCCTTAAAAGCTTCTTCGAGAAACGTCACGGTTGAGCTACGCTGGAATGCGTCAACAACCTCGAGGTCACCGTGGTCATTCGCCAGTACATGGTCTAAGACAGGTAAATGCTACCCGATGCCCCTCAATGGTGTATGGCTGAATACTTCCCCCTAACCCGTATATATCGTCTCTCAAAAAATGAAGTCCCTGATCAGACGCAGCCTTCTAGTCTAAGATGAGTTACAGCGAGAGAGAGGGCATAATCAGCGTTGAATCTCTGATTCTATTCACTGAGTCTTTGTTCTTATATAAATATACAAATGCAGTAGATTAACGTAAATGCCTCCCAATTTGTCGTTTTACCTCGGTATGGTTAAACTATTAGCTTACCATGCTTATGTGTATGAAGTCTGGCCAAGAAATGCTCTCAAATATTGCCTTAAGGAAGAAGACCCCACACACCAAATGAGCGCCGTTGTAGGATTTCGTAGCTAAAGACGTCGCAAACAATGTAAACTCAGACCAGCCGGTAGTGTAGGCTATGAGACACTATTATTCCCTTGATGCGCAGAGCGTAGCTCTATCCTGTAAAAAGGACACCTTCGTTTATGGGTCAACTTATTCGCATGTGACATCCATCATCCTTATTATACAGGCAATTAAAATATGGTATTCTGCGTTTCAACGGGATAAAAATACGTTTTCACCCTGCAAACAAGGCCAGTAGACATTGATTCTACAACGAGCGATAATGCTTTCACGTGTATGTTTTGAACTCACGAAATAAGGCAGGGACAGGCACCCAAAAATAGAAGTCAAAGTTATAATTACTCTCCGCATCGTTTTATTTCAAGATTTGTAATCGAGAAAAATCTTAAACTCATACATTGAATAGCTGAATATGATAACTACAAGTCGATATTTTCCACCAAAAGTGAAAGACTATAGAAGGAACCCTGCGTTGTCTTAACCTGCTGTCACCGTTTCTTGAACACAAAGATGCGGCCACACACGAAAGTCACACTATTCACAGTTTTATGCTTCTTGTGCACTGGTTCGCCGGAATTGTCTTCCCTCCTCCTCCTATGCACGACCGGTCTATCTCTTCGTCGATTCCTGGTGGAGCGAACTGATCAAGGTGGTCATTGAAGAGATATTTCCTCTTACCGACGGCGTATTTTCAGGCTTCCTTTTTACCATAGTCATCCAATTCCATCAACTGTTGGACCATTTTCTTGATTGCTTTGTATAAAGAGTCCTTTTGAATAGCGTTGAACCACATCATTATGTTCGTAAAGACAGCGGTGACGGCTTTTCTGTAGACTGATTTCATGTCCTCGTACACTTGCTTCTTCGCTTCGGTATCATTCCGGTTGGATTTGCTCAAGAGTTTCCTCTACTCCCTCCTCAAATTGTTTGTAGCACGTATCAAACGCCATTTGAATGACCCCTTCCCACGGATCATGCATGTCTGTCGTTTCCCGGCTTCAGGGTCAGTCTCCACATCCGATTCAACTCGTTCGTCCTTGCTATGTACCGTTGTCTTATGACGTAACATATTATCTCGACGTTTAAACGCATTTTTACAAATGTCACATCTGTTTATGTTGCCGGCCAAATAGAGAAGGAGGCGGCGGAGGTTGACCCGAAGAATCCAACCGGTGAGTGAGTCTCTTTTATCTTGCGTGGTTTATTACTAACCTAGCTGTCTTCCAAAACACCATTTGACATATCTCGTTTTCTCTTTCTGGAGTGTTCAGTTATGACGTGCTCATTCGTTTGTTGCACAGGTGTCACTGCTTTGATCTTTAGTATGTTGTTCCTTGGGCTGCCAGACTTTTCGACCCTCCGACTTTTCGACCCCTGATTGCTAAGACTGTTCGACCCTTGGTTCAATTATCGGTGTATATAGGTGTTAATTGATGATTTAGCATACACCTGTCTTTAACTAATTAGCTTGGTAAAATGATCAGTCATGCTTAACTGCTAATCGGCAATTGATTGCTTGTTGTTTTATCTGATAGATTATTAATTAATTTGCTTGATGTCTTGTTTTGTACAGTGGACCGTCATTTAGAAATGCAACATCATTTAATATTGTATTTCAGACATGAATACAATGAAAACTGCTGAAGTTGCGATTTGAAATGTATTGTTTAGGTATAATTATAAAAGCCGACATTTCTTTCAAAATATTTAATAAATCTAATGAATATATATATTATTAAGTAAAGGCCCCAGGCCTCTACATTAACTTCTGAACCTACTTGCCCAGTAGGACAAGAACATTTACTTGCCCAGGCTAAAATACAACTTGTCCGAATATTTTATGATAACTATCTTCAAATAAGAAATAATAACTCAAATAACACAAAACTTAACTTTATTTGTGTTAAGAAAAGTCACAGAGCTGTTCACAGAGCAGACTGACATGAATTGTCAGTTTTGCCAGTGTAATAGCAGACGACAATTTTCGGTTTTTACTTCAGACACATGTGATATACTAATTGCATGACTGTTGACTGTTTTAACACGAAAAGTTGTACAGCGAGTGACAAAAGACGAAGTTTTATCGTCTCCAAAATTCTACATGGCGTTTAGGGATTCGTCGAAGCGTAGCCACGAATGTTCTTTCTGCTATGTTTTGATTTAATATTGACACGATAACCTGGGACTACTTATACGGAGAAGAGAATCGAGTGCGATAAGCTATATAGCACTACATAATATGCTTGTCGTTCTTATCGATACCTGTACAAGGTTATCGAGGTTTACGTACACGAACAGTTTTGTAAAGACGACAAGCCCTGGGCCCACAAAACTAGTGTATCAGAAATATGAGTTGTTGTAATAGGGTGAAATATTTAAAGCTTCCTTCATTGACGTATCGAAGATTCAATATAAATATTTTTTATTGAACAATAAAGCGAATTTACAAGATATGAAAACGTAATTATTAAAAATAGTGTACTGATAATCAATTTATTTTTGTAAACAGCATAGTGAATATACAACAACGTACATTTTTAATAGTATTTAAACTGACAATTGAACGAGGGGTCGGAAACTAGGAATCGAAACAGAGGGGTCTAAAAGTCTTAGAAATCAGGGGTCGAAAAGTCGGAGGGTCGAAAAGTCTGGCTATCGTTCCTTGCTGTCTTTGGCCTGTCATCACCTTCAATAATGATGATTCTACTGTCTCTCCCTGTCTTAGGCTGTATTTTCCCTTCTGCTACATCTTTAAAATATTTGGCCCACTTGTCAGGGTTGGGTACATACTCTGTCAGTGGCATGATGAAGTATATCTGCTTCTTTCGCGAAATAAAAATAATTAATTAAAGAATGTGACTAACGCTTTAAGGTTTTATACGAAAAGGACACTTATGCTTGCGCTGTAAGCTACTTTAACTATACACACTACGACGGGTCTCCGAACCTCCTAACGACCTCGTTTGCCCTCCTCGCGATCTTTTGCTACCTCCTCCAAAGTATTTTTTACGGACAACAGTGGAAGATTCGAGGAGGTTAAACTCGAACTTCTAATCACTTATTTTCTATAGTTTGTATAGTTAGATCGGTTCGCATCTTAATTATTACAATGCAAAATTGCCGAAGTTTTAATCAAGGTTTTGGAACCCATTTTGCAGTGGTATAGATGTATTTGCATAATATTGGGGATGCTCAGTTCGGGTAATCAGTGCAATACATAGTTATCAAGAAAATTGATATAGATCAAGCTTTTGGTATTTTAGCTATACCATACGGGAAATCCGCACTTTTTTTACCTTTTATTTGTCAGAATGTATTTTTTTGTGAAAGAATTCGTCGACTGGTTTGATTTGCCAACTGAAAATCATAATTACGTAAGATGTAAAAATGCAAAAGGACTAGTTGGCAACATTGACTTGAATTTCAGAATGGTGGCGATCATGATTAGAGTTATAAGCAAGGGAAATAATCATTGTTAGTACACGTGATTACCAATAACAAAGAGTTGTCCCCCTATATAAGTGGTAATCACAAAAAATGTATCTACAGCAGTATTGCTAAAGATTAGTCGGTATCGCCGAAGTATTGACTTTCCATTAAGTAAAGTCAGGCGGAATCGCATCAGTATTGACTTTCCACGTAGTAAAGTCAGACGGAATCGCATCAATATTGACTTTCCCCGTAGTAAAGTCAGGCGGAATCGCATCAGTACTGACTTTCCACGTAGTAAAGTCAGGCGGAATCGCATCAATATTGACTTTCCACGTAGTAAAGTCAAGCGGAATCGCATCAATATTGACTTTCCAGGCAGTAATGTCAGGCGCAATCGCATCAATATAGACTTTCCAGGTAGTAAAATCAGGTGGAATCGTATCAATATAGACTTTCCAGGTAGTAAAGTCAGGCGCAATCGCATAAATATAGACTTTCAAGGTAGTAAAATCAGGCAAAATCGCGTAAATATAGACTTTCAAAGTAGTAAAATCAGGTGGAATCGTATCAATATTGACTTTCCAGGTAGTAAAGTCAGGTGGAATTGTATCAATATTGACTTTCCAGGTAGTGAAATCAGGCGGAATCGCATCAATATTGACTTCCCAGGTATTAAAGTCAGGCGCAATCGCATCAATACTGACTTTTCAGGTAGTAAAGTCCGGCGCAATCGCATCAGTATTGACTTTCCACGTAGTAAAGTCAGGCGGAATCGCATCAATATTGACTTTCCACATAGTAAAGTCAAGCGGAATCGCATCAATATTGACTTTCCAGGCAGTAATGTCAGGCGCAATCGCATCAATATAGACTTTCAAGGTAGTAAAATCAGGTGGAATCGTATCAATATTGACTTTCCAGGTAGCAAAATCAGGCGGAATCGCATAAATATAGACTTTACAGGTAGTAAAATCAGGCAGAATCGCATCAATATTGACTTTCCAGGTAGTAAAGTCAGGCGCATTTGCATCAATATTGACTTTCCAGGTAGTAAAGTCAGGCACAATCACATCAATATTGACTTTCCAGGTAGTAAAGTCAGGCGGAATCGCATAAATATAGACTTTCCAGGTAGTAAAATCAGGCAGAATCGCATAAATATAGACTTTCCAGGTAGTAAAGTCAGGCACATTCATTCAATATTGACAATCAGGCGGAATTGCATAAATATAGACTTTCCGGGTAGTAAAGTCAGGGGGAATCGCATAAATATAGACTTTCCAGGTAGTAAAGTCAGGCAGAATCGCATAAATATAGACTTTTCAGGTAGTAACATCAGGGGGAATTGCATAAATATAGACTTTCCAGGTAGTAAAATCAGGCGGAATTGCATAAATATAGACTTTTCAGGTGGAATCGCATAAATATAGACTTTCCAGGATGTAAAGTCAGGCAGAATCGCGTAAATATACATCTTTTCAGGTAGTAAAATCAGGCGGAATTGCATAAATATAGACTTTCCAGGTAGTAAAGTCAGGTCGAATCGCATATATATAGACTTTCCAGGTAGTAAAGTCAGGCAGAATCGCATATATATAGACTTTCCAGGTAGTAAAATCAGGCGCATTTCCATCAATATTGACTTTCCAGGTAGTAAAGTCAGGTGGAATCGCATCAATACTGACTTTCCAGGTAGTAAAGTCAGGCACAATCACATCAATATTGACTTTCCAGGTAGTAAAGTCAGGCGGAATCGCATAAATATAGACTTTCCAGGTAGTAAAATCAGGCAGAATCGCATAAATATAGACTTTCCAGGTAGTAAAGTCAGGCACATTCATTCAATATTGACAATCAGGCGGAATTGCATAAATATAGACTTTCCGGGTAGTAAAGTCAGGGGGAATGGCATAAATATAGACTTTCCAGGTAGTAAAGTCAGGCAGAATCGCATAAATATAGACTTTTCAGGTAGTAACATCAGGGGGAATTGCATAAATATAGACTTTCCAGGTAGTAAAATCAGGCGGAATTGCATAAATATAGACTTTTCAGGTGGAATCGCATAAATATAGACTTTCCAGGATGTAAAGTCAGGCAGAATCGCGTAAATATAGACTTTTCAGGTAGTAAAATCAGGCGGAATTGCATAAATATAGACTTTCCAGGTAGTAAAATCAGGTGGAATCACATAAATATAGACTTTCCAGGAAGTAAAGTCAGGTGGAATCGCATAAATATAGACTTTCCAGGTAGTAAAATCAGGTGGAATCACATAAATATAGACTTTCCAGGTAGTAAAATCAGTTGGAATCGCATATATATAGACTTTCCAGGTAGTAAAGTCAGGTGGAATCACATAAATATAGACTTTCCAGGTAGTAAAGTCAGGTGGAATCGTATCAATATAGACTTTCAAGGTAGTATAATCAGGCGGAATCATATCAATATTGACTTTCCAGGTAGTAAAGTCAGGCAGAATTGCATAAATATAGACTTTCAAGGTAGTAAAATCAGGCGGAATCGCATCAATATAGACTTTCCAGGTAGTAAAATCAGGCAGAATCATATCAATATTGACTTTCCAGTTAGTAAAGTCAGGTGGAATCATATCAATATTGACTTTCCAGGTAGTACAGTCAGGCAGAATCGCATAAATATAGACTTTCAAGGTAGTAAAGTCAGACGGAATCGCATAAATATAGACTTTCCAGGTAGTAAAATCAGGCGCATTTCCATCAATATTGACTTTCCAGGTAGTAAAGTCAGGTGGAATCGCATCAATACTGACTTTCCAGGTAGTAAAGTCAGGCACAATCACATCAATATTGACTTTCCAGGTAGTAAAGTCAGGCGGAATCGCATAAATATAGACTTTCCAGGTAGTAAAATCAGGCAGAATCGCATAATTATAGACTTTCCAGGTAGTAAAGTCAGGCACATTCATTCAATATTGACAATCAGGCGGAATTGCATAAATATAGACTTTCCGGGTAGTAAAGTCAGGGGGAATCGCATAAATATAGACTTTCCAGGTAGTAAAGTCAGGCACAATCACATCAATATTGACTTTCCAGGTAGTAAAGTCAGGCGGAATCGCATAAATATAGACTTTCCAGGTAGTAAAATCAGGCAGAATCGCATAAATATAGACTTTCCAGGTAGTAAAGTCAGGCACATTCATTCAATATTGACAATCAGGCGGAATTGCATAAATATAGACTTTCCGGGTAGTAAAGTCAGGGGGAATCGCATAAATATAGACTTTCCAGGTAGTAAAGTCAGGCAGAATCGCATAAATATAGACTTTTCAGGTAGTAACATCAGGGGGAATTGCATAAATATAGACTTTCCAGGTAGTAAAATCAGGCGGAATTGCATAAATATAGACTTTTCAGGTGGAATCGCATAAATATAGACTTTCCAGGATGTAAAGTCAGGCAGAATCGCGTAAATATAGACTTTTCAGGTAGTAAAATCAGGCGGAATTACATAAATATAGACTTTCCAGGTAGTAAAGTCAGGTCGAATCGCATATATATAGACTTTCCAGGTAGTAAAGTCAGGCAGAATCGCATATATATAGACTTTCCAGGTAGTAAAATCAGGCGCATTTCCATCAATATTGACTTTCCAGGTAGTAAAGTCAGGTGGAATCGCATCAATACTGACTTTCCAGGTAGTAAAGTCAGGCACAATCACATCAATATTGACTTTCCAGGTAGTAAAGTCAGGCGGAATCGCATAAATATAGACTTTCCAGGTAGTAAAATCAGGCAGAATCGCATAAATATAGACTTTCCAGGTAGTAAAGTCAGGCACATTCATTCAATATTGACAATCAGGCGGAATTGCATAAATATAGACTTTCCGGGTAGTAAAGTCAGGGGGAATGGCATAAATATAGACTTTCAAGGTAGTATAATCAGGCGGAATCATATCAATATTGACTTTCCAGGTAGTAAAGTCAGGCAGAATTGCATAAATATAGACTTTCAAGGTAGTAAAATCAGGCGGAATCGCATCAATATAGACTTTCCAGGTAGTAAAATCAGGCAGAATCATATCAATATTGACTTTCCAGTTAGTAAAGTCAGGTGGAATCATATCAATATTGACTTTCCAGGTAGTACAGTCAGGCAGAATCGCATAAATATAGACTTTCAAGGTAGTAAAGTCAGGCGGAATCGCATAAATATAGACTTTCGGTAGTAAAATCAGGCGCATTTCCATCAATATTGACTTTCCAGGTAGTAAAGTCAGGTGGAATCGCATCAATACTGACTTTCCAGGTAGTAAAGTCAGGCACAATCACATCAATATTGACTTTCCAGGTAGTAAAGTCAGGCGGAATCGCATAAATATAGACTTTCCAGGTAGTAAAATCAGGCAGAATCGCATAAATATAGACTTTCCAGGTAGTAAAGTCAGGCACATTCATTCAATATTGACAATCAGGCGGAATTGCATAAATATAGACTTTCCGGGTAGTAAAGTCAGGGGGAATCGCATAAATATAGACTTTCCAGGTAGTAAAGTCAGGCAGAATCGCATAAATATAGACTTTTCAGGTAGTAACATCAGGGGGAATTGCATAAATATAGACTTTCCAGGTAGTAAAATCAGGCGGAATTGCATAAATATAGACTTTTCAGGTGGAATCGCATAAATATAGACTTTCCAGGATGTAAAGTCAGGCAGAATCGCGTAAATATAGACTTTTCAGGTAGTAAAATCAGGCGGAATTGCATAAATATAGACTTTCCAGGTAGTAAAGTCAGGTCGAATCGCATATATATAGACTTTCCAGGTAGTAAAGTCAGGCAGAATCGCATATATATAGACTTTCCAGGTAGTAAAATCAGGCGCATTTCCATCAATATTGACTTTCCAGGTAGTAAAGTCAGGTGGAATCGCATCAATACTGACTTTCCAGGTAGTAAAGTCAGGCACAATCACATCAATATTGACTTTCCAGGTAGTAAAGTCAGGCGGAATCGCATAAATATAGACTTTCCAGGTAGTAAAATCAGGCAGAATCGCATAAATATAGACTTTCCAGGTAGTAAAGTCAGGCACATTCATTCAATATTGACAATCAGGCGGAATTGCATAAATATAGACTTTCCGGGTAGTAAAGTCAGGGGGAATGGCATAAATATAGACTTTCCAGGTAGTAAAGTCAGGCAGAATCGCATAAATATAGACTTTTCAGGTAGTAACATCAGGGGAATTGCATAAATATAGACTTTCCAGGTAGTAAAATCAGGCGGAATTGCATAAATATAGACTTTTCAGGTGGAATCGCATAAATATAGACTTTCCAGGATGTAAAGTCAGGCAGAATCGCGTAAATATAGACTTTTCAGGTAGTAAAATCAGGCGGAATTGCATAAATATAGACTTTCCAGGTAGTAAAATCAGGTGGAATCACATAAATATAGACTTTCCAGGAAGTAAAGTCAGGTGGAATCGCATAAATATAGACTTTCCAGGTAGTAAAATCAGGTGGAATCACATAAATATAGACTTTCCAGGTAGTAAAATCAGTTGGAATCGCATATATATAGACTTTCCAGGTAGTAAAGTCAGGTGGAATCACATAAATATAGACTTTCCAGGTAGTAAAGTCAGGTGGAATCGTATCAATATAGACTTTCAAGGTAGTATAATCAGGCGGAATCATATCAATATTGACTTTCCAGGTAGTAAAGTCAGGCAGAAATTGCATAAATATAGACTTTCAAGGTAGTAAAATCAGGCGGAATCGCATCAATATAGACTTTCCAGGTAGTAAAATCAGGCAGAATCATATCAATATTGACTTTCCAGTTAGTAAAGTCAGGTGGAATCATATCAATATTGACTTTCCAGGTAGTACAGTCAGGCAGAATCGCATAAATATAGACTTTCAAGGTAGTAAAGTCAGGCGGAATCGCATAAATATAGACTTTCCAGGTAGTAAAATCAGGCGCATTTCCATCAATATTGACTTTCCAGGTAGTAAAGTCAGGTGGAATCGCATCAATACTGACTTTACAGGTAGTAAAGTCAGGCACAATCACATCAATATTGACTTTCCAGGTAGTAAAGTCAGGCGGAATCGCATAAATATAGACTTTCCAGGTAGTAAAATCAGGCAGAAATATGAGTTGTTGTAATAGGGTGAAATATTTAAAGCTTCCTTCATTGACGTATCGCATATATATAGACTTTCCAGGTAGTAAAGTCAGGCAGAATCGCATATATATAGACTTTCCAGGTAGTAAAATCAGGCGCATTTCCATCAATATTGACTTTCCAGGTAGTAAAGTCAGGTGGAATCGCATCAATACTGACTTTCCAGGTAGTAAAGTCAGGCACAATCACATCAATATTGACTTTCCAGGTAGTAAAGTCAGGCGGAATCGCATAAATATAGACTTTCCAGGTAGTAAAATCAGGCAGAATCGCATAAATATAGACTTTCCAGGTAGTAAAGTCAGGCACATTCATTCAATATTGACAATCAGGCGGAATTGCATAAATATAGACTTTCCGGGTAGTAAAGTCAGGGGGAATGGCATAAATATAGACTTTCAAGGTAGTATAATCAGGCGGAATCATATCAATATTGACTTTCCAGGTAGTAAAGTCAGGCAGAATTGCATAAATATAGACTTTCAAGGTAGTAAAATCAGGCGGAATCGCATCAATATAGACTTTCCAGGTAGTAAAATCAGGCAGAATCATATCAATATTGACTTTCCAGTTAGTAAAGTCAGGTGGAATCATATCAATATTGACTTTCCAGGTAGTACAGTCAGGCAGAATCGCATAAATATAGACTTTCAAGGTAGTAAAGTCAGGCGGAATCGCATAAATATAGACTTTCCAGGTAGTAAAATCAGGCGCATTTCCATCAATATTGACTTTCCAGGTAGTAAAGTCAGGTGGAATCGCATCAATACTGACTTTCCAGGTAGTAAAGTCAGGCACAATCACATCAATATTGACTTTCCAGGTAGTAAAGTCAGGCGGAATCGCATAAATATAGACTTTCCAGGTAGTAAAATCAGGCAGAATCGCATAAATATAGACTTTCCAGGTAGTAAAGTCAGGCACATTCATTCAATATTGACAATCAGGCGGAATTGCATAAATATAGACTTTCCGGGTAGTAAAGTCAGGGGGAATCGCATAAATATAGACTTTCCAGGTAGTAAAGTCAGGCAGAATCGCATAAATATAGACTTTTCAGGTAGTAACATCAGGGGGAATTGCATAAATATAGACTTTCCAGGTAGTAAAATCAGGCAGAATTGCATAAATATAGACTTTTCAGGTGGAATCGCATAAATATAGACTTTCCAGGATGTAAAGTCAGGCAGAATCGCGTAAATATAGACTTTTCAGGTAGTAAAATCAGGCGGAATTGCATAAATATAGACTTTCCAGGTAGTAAAGTCAGGTCGAATCGCATATATATAGACTTTCCAGGTAGTAAAGTCAGGCAGAATCGCATATATATAGACTTTCCAGGTAGTAAAATCAGGCGCATTTCCATCAATATTGACTTTCCAGGTAGTAAAGTCAGGTGGAATCGCATCAATACTGACTTTCCAGGTAGTAAAGTCAGGCACAATCACATCAATATTGACTTTCCAGGTAGTAAAGTCAGGCGGAATCGCATAAATATAGACTTTCCAGGTAGTAAAATCAGGCAGAATCGCATAAATATAGACTTTCCAGGTAGTAAAGTCAGGCACATTCATTCAATATTGACAATCAGGCGGAATTGCATAAATATAGACTTTCCGGGTAGTAAAGTCAGGGGGAATGGCATAAATATAGACTTTCCAGGTAGTAAAGTCAGGCAGAATCGCATAAATATAGACTTTTCAGGTAGTAACATCAGGGGGAATTGCATAAATATAGACTTTCCAGGTAGTAAAATCAGGCGGAATTGCATAAATATAGACTTTTCAGGTGGAATCGCATAAATATAGACTTTCCAGGATGTAAAGTCAGGCAGAATCGCGTAAATATAGACTTTTCAGGTAGTAAAATCAGGCGGAATTGCATAAATATAGACTTTCCAGGTAGTAAAATCAGGTGGAATCACATAAATATAGACTTTCCAGGAAGTAAAGTCAGGTGGAATCGCATAAATATAGACTTTCCAGGTAGTAAAATCAGGTGGAATCACATAAATATAGACTTTCCAGGTAGTAAAATCAGTTGGAATCGCATATATATAGACTTTCCAGGTAGTAAAGTCAGGTGGAATCACATAAATATAGACTTTCCAGGTAGTAAAGTCAGGTGGAATCGTATCAATATAGACTTTCAAGGTAGTATAATCAGGCGGAATCATATCAATATTGACTTTCCAGGTAGTAAAGTCAGGCAGAATTGCATAAATATAGACTTTCAAGGTAGTAAAATCAGGCGGAATCGCATCAATATAGACTTTCCAGGTAGTAAAATCAGGCAGAATCATATCAATATTGACTTTCCAGTTAGTAAAGTCAGGTGGAATCATATCAATATTGACTTTCCAGGTAGTACAGTCAGGCAGAATCGCATAAATATAGACTTTCAAGGTAGTAAAGTCAGGCGGAATCGCATAAATATAGACTTTCCAGGTAGTAAAATCAGGCGCATTTCCATCAATATTGACTTTCCAGGTAGTAAAGTCAGGTGGAATCGCATCAATACTGACTTTCCAGGTAGTAAAGTCAGGCACAATCACATCAATATTGACTTTCCAGGTAGTAAAGTCAGGCGGAATCGCATAAATATAGACTTTCCAGGTAGTAAAATCAGGCAGAATCGCATAAATATAGACTTTCCAGGTAGTAAAGTCAGGCACATTCATTCAATATTGACAATCAGGCGGAATTGCATAAATATAGACTTTCCGGGTAGTAAAGTCAGGGGGAATCGCATAAATATAGACTTTCCAGGTAGTAAAGTCAGGCAGAATCGCATAAATATAGACTTTTCAGGTAGTAACATCAGGGGGAATTGCATAAATATAGACTTTCCAGGTAGTAAAATCAGGCAGAATTGCATAAATATAGACTTTTCAGGTGGAATCGCATAAATATAGACTTTCCAGGATGTAAAGTCAGGCAGAATCGCGTAAATATAGACTTTTCAGGTAGTAAAATCAGGCGGAATTGCATAAATATAGACTTTCCAGGTAGTAAAGTCAGGTCGAATCGCATATATATAGACTTTCCAGGTAGTAAAGTCAGGCAGAATCGCATATATATAGACTTTCCAGGTAGTAAAGTCAGGCAGAATCGCATATATATAGACTTTCCAGGTAGTAAAATCAGGCGCATTTCCATCAATATTGACTTTCCAGGTAGTAAAGTCAGGTGGAATCGCATCAATATTGACTTTCCAGGTAGTAAAATCAGGCGGAATCGCATCAATATAGACTTTACAGGTAATAACATCAGGCGGAATCGCATCAATATTGACTTTCCAGGTAGTAAAGTCAGGCGCATTTGCATCAATATAGACTTTCCAGGTAGTAAAGTCAGGTGGAATATCGCATACATATAGACTTTCCAGGTAGTAAAATCAGGTGGAATCGCATAAATATAGACTTTCCAGGTAATAAAATCAGGTGGAATTGCATAAATATAGATTTTCCAGGTAATAAAGTCAGTTGGAATCGCATAAATATAGACTTTCCAGGTAGTAAAATCAGGTGGAATCCCATAAATATAGACTTTCCAGGAAGTAAAGTCAGGTGGAATCGCATAAATATAGACTTTCCAGGTAGTAAAATCAGGTGGAATCACATAAATATAGACTTTCCAGGTAGTAAAATCAGTTGGAATCGCATATATATAGACTTTCCAGGTAGTAAAGTCAGGTGGAATCACATAAATATAGACTTTCCAGGTAGTAAAGTCAGGTGGAATCGTATCAATATAGACTTTCAAGGTAGTATAATCAGGCGGAATTATATCAATATTGACTTTCCAGGTAGTAAAGTCAGGCAGAATTGCATAAATATAGACTTTCAAGGTAGTAAAATCAGGCAGAATCGCATCAATATAGACTTTCCAGGTAGTAAAATCAGGCAGAATCATATCAATATTGACTTTCCAGTTAGTAAAGTCAGGTGGAATCATATCAATATTGACTTTCCAGGTAGTACAGTCAGGCAGAATCGCATAAATATAGACTTTCAAGGTAGTAAAGTCAGGCGGAATCGCATAAATATAGACTTTCCAGGTAGTAAAATCAGGCGCATTTCCATCAATATTGACTTTCCAGGTAGTAAAGTCAGGTGGAATCGCATCAATACTGACTTTCCAGGTAGTAAAGTCAGGCACAATCACATCAATATTGACTTTCCAGGTAGTAAAGTCAGGCGGAATCGCATAAATATAGACTTTCCAGGTTGTAAAATCAGGCAGAATCGCATAAAATATAGACTTTCCAGGTAGTAAAGTCAGGCACATTCATTCAATATTGACAATCAGGCGGAATTGCATAAATATAGACTTTCCAGGTAGTAAAGTCAGGGGGAATCGCATAAATATAGACTTTCCAGGTAGTAAAGTCAGGCAGAATCGCATAAATATAGACTTTTCAGGTAGTAACATCAGGGGGAATTGCATAAATATAGACTTTCCAGGTAGTAAAATCAGGCAGAATTGCATAAATATAGACTTTTCAGGTGGAATCGCATAAATATAGACTTTCCAGGATGTAAAGTCAGGCAGAATCGCGTAAATATAGACTTTTCAGGTAGTAAAATCAGGCGGAATTGCATAAATATAGACTTTCCAGGTAGTAAAGTCAGGTCGAATCGCATATATATAGACTTTCCAGGTAGTAAAGTCAGGCAGAATCGCATATATATAGACTTTCCAGGTAGTAAAGTCAGGCAGAATCGCATATATATAGACTTTCCAGGTAGTAAAATCAGGCGCATTTCCATCAATATTGACTTTCCAGGTAGTAAAGTCAGGTGGAATCGCATCAATATTGACTTTCCAGGTAGTAAAATCAGGCGGAATCGCATCAATATAGACTTTACAGGTAATAACATCAGGCGGAATCACATCAATATTGACTTTCCAGGTAGTAAAGTCAGGCGCATTTGCATCAATATAGACTTTCCAGGTAGTAAAGTCAGGTGGAATATCGCATACATATAGACTTTCCAGGTAATAAAATCAGGTGGAATCGCATAAATATAGACTTTCCAGGTAATAAAATCAGGTGGAATTGCATAAATATAGATTTTCCAGGTAATAAAGTCAGTTGGAATCGCATAAATATAGACTTTCCAGGTAGTAAAATCAGGTGGAATCCCATAAATATAGACTTTCCAGGAAGTAAAGTCAGGTGGAATCGCATAAATATAGACTTTCCAGGTAGTAAAATCAGGTGGAATCACATAAATATAGACTTTCCAGGTAGTAAAATCAGGTGGAATCGCATATATATAGACTTTCCAGGTAGTAAAGTCAGGTGGAATCACATAAATATAGACTTTCCAGGTAGTAAAGTCAGGTGGAATCGTATCAATATAGACTTTCAAGGTAGTATAATCAGGCGGAATCATATCAATATTGACTTTCCAGGTAGTAAAGTCAGGCAGAATTGCATAAATATAGACTTTCAAGGTAGTAAAATCAGGCGGAATCGCATCAATATAGACTTTCCAGGTAGTAAAATCAGGCAGAATCATATCAATATTGACTTTCCAGGTAGTAAAGTCAGGTGGAATCACATCAATATTGACTTTCCAGGTAGTACAGTCAGGCAGAATCGCATAAATATAGACTTTCAAGGTAGTAAAATCAGGTGGAATCGTATCAATATGGTCTTTCCAGGTAGTAAAGTCAGGCGGAATCGTATCAATATTGACTTTCCAGGTAATAACATCAGGCGGAATCGCATCAATATTGACTTTCCAGGTAGTAAAGTCAGGCGCATTTGCATCAATATAGACTTTCCAGGTAGTAAAGTCAGGTGGAATATCGCATATATATAGACTTTCCAGGTAGTAAAGTCAGGCAGAATCGCATATATATAGACTTTCCAGGTAGTAAAATCAGGCGCATTTCCATCAATATTGACTTTCCAGGTAGTAAAGTCAGGTGGAATCGCATCAATATTGACTTTCCAGGTAGTAAAATCAGGCGGAATCGCATCAATATAGACTTTACAGGTAATAACATCAGGCGGAATCGCATCAATATTGACTTTCCAGGTAGTAAAGTCAGGCGCATTTGCATCAATATAGACTTTCCAGGTAGTAAAGTCAGGTGGAATATCGCATACATATAGACTTTCCAGGTAATAAAATCAGGTGGAATCGCATAAATATAGACTTTCCAGGTAATAAAATCAGGTGGAATTGCATAAATATAGATTTTCCAGGTAATAAAGTCAGTTGGAATCGCATAAATATAGACTTTCCAGGTAGTAAAATCAGGTGGAATCCCATAAATATAGACTTTCCAGGAAGTAAAGTCAGGTGGAATCGCATAAATATAGACTTTCCAGGTAGTAAAATCAGGTGGAATCACATAAATATAGACTTTCCAGGTAGTAAAATCAGGTGGAATCGCATATATATAGACTTTCCAGGTAGTAAAGTCAGGTGGAATCACATAAATATAGACTTTCCAGGTAGTAAAGTCAGGTGGAATCGTATCAATATAGACTTTCAAGGTAGTATAATCAGGCGGAATCATATCAATATTGACTTTCCAGGTAGTAAAGTCAGGCAGAATTGCATAAATATAGACTTTCAAGGTAGTAAAATCAGGCGGAATCGCATCAATATAGACTTTCCAGGTAGTAAAATCAGGCAGAATCATATCAATATTGACTTTCCAGGTAGTAAAGTCAGGTGGAATCACATCAATATTGACTTTCCAGGTAGTACAGTCAGGCAGAATCGCATAAATATAGACTTTCAAGGTAGTAAAATCAGGTGGAATCGTATCAATATGGTCTTTCCAGGTAGTAAAGTCAGGCGGAATCGTATCAATATTGACTTTCCAGGTAATAACATCAGGCGGAATCGCATCAATATTGACTTTCCAGGTAGTAAAGTCAGGCGCATTTGCATCAATATAGACTTTCCAGGTAGTAAAGTCAGGTGGAATATCGCATATATATAGACTTTCCAGGTAGTAAAGTCAGGCAGAATCGCATATATATAGACTTTCCAGGTAGTAAAATCAGGCGCATTTCCATCAATATTGACTTTCCAGGTAGTAAAGTCAGGTGGAATCGCATCAATATTGACTTTCCAGGTAGTAAAATCAGGCGGAATCGCATCAATATAGACTTTACAGGTAATAACATCAGGCGGAATCGCATCAATATTGACTTTCCAGGTAGTAAAGTCAGGCGCATTTGCATCAATATAGACTTTCCAGGTAGTAAAGTCAGGTGGAATATCGCATACATATAGACTTTCCAGGTAATAAAATCAGGTGGAATCGCATAAATATAGACTTTCCAGGTAATAAAATCAGGTGGAATTGCATAAATATAGATTTTCCAGGTAATAAAGTCAGTTGGAATCGCATAAATATAGACTTTCCAGGTAGTAAAATCAGGTGGAATCCCATAAATATAGACTTTCCAGGAAGTAAAGTCAGGTGGAATCGCATAAATATAGACTTTCCAGGTAGTAAAATCAGGTGGAATCACATAAATATAGACTTTCCAGGTAGTAAAATCAGGTGGAATCGCATATATATAGACTTTCCAGGTAGTAAAGTCAGGTGGAATCACATAAATATAGACTTTCCAGGTAGTAAAGTCAGGTGGAATCGTATCAATATAGACTTTCAAGGTAGTATAATCAGGCGGAATCATATCAATATTGACTTTCCAGGTAGTAAAGTCAGGCAGAATTGCATAAATATAGACTTTCAAGGTAGTAAAATCAGGCGGAATCGCATCAATATAGACTTTCCAGGTAGTAAAATCAGGCAGAATCATATCAATATTGACTTTCCAGGTAGTAAAGTCAGGTGGAATCACATCAATATTGACTTTCCAGGTAGTACAGTCAGGCAGAATCGCATTATAGACTTTCAAGGTAGTAAAATCAGGTGGAATCGTATCAATATGGTCTTTCCAGGTAGTAAAGTCAGGCGGAATCGTATCAATATTGACTTTCCAGGTAGTAAAGTCAGGCAGAATTGCATAAATATAGACTTTCAAGGTAGTAAAATCAGGCGGAATCGCATCAATATAGACTTTCCAGGTAGTAAATTCAGGCGGAATCGCATCAATATTGACTTTCCAGGTAGTAAAGTCAGGCGCATTTCCATCAATATTGACTTTCCAGGTAGTAAAGTCAGGTGGAATCGCATCAATATGGTCTTTCCAGGTAGTAAAATCAGGCGGAATCGCATCAATATAGACTTTACAGGTAGTAACATCAGGCGGAATCGCATCAATATTGACTTTCCAGGTAGTAAAGTCAGGCGCATTTGCATCAATATTGACTTTCCAGGTAGTAAAGTCAGGTGGAATCGCATCAATATTGACTTTCCAGGTAGTAAAGTCAGGCACAATCACATCAATACTGACTTTCCAGGTAGTAAAGTCAGGCGGAATCGCATCAATATTGACTTTCCAAGTAGTAAAGTCAGGTGGAATCGCATCAATATGGTCTTTCCAGGTAGTAAAATCAGGCGGAATCGCATCAATATAGACTTTACAGGTAGTAACATCAGGCGGAATCGCATCAATATTGACTTTCCAGGTAGTAAAGTCAGGCGCATTTGCATCAATATTGACTTTCCAGGTAGTAAAATCAGGAGGAATCGCATAAATATAGACTTTCCAGGTAGTAAAATCAGGCAGAATCGCATAAATATAGACTTTCAAGGTAGTAAAATCAGGTGGAATCGTATCAATATTGACTTTCCAGGTAGTAAAGTCAGGTGGAATTGTATCAATATTGACTTTCCAGGTAGTAAAATCAGGCGGAATCGCATAAATAGACTTTACAGGTAGTAAAATCAGGCGGAATTGCATCAATATTGACTTTCCAGGTAGTAAAGTCAGGCGCATTTGCATCAATATTGACTTTCCAGGTAGTAAAGTCAGGCGCAATTGTATCAATATTGACTTTCCAGGTAGTAAAGTTAGGCGCATTTGCATCAATACTGACTTTCCAGGCAGTAAAGTCAGGCACAATCATATCAATACAGACTTTCCAGGTAGTAAATTCAGGCAGAATTGCATCAATATTGACTTTATTGACATACATTAAATTAATATACTAGCCTTTGTCTTGTTTTTTAATTTGTAAAACTCACACATGTATATAGAGTGTAAAAGGGATGTTTTAAAAGTAATTTACCTTAAATTAATATACTTAGTAAGTACAAAGAGAAATCCCGATATATTGTCACACTGGCAGGTCTAAAAATCTCCTTGTGCTAAATTTCAAAGTACAAGAAGCCGCTTACTGGCGGCTTCCAATGATTGTTGGAAAATGGTGATTAGAGGTAGTGGATTAAACTGTAATCCTTACACTAGTTTTTATCTTGTTTTTTAGATTGTCCCTTTTGTTGTTTTTAAATTTGATCAACCAGATTGATTAATTAATTAATTTATTTATTCAGTGATCGTTTAATTGATTGATGGATATATCTCGCCATTCATTCATTTGTCGATTCGTACCATCAACCCATATACATACATTTTCTCTTTTAAACTTTTCATCCAACCTTTCTCTAACAATCATTTTTGTCTGCATATTTTGTATAAGTAATTTCTCGTCTGTTTTCACCTCTTTCTTTTAAATGTTTCCAAATCCCATGCATCCTTAAGTACTTAAGTAAAATGTGTTACATTCATGTGTAAATTAAAATTGTTTCAACAACAATACACTTATCCATGGTAATACCAAGGTAGTATTATTGCATTATATACTTCCAATGGACAGATTATTAAATTAGTATTAAGTGCTTCATAGTGTCCATATGAACGGGACTGTCTTAAAACAAGAGCACCGCGTACGGCACAGACGCTGGACTGATAGAAAACAGAAAAAAAGCTGAGCTATAAAAAAACTTAACCGGACGACCACGCCGCTGCCGACGACCACGCCAGGGTCATGACAATAGCTCTCGTTTTTTCAAAAGTCGAGCTAAAAACTGAAGGCAGTTGTGACAGTTGTAGATAAAGGTCAACTAGCGCATCCTTGTATTCTGATCAGGGTCTGATCTGCATGCAAATTAGTTTAAAGAAACTTTTGTAATGCAGAATTCATTTGTATCTTAAGTGTTGAACCTCAGACAGGTCTTATAATTAAAGTAATGCTGGTTTTCACAGTTATAGCGTCAACATCAATGAAGGTCCTTGGCTCATTAGTGCTATCAGCGCTTTGATTAGTCTTTGACAGGTGAATGGGGGTAAAAATAACGTAAAAATATAAACTGTCTCCCACATACAACAAATCTGTAGCAGACAACTTTGAAAAGATTTAGGCAAACATATTGAAACTCTATGTAAACAAAACTAGAACTATCACTGAATGTGATTAATACCCCTGAACGTTGCCCTGATAGGGAAGGTAGTGGAATATTAAGAAACCCCACCTTAAATTCCAACTTGTAGTTTTAAAGATAATCTCCTGACAAAAAAAAAGTAAGAAAGGGCGATGAAAATTATTCTACGAACAAGAAAATATAACAAAGGGCAATAAATCTGTAATTAGCTAAAATAGAGTTATGGTTCTTGTTAACTGCACTTCCTCTCAATGTGTTGTATCATAGTATGAAGTTTTATTGAATTCCATCCATAAGTTTTGAAATTATTATACGCTCAACAAAAAGTAACAAAGGGCAATAACTCTGTAATTATGTAAATTACAGTTATGGTTCATGTACACTGCACTTCCTCTCATAGTGCTCTACCATTGTATGCAGTTTTATTAGATTCCATCAATTAGTTATTAAGTAATTCTCCGTACAAGAAAAGGTAACATAGGGCAATAACTCTGTATTTAGGTAAAATAAAGTTATGGTTCCGGTACACCGCACTTCCACTCAATGTGTTGTATCATCGTTTGAAGTTTTATTAAATTCCAACAATTAGTTTTAAAGTTATGTTACGGACAAGACTCTACTAAAAAGAAAAAGTAACAAAGGGCAATTACTCTGTAATTAAGTTAATTAGAGTTATGGTTCTTATATACTGCATTTCCTCTCATTGTGCTCTACCATTGTATGAAGTATTATTAGATTCCATCTATTAGTTATTTAGTAATTCTCTGGACAAGATATATAACTCTGTAATTAGGTTAAGTCGAGTTATGGTTCCTGTACACCACACTTTCTCTCAATGTGTTGTATCATTGTATGAAGTTTTATTAAATTCCAACAATTAGTTTTAAAGTTATGCTCTGGACATGACTGTACGAACAAGAAAAAGTAACAAAGGGCTGTAACTCTGTAAATTAGAGTTATGGGTCTTGTACACTGCACTTCCTCTAATTATGCTCTACCATTGTATACAGTTTTATTAGATTCCATCAATTAGTTTTTAAGTTATTCTTCGGACAAGAAGTAACAAAGGGCAATAACTCGGTATTTAGGTAAAACAGAGTTATGGTTCATGTACACCACACTTCTCTCAATGTGTTGTATCATCGTATGAAGTTTTATTAAATTCCAACAATTAGTTTTAAAGTTATGCTCCAGACAAGACTCTACAAACAAGAAAAAGTAACAAAGGGCAATAACTCTGTAATTATGTAAATTAAAGTTATGGTTCTTGTACACTGCACTTTCTCTTATTGTGCTCTACCATTGTAAGAAGTTTTATTAGATTCCATCTATTAGTTATTAAGTAATTCTCCGGACAAGAAAAAGTAACAAAGGGCAATAACTCTGTTTTAAGGTAAAATAGAGTTATGGTTCCTGTACACCACACTTACTCTCGATGTGTTGTATCATTGTATAAAGTTTTATTAAATTCCAACAATTAGTTTTAAAGTTATGCTCGGGACAAGAATACGCACAAGAAAAAGTAACAAAGGGCAATAACTCTGTAATTATGTAAATTAGAGTTATGGTTCTTGTACACTGCACTTCCTCTCATTGTGCTCTACAAGTGTATGAAGTTTGATTAGATTCCATGTATTAGTTATTAAGTAATTCTCCGGACAAGAAAAAGTAACAAAGGGCAAAATCTCTGTATTTAGGTAAAATAAGAGTTATGGTTCCTGTACACCACACTTCCTCTCGATGTGTTGTATCATTGTATGAAGTTTTATTAAATTCCAACAATTTGTTTTAAAGTTATGCTCCGGACAAGGAAAATCGCAACGGACCAACCACAGGGCGACTCCTATTTACCCCCCTCTAAACTTCATTTATCGGGGGTATAACTATAATTATTGAATAAAGTTGAAAACATTCTGGCGGCAAAAGAAGAACTTGCTAACTATGAGCTGTTTCTCCTGTAGGCACAATCGTTTCAAATGTAGTCTACTGCAGACATGTGAAATGTGTCTGCATGTTGAAAAGAATTACACAATAAAAGACTGAGTAGTCACTATGAAACATCTAGAAAAACTTATGTAATTAGGTTATGAAGATTTATTTTTATAACATTCTCAAAAGTGTGTCTGCTGCAGAGTTTTTAAAAATTCTGTTCAGTTGTGGATAGATATGGTAAAGGTTTATACAAGTTTCTTTGATATAAAGAATCTTTTTAGATTTCTCATTTGTAACAGTCCAATCACGACGAGAGTAGAACTTTGAGCCACCGCCCACCAAAATACACGCTGGTTTGTACTCTCACTGGTGTGACGGAATCGTTCTTCTCTTGCCTGAAATAAATAATAAAGTTCACAAAAATGTCAACCCTTCCATTGGTAAATACATGTATGTCTTCTGATGATTGAGCACCTGACTTTTAAACATTTTGTGGGAAAAGGAGAAATTACTAGAAATTTCACTGTTTTTTACCCTGTAAGAATACAATTTTTTTGTAAGACAACTTCTGACGCCTAATGCTGCAGACGACTTTAAAAACAAGAGCTGAAGGCGATCAATGTTGGTGAAGATGGAATAAAGATTACCCAAGTTAGATTGCTGTCAAAGCTTATTTGTAGAGGCACTCTGCTTAAGTCAATCTTGAGGCATTTGCGACAAGTTTAGATCCAAACCAGCCTACAATTCAGTCCAGTTTGATCTGATCTGACACTGTAATTTAGTCACATAATGCTTCAATAATAGGAAGGTTTTCCTGGAGCAGAGACATATAAATGAGTCTTTTCCATGAGAAAACCAACATTATGAACTCTGCATAATGTATCGACCCAGATCAGCCTGTGAAGGCTCACCCGGGCCGACATATTCCGTCTCAGGGGGATCGAGATATAATGATTCCTGAAACAGAAAATCGACAGAAAGCGAAAAGTGTCGGTCTGGTTTAGCCTGCACGATTGGCTTCAAGTTCACCATGTTGGTTTTCTCGTGGAACGGCTTAAATTCATTATGTTTATGTCTCTGCCGGAGCACTGCTCATTTAACTATATAACTGATGATAAATGGTTCAGGCAATTAGATCGTGGAGAGTATTTGGAACGAACAAATCCCGTCAAGAAGATAAGAGTGAACAGAAACCGCAATTGGATTGATTGGAAATGATGAAGTGTTTTAGGAACATGAGTCGAACAAATCTGAACAGAATGGAGAGAGTATAGGTTTTTGAATGGTAAAAATGTATGGATAGGGTAGGTTTTTGAATGGTAAAAATGTCAATTTCATGATGTCCTTAACCCCTTTCCAACATACAGAAAAGGAAAAATTGTATATACCAGTAATTCAGTTTGATTTCGTCACAATGTTTTCAACTATATTCAATATTATTCCTTTCCATTATGGAAATTTACCAAACTTTTGCCAGGATTATTTCAAAGTTATCTGCTGCAGATTTGTTAACTGGTCAGACATTGTTTCAAGCTCAATGGCATATAACTCTGTAATTACCCCATCTGATCTAGATTTATACTTATAGCAATAATATGTAGGTAGTTATGCTGAATCCCTGGAGGTTACATGCACAAGAATGTGCACATGGTTGCAGATAGACAGGGCTAATACAAACCCTCCTGGTGTATACAAAAGCGGAAGTTGCTCATTACCTATAATTTCCTCCTTTTCCCACCATGTTTTCAAAATAGGTTTGCTATTGTCCTTTGTATCAGGGAAATGGTTAATCCATTAATATTTGACTTGCTTTTCTTTACTTTTTTAAAATAGAATAGAAATCAAGAGGGCCATGATGGCCTTGGATCAGTCATCTGATTAAGACATTGTACTTTCAAAGAAGAAGATTTTTAAAGTTTTTACTATAGCAATATAAGGATAAACAGCCCGTCCCCTGGTGGCCATAGTTTTCGACCAATCAACATGGCTTGAAGGAATCTGAAAGAGGGTTATTCTGGAACATTTCTGCAAAGTTATTTGGAAACCAGTTTGGGAGCAGATTTTTTGTCTGATTCTTACAGGGTTGAAAACAGTGGAAGTTTTTTTCTGTTGGTTGCCATGGAAACAAGAATTCTGCATGCTTTCTGTGAAGTTTTATCCCAATTGACCCACTGGTTACAGAGGGGAAGATGTTGACAGATGACACACGACAAACAAAGGGCAATCACAATAATTCGCCTTGAAAGCAAGTTATCTGCTTTAAATGCATCACAGTTTGTGTTCATGTCGGAAAGGGTTTAAGGCATAATAATTAGTCTATATGAGGGAGGATAAGTAGCAATATGAAAACAAATATAATGGAAAAAGAAGGAGTGAGTTGACAGTTTTTATCTGGTAAACAGTATACAGTATTACATTAAGAAACACATTCAGATCAAAACAATAGAAAATAAATCAAAAGCATAATATCATACACTTATTTCTTTTATGCGAGTCAACTCTTTTTAGAAAATTAAGTTCAAAATTCGATTTGTAAGTTTGCATAATGATGACAAATGAGCATACCAAAGTCAAGAACTGCTGCTCCATTAGTATTCTAAGTATTTGTTTATACAAGTTTTTTCTAGATATGATGTATTCATGAAAATTAATTTAGTTGATTAAATTGTTCATGTTGTTGATATTTATAGTATAGATAAGCAACAATCTATTGGGTGTGAGTGCATTTAAAGCTGATTAGAATTCTCGAGTTAACATAGAGAAAAACGCCTCAAAGATCGTAAAAACATGTAATGCAGGGTTCAGGTTAAACAAACTATTGTTTAATCCTTTTTCATTACAACAAATTCGCAGCAGACAACTTTGAAAAACATGGTGGTGAAACTATTGTAAATATTGATATTTATTTCAAAAGTTTAATTATTGAACAAAGTTGAAAACAGTGTGGTAAAAGGAGAAATAGCTCATAATTAGCAATTTCTCCTTTTAGTACTCCACTTTTTTTTCAAAGGTCATCTGCTGCAGATTGGATCTATATGAGGGAAAGAGACAGAAATTGACCTTAGTGACCATCACTATGTAAACAGAGAAGATCCAAATGACCATGCACCTCCGCACATTTGATAAGGTTCTTCTCTCTTCTTCCCTGTTTATCATTTTTTCATACAGATGGCTATGACTCATCATGATTTTGATGATTTCCTAAACCCTTAAAGTGCAAATGTTTTTGTGGGGCGCAGTCCATATATCAAAGACACTATGCCATGGAAATTCCTTCCTTATTTCATGTGCTGAGCACAAAAGAGATATCCATGAGGGAAAGGGCTTCGATCTGACTACATAACCGTGCGTATAGATTTCTTCTGCCCTCAACTTAAAATAAAGACATCTTTTACAAATGCACAGATTCTATATTTAAGTTTTAAGATAGAAAAAAAAATTAAGATGGTGTTATTTAAACTCACAAATGGAATGGAAGATATAGGACCAATAAGAAAAAGAAAGAGAAAATGGACTGAAACAAAAATACATAAAAACAATTATGATTAAAACCGTAAACAAAAGTGAAAAGCCTCATCAGGCATGAATTTTCCTGATACACACTTTTTCCAAACAAACAATTCATATATTCCAGCCTGGAACATGCACTCATTCATAGCACACACAAACACACACATATTCATGTTTATTACTCATTTGCAACACCATATACACGCAGAATGAGGTTTATTAACCTTTTCCCTCACATTGTCCAATTTCGCATCTGCAGTATAGATTTTTTGAAAACACTAAAGCAATGCAGAGATGTTCCCTCATGCGACAATTCAGCAGCAGACGACTTTCAACATATTTTGTCATTAAATAGAAAATCTCTATAATTGAATGGATAACCTATGACTAAAAGTTGAAAACATTGTTGTAAAAGGAGAAATTGCACGTTTTGAGTAATTTCTTCTTTTGTCACCGTTTTCAAAAAGCCGTCTGCTGCAGAGGCGTCTATATAAGGGAAAGGGTTAACTTGTGCCCTTTCAACTGATACATAGGCTGTGTATAAGTTGATAGGGTATCTATGATGTAAATTCCTGACATGAAAGCAGATGACTTTTGAAAACAAGAGGGCCATGATGGCCCTGGAATCGCTCACCTGATTTTTTTTTTTCACTTTAGCTATATAAGCCCCGCCATCTGGCGGGCATAGTTTCCAACCAATCAACTTGGCTTTAAGGAATCTGATAGAGGGTCACCCTAGGAACATTTCTACAAAATTATTTGAAAATCGGCCTGACACTTTTGAAGGAGAAGATTTTTTAAGTTTTCACTATAGCAATAAAAGGCAAAATAGCCCCGCCCCCTGGTGGCCATGTTTTTTGACCAATCAACATGGCTTGAAGGAATCTGATAGAGGGTCATCCAAGGAACATTTCTACAAAATTATTTGAAAATCGGCCCGACACTTTTGGAGGAGAAGATTTTTTAAGTTTGCACTATAGCTATATAAGGCAAAAAAGCCCCGCCCCCCCCTGGCGGCCATGATTTTCGACCAATCAACATGACTTAAAGGAATCTGATAGCGGGTCATCCAAGGAATATTTCTACAAAATTATTTGAAAATCGGCCTGACACTTTTGGAGGAGAAGATTTTTTAAGTTTTCACTATAGCCATATAAGGCAAAAAAGTCCCGCCCCCCCTGGCGGCCACGTTTTTCGACCAATCAACATGGCTTCAAGGAATCTGATAGTCACCCAAGGAACATTTCTACAAAATAAGTTCAAAATCTGCCAACCAGTTAGGGAGAAGTAGAATTTTGAAGTTTTTTCGTTTCGTTGCCATGGAAACCAGAATTCTGCATGGATCCCAAAAATTTGAAGGAATTCTGGTGAGGTCATTGAGAGGATGCTTTCTGTGAAGTTTCATCCCAATTGACCCACCGGTTACTGAGGAGAAGATGTTGAAGATTTTTTAAGTTTGCACTATAACCATAAAATGCAAAATAGCCCCGCCCCCTGGTGGCCATGTTTTTGACCAATCAACATGGCTTGAAGGAATCTGATAGAGGGTCACCCAAGGAACATTTCTACAAATTTATTTGAAAATCGGCCTGACACTTTTGGAGAAGAAGATTTTTTAAGTTTGCACTATAGCCATATAAGGCAAAATAGCCCCTCGCCCTGGCAGCCATGTTTTTCGACCAATCAACTTGGCTTGAAGGAATCTGATAGAGGGTCCCCCAAGGAACATTTCTACAAAACAATTTGAAAATCGGCCACACTTTCCGAGAAGATTTTTTAAGTTTTCACTATTTCTTCTTTCAGTTGTCATGAAAACCAGAACTTCGCATGGATCCAAAAATATTACAGGGATTTAGGAGAGGACATTAAGAGGATGCTTCCCATGAAGTTTCATCCCTATTGGCCAAGTGGTTAGGGAAGATAAGTTGTTTGAAGCAAAAAATATTACGGACGGACGCACTACGGACAATTCACTACGACATAAGCGCATTGGCTCTCAGCCAGTGGAGCTAAAATATGCCAACCTAAATGTTTTATCAAGGGATCTTTTTCCATTGGCTTTTTAAGAAAAATATTAACTGGAGCACTATTTAACTTTACTGTAGCTTAATTCATAGAATGTTGTATGAAATTAAATAACAAAACAAGACTGTATACTTAATCGGTTTGATACATGTTCTTTAAGAACCATTGTCTCTACACTACCCTTATTTATTAGCAAAAAATAGCTTGGTTTAATATCTTTCATGATCTAAAGGCACAGGTACAGGCAAATCATAATTCTTTTCCTTAACTCTTGGTACTTTTACGTCCCTATTTATTGCTTTTCCTACATTATCCACTCAAATAGCATGGAATAAAATCCAGGGTTTGCTAGAAGTGTTAACTGTGACATTTAAACAACTTAAAAGGGTCAAAATCTGTGTTCGGTCTTAGTAAAATGTGATGGAGCAAAATAAAGCCGATATATAGTTGTAAACTAATATAATAGGCTCTCATATTTTCTAATTAATGAAATGCTTAATCATAATTTCGCCCTTATTTAGTTACCATCATTCAAGCTGGTATAAAAGATCTTTTAATCTAAACATGTTCCCATGAAATGGTATATGTACACAATGGTTAGCACTTTCCCACTTGCAAACAAATTTGTTTGCAGCAGACTACTTTTGAAAACAATGTGACAAAAAGTGGGAAAGGTTAACTCCTTATTTATATTAATTCACCATTCCCTATGTGATTCCTATTTGTATCTACGTATGTACACTATTTAGTATTAAATGAACCAGTTTAATCATTTCCCACATTTTAACAAGTATGCAGCTGACAACTTTTAAAAACTTTGTGGCAGAGTGGGAAATTGTTCATAATGAGTTACATATATTGTTATGTTGCCACAATATTTTCAACTCTACTTAATATTATTATTTTCATATATATAGATATGTATCCATATCTTTGTCTGCTGCAGATTTATTGTATGTGGGGAAGGGTAAATATAAAAATATGGCATAGGGACAAAAACGACAATTTAAAGCCTTTGACATAAAACACTTGCTTTCTCAAGCTTGTTTTCCCTTTTTAATTAATAGACATTACATGATGGTTAGATATCTTTAAATTCTGTTTTTAAAATGATTGAATGCACTTCTTTGATACAAAAGTTTTAACAATGTTCTTTTCCTTAAAACTTCACGTGGGGATTATATCATTTATCAAAAATTGATACTCCCCAAACCTTAAAATCACTGTTTCAGAATATTGAGTCCATATCATTTATTCATCCCTTTCCAACTTTCAGAAGATTTTGACGTGTTTGCAGCAGACGAATGTATAATGAACAATTTCTTCTTTCGTCACAATGTTTACAACTTGATTCATAGAGATTTTCCATATATTTATTTGATGTTTTCAGTCATCTGCAGCAGATTTATTGAATGAGGGGAAAGGTTTAACCCTTTCCCACTTGTAGACGCAATTTGACCTATCTGCAGCAAACAACTTTTGAAAACAAGGTGGCAAAAGAAGAAATTGGTCAAAACAATCAATTTCTCCTTTCGCCACAATGTTTTCAACTGTATTCAGTAGTAAAACTCTAATTTATTGTGATTTTTCATGTCTTTGTCAATAAGTTTTGAAAGTCTTCTGCTGCAGATTTGTTGTATGTGGGAAGGGTTGAAGGACTAAAATGTTGATGTGACTATTGTAAAGAGGGGTGATCCAGAATATACAACGAAGAATGCAGAGAAACACATCTATCACCTGTCATTATATCAGTAAAGAAAAAAGTGATTAAACAGACAACAGAAAAATGGACAATGTGTGCTCCCTGCTAAGGCAGGTGACATGGAAATGATAATTTACCAAATACTTTTCTCTCATTATGCTACCGAAACAAAAAGGAAATTTTGTGGGAAAAATAATCAAATTGTTTAACCTTGCTCTCGTTTTAAAAATGGAAAATAAATACAAATAACACTGTGTCTATGCATTTTGAAGCACAAAACAATGTGTGAAGCGTAGAAATTTACTCTAAATGAGAATCACTCCAAAGTGTTCTCTTCATTCATCATTATGTGTGCAAAAATATGGAAATTCTCTGTAAATGAAAGTATCATGCTTGAATAGAATTGAAAACATTGTGAAACAAGAGTTGTCGGAGGACAATATAGCTCGCCTATCAGGGATATCGTCTATCAGGGCCTACTTCAGAACAGTTATAGCATGGGTATAAAGTCCAAAATCCAAAAGTGGAATAATTCAGTTGAAATTGAATTTACAAAAGAAAGACAAGAATTACGCGTAATTAAATGTCTCACTGTGTCCCCTGCTTTGACTATCAAGGCAAGTGTAAAAGACAAAAAGTAAACAAAACTCTAACATTGAGCTAAACACAATTATTTTTAAACAAGAAATAATAATTTTTTTTTTTTAAAAATACAAGAAATTTAAAAAAAAAAATTGAGCTGAACACAAAGTTCTAAAATTCAAGAAAAAAAAAAAAAAAAAAAAATAATGCTCAAAGTTCAAAAATACAAGAAAATTAAAAAAAAAATGAAATTAATCCAACAAAATATGAAGAAGCTATGCCCAATTTTCAAAATCCAGCAAAAAACAAATGTTTTACCCCAAAAAATATGAAAGCCCTAGAACCAGTACTTATTGAAGAAAAAAAAAAATCGAAACTTTAACGTTGAGCTAAACGCAAAATTGAAAAATACAAGAAAAGAAAAAGAAAAAAAATCCAAATGTTTGAAAAAAATCCATTCCAGAGTTATGGGACTTGACATACAAGGTCCCCTAATGACCCTTAATAAGTGTGTGAAGTTTGAAAGCAACAGCATACACAGTGTCTGAGAAAAGGCCTTGCACGCAAATGTTTGACCAAATTTCTAAGTCCAAAAAGGGGCACAATTCAGTCAAAATCCATTCCAGAGTTATGGGACTTGACATACAAGGTCCCCTAATGACCCTGAATAAGTGTGTGAAGTTTGAAAGCAACAGCATACACAGTGTCTGAGAAAAGGCCTTGCACGCAAAGGTTTGACCAAATTTCTAAGTCCAAAAAGGGGCACAATTCAGTCAAAATCCATTCCAGAGTTATGGGACTTGACATACAAGGTCCCCTAATGATCCTGAATAAGTGTGTGAAGTTTCAAAGCAACAGCATACACAGTGTCTGAGAAAAGGCCTTGCACGCATAGGTTTGACCAAAATTCTAAGTCGAAAAAGGGGCACAATTCAGTCAAAATTCATTCCAGAGTTATGGGACTTGACATACAAGGTCCCCTAATGACCCTGAATAAGTGTGTGACGTTTGAAAGCAACAGCATACACAGTGTCTGAGAAAAGACCTTGCACGCAAAAGTTTGACCAAAATTCTAAGTCGAAAAAGGAGCACAATTCAGTCAAAATTCATTCCAGAGTTATGGGACTTGACATACAAGGTCCCCTAATGACCCTGAATAAGTGTGTGAAGTTTGAAAGCAACAGCATACACAGTGTCTGAGAAAAGGCCTTGCACGCAAAGGTTTGACCAAATTTCTAAGTCCAAAAAGGGGCACAATTCAGTCAAAATCCATTCCAGAGTTATGGGACTTGACATACAAGGTCCCCTAATGATCCTGAATAAGTGTGTGAAGTTTCAAAGCAACAGCATACACAGTGTCTGAGAAAAGGCCTTGCACGCAAAGGTTTGACCAAGCTGGCAACGCGGACGCCAACGCCGGGGTGATAACATAAGCTCCCCTATTTCTTCGAATAGGCGAGCTAAAAAAGGAACCCTTTCTCCTTTTCACACAATTTATTCAAAAGTTTTCTTCAGCAGATACTTCTGTAATTGGTAAAGGTTAAAAGTGGTAAATAATGTGATTGGGAACTGGGATCCTGCTCCTCTTTACACAAGTCAGTATCAACATCAAAACACTCATTTAAATATCCTATAAATACACTATACAGCTGCCTATACAAGTTTCTTTGCTTCAAAGAAGCTTTTTAAATGTCGCATTTGCCAAAATCCAGTAACCAGTAAAATAACTGTTTGAGCCATTGACCACCATAAAACTCGTTGATTTGTACTCTCGCTGGTCTGACGGAATCTCTCTTCTCGATACTGAAACACAACAAAGGTCAAAAGTGTAAGGTAGGAGGAAAGGCCGACTTGGGTCAAAGGTAAAAACTGGGATGAGCAGTTGCGATTAGGATTAAATAAAAGCGGGTACAAAATAGCATCTATGAAACAATTTTATAAATCTGGTTTATACGTTTTTACAAATTTCCTATTAAAACCATTTAATATCAAATCATATATATTCCTGCATTTCATACAACAATTTAAAGGTCCTCCATCAAAATATTAGATGCATATCACTTCCAGCTTTTTACAGTAAGTGCAGATTTCTGCCAAACATTTTGCCTTTATCTGATATTTATGAGAGAAGCTTTAGTTGATGTGACTTAAAAGTAACTATTTGGTTAGTTTACATTGCCACACTACAAAACAAGAGGGTCATGATGGCCCTGGAATCGCTCACCTGCTTTTTTTTCCACTTTAGCTATATAAGCCCCGCCCCCTTGAAGGAATCTGATAGAGGGTCACCCTAGGAACATTTCTACAAAATTATTTGAAAATCTGCCTGACACTTTCGGAGGAGAAGATTTTTTAAGTTTTCACTATAGCCATATAATGCAATATAGACCTGCCCACTGGTGGCCATGTTTTTCGACCAATCAACATGGCTTGAAGGAATCGGATAGTGGGTCACTTAAGGAACATTTCTACAAAATTATTTGAAAATCTGCCAGACACTTTCGGAGAAGAAGATCTTTTAAGTTTTCACTATAGCCATATAAGGCAAAATAGCCCCGCCCCTCCTGGCGGCCATGTTTTTCGACCATTCAACATGGCTTGAAGGAATCTGATAGAGGGTCATCCAAGGAGCATTTCTACAAAATTATTTGAAAATCTGCCAACCAGTTTGGGAGAAGAATATCTTTTAAGTTTTCACTATAGCCATATAAGGCAAAATAGCCCTGCCGACTGGCAGCCATGTTTTTCGACCAATCAACATGGCTTGAAGGAATCTGATAGAGGGTCACTTAAGGATCATTTCTACAAAATTATTTGAAAATCGGCCCGACACTTTCGGAGAAGAAGATTTTTTAAGTTTTCACTATAGCCATATAAGGCAAAATAGCCCCGCCCCCATGGCGGCCATGTTTTTCGACCAATCAACATGGCTTGAAGGAATCTGATAAAGGGTCATCCAAGGAACATTTCTACAAAATTATTTGAAAATCGGCCTGACACTTTCGTCGGAGAAGATTTTTTAATTTTTCCCTATAGCCATATAAGGCAAAATAACCCCCCCCCCCCCCCCCCCCCCCCCCCCCCATGGCGTCCATGGTTTTTGACCAATAAACATGGCTTGAAGGAATCTGATAGAGGGTCATTCAAGGAAAATTTTACAAAATTATTTGAAAATCTGCCTACCAGTTTGGGAGAAGAAGAATTTTGAAGTTTTTTTCATTTCGTTGCCATGGAAACCAGAATTCTGCATGAATCCCAAAATTTGAAGGAAATCTGGTGAGGTCATTGAGAGGATGCTTTCTGTGAAGTTTCATCCCAATTGACTGACACCGGTTACTGAGGAGAAGAAGTTGACGGACGACGCACGATGGACGCCGGACATAGGGCGATCACAATAACTCACCTTGAGCACTTCGTGCACAGGTGAGCTAAAAAGCCATTACAATCAAACACAGCACCAAACAGTTGCAGGCATAACTCGCTGGGTGAGGGCTTGATAGTAAATCTCATTCACAAAATTGAAACATTTTGCTAACACAACCAACAAGAGAGTGATAACATAAGGTCTTCCGAGATACAGTCCCAGTAAGCTTAAAATTTAACACAAAGGCATGACACAGTTTGTACTAGCCAGAATGCAGCACTCGAAACTTAATGAGAACTTTAAACTTATAAAAATTTACAATGGTTCATGTATTCAAGTTTGAGCTTTTTTCCCTGATAAGTGATTGATACACATATTTCCCTATCATAATCCCTTTCCTACTTGCAGACACATTTGAAAACATTGTGACAAGAAGAAATTGCTCATGGTGAGCCATTTCTCCATTTCTCTAAATGTTTTCAAATGTATTCACTGATTACCCATTCCTTTTAGGGATTTGACTTAATCTGTGTTCAGTTGTCTGCTGCAGGTAAGTTGTATGTGGGAAAGGGTTCAATAACAGAGGAACTAAATAAGATGAGAGTATACCATCTTTGCTCTATATTATATCTCTTATTACTCATTCAAACTGTGTTATATATTGATTTTTTGACGATTCTTAGAGTACCCTAATCATAGGTGTTGGGTGTCAAATTGAATTCCAAATACACCCCTTTAATATCTAGAGCTAGGTTATTAGAAACCATAATTCTATTGATAGATATTTTTTACAGGTAGTGTTTGACAAGATTTATTCCGTTATTGTGTATGTAGTGATGTGCAGTAGGATATGTCTGTGCAAGGGTTATCACTTATATATAATCCAATTATGTGTATAAGGTATATAGGATTCTGGGATAAATAATTTGTGATCTAAAAAAATATAAATATGTTCATTTGTTCATTTATATTTAGAGAACTTTTGATACCCGCCTTTACTGAAGGCAATAAACCGTTATTTGTTAAAAGAATGTTCCAAGCTCAGAACACCTTTGAAAACATTGTTGGCAAAAGACCATTTATCATCAACAATATCTCCTTTATTCACCATGTTTTCCCAATAAATTGTTTCTTTAAATAACATACAAGGTTAACACATTTAAACTCACTCTTTGATAATTTTGTTCTTTAGTAACCTGTTCAACCTGGTCTAACAATTGTCTGATTCTTAGTTGTAATTCAGATAGTTTGTCTTTAGCCTGTATTTGCTGATAATCTACTGCATGTTCTCCCACCTGGATATCTAAATGCACTCTCTGAAAGATAAGAATGAATTACATACGAGAATGTAAGTGAACCCTTTCAAATTTTAAAATAGAACTTCAATAGTTCCTATTACATGGCCATTTCCTATACCCATTTCATAATATTGTACCTTTTAATTTTTCCAAATAAAAAGCAGCGAGAAAAGAACAAAAACTAGAGATTGCTTTTTTGAAAAAGCGCTTGTCTCCCCATTTGTGTGGTCGTAGGGGAGGAAAAGAAATGATGGAGATGATTTTTTTAGTTTTGGACTGGAGATGAAGCAACAGTGACAATCCTCAGTTATTGAGCGGAAACAATTTTTCAGCTGAGGGTTACCATGACCTTGGTCTTTGACCTAGTGACCTCAAAATCAATAGGGGTCATTTGCTGCTGGTGACCAACCTGCACACCAAGTATGAGGTTCCAGGGCCCAAGCAATCTTCAGTTATTGAGCGAAAATCATTTTTCAGCCAAAGGTCACCGCAACCTTGACCTACTGACATCAAAATCAATAGGGGTCATCTACAGGTTAGGACCAAGCTGCACACCAAGTATGAAGTTCCTGGGTATAAGCGTTCTTGAGTTATTGAGTTATCGAGAGGAAACCATTTTTCAGCTGAAGGTTACCATGACCTTGACCTTTAAGCTGCTGCTAGTGACCTCAAAATCAATAGGGGTCATCTACTGGTGGTGACCAACCTGCACACCAAGTATTAACTTCCATGGCTAAAGCATTCTCCAGTTATTAAGCAAAAACAATGTTTCAGCTCATTGTCACTGTGACCTTTCAGCTCAAGGTCACTGTGACCTTGACTTCGACCTCAAAATTAATAGGGTCTTCTACTAGGCATGGCCAACTTGCATACCAAGTATGGAGTTCCTCTGCCCAAGCGTTCTTCAGTTATTGAGCGGAAACCTCACAAGGTCACCATGACCTCGACCTTTGACCTTCTGACATCAAAATCAATAGAAGTCATCTACTGGTCATGACCAACCTGCATACCAAGTATGAAGATCCTATGCCCAAGCGTTCTTCAGTTATTGAGCGGAAACAAGTGTGACGGATGTGACCTTGACCTTTGACCTAGTGACCTTAAAATTAATAGGGGTCATTTGCTGGTGGTGACCAATCTGCACATAAAGTATGAAGTTCCTGGGCCCAAGCAAAAACTATTTATCAGCTCATTGTCACTGTGACAAAATCAATAGGGGTCTTCTACTAGGCATGGCCAACCTGCATACCAAGTATGGAGTTCCTCAGCCAAAGCGTTTTTCAGTTATTGAGCGGAAACCATTTTTTACCTCACAAGGTCACCATGACCTTGACCTTTGACCTTCTGTTATCAAAATCAATAGGGGTCAGCTACTGGTCATGACCAACCTGCATACCAAGTATGAAGTTCCTACGCCCAAGAGTTCTTCAGTTATTGAGCGGAAACAAGTGACAGACGGAAGGACGGACGGACAAAAACAATATGTCACCCCCATGTAATGGGGGAGACATAATAAAACCCGATTTGAAAACAATTACTGGTACACAATTATAGCATTATAAATTTTGTTAACAAGTGTTTGTCAAAATATGTATAAATGACATAGAGACTTACCAATTGTCCACTAGAAAACCAGGCACTTGAATTTGAATGTAAACAGATCACATGTTCACCAGCAGAATGAGATGTAAATGTAAATCGTCCTTCTGAAGCATATGTCTGTAAAAGAAAGAATAACATCGAGACATGCAAATATAACTGATTACCTTTTTCTTCCAACACACCTACAGTAGACAACTTTTGAAAACATTGTGGAAAATGAAGAAATTGCTCATAATTTCTCCTTTTGCCAACATTTTTCAGCTTTATTCAATATTTACAAAGTTTCATTCACAGATATTTTTTGAAATTATTTCAAATTTGTGTGCTGCAGATTTCCGGGGAACATGAGAACTTGCCTTCTATCATTTTCACTAAACAAGAGGGCCATGATGGCCCTGGAATTGCTCACCTGATTTTTTTTTTCACTTTAGCTATATAAGCCCCGCCATCTGGCGGGCATAGTTTCCAACCAATCGACTTGGCTTGAAGGAATCTGATAGAGGGTCACCCTAGGAACATTTCTACAAAATTATTTGAAAATCGGCCTGACACTTTTGGAGGAGAAGATTTTTTAAGTTTTCACTATAGCCATAAAAGGCAAAATAGCCCCGCCCCCTTGTGGCCATGTTTTTGACCAATCAACATGGCTTGAAGGAATCTGATAGAGGGTCATCCAAGGAACATTTCTACAAAATTATTTGAAAATCGGCCTGACACTTTTGGAGGAGAAGATTTTTTAAGTTTTCACTATAGCCATAAAAGGCAAAATAGCCCCGCCCCCTTGTGGCCATGTTTTTGACCAATCAACATGGCTTCAAGGAATCTGATAGAGAGTCACCCAAGGAACATTTCTACAAAATAAGTTCAAAATCTGCCAACCAATTTGGGAGAAGAAGAATTTTGATTTTTTTTTCGTTTCGTTGCCATGGAAACCAGAATTCTGCATGGATCCCAATAATTTGAAGGAATTCTAGTGGAGTCATTGAGAGGATGCTTTCTGTGAAGTTTCATCCCAATTGACCCACTGGTTACTGAGGAGAAGATGTTAAAGATTTTTTAAGTTTTCACTATAACCATAAAAGGCAAAATAGCCCCGCCCCCTGGCGGCCATGTTTTTCAACCAATCAACATGGCTTGAAGGAATCTGATAGAGGGTCACCCAAGGAACATTTCTACAAAATTATTTGAAAATCGGCCTGACACTTTTGGAGGAGAAGATTTTTTAAGTTTGCACTATAGCCATATAAGACAAAATAGCCCCCCCCCCCCCCCCCCCCCTGGCGGCCATGTTTTTCGACCAATCAACATGGCTTGAAGGAATCTGATAGAGGGTCACCCAAGGATCATTTCTACAAAATAATTTGAAAATCGGCCTGACACTTTCGGAGGAGAAGATTTTTTAAGAATTTTGAAGTTTTTTTCATTTCGTTGCCATGGAAACCAGAATTCTGCATGGATCCCAAAAATTTTAAGGAATTCTGGTGAGGACATTGAGAGGATGCTTTCTGTGAAGTTTCATCCCAATTCACCCACCGGTTACAGAGGAGAAAATGTTGACGGACGCCGGACGCCGGACATAGGGCGATCACAATAACTCACCCTGAGCACTTCGTGCACAGGTGAGCTAAAAAGTGCAAACTTTGCTGCTGATTTGACTGAACTCTGGTCTATCAGATAAAGGCCACAAATTAACCCTTGCCCACAGCCCCAAATACAACAAATCTGTAGCATATAACTTTGAAAATGTTTTGACAAAACTATTAAAAACCTCTATGATAGAAACTTCAATTATTGAATAGAGTTGATAACATTGTGGCAAAAGGAAGAGTTGCTCAATGATTTCAAAAGTCGCCTGCTTTAGGCAAGTCAGAATGTGTCTTTATATAGGAAAAGGTTAAGATAAATTGCTTTAGTTAAAATTGTTCACAGCTTTCAAGCAATGTGGTTCTGATTTTTTTTAAATTTTAAACATGAAGGAAACAATATTTACATCAAATTTTTGATGAAAAAGATAAACAAGAGATCCGCTGACCTGATTTTTTTCTTCTTCACTTTAGCCATATAAGCGCCCCCTGGCGGCCATAGTTTCCGACCAATCAACTTGGCTTAAATGAATCTGATAGAGGGTCACCCTAGGAACATTTCTACAAAATTATTTGAAAATCAGCCTGACACTTTTGGAGGAGAAGATTTTTTAAGTTTTCACTATATCCATGCAAGGCAAAATAGGCCCGCCCCCTGGTGGCCATGTTTTTTTACCAATCAACATGGCTTGAATGAATCTGATAGAGGGTCATCCAAGGAACATTTCTACAAAATCATTTGAAAATCAGCCCGACACTTTCGTCGGAGAAGATTTTTTAAGTTTTCACTTTAGCCATATAAGGCAAAATAGCCCTGCCCCCCCCTGACGGCCATGTTTTTCGACCAATCAACCTGGCTTGAAGGAATCTGATAGAGGGTCACTCAAGGATCATTTCTACAAAATTATTTGAAAATCTGCTAACCAGTTTGGGAGAAGAAGAATTTTGAAGTTATTTTCATTTCATTGCCATGGAAACCAGAATTCTGCATGGATACCATAACATTATAAGGAATTCTGGTAAGGTCATTTAGAGGATGCTTTTTGTGAAGTTTCATCTCAATTGACCCACTGGTTACTGAGAAGAAGATGTTGACGCACGACGGACAAAAGGGGATCACAATAACTTACCTTGAGCAAAGCTCAGGTGAGCTAAAAATAATAATAAGTTGAGGATATTTCTAAGGAAAGTTACGGAAAGGCCAATGTAATTTGCATTCACAAAGAATTAATTTTTAACCCTTTCCCTAATACAACCAAACTGCAGGAAATGAATTTGAAATGATCCAGGCTAAAATACTGTATATTGAATAAAGGTAAACAAATATTGTAACAAATTGTGAAATTACTCATTATGTGCACTTTCTCTATTTGCCACAATGTATTTAAAAGTCACAGCAGCAGATAAAACAAATAATTAATTAAGCTGTATCTGCTCAGATTTAACCATTTCCCACATACAACAAATCCGCAGCAGAGGCCTGAAAACATATATGGCAAAAATATTTAAAATCTCGATAAAAAAAGTAAAATTATTGGACAGACTTGAAAACATTGTGGATAAAAGAACAAGAGGCCCAAGAGGGCCAGTATCGCTCCACGGCCATAAGGCAAAAATAAAATCTCCAAACAGCCCTGCCCCCTGGTGGCTATTTTTTTACCAACCACCATGGCTTAAAGGAATCTTGTAGAGTGTCACGCAAAGAATGTTTCTGCAAAATTATTTGAAAATCGGCCTGACACTTTCGGAGGAGAGGATATTTTAAGTTTTCACTATAGCCATATAAAGCAAAATAGCCCCACCCCCTGGCAGCCATATTTTTCAACCAATCAACATGGCTTGAAGGAATCTGATAAAGGGTAAGCCTAGGAACATTTCTACAAAATTATTTGAATATCAGCCAAACACTTTCGGGGGAGAAGATTTTTTAAGTTTTCACTATGGTCATATGAGGCAAAATAGCCCCGCCCTCTGGCTGCCATGTTTTTCGACCAATCAACATGGCTTGAAGGAATCTGATAGAGGGTCACCCAATGAACATTTCCACAAAATTATTTGAAAATCGGCTGAACACTTTCGGAGTAGAAGATTTTTTAAGTTTTCACTATGGTGATATAAGGCAAAATAGCCCCACCCTCTGGCGGCCATGTTTTTCGACCAATCAACATGGCTTGAAGGAATCTGATAGAGGGTCACCCAATGAACATTTCTACAAAATTATTTGAAAATCGGCTGAACACTTTCGGAGAAGAAGATTTTTTTAAGAGTTCACTATAGCTATATAAGGCAAAATAGCCCCGCCCCCCTGGCGGCCATGTTTTTTCGCCGAATCAACATTTCTTGAAGGAATCTGATAAAGGGTCACCCAAGGAACATTTCTACAAAATTATTTGAAAATCGGCTGAACACTTTCGGAGAAGAAGATTTTTTAAGTTTTCACTATTGCAATATAAGGCAAAATAGCCCCGCCCCCCCTGGCGGCCATGTTTTTCAACCAATCGACATTTCTTGAAGGAATCTAATAAAGAGTCACCCAAGGAACATTTCTACAAAATTATTTGAAAATCGGCCTGACACTTTTGGAGAAGAAGATTTTTTAAGTTCTCACTATTTTTTTCTTTCGGTTGCCATGGAAACCAGGATTTCGAATGGATCAAAAAAATTTGAAGGAATTTAGTAGAGGACATTGAGAGGATGCTTCCCATGAAGTTTCAACCAAATTGGCCAAGTGGTTAGGGAGAAGAAGTTGTTTAAAGGAAAAAGTTTACGCACGCACGCACGACGGACAATTCGCCATGACATAGGCTTGACTGGCTTTCAGCCAGTGGAGCTAAAAATGGCTCATAATGAGCAATTTATACCATTATGCACAATGATTTAAAGAAACAAATGATTGCTGTAGATGCATCCAAATAAGCCTAAATGTGAAAGGGTTAAGGTTTTAATTTAAATTATCTCTAGATCAATACTACATGCTTCTTAAATTAACCTGAATTGAAGTATTAATGACACTTTAGGGATGATGATACTCATGCAGCTATCCAAACAAGTTCTAATGTTTAATGTAGCATAATTATGCCTTAACACTTTCCCACTTGTAGACGCATTTTCCATCACATAAGCCCGATTGGCTTTCAGCCAGTGGAGCTAAACATTAACAAGAGCTGTCAGAGGACAGCGTGCTCAATTTTTTTTGTGCTTGACAATAAAACAAACATTTTTTGAGTGGTACTGAAAACATAACCAAGTACTTTATCATATTATTTATAAGTAGACAAAACAGCCCATCCCATGGCAGTTATGTTTTTCGACTAATCAACATGACTAGAAGGAATCTGCAAATTTATTTGCAAAAAGACCAACCGGGAGAAGATTTTTTTTTTTTTTTTTTTCATTTGCCATGGAAAGCAGAATTCTGATTGATTGGGGTTTAACGCCGTTTTTAACAATTTCTCAAGTCATATCACTGCGGCCAGTTCACCTACACACATATTTCCTGGTTTTCTGACACCAGTACTCCACACAGCCATCTTCCCAAGCAACTGGCTGCTTTTCCACATAGACTTAGCCAATTGGTGGAAGACAAATGACGGATGTCGCATTGACTTTTGTCAAACGTCGGAAAGAAAGTTGGCCGAGCCGGGATTCGAACTCACAACCCCTGTATTGACAGCCCACGTCGCTACCGGGGCTCGGCAGAATTCTGAGGAGCCTCAACTAATTTATTGAACATTTTGAGAGGACATTGAGAGGGTGCTTGCTGTGAAGATTCATACAAATTGACCCACTGGTTGCAGAGAAGATGTTGGAAGGACGAACGTCCGACACAGAACACTGGACAAAGGGTGATCACAATAACTCAGATACAAAATATTCTGTTGAGCTAAAAATACATCACTCAAAGGGTATACAAGGTATGAGGAAACATGGAAAATGCAAAAATTGGTTACTAGCTTAGCATACGACAATGGAAGTTGAATTCTGCAGCAGACGACTTTGAACGTATTGTCAAAACATAGAAAATCTCCATAATTGAATGGATAACCTATGACAAAAAGTAGAAAACATTGTGGCAAAAGGAGAAATTGCACGTTTTGTGCAATTTCTTCTTTTGTCACTATGTTTTCAAAAAGCCTTCTGCTGCAGAGGCGTCAGAAAGCGTCTATATGAGGGAAAGGGTTAAACTTGAAAAGGGCGTGTATTTATGATACATTGTATTTGAATGACCGAAAAATAAAAGCTATAGAAATACTAATTCATTTCATGCTTCAATCTTTTGCTTATAAGTTGTACATGTATAATATATGGATCTACAAGCTTAATCATAATCCATTATTTTCATCAAAAAGCCTTGACACCAAAATAAAGGCAAATGATGACCAATCTTACCACTGTTTTATTTGACAATCCTAGACCAAACTGTTGCTTTACTTGACCAGATATCACAATGTCAGCCATGTCAAAGGAAATCCAACATATAGGTCAGTATATGCATGTCTGTGCAGTCTGATTATGGTTTTCCCTGAACAGATCAAGTGCTTAATTTTTCCAGTTTTCTTAAGGTTTCTTTAAGCTTTATGACCACACAAATACCATGGAAATATTATTCTATTCTGATCTTATTATATGGTTAATAATTGTGAAGTCTTTTGAATGATTAAATCAAAATTAAATATTTAAATAACAGAAAACTATGCAAAAGCACAACCACAACCATGCAGTGAGTAAGTAGTAAACATGCAATTGAAATTTGTTCCCCCATCTGAATATTTTGGACACGCATTTTCAGTTCAATTTTATTAACTTGTTGTCACAGTTTACCTGATAGTCAATCTTATATTATTAGAGTTTGCTTTGAAAATATCCTGGGAAAAGGATGTAATATTTTGAAAATCAAAAGTGCAACTTAACATTCAAAATAGTAAAAAACGTTCTTGGAAAAACAGAATTTACTTGTTTTGATAAATTTCTCCTTTTGTCACAAAGTTTTTCAAAAGTTGTCTGCAGCAAACAAAGTAAATGTCATCTGTTTAAGGTAAGTGGTTAACTGGGCATGATTGATTGGACTTTAAAACGGTTTCAATGGTATTTCAATTATATCATGGTGTCCAGTTCACCCAACATTATTGTCCTGGGTTTCTGTCACCAGTACACCAAACAATGTTCTTCCCAGGCAACTGGCTACACTTACAAATGAGACTATTTAGCCCATTTGTGGAAGAGGAATTACTTTTTTCAATCACTGGAAACAATGATTAGCAAAGCAACTATTGGAACATGTGAATCCTGTATTACTGACAATGCTATCAAAGCTGGACACTTAGCAAAAACATTAACCATACAACTGGAATGCAATAAAATAAAAATGGAAAACCAAACAACCAAATTGATATTTTATACACAGCTATATTGTGGAATAAAAGAAATGAGGAACTATGAACTAAAGAGTTGCACTATGTTAATCCACCCAAAGATTTTGTCATCATGGACACTCACTCTGGACAAAATCACTTTTTCGTCTGGGTCCTTTATCTCAACAAGCATTCCAATCCCTGGAGCGGAGGGGAGGTATTCTTTAACCGAAAAATCATACAGTTGGACTTTGTAGTTCCCTGAAATGGGGAGTGGAAAATATTTCTACAATTAATATTTTCTTTTTGATTAGATTTGATCCTGAAATATGAATATTCTTGTCTTATTCTATGTATTGTTGATTTATATGCAAATGGATTGCATGTATCAGTATGTATCGTTGTAAGCTCTGTGCTGTAAAACAAATCTGTGGTACAAGGGATTCTAGATTAGTGCAGACAAACAAGTTCAGATAACATGACAAATACTAGCACATACAATTAATTATATTCTATGCATCAGGGTTCCCAATATTCTCAAATGAATTTCAAGGACTTTTCAAGTAAATTTTAGACCTTTTCAATGCACTTGACCAAAAATATAAACAAGAGGCCCAAGATCACTCCACTGCCATTAAGGCAAAAATTAAATCTCAAAACAGCCCCGCCCCCTGGTGACCATGTTTTTAGACCAATCAACACGGCTTGAAGGAATCTGATAGAGGGTCACATTAGGACCACTTCTACAAAATTATTTGGAAATTGGTCTGACAATTTCGGAAGATTTTCAAGTTTTCACTATAGCCATATAAGGCAAAATAGCCCCGCTCCCTGGTGGCATTGCTTTTCGACCAATCAACTTGGCTTTAAGGAATCTGAAAGAGGATCACCCAAGGAACATTTCTACAAAATTATTTGAAAATCGGCCAGACACTTTCAGAGATGATTTTTCAAGTTTTCACTATTTTTTTCTTTCGGTTGCAATGGAAACCAGAATTTTGAATGGATCCAAAAAATATTGAAGAAATTTTGGAGAGGACACTGAGAGGAAGTTTCCTATGAAGTTTCATCCCAATTGGCCAAGTGGTAAGGGAAGAGAAGTTGTTTGAAGCAAAAAGTTAACAGATGGATTGACGCAGAACGAACAATTTGCCATGACATAAGCTCTAGCCAGTGTAGCTTTAAATGGGGTCTTATTGCACCTGGCTAACAAGATAATATTAACCTCCTTTTCCCACTTTCAGATGCATCTTGATGCAAATACAGCAGACAACTTTTGAAAAGCATTGTGGCAAAAGTCGATAATTCCTTATAAGTAATTTCTTCTTTTGTCACAATGTTTTCAACTATATTCAATCATTTCACTTTAATTTGTAGAGATTAACCACATATTTGCCTAATTATATTCATATTTGTCTGCTGCAAGATGTGCTGTGTGTGTGGAAGGGTTAAGTAAAACCAGTGAAGCTACAATTCTAGACTTTCTTCAAATGTTACATCTACATTCCTCTTTACAAGCCAGGTCCATAGTGAAGGTGTCTGAGGCTTTGCACATATGCACCATCTTATAAGAACCTTGACTTTGTGTTATGTAAGAAGATCCAATTACTTCTGATGCAGAGTTTATATGGACCTGCATTAGGGTCTTGTTACACTTGCTCACAGTGAAGACTCAGGTAAGCTCGTGAATATTCCACCATTCACTAGCATACATGTACACTTATGAGACCCATATGTAATTTGACACGAAATTCCGAATTGTAGTCCCACTTGTATAACCATATCTCTGTTAGTGACCCAGCTTCAGAGGGCCCAATCATATATATTTCAATTTTACCAAATTTGTCTCTTTTAAGCCATTGCATTGTTTCTGTGTTATATTATCTTTAATTTGATTTCCATTCTTATGAAGTAATTTAATTCAATTGGAAATCAAATTGGTCCTAAAGCAAGCTAAATTATATAATAATATACAACTATAAAAATTAATTTTGACCATCATTGTTACCATCATTTTCAGAGCAATACTTTTCTTGACTGGCAGGGGTTAGAGTTATTTAGGTTAGATAGAGAGCTTAAGACTCAGAGCTCTAGATTAAAATAAAAAACATAATAGTATTTTATTAGAATTTACTTTTCTGAAATCATCTTACTTGACTGAGATTGTTTAAAAATTATAAAAATATCCTTTTCTTAAAAGTAATATTAATATTTAAAATTAACTTAATTTTAACATGCTTTACAGCAAACGACTTTGATAACATCCAGGCAAAAATAGGTAAACAATCTTTTTAAAGAAATTAATTATCAAATTGAGTTGAAAACAATGTACAAAAAGGAGAAATTTATCAATATGAACATTTCTTATTTGATGTTGTAGAAAAATATAATTTTATTTTTATAGTAACAAGTCAATAATTGTGTCTTAAAATTCTACTAACTTGATGTTGTAGAAAAATATAACATTTTATATTAATCTAATCAAGTCAATAATCTAGAACTCTGATCTAAACTAAAAGGTAAACACTGAGTATATGCATACAAAAAACTACATTCCATGCTGAACAGGTTGAGTGTATAAATCTGCAGCCATGGCTCAATCACACAAATATCCTTACCCTTGACAAAATCATTTTGTCATCTGCATCTTTTATCTCTACATGCATGCCCAACCCATACACGGTGGGCACATAGTCATTTGTACTTTTATCAAATATTTCTACTTTATAGCGACCTGAAAAGGTAATTCCATGACAAAATAACAAAACATACACAAGAATTATTTCTTAAAGTACTGTGTTCATTCTATATAATATATCACAGAAATAGTAGGTTTGATAACAAATAAATGTATATGATAATATACAGTTCAGTTTAAATTGAACTAGAAATATGTTTGTACAACACTTTGCCAGAAAATGTGTGTTACATTGTTTGTCCAAACAAAGCATTTAAATTGTGTAACTACTTGATTTGGTTCTTACAGCAATTGAAAGTTTATTTCACATAACAAAACAACCATATGAGCTACAAAATAGGAAAATGGGCCTTATGGATGTTTTTTACCCCAAAAAACAGGTCCACTCAGCATCTTTATCATACAATAGGTTTGATAGTTTCCATGTAAGTGACCTAAACGGAAAACGTTTATAACACTGCCAATTCTCAAAATCAACCAAAATGCATCAACATTGATGTTTTTTACCCCTAAAGACAGATCACACTCAGCATCTTTATCATACAATGTGAAGAAGGGTATAAGATGAACAAGTTTTCCAAGCTTCAAATTATTAGGTTTGATAGTTTCCATGTAAGTGAACTAAACGTAAAACTTAACCAACTATGTCCACTTCTCAAAATCAACTATAATTCATCAAAATTTATGTTTTTTACCCCTAAAAAACAGGCTACATTCATCATCTTTAGCATACAATGAGAAGAAGGGTATTAGATGAACATGTTTACTTTGGAAACCAAGCCTCTTTGATCTAACAAGTAACATCAGTATATTAATTTAATATGAAACAAGAGGGCCATGATGGCCCTATATCGCTCACCGGATTTAATAGAACTTCAATAGTTTTCAAAGTTTTATACTCTATACCAGCGCTCACGTTAATGGACGTATTGGGCGTTTTTTACGCCCGAAGAGCGATCCTGTACGCCCAAAATTGACAAGGGAGACGTCCAAGTACGTCCAGGAATTAAGGGTATACGCCGGCAATCAAAACACAGGGCGTATACTTCCAGTTGAAATCGTGTGTAATTATTCTGCAATCATTGTGTATTGTGTTTGATTAAGTGTCAATGATGGACAGTTGGAGTTATCATTTGGTAGCTGAAAATCGGAATTGTCATTCAAGAAAGTATTACAGTACTTGTACTTATTTGTTTTAAAATGTTATCATTGTAAGAGTTTAGTATGTGTTTCGTTAAAACAACTCACTGTAGAATACTTTGATTTACTGGTGTTAAAATGAAAGCACTACAGACAGTCTCAATATCAGAAATAATTCCTTTTTCCATTATGCATGTGGGTTGATAACATGATTTATAATATATTTGAATCTAATGAATCATGGCCAAGCCAATCTTTTTGATAAATTTTATGCTAGATAGTTTATGACTAGAAGATAGCATAATCAGTACTGAGCATAATAGATCGCATAAAACACCTACTGGTTTAAAAGTGTAATGAAAGAAAATGAAACAATAACATTATTTACAAAGGAGCAATATGAGCTTTTTGTAACAATTTGCTTCTTTTCTGATAATGTTTTTAAAAAATAAAACAAAGGGAAACATATGCAAGATGTGGAAAAGCCAACGCAGCACCTGGGACTTCCAAGATTATGACCAGGACTTCCAAAATTCAGACCCAGGAAGTCAGGACTTCCTGTTTCAGAAAGTTGGTGCAAGCACTGCTATACATATAAGGAAAACAAGCAACCCTCCCTGGTGGCCATGTTTTTCAACGGATCAGATTTATTTGAACAACCTTGGTAGAAGGTCACCCAAGGAACATTTGTGCCAAATAACTTTTAAATCAGGCAGGTGCTTTTGGACAAGAAGATTTTTAAAGATATTACAATGCACATATTAGGAAAACAAGCCCCGCCCCTGGCGACCAAGTTTTTCAATGGATCAGATTAATTTGAACAATCTTGGAAGAAGGTCCCATAAGGAACACTTGAGCCAAATTATCATTAAATCGGGCCAGTACTTTTGGACAAGAAGATTTTTAAAGATTTTACAATGCACATATAAGGACAAGCTCCGCCCCCTGGCGGCCATGCTTTTCAACGAATCGGAAATATTTGAACAATCTTGGTAAAGGGTGCCAAGGATCAATTGTGAAAAATAATTTTCAAATCGGGCCAGTACTTTTGGACAAGAAGATTTTTAAAGTTTTAACAATGCACATATAAGGAAAACAAGCTCTGCCCCCTGGCGCCCATGTTTTTCAATGGATCGGAAATATTTGAACAATCGGTTACCCCAAGGAACAATTGTGCAAAATAATTTTCAAATCCGGCAAGTACTTTTGGACAAGAAGATTTTTTAAGATTTGGCAATTTTCCCCTTTTCTGATGCCGCAGCAACCAAATTTCTACTTGGAATTAAATTCTTTGAACAACTTTGAAAGAGGACCACCTAAGGACGATTCCTGTGAAGTTATTTTGAAATCTGTCCATTGGTTTAGTAGAAGTCATTTGTAGGAAATTGTTAACAGACAGACAGACGACGACGGGTGATCACAAAAGCTCACCTTGCACTTCGTGCTTAGGTGAGCTAATACAACCGGAAGTGGAGGCATTAAACTGAAGTAGATGATAGGGATTATTTTAGCCTTTGGGGCAATAAAATATCTGAAGTCTGTAATAATGGGCGAGTTTCCATAAGTTATTTGCTATCAAGAGTGCATTTCTGACTCAATTCAGTGTCATTATTGCAAGCATTGGTCTCACAGCACGTGTTGCAGGATTTCAGGGGAAGACCTCAAATCTTGGTCTCAAGTTAATTTAAAATTTGTGGATTTAATGGGGATACAAGTCATATGATGCCAGTGCAGCCCTCACAAGGTAAGTAACAATTAAAACATGTTAACAGTTAAGTTATATATTCAAAATAGTTTTCAATTCAATAGACAAGTTAAACGTTACCAAGACTCGTCCCTCCAACTTTTCGCAAATTCTACTACTATCACGAATATTGAAAACATTGTAAAAACAAGAGGATCATGATGGTCCTATATCGCTCACCTGATTTAATCAAACTTAAAAAGTTTTCAGTGTTCTTTCCCCTATATGAGTCTATGAAAAAAAAGTGACCCCCGCCGAGGGGTCATTTTTGACCCCAGGGCTATTATTTGAACAATCTTGGTAGACTAGATGATGCTACATACCAATATCAAAGGCCTGGGGCGTCTACTTTTAGACAAGAAGTTTTTTTAAGTTTTTTCTCTATATGAGTCTATGTAAAACAATAGACCCCAGGGCTATAATTTGAATAATCTTGGTAGAGGTTCACTAGATGATGCTACATACCAAATATCAAAGGCATGGGCCTTCTACTTTAAGACAAGAAGATTTTTAAAGTTTTTCCCCTATATGAGTCTATGTTAAACAAGTGACCCCCGGGGAGGGGTCATTTTTGACCCCAGGGCTATAATTTGAATAATCTTGGTAGAGGTTCACTGATGATGCTACATACCAAATATCAAAGGCATGGGCCTTCTACTTTCAGACAAAAATATTTGTTAAGTTTTGGTTAATTTCCCCTTTTTTGTTGCCATGGCAGCCAAAGTTTTGCATGAAATATAATTTTTTGAACGAGATCCACCCAAGGAACATTCCTGTAAAATTATTTTGAATTTGGTTAATTGGTGTAGGAGGAGAAGTCGTTTGTAGGAAAATGTAAACGGACGACGACGACGGACGATCACATAAGCTCACCTTGCACTTCGTGCATTGGTGAGCTAAAAAGGAGCAGTCCTCCTTTGTCAAAATTGTTTACAATTCAATAGATAATTAACAAGACTCATCCCTCCGACTTTTTGCAAATTCTACTACTATCACGAATATTGAAAACATTGTGAAACAAGAGGGCCATGATGGCCCTATATCGCTCACCTGATTTAGAACTTCAGTAGTTTTCAAAGTTTTATACTCTATACATATAAGGAAAACAAGCAACCCTCCCTGGTGGCCATGTTTTTCAACGGATCGGGTTTATTTGAACATCCTTGGTAGAAAGTCACCCAAGGAACATTTGTGCCGAATAATTTTTAAATCAGGCAGGTGCTTTTGGACAAGAAGATTTTTAAAAATATTACAATGCACATATTAGGAAAACAAGTCCCGCCCTGGAGGCCATGTTTTTCAATGGATCGGATTAATTTGAACAATCTTGGAAGAAGGTCCCCAAAGGAACATTTGTGCAAAATTATCTTTAAATCGAGCCAATACTTTTGGACAAGAAGATTTTTAAAGATTTTACAATGCACATATAAGGACAAGCTCCGCCCCCTGGCGGCCATGTTTTCAACGGATCGGAAATATTTGAACAAGCTTTGTAAAGGGTGCCCCAAGGAACATTTGTGCTAAATAATTTCAAATCGGGCCAATAATTTTGGACAAGAAGATTTTTAAAGTTTTAACAATGCACACGTCATAAGGAAAACAAGCTGAGCCCCCTGGCGGCCATGTTTTTCAACGGATTGGAAATATTTGAACAATCTTGGTAAAGGGTGACCCAAGGAACATTTGTGCAAAATAATTTTTAAATTGGGCCAGTACTTTTGGACAAGAAGATTTTTAAAGTTTTAACAATGCACATATAAAGAAAACAAGCTCCGCCCCCTGGCGGCCATGTTTTTCAATGGATCGGAAATATTTGAACAATCTTGGTAAAGGGTGCCCCAAGGAACATTTGTGCTAAATAATTTCAAATCGGGCCAATAATTTTGGACAAGAAGATTTTTAAAGTTTTAACAATGCACATATAAAGAAAACAAGCTCCGCCCCCTGGCGGCCATGTTTTTCAATGGATCGGAAATATTTGAACAATCTTGGTAAAGGGTGCCCCAAGGAACATTTGTGCAAAATAATTTTCAAATCGGGCCAATACTTTTGGACAAGAAGATTTTTAAAGTTTTAACAATGCACATATAAGGAAAACAAGCTCCGCCCCCTGGCGTCCATTATTTCAACGGATCGGATATATTTGAACAATCTTGGTGAAGGGTGCCCCAAGAAACATTTGTGCTATATAATTTTCAAATCGGGACAGTACTTTTGGACAAGAAGATTTTTAAAGTTTTAACAATGCACATATAAGGAAAATAAGCTCCGCCCCCTGGCGGCCATGTTTTTCAACGGATCGGAAATATTTGAACAATCTTGGTTGAGGGTACCCCAAGGAACATTTGTGCAAAATAATTTTCAAATCGGGCCAGTACTTTTGGACAAGAAGATTTTTTAAGATTTGACAATTTTCCCCTTTTCTGATGCCGCAGCAACCAAAGTTCTACGTGGAATTAAATTCTTTGAACAACTTTGAAAGAGGACCACCTAAGGACCATTCCTATGAAGTTATTTTGAAATCTGTCAATTGGTTTAGTAGGAGAAGTCATTTGTAGGAAATTGTTAACAGACACCGACGACGGACACAGCTCACCTTGCACTTCGTGCTTAGGTGAGCTAAAAAGGAGCAGTCCGCCTTTGTCAAAATTGTTTTCAGTTCAATAAATAAGTTAAAACGTTACCAAGACTCGTCCCTCCGACTTTTCGCAAATTCTACTACTATCACGAATATTGAAAACATTGTGAAAGAAGGAGCAGTCCTCCTTTGTCAAAATAGTTTTCAATTCAATAGATAATTACCAAGACTCATCCCTCCGACCTTTCGCAAATTTACTACTATCACGAATATTGAAAACATTGTGAAAAAAGGAGCTCCTTTGTCAGAATTGTTTTCAAATCAATAAATAAGTCCAAGATCTTGACATATGGGTCGGTATTTATGTAGTCCAAAATATTATTACAGACTTGCATTAGAGAGCAGTAATAACAGACGTAATGCTTTACTTCAACAAGCAAGAACAGAAATGAAACTTGTCCAGACATACATGCCTGACTTACCCAGTCAAGAACATGCGTTATATACCTCAGAAAGAGACGGTGAAGCCAGGGCCTTTTTTCCAGAAATTGGGAAGAGGCCGTAGCCTTTCATTTTGGGAAATGTTAGCTTGATTTTCGCCCAAAAAGGGGAAAATTAGACATATAATTGTAACATATGGCTATATAAATAGTCCTTTTTAGTAATTTTACAATAACTTAAGACTTTTGCTTTATATAATGCAATAAAACAATCATATAACCTTAAACAAGACAAATATATCTGTTAATAGTGTTACCTAAATGATTATTTCAGTTCACTTTAAAAAAAAAAAGATTTTGGGAAATATTTTTTTCCAATTGGGAAAAAAACAACGTTTTTTCAATTGGGAAGACACCGAATATCGGCGTCACTTATATAAGGTAAAAAGGCCCTGGAAGCTGTTAAAATTTTGAACATGTATCATCTTGTTATGAATTTAGAATCTACTCCATTAAAAACTGTAGGTGACGGTAATTGTATGTATAATAAGGCAATGTCTTTGGCATTGTGTGGTATAGAACATTTTCATGTGTATTTATGACATGTCTAGAGTTGATTTTAAACAAGTCATCTTACACCACCAACTCGAAACACAATGACTTTATAAATGATGTCCGAGTAGTTACAAGTCTATATGACACATTAGCAGATGCCATCAATGATACGTCTTACTCCGAAATGGCACATATATATGCATTGAGTGCAGCTTTGAAACAACCAATAGGCAGTGCTTTCATTAAGCGGACGTGGACGTAATATACGTCCAAATAAATCCAAAAAACGTCCGAAAATTGAGCACTGGTAGATTATTCACTTCATTCCACTTGTGAAAAGCACAATGCATGTCAGATTTTTCGTTCATTTCTGACATGACAAACTTGCCGTCTGTATTTAATGTCACTGAATTTCTGTCCAACAATAGAAGTCCCAATCCAATGCGATCTCCGCCTCAGTCTCAGAACGATTCACCAGATTCCGAGATTATCTCAGATCTTGGTAATTCTGATATTTGCTCCAAGACTGTTGGAGAAGATGTTATTGAGTGTGCAGCGGCAGTAGATAAAGATGATTACATGGAATTTCAGTCTTCTCTAAATCCAATGCGAACTCCGCCTGTCTCAGAACGATTCATCAAATTCCGAAACTGTTGCAGAAGACGTTAGTCAGTCTTCTCTCGATGAATTTCCACCCATTTCCGAAATGCCGAAATTGCCGTCTAAACCTGATGTATGTAAATTGCTAAACAGCAATAAAATGAATCAATTGCAAACGCCGCCTCAGTCTCAGATTGATTCATCAAGTAGCGAGATTATCTCAGATCTTGGTCATTCTAATACATCTTCTACCAAGTAAATTTCTGTCTATATTATATTGCGGATTCTGGAGATTTCGTCTAACTGATACTATAGAGTAAATGGGGTAGAGATTTTGTCTAACTTATTGATTATAGTACTGTATAATCTATATCGATATGAAGGTGTTATAGTAAGGTGTTAATTGACCGATTATAGTGAAAGACAACAAACAATTTCAATAAGCTTGAACATTTTATGATTTTAATTTGTTACAAAATAAATTTTAATTGTATTTGTTAATATTAACAGTAAATGTTCAATACATCCATCGGAGATTTTGTCCTCAATGTTTTCAATAATTTTCGCACAAATTGTATTCTCTTTTTTATTTCCTACCTACTTTTAATTATTTACATATTTGTAACAGAACATAGCAACAGTTTTATAGAACAGAATACTCTTTGAGGTATACAAAGTACATAGTCATTGACAAACAGAAATACATAAACAAAATATACAGGCACTCGTGTTTGAAATTATCTTTCCTCAACATGAATTCTGTCTCAACGGGTTAATCTTTTATAGACGGAGCTTGTATGTAACCTTTGTTTTGACTATCGCAATCAACATTGTGGGAAAAGAAGAACTACGGAGAATACTATCAACGTGTTTAATAACCTTTTCCAAGCTTTCGACTCAATCAAGATTACGGGAATAGAATAACTATATCACGTTCAGTCACTCGTAGTCGTAAAATATTGAATCATTATAGGAAAAAGAAAGGTCGTTAAAAAATAAGGGTGGGCTCATTTTCTTACAATAATTCTACTCTTAATATATATCGACTTAACAGGTACAACAAAAAACATTTATTTATTTAATAATTAATTATAACACAACTCAATTAGAAGTTTGCTGTCAATCATTTACGTAACTAGTGTTGGGCCATCGGTTCCATTTTTACAATCGATTATCGGTTACAATCGCTTTGCCTCATTCGATTAGACATCGATTATATAATCGGTTCATAAAGTATTGTATTTAACGAGCCTCATTGAATGTTTGCAATGCTTAAATTCTTAATATTTATGTTTGATAAAAAATATACAGGCCTTTACTAGGTTGTATCATTTTATTGCCAAAAAGCACTTTGTTTCGATCTCAAGTTGTTGTATCTACATGCTAGCAGTGTTCAGGACCCACCACCTTTTCAAACTGGTTTTTTTTGGCACCCCCAACTAACTGATATTTTTTATAAAGTGGTAGTTTTCTGAAAAAAGTGGGGGTGCCATTTTTGTTTACATGTAAGGTCAATGAGAACGAAGTGAAAATGATAATAAACACACATAATCATATCACATTTATATTTTTATCTTATTTCTATGAACATATCAATAAATGACAGTTTAATTGCTAAAAAGAGTTGAAACAAATGAGCAATTTATCTTTTTGTTATTGTGTTTTTTAACTGGAAACAGGAATCTAGAGTATCATTCTTTTTGCTAGGATCGAATGTTTTGAAAACTTATATGAATGTTGATATATCAATCATACAAGCTGCCCTGTTTCAGTGACTGACCTAAATCGGTGACCTTGTTTTTTTTTATATGCTCTTTAATTTGAAGAGTTCTGTGGTATCAATGTTTTTTGGGTCTCAAGTGTAACATATAAATATAGAAATGATTTTTTGGATAGGTCATAGTCCTTTTTATCATGTAGTGGGTGTGCTTTAAGTTCAAAAACATCCATTTATGCTATCTCCGTAGTGAAATACAACTTGGGAAAACCTAAAATATACATGTGACCATTCCAGCCAATCGTATTTGCCATATGTAAATCAAAACAAATTTTAGACTTCCAAAAGCCCAAATGTATGCAGTAAACGTCATCAATATTGGGGCCGTTGAATAGGCATGCGCACAAGACATGTATCGCTTGTAAACTTCCGCTAATATTGCAAAACTAAAAGCACTCGGTAAATCTTGAAAACCCACTGCAATTACCGCGATTTGTCAAAGAAATAACCCTGTTAAAGATCGACGATTAGAAATGCGTATTATTCGGCCCAAAAATATAATGGTGCCTGAAATCTCACCTCGCAATTTCGAACCCTGTAAAAGTGTATCGCCTGGATGAATATATGAGAATTGCTTTGCTGTGTAGTAGATTTCCAAATAAGGAGATGTTTACTACAGCTTCAAGAAAGCGCGCGAAAAAAATCACGTGATATGTATTCCCTGCGAAAATATCACGTGGTGTTATTTCTTCAAGTAGAAAGCGTCTCCATTGGATGAAGCTCTCCTTTTAACTGTCTCGCGAGATTACAAATTAGCAAAGTAACAAATACATACCGATCACATGGTCAACATACTAGCTACAGTATTTTTGTGAGTTATTTATAGCAAGGTCTACACATCCAAGTTTATTTTTCATTCTTTCTCATCATTCGTATATGCATCGTTAGACTTACTTAGGAGCATTTCAGCTTATTTACTCAGTGATTTTCTGTGCGCGACAGTCACGTATGCTCTCTGATTGATTAAAAAATACTTGCGTGACTTTTGAAATATGTGCGTTAAAACGCACAGATGTACGTGAATGGAACTGTCTGAGCCTAGCCCACCAAGTATCAGCATGCCCACGGAGTTCTGAGATTTTGGGTACATGTACCCACTGCCTTTGGAAATTTGGGGTACACAGTAACCATAAGGGGTACAGATATAATAAACAAGGAAATGTTGATTTTGTTCTTTTTTATCATCTCCCTCTCCACATTCAAGTTAAAGCATGCCAATATGAATCGACAAATTCTGTGTAATCATGTAAAAGGAACTTGCTAAACTATCAAATGTCTTTAAATTCAATTTGAAAAATAAAAGATACGATGGTTACTTCGCCATAAAAAGGATCCGAAAAAAGTGCATCCGAATAAACGTCTTGTTTTACTCTAGTTTCACTTCATCATATTTCAATTTTTAATCTTAACGGGACTAATTAATGACTAGCTCTTTAAAATAGGACACATTCTTTTATTTCAATATCTTCGCTTACTGTTTATCGGTTGGAAGAAGCTTTTTATTGTCTTTTTTTGTTCATTTCGCCCGCGCAGACGATGCAACGTTTTGGATACGTAATCGCACTTCCCAAATCGCAACTTCTCGATTATGAGCTGTGCCCTGCTTGGCTGTTTACGTCATATTTGACTTACTGGTCATGTGACCAGATTGTACATTGCTTATTGGCTTGTCGAAGTTGAACGATGACAACCGATTGTTCAATTGGATATTTCCGTATAATATATTAAAGAACAGTTGAGATGTGACGAAACGATCCGATGCATATCCGATAAAGATGGGTTTTCCCATCCACAAATGGCCGATTCACCCCGATAGTATATTTTCATAGTTGAAAGACTTGAAGCCGAAAATTGAAAGGCAACAACAATAAAAATAATAGAATAGAGTGTCTTATTTCTTCATATTAATTTTACGTGCATGTACCCCTCAACATCAGAACTTTTACGTGCATGCTGAACATTTTGCGTGAATGGGCATGCTGAGTATGAGTTTTCAAACATGACTGCTAGAGTAATCTCTTTGTGGAAGCGAGTATTAATCAAACATAAATGAAGCAAAAAAGGTGAACCGATTGATAATCGATTGTGGTAAATTGCAATCGATTATCGCTAACGTGATGCATATCCGATCAACTTTCGATTATAATCGATCATCGTCCCAACACTATACGTAACTATTCAGGTCGAACAGTCGACACACAAGTCGGCAAACGGTTAAATGAAATAAAGTGCAATAAGCTATTTAATTGAAACTGTTATGACATACAACATTAGCTAGGTAACAAATTAATAAAACCATCATATAGACGAAATTAACTTTTCTGGAACACATGTTTTTTTTCAAGTTTCGTACAGTTACAAATGCTATTCTATTCTGTAATGTAATGAATAACAACATATTATAAAAATATATAAGAGCACATTGGACAATAAATCATTAGTGATATTTATTAATTGAGTGTATAAATAAGTATATATTTCATATAAGACATAATAATCCTTCTTTAATCTTATTTATAAGTTAGACGAAATCTCTACCCTGTTTACTCCAGGGCTGTACAAATCCCATAGCCCGACGCCCGGGACAAGTCATAAATCGCATCGGGCAAGTCGCTAATTGCAACATCTCAGTCCCGGACAAGTGGCATTTTCCAAAAATCCACGTCCCATTATATCAACCCATGTACGTATTAAACAGTGAATGTAAATTACTGTGTCTGGTAGCCCGGCTTAATTACTAACACACATGTTTGTCGTGTATAAATTTGACTGTATGTTACATGCGAAAAACCACTCGCGCGTGACCATAACAAATCAATAACAGTAGGCGGAGTTACCCACCTGTCAGATGTGATTTCAGCCAACCGAATCGCGTCAGTAATAGTCGATTAACGTGATATATATCTATCCAATAAGGCTGTCCAATCGGTAATCTGTCCAATCATAAGTGACAATTGTTCCATGGGGCTGTGTTATTTCATGAAAGCTAGGGAATTACCTATGGATCGGTCTCGTTAAAATATTCCCTTAAATGTATTTTGATCCATATTTCTACTTTCGGTATGCGATGTTTGCAAACTGGTGCAAACCGGTTCAGAAAGACTTGTAAGAAATTTTCGCCATGCAGAAGTTAATAAAATAAATTCGATCCAAATTAAAGACAATACGACGACTGCTAAAAATTATCTTGCCGTTTATCAATTTGAAATACCTTCAAAGTTCAAGATCGACATAATATTCGTAATATCAAGGACACAAAGAAAATTGTTTGGAATGAAATATATAAATGATTCCCCCGAGTATGATAATTGCCCAATCACGGCTTTGTTTACCAAATTAATTAGCATAAATGGCGGGAAAAAAAAATCATATGACTTAAAAGTTGTGATTTCATTGGATGAAATGAGAAATTGGGTGAATGACATTCGCGACCTGACGACCCCGATGTTTACATTCAACGCTGTTTACCGATTTCTAATTCTCAAAGTAGGGAACCATGATTAACATTGCGCAATCATCAAAATGGCGGCTATGCTGCGGATAATACCGCAACACCAATCTGACTTAAGTACACGATCTGACTAAATGTAAATGCGTAGCGTTAATAGGAGATGCTTTTAATGAGATTGACCGCAACACACGAAACAAATTTAACGTTTTGTTGTCTTTCATTTTTTTTTACAAGATTTTTTGATTACATTGAACCTGATAAATTTGACTTTTGGTTAATAAAATTGAATTTATCAATGTCTTACTTTGTAAAACTGACCCTGGTATCGAACACTGCCCTGTTTCGGTGAGGGACCTAAATCGGTGACCTTATTATTTTGTTATCTTCAATTTGAAAAGTGCTATTGCATCATTTGACTATGTTGTCTCAAGTTTAACATTTCTGTCAATAGCTTTTGAATCTTTTGTAAATATGGATAAAATACATACATTTTATGCAGAATATTTCAAATAACCTAGTGAAAAATAATCTCTTTTCCAAATTTCATTTTTTTTAAACTGAATGCTGCACTACAGGTCTTTTGCAATAATGTTATTTGAATTGGTCACTACCCTTAAATCATGTAAAGTGTGTGCTCTTAATGTTATCTTTATAAATACAGAACTAGAAAATAACCCACTAAAAAACAAATAAAACACTCAAGAAACCGCGATCCGGGCTACCACACAATTCTTAAATTTGTCGCATGTTAAACTTGGTTTGCAGAAAAGTGGGACAAGTGAGAATCTTAGCAGGACAAGTGGCATTCTGAAAGTCACTTGTCCTGGACAAGTGGCTGAATTTTTTTTTTGTACAGCCCTGTACTCTATACTAATAGTATCAATTAGACGAAATCTCCAACACCCTTATATTGCTATCTTTATTTTAATGCATGAATCCTATGTATTTCAATGTTTATTTTTTGGATATTTGTCATATTTTTTTAAAGTATAATTCACTTCTGGTTTAAATTAATGATATGTATTTTTCGTAACTTGTATATTTTTATATAAATTTAATGTTTGTCCATGAGAGAGTTCCTCTCCGTGGTGTGGCCTGGATATTACATTTCGCAAAATGCTTTTATGAAATATATGAATTATATTTATTTAATTATTTTTGTTTCTTTTGGAAAAAACGATTTTTTTTTTATTGAGAAATGTAATAACTAAACACTCTTGCATACATGTTATATAGATTAGTTAATTAAAATCGCTACAAATTAACAGAGAAGTAAGTATATAGGTCTTAGACCTTTTCATTCACACCTTTCGATAAGGAGATTACCGAGAATTGGAGTAACTTTCGTAGATTTTCAAATCACTGTTAACGTTCTAACGGTTAATTTTGGACATTGAGAAGTCGATTTCGTTAAAAATCTTTTTTTTCCATATTTTATAGAAAAAACCCCATTAAGGTATAATATTAATACTTTATTGTCTAGTATATAACACAATCAATAATATAGGTCGATTTCGGTTAGTCTAGGGACCGCCAAATGATCTTCGAATAATGGATTTAAAGATCAGCCTAAACAAACATAAATGTTTATCTGATAACTGAATATCATTACTGCAGGCATTACATCTGTGTAATTCATCCGTCATATTTGTAGTTCGGTTTTCATTTAATGGCCCTACTGTTTACACGTCAAAAGCGTCTGCGTCACAAAGATTTCGCAAATATTCTTAGTTTTTCAAGAAAATATTCATTTCTTACCAACAACCATTGTTTCATCAGGTATTTCTTCGATGAAGCATTTCTTTTCTGTTTCGCCTATGTGAAAATACAAGGCAGAAACTGTACTTAAACAGGAAAATACGATTAGACAGTTTCGAATGGACATGTTGGACGTTCACAGGAAGTTCACTACCGGTCAAGGTTGCGCATGCGCATTGCCACGTATATTTTCGAATCTAAGGATAGCGTAGCTTTCAATTTGTATAAATGCGAAAATACCAGCTTTTGACAGCATTGCTAGCTTTGTCTATTGTGAGAGGCTGCTGAACCGTACCCTGCTGAACCTCATACTATGGAATGATGAGTCGAAGAAGACAGGAGGTGACAAGCGTGAGGATCTCAGACGAGGAGTACAGTCGGCTTCAGAGTAAATTTGAAGCCCTTAAAAATGAAGTAAGGTTAATAATATTTAAATATTTTGAAATAATTCCGCCAAAATCCGGCCTTTTAACAGAGCCAAGCAAGATTTTGACAGCTGTCTTTGATTCTTTATATTGGCACCTTGTGCATTTTGTAGGTTGAATTCATCTGAGGTTTCATTCAAGTTATAATCTTCTTTTTTCATTCACCATAAAAAACTTGATGCATGAGTGGACTTGTGTTAACATACTTGGAAAGGATACATGTTTGGATTTACCTTGTCAATATATTTTGTAGTGAAAGCAGGCTTCCCGAAAGTCAAAAATATCTGCCTTTCCTTTGGTCAGGCAGATGGTTAAAAGTTGCCTGACCAAACATATTTATACAGGACCAAAAGAAATCACAAGATGAAGAATTTTTTGACAAACAAGTACAGTCAAACTTGTGTGAGCGGTCACATGCGATCAGCGGTCACCGGCGTTAAACGGTCACTTTAAATCCCTCCCAATCAATTATACTCTATAAACTGCCTTGATCAGCGGTCCCCTTTGAAACGCGGCCAGCGGCCACACTAATTGGTCGAGATTAACTGTAATCTTACTGTGTTCAACGGTCAATCAACACACGACTTGGATTTACAAGTTGTTAAAAATTATCGGCGTTTAATACATACAGGTAATAAAGCATACTGTGACAATCACATTATCGTTTTTTTACATACGCGTAATTAGATCTAGAGTACCGAAAAAAGCCGACATGTGCCAAATGATAGTTGCATGATTCATCAAAAAGAAGTTGCGATTTTGGTTTCTTTTCTGTTTACGATGTCGGGCAAAATTGATAAATTGAAAAATATATTTTATGAGCGTTTTAGACCGAAAGACAGTACATTTATATGTTAAAATGAAAGTTAATGTTCACTTTGAAGCCCAAAGTCAATTTATATTCCCATTTCCATTTTAAATCTAAAGATTATCGAGTAATTCTTTTTTCAAGAAGTAGATGTAGATTCGGACGCTATTTTTTCCGGATACGTTATTCGGCGAATTTCAAAGTGAAGTAAAACAATATTTGATTGTCAAGTTAGTTGTTAACGTCGGTTTAAACTAAAGAAAAGATAGCACAATGAAATATTTGATAGAAAAAAGCTACAAATCTTCATAACAATGTTTAAATACAAGTTTAAAAAGACAATTTACTATTTGTAATGTAATGACTATTCCTAACAGTTACATGTAATATTATGTGAATGGACAAAACTTGAACAAATCCGACCAAGTCATGAAATTTGTGATCAGCAGCCACCTGTCTTAAGCAGCCAGTTTCATCATGTCCCTTGGGTGGCTGCTGATCGCAAGTTTGACTGTATTATTGTAACATAACTATTGACATTCATTAAAGCATCTTTGTTTTGTTTTTATATGATATTTATTCTCTAGAAAACTTTTTTTGGACGTTGATCATTTCATCTGATGATGTAGAAGTAGGCGATCCCATATTCAAAAACTTGTCAGATACAGCACCTTTTAACACACCTCTCAAATAAATTGTTTCTTGTTCACTGCCGGAAATAGCCTGATCATTTATATAGGTGACCCCTATGTCTATTTGTTTAGCCTTGTCAAGTTCACATAACCATACAAAATCAGAAATAGGACGATTATGTTTCGCCAGAGCATGTGCATTTCTAAACAGGTAGTTCAGTCGGCTCCTTCCATTTGACTTCAGTGATTTGAGGGCTTTTCCTGCCTCTGTTTTTATTTTATCTTCAGTTGAAATCTGTCTCGCTTCTGTATTCCTACATGCTTTGATGTGGGGCCCTGATTTTTCATGATCATCTATTGCCGATGTACGAAAATTAGATGTTCCCAATATGAATGCATTATTTTTCCTAGACCTGTCATCTGTCAGTTGCCCGTAAACGGATTTACAATTTGTACAAAACATTTTGAGCTGTTCTGAATCATACGACAGCCATGGTCGGCCAGTCTTCCATTTGTCATTAAAAGCCCTATCCTTTCTTTTTAACTCGTATTCTTTTGACTTGAGTTGCTTCTCTGTCTCGGTAACTCGCGTAATTTAGTTGGAGGATCATGAATCATCCAGCCAATCAAATCACTCGATTCAGAAAAATACTTTTGTAACAAAGGGAAATAACTCTAAGATACTTGTTAAAAACAGGTGCGAGTGAGAATGCATTTAGGTAAACAACGCCGAGTTTACATGATTTACACCTACAACTTCACGATTACAACAAAAAAACACAAACATAGAGACTTTCAATGACAATTTTAATATGAATATCTAGTATTTATATATCATAATCATTTGGTCCTGTACAATTTCAAATGTTATCGGACCGGGTCAATAAATACCGGTCAAGTCCGACGGTCCGGCGTATTTCGGGAAGCCTGGTGAAAGTCTACTTTGTCCTTTGTGTTTTAGACCATTCCTTTCGGTCAGTTGTTTAGGTCCAGAAAACACTGGTTCCCAGTTTAGAGGAACCAGCCAACCATGTGACATTTTCATGGCCCACTTGGACCAAGGCAGCTAAGCAGTACAGACGTGTGTTGCTTAGACTGATGACTGAGACAGACAAGACTCTTTAAGACCAAGCGAATGATTATATAATGCAGGTTATAGTGCTACCTACGGGTGAGTGAACACAACAATGGTGTCAGAAGTGGGATGCGCCTGGAGGTGCTGAGGTTGATACCTGGCTCCCAAAGGTTAAGAGGGGGAGGAGTGTAGTGTCTGGATGTGGTGGCAATACATGATTGCCCGGTTAGAGCACCAAGCTAGTGTTATGGGAGTCGTGGGTTAGAGCCCCACATTGGGTGGACATTTTTCCCCTCTTATGTAACTTTAATGGTGTCAGAAGTGAAGCAGAACCCATGTGAGTTTGTTCTATTTTGTTGTTTTCCAAAAAAATTGGGGAAGGAGAGAGGTAGCCATTTTGGAAAACAGCATGGAAAAAGATGTTCTGCATTAAACTCTGGTGGCTAACTTAATGGATAATAATTGCATTGGAGCTTTTCAAAGTTTATTGCTCCCTGTAAACCAATAGTCATGCAGCTTTTAGCATTTATTATGATTTTGAAAACTTGTTTGGAATTGTATTTTAGCCACCAAAAATGTTTATTCATCCATAGCAGTGCTTGGTTTGCATGTTTACATAGTGAGCGTATTACAAACAACGCCTATGTTATTGCAATGAGCATCAATAGGCAGTGTTTAAGAATGCCCAGGCCGTTTAAACGCACGAGACTGAGGGTATTTCTTTGTTCACGAATTAAGAGGCCTAATGCAAGCTCAAGAAGAGAAAGAGTGGGGTAGGAGTTAAGTAAATGAGACAACTATTTCCATTCTATTGAACTGTCCTGACAAACATAGTTGCTGTCATTATTATAGGTTTAAGAGATATCCTTAATAGTTAAGGTAATTCAGTGCCACTGTAAGAAGCCCATGACAAGGACGTTTCATGATACAATGCGATTACTGTGCCGAATAGTATCATGACGCTTGCATGGATATTACAGCTACGGATGCACTGGATATTGCCAAAGCAAATGAAATAATGATGGTAATCAAAAGAAGTTGAAATGATCAATGCCAACTGTTCCAGTCTTCATTTTCCAAGTGCAGTGTGACAAGGGCTCAACGTTAGCCATTAACTTGTGGATTGGTGGTTATGGGGACCCGTGTTAATATGACGGGATGACTATGACTATTAACCACTTGTTAACTGACGGGAAAGAATTCCGAGAGATTTTACAGTGATGATACAACGCATCTACCATTAATTGGTGGTCATGGGGACCCGTGTTATTAAGACGGGATGACTATGACTATTAACCACTTGTTAACTGACAGGAAAGAAATCTGAGGGATTTTACAGTACTGGTACAGCAACCAATTATGACACTGAAAATGATTCAAGCATGCCTCAATAGCAGGGGACTGTTCATTGCCCGCTGGGAAAAAAGACGAGCCGTGGGGAAGACAATGTATAAGGGAAGTAACTCTGATAACTGGTCTCTGTTCACTGGGGGACAACAAGACGAGCCGGTGGCAGAATACACAGTTCTAGGGGATACGGACCTGGGAAAGCAGAAACCTAAGAGGAGGTAGAAGGGAAGTAACTCTGGTAACTGGTCTCTGTTCACTGGGGGACAACAAGACGAGCCGGTGGCAGAAGACACATTTCTAGGGGATACGGACCTGGAAAAGCAGAACCCTAAGAGGAGATAGAAGGGAAGTAACTCTGGTCTCTGTTCACTGGGGGACAACAAGACGAGCCGGTGGCAGAAGACACATTTCTAGGGGATACGGACCTGGGAAAGCAGAACCCTAAGAGGAAGTAGAAGGGAAGTAACTCCGGTAACTGGTCTCTGTTCACTGGGGGACAACAAGACGAGCCGGTGGCAAAATACACAGTTCTAGGAGATACTGACCTGGGAATGGATTGAGGTAATGTTTATCCTGACTATGAAGAACCACGGTGCAGTTAGCAAGATGGCTGGAAGAATTATCACAGTACAAAATGATTCTTAGATACTGACCTGAAAAAGTACATGGGAACGCCGACGCATTATAAAGGAAGCATATGGCAGAGATATGCTCGCATTATTCCAGACATGTAAAGATTGATGATTACCGTGTTGTGGCTATACCTATTGTAAGCGAGTAGAGATTCAGTGGGCCACTTTTTTGCGAGAAGTGGATGATGCGATTCCATTGGCAGCTCCTAAGGCAGGGTCGTCCAAGGGAGGCTTGGTTTTGGATCAGCTATGCAGCAAAACTGGTGCAACTGCTAAGAGGGCATGGTACAACACAAGTCATCGAAATGGTACAACAACCTGGTTTGGTGATGCTGCAATGTAGGGCTGAGAGGCATTCTCCCGGGTTGGGTCTAATGATAAAACCGGGGGGAGTGTAGTGAAAGTCTACTTTGTCCTTTGTGTTTTAGACCATTCCTTTTGGTCAGTTGTTTAAGGTCCAGAAAACTCTGGTTCCAAGTTTAGAGGAACCAGCCAACCATGTGACATTTACATGGCCCACTTGGACCAAGGCAGCTAAGCAGTACAGACGTGTGTTACTTAGACTGATGACTGAGACAGACAAGACTCTTTAAGACCAAGCGAATGATAATATAATGCAGGTTATAGTGTTACCTACGGGTGAGTGAACACAACAATTTTATGCCATTTAGGGCATCAATTTTGTTCAGTATTGGTTCTTAATAAACCGTAAAAATGGTAAAATTCAACACATGCCTTTACCGTAACATGTCAAGCGCATGAATATCATTTTTTTCTTTAGCTATCAGTTTTAAATGATTAGAGAATAAACAAAAGAAGCGGTCTGACAATTTCCTATAATATGTACATACAGCTGTCTGATTAAACCAATGATTGACAATGATTGGATAAATGAGTATTGTCTATACCTGACAATGAATTAATCAAACATGTACATGGAATGAGTCAAATCACATAGAAATCAGCTAAATGTATGAATCCCTTTCCATACTACTTGCTATATATGGTTCCATACGAGCCAACCTATCTGGACCCAATCAATGATTAAATGACTGTCCAGTCTATAACATACTGACACAGTGTGCTCGTAGCATGTCTATGGACCGGTTCAAATGACTTTGTCCGAACTGATTCATTCATTGATCCAGTCGGCTGGACTCAAGCAAGGACTCAGTCCTGTATTGGTAGTCTAAATAATAATGCAACCCGGTATTGTAGTTTTATTTGAGAACGATACACATAATACCTGTTTGCAAATACATGAATCCGGGTTGCAATTCTGTATGTCCAAAAATATTCACTCTCTCTGCCAAAAGTGAAAAAACTGACTTAACTAATAATGTGGTTTCACTTTAATATACAGTATCATTTTTGTATGATCTGACTGCCGGACATGCGCAGTATTTTCCAACCATTTCCTTTTCAACCATATAATCCTAACAGCTAACAACTTCTTTGTTTTACGATTATTTAAACACTTCTAAACTGAGACAAACAAAAGTGCTTACATTATTATGTAATTGGCAGATTAAGAATTTCAGCTAGCGGAAGTTGGTGATTCGTTAAGTGAAAGTAGGGCCAAAACTGAATATTTCACAGAAATTCCGCCTAAGTTGTCACAATAATATTAATAATAATATCTTTTGTGTTTTTTCAACACATTTCATGACTAATGAATATTTTAAGTTTCCACCTGTACTCACACTTTTAAACCCACATTGTACCACAAACACTGTTCTACTATCACCTCCTCAATATTAGTTTTATGTTGTAATACAAACCAAAGTTTGTTTAGTGATGTTTATTATAAACAGGGACACTATATTACAGGGATATGTTCGCCTCGCTTCGTACAGGTGTCAGCCATTTTGTTTTACCCATTCCGGTAGATAATGGCCTTAACTTGCGTAAGATAACGGTTACATGCACGTAAATACGACTGTTTTCGTTTATTCTCTCTCGCTTTCAGGTACCAGGGACACACAATATAGACTCCTTTGCATTATTATTTCAGCTATATCAGCCACGATTCTCCGACATAAATCATCGAAATTCTTTAAAAAGTACCAAGCGAAGTAAATAACCATTTGCCGTTTTAAGAATTTATGATTCATGAGCATTTTTTCCTTTTAAAAACATTTTTTGCCTTTTTTTTTAATCATATACAAGATTTACAATCTTATAGATAGATAGCCTAAGTCCCTACATGTATGCACAATAAAGGGGTTATAAAACCAATTAATTAGTGTGTTACCAACACACATGTGACAAGGCCGGAAATGATTGCATAATGTTACATAACATAAGTCACCCTGACTTCTAGTAACTGTGATATATGGTATACCTCTTTAGAATTGCATATATTTTATTGTTTGGGACAATTCAATCAAGAGATAATCCCATGTTTTCAATCAAAGTACTGAAAGTACTGCTGGAAGGTGATTTTAGAGTGATGTCAGCCAGGTGCAGATGGGATAATGCATTGTATGCAAGGTATGAACAGATCATGGCTAGGATATATGGATAGGAACAAACGAGAGCAAATATGTTGGAAAATAAATGAATGAAAGAATTTAAGTCTTTAAAACTTCTTTATTTTGCTGCAGTTTCGGAATAGGTAAAATTGTATAAAAAGAATAAATCAAACAAATGGAAGAACGCCTTCATCAGTAGAATACAATAAGAAAGAAAGAATAAAACTTCAAAATTGTTGACAGCTGGACATTATATTATATTCACAATAGTTAGCAAACACTGTCAAGAAGTGAGGAGTATTGCATACATACAATTCATTTAGAAATTGCATTGAAACAAAATATATTTTTGGTAAAAAATATAGAGAGAAATATTTGTAAAAAATATAGAAAGCATTTTTTCATATTTAGACAGAAATGTACAGGAAAGGATAACATTCAGTCATATCCGTCAATAGCTAATACTATCTTTCTATGCTTCTGTATAAGGACAAAGATATATAGATAGATATTCTTTATTTCTTCCAAATTTGAAGAGCAAGTACATTTAATATTAAACATTACAAAAGTGAGAACATAAATATATAGTTAAAACATTGTAACAATAGGAGAACTTGCTCGTCATAAAAAAAATCTATGACAGCCACTGTCTTTCAAATTTGCTTTTCACAAGTGAACGAATGCTATGAATGAACGTATACAAGTGCTATGAATGAAAACATGAATTAATTTTACATTTGCAACAATGTTCGATAAACTGTGTCTGAATGAGGATACAACGTAGAACGTAATGTTTTCTCCTTGCATGAAAGCTTAATTAAGTATAGGTGTGCCCTCAATTTAAATCAATTCTCACATAACAAAACATTAAGAAAGTGTTGTAAAATCTAAATAATATCATGACAACTCACGATGATCAGATTTTTATAGAAATAATTTTATTTGATGTGTATTACGCGTCAAGCATGGATTCAAACACTTCCAAATAATTTACAATTTAAAACAATTAGATATTCGGATAAAATCTGATTGAATGAAACGAATTGTTAAAAAAACAACACCCAATGCATATTAAAACCAAAGGCTTCTTTTCCCACAACATTTTGTTTCAAGACCTACAATATCTAAAGAGGCAACATGTTAGGGTGCTTATCCAGTATGCATGAGTTCGATTTTACCATACCAATTCAGGAAAAGTGATTTCCACATCTTTCAACTTTCCTCCGGTAAATCAGTCGGTAGCGACGCGGGCTGTCAATCAAGCATTTGTAAGTTCGAATCGAAGCTCGGCCATCATTCTTTCTGTCATTGTGACAAGCGTCATTCATCTTTCACCAATGGGCTAACAGTCTATTTGGAAAAGAAGCCAGTTGCTTGGAAAGAATGTTGTGTGGATTACTTGTGTGAGAAAGCCAGACAACACATGAATAGGTGAACTGGCCGCCGTGATATGACTGAACCATTGTTGAAAATGGCGTTAAAGCCTAATCAATCAATCCTTTTTATATAATCATTCTGTAATTTACCATTTAGAATGCCCCCCTAATCCCCTTATACATATTTAGTCGAGTAGTCGTTCGGGAGAACACACCATTCGTGAATTACCAGATAACTAACATTTCTCCCTAGCACACAACTATTGACAACATTGTAACAAAACATAAGAAATTTTTCCCAGGACTCCAAATGCAGCAGACGATTTTGAAAATATCTGAGAGGGATTTTTTTCCTTTTTTCCCACAACGTTTCAATTAGTAAATATATATATACATATAATATATATATAACTGATGTAAAAATCTATAAATGAATATGCTAGAGGAAATATAAAGAACAAAACTGAAAGTCGTAATTAAGGATAGATTAGCATATTTTGGGGAAACTACCTTACGACACGGTATGTCCTCGAATTGACCTAGTTCGTGTTATGTTTATCTGATCCGGTGTATCGGTGTTGTTCACAAAAGCGTGGCGCGTAAGAATATACAGGTAACAATGTTTACCACAGAAAGATGTGTATTTGGAAAATCAAAATCAATTTTAATTTTCAAAGCCACAAAAACATGAATTGTTTGAAAATTTAATTGTCCAAACCAGTTTCTACATCAAACTGATTGTACATGAAAACACTTAAAGTATGAATTTACATTGACTTTTTGCGAACTATATTGACTAGCGTATGTATGAAGAGATCATATAGTTTATAGAGAGGATGTGTGTTATAGGGCATATTCCATTAAGGTGTGCAATCCCATAGGAAGAAGATTATTATTACATAATAATCACCTTCCAATAACCAACTATTCCGTTATCAATCAAAATATTTTATAATTATCAGTTATTGTTTTTATTTCACAAATAAAAACTTTAAGATACAAACAGTTTGTATGACACTTTTGATTATCTGCTTCTCATATTTTGACCAATCATCTGGCATTATATATTTACTTTTATCAGGGATTATTATACTGCTCAAAGTATGCAGTTGCTACATACTTTGATTAATAGTAAATTCACTACTGCAGAGAGGATATATTTATTCCATAGAAGTCTATTAATTGCCTTCTAACTTCCTGGAGCTGGGAACACACACAAACACTTCTTTGACATAAATTGAAGTGAAACTGAATACACAAAACGGTCCTATGTATAGCTATAGCCTGTATTCTTCGTTTTGACTTTTTTGACCACAATTTTGTTAAATTTCATCGCATTTTTTGTCATTTTTTCTCCAACAATATTAGATTCTTCCTTGCATACAACATGTTTGTAAAACTAATTTAAACCAAGATTGATCATTTAACATTTATAATCTGACGTTTAAATGTATTTATACAGGCAACATTGAACAGAAAATGATGTTTTGCATAGCCCCGATTCGTCATTTGGCAAATGGCCGTGATCTTTTTGTCCCCCGCTTTTAGCGAAAGCGTGGGGACTATTATTTCTCATTCGTCCGTCAGTCCGTCAGTCCCTCCGTCATGCTGTCACAAAAACTTTAACCTTGGTCATAACTTCTGAACCGTAATAGGTACTGCTTTCATATTTCACATTGTGTATTCCTTGTGACAACCCCTTTCCATCAATACCAATTTTTTTGACCTTGTGACCTTGACCCTGGCGGGGGACCATAATTCTCTGAATTTGCTTGTTTAAAATTCATCGCATTTTTTCACAGATTTTGACAAACAATTCTAGACAATTCTCGGCAACCATCAGGTATAATCAAATGATTAAAACAAAGATTGATCATTCAACATTTATAATATAACATTTAAATGTGTTTATAACGGCAATATAGAACAAAAAATGGTCCTATGTAGAGCCTGTATTCTTCGTTTTGACTTTTTTGACCCCAATTTTGTGAAAAAAATCGACTTCAGAAACTAATTGCAATAACTATCATTTTTTGTTTAAATACAAGCTCAAAATTAATGTAAATGTAAGAAATAAAGATCGAAATTATGTAATGTACTTACATTCTTGGTTATTCCTATTTAAACTAATGATTTTTAATAAAACAGCACATCGAAAACGAATTTACGAAGTGGATAATGACCAGAGGGGCTAATGTCCGCTTTTCTTATAGCGAGGCGAAGATAACGGACCTTATCGATGCGTTTCATATCCCTTTACTATAGTGTCCCTGTTATAAATGATTAATAATTTAATTTCAACGTTATTTCAGTTACATGACTCAACTTACATCACCGTGGTCCATTCACCTAACATGTGTTTTCTGACTTCTTCCCACCAGTCTTACACACAACATTCTCTTAAGGAAACTGACCACCTTCCCAATTAGACTTTTTAGTTCTATGGGATCAATCATCATTCCTTTGTCATCCGACATTTGCCCGTCATTTGTTGACACATTAGTAGGGAACACTTTGGTTCCTTGGGAATTTTTGTTTTTGATACTCGTGATCAGGAGACGATACTAATTATTTTTAATTTATGAGGTCAGTCTGGTTTTAGGGTCATAAACTCTTTTCCCAAAATTGTGAATGGGTCTGTTACTATGGAAATTGTTCAAATAAATCATGAAATTGTGGATTACTGAATAGTGTGAAATCCTCTGTGATTGAGTGGTTTTGCATCAGGGATTTGGACCCCAGGTAGTCATGGTAGAGTGGTCTTAGACATGGTATATTTCCTAGCCTAGTTCTGGTTACCATTTGTTTACCCATTTAAGCACATAATCATGTCTACGGCTTGACATCAGAGTAGTTTTCAGGAACAAGTTTGATTCGTACCTGCACACTGTATGCATATATAGGTGATGAAGTGTTTTAGAGCCCTTTCCAGACAATGTTGGAACATTTTTCGCGTAATATAAACTGCTTTGTGACATTGTTGTCAGAACAAACAAGACACTTAAGTTTTCATTATTTTGATACTTTATCTATGCATTTGTCTTCAATAGGTCGGTATAATTTAGAAATGTGATTGTTTTGCTATGTACCATAAATCACGGATAAACCAGGTTAGTTGAACACTTTGAAAATATAAACAATGGAGATCGGTTGAATCTTTTAAAATTTATTGTCGTAAAATGCGTGTATAAAGATGTGATTATGCTATATGGCCAGAATTGTGTACAAAACCCTTGGACCCTGTCCGAAAATTGTGAAGAGCGGTTCTTTATTGTTATTGGGTACGTTAATTGGTACCACTTATAATAAGTTGTATAGGTAAATAAATTGCTGGGTATTAATTACTAACCATTCTATAAACGGCTTAGCCTGTAGACTGTCTCTGGTATTGAAGTTCTCCAATAATATACCTGTATTCAAATAGCCCAGGTTGGCTTTCATGCATATTTGTCATCAAAGGTAGTATAGTTGTTAGACCATCCACCTTGATAGTAGGACACAATGCTTCAATCCCCTGTTTGGACATACCAAAGACTTTAAAAATGGAAGTATTGCCTTCACTATTTGGGGCTCTGGGTTGCATGGATAGCATAAAGACTGACTGACTGGTGTCGGGATAATTTACTGTTAATTTACCCAGGAAATATCATGATATGACTGAAATACTGTTGAAAGTGGCATAAAACTCCATGCAAACAAAGTTGACACATTTCAACATGACATTCAGACATTCAGAATGCTAGATTAAACAGGTCTTTAGCCTTGGTATCTCTTTTATTAGATCACCTAGAGCCAAAGGCTCAAGGTGAGCTATTCTGATCACTTTTTGTCCGTCTGGCGTCGTCCGTTGTCTGGCATATGTTGTCCGTCGTTAACATTTAGACATTTAGATCATCTCCTCCATAACCACTTGACCAATTTCAACCAAACTTCAAAGGAATGTTCCTTTGGTGGACCTCGTTCAAAATTGTTCAAAGATTTAAATTCCATCGAGAACTTTGGTTGCTGCGGCAACAGAAAAGGGGGAAATTGCCAAATCTTAAAAAATCTTCTTGTCCAAAAGTACTGGCCCGATTTGAAAATTATTTTTCACAAATGTTCCTTGGGGTACCCTCTACCAAGATCTTTCAAATATTTCCGATCCGTTGAAAAACATGGCCGCCAGGGGGCGGAGCTTATTTTCCTTATATATGTGCATTGTTAAAACTTTAAAAATCTTCTTGTCCAAAAGTACTGTCCCGATTTGAAAATTATTTTGCACAAATGTACATTGGGGCACCCTTTACCAAGATTGTTCAAATATTTCCAATCGGTTGAAAAACATGACCGCCAGGGGGCAGAGCTTATTTTCCTTATATGCACTGCATTGTTAAAACTTTAAAAATCTTCTTGTCCAAAAGTACTGGCCCGATTTGAAAATTATTTTGCACAAATGTACATTGGGGCACCCTATATCAAGATTGTTCAAATATTTCCGATCGGTTGAAAAACATGGCCGCCACGGGGCGGAGCTTGTTTTCCTTATATGTGCATTGTTAAAACTTAAAAATCTTCTTGTCCAAAAGTACTGGCCCGATTTGAAAATTATTTTCCACAAATGTTCATTGGGGCACCCTTTACCAAGATTGTTCAAATATTTCCGATCCGTTGAAAAAACATGGCTGCCAGGGGGCTAAGCTTGTTTTCCTTATAATTATGTGCATTGTTAAAACTTGAAAAAATCTTCTTGTCCAAAAGAACTAGCCCGATTTGAAAATTATTTTTCACAAATGTTCTTTGGGGCACTCTCTACCAAGATTGTTCAAAATGTCCGATCTGTTGAAAAACATGGCCGCCAGGGTTGCTGTGGCATCAGAAAGGGGGCAAAATGTGCAAGCTTTAAAAATCTTCTTCTTTGAATCTGCATGTCAGATTCCAATATAGTTTGGTAGAAATGTTCCTTAGGTGAGCCTCTACAAAGATTGTTCAAGGCATACTGTTTGGTTGAAAAACATGGCAGTCAGGAGGCATCAGAAAAGGGGCAAAATGACAAAATTTGGAAATTCCATTTTTAGCTCCACTGGCTGAAAGCCAGTCGATCTTATGTCATGGCGAATTGTCCGTCGTGCGTGCGTGCGTGCGTGCGTTAACTTTTTCCTTTAAACGACTTCTTCTCCCTAACCACTTGGCCAATTTGGTTGAAACTTCATGGGAAGCATCCTCTCAATGTCCTCTACTAAATTCCTTCAAATTTTTTTGATCCATTCAAAATTCTGGTTTCCATGGCAACCGAAAGAAAAAAATAGTGAGAACTTAAAAAATCTTCTTCTCCGAAAGTGTCAGGCCGATTTTCAAATAATTTTGTAGAAATGTTCCTTGGGTGACCCTTTATTAGATTCCTTCAAGAAATTTTGATTGGGCGAAAAACATGGCCGCCAGGGGGCGGGGCTTTTTTGCCTTATATAGCTATAGTGAAAACTTAAATAATCTTCTTCTCAAAAAGTGTTCAGCAGATTTTCAAATAATTATGTAGAAATGTTCCATGGGTGACCCTCTATCAGATTCCTTCAAGCCATGTTGATTGGTAAAAAAACATGGCCGTCACAGGGCGGGGCTATTTTGCCTATATGACTAAAGAGCAAACTTAAAAAATCTTCTCCTCCAAAAGTGTCAGGCCGATTTTCAAATAATTTTGTAGAAATGTTCCTTGTGTGAACCTTAATTAGATTCCTGCAAGAAATGTTGATTGGGCGAAAAACATGGCCGCCAGGAGGCGGGGCTTTTTTGCGTTATATAGCTATAGTGAAAACTTAAAACATCTTCTTCTCCGAAAGTGTTCAGCCGATTTTCAAATAATTTTGTAGAAATGTTCATTGGGTGACCCTCTATCAGATTCCTTCAAGCCATGTTGATTGGTCGAAAAACATGGCCGCCAGAGGGCGGGGCTATTTTGACTTATATGACCATAGTGAAAACTTAAAAAATCTTCTCCTCCGAAAGTGTCAGGCATATTTTCAAATAATTTTGCAGAAACATTCCTTTGGTGACACTCTACAAGATTCCTTTAAGCCATGGTGGTTGGTAAAAAAAATAGCCACCACGGGGCAGGGCTGTTTGGAGATTTTATTTTTGCCTTATGGCCGTGGAGCGATACTGGCCCTCTTGGGCCTCTTGTTTTAAGTTCTTGTCTGATATTAAGGAAATTGAATATAAATCCTACTTCAGTGATCCTCTACATTTAATTTGTTCAAGCCATTTTGATTGGTTGCAAAATCATAGCAACCTCGCGTCATCACAAAAGGGGTAAATTGAACTTTTAGCTACAAATGACAACTCCTACCATTCCACTTGACCAATTTCAACGTTACTTCACAGGAATGTTCCTTTGATGGTCCTCTTTCAAAATTGTTCAAAGACTTGCATTCTGTGTAGAACCTTTGTTGCAGCATCAGAAATTGAGAAAGCTCTTGTTAGATTTCAAGATAAAAATGGCTTTTACTGATAAACTATTTCTTTAACTCAGTGTCCACTCCTTGCAGTTTCATTTGAACTCCTGATCAAATTTTCACAAATATTTGCAGTTAAATATTTGCTTCTAATTAACTATCATTCAGGTGATCGATTTAGGGCCATCTTGGCCCTCTTGTTAATCAATTAAACACAATGTTATGGATTATCAAAAAAATTGTAGATATGATTTAACCTTTTCCTACAACAACAAATCTGCAGCAGATGACTTTAAAGAATTTATACCAAAAAAGGAAAAATCTCTATAACTGAAAGGATAATTGAAAAAAGAGTGGCAAAACGTGAAATTGCTCATCATGAGCAATTTCTCCTTTTGCCACAAAGTTTTCAATAGTGGTCTGTGGCCAAGAGGTGTCAGTAGGTGGGAAAAGGCTAAGATCAATGCCCCTTATCTAAAGCCCTGATGTTTATGTGCTTGTTTAATATTTAGTTCCTTGCATGTAAAAGAAAGTTGGACAGTAAATGTGAGGCTCTCCTGATCCTGAGCAGAGAACTTGACCAATGTAGAAGTGAAAGAGACCAGTTTAAATTGATGGCAGAGCAGCTTAGAGAGAGACATCAGTCCATGAAAAAGCAATTCTCGGGACAACTCTCAGAGGTATAACTTCTTTTTTTTACATGAGGTCAACAGAGATCCAGATAAGGAGGAGTACATGACTGCTCTTTTCCCTACAGTATCTCTCTTATTTTCCAACCAAGTACTATGATGGTTAGAGATTCCAATAAGAATCTTAAAACATGCAAAAGGTCTCTTATCTAGAGCTCTGGGTCAATTATTATTGGTTTGGCTCGAGTAAAATGAGACAATGTTACCATTATGGATGTTGAATACATATTAAAGTATGTCTGTCTGACTCTGAGCTTATTCAAAATGTGAATTTCTTGTGTGCACGATAGATAAACTTACCGGCATAACAGGAAATTTACGCAGGAAATGTTGTGATACAATGAAAAATAGGATCCAACAAATCCATTTATTGTTCCTTTATGAGCATGAAGTATTTTGCTCTGTGTTGTATATATTCATCCTTGGCAGTAACTTAAATTGGGTAGCTATTTATGACTGTCAATTCCCTTTGAGAAGTACTGGTTACCATTATAACAAAACTAATAAATTCAGGTAATTGCTACATTTGTATAGAAAATATATTTCAACAAAATATCATGTGGATCACATCAAGACCAACCTGTGGAGTTTGAAATCAGCATTCTCCTGATTTCCTTTTTTAGCTCACCTGTGCACGAAGTGCTCAGGGTGAGTTATTGTGATCGCCCTATGTCCGGCGTCCGTTGTCCGTCGTCCGTCAACATTTTCTCCTCTGTAACTGGTGGGTCAACTGGGATGAAACTTCACAGAAAGCATCCTCTCAATGTCCTCACCAGAATTCCTTAAAATTTTTGGGATCCATGCAGAATTCTGGTTTCCATGGCAACGAAATGAAAAAAACTTCAAAATTCTTAAAAAATCTTCTCCTCCGAAAGTGTCAGGCCGATTTTCAAATTATTTTGTAGAAATGATCCTTGGGTGACCTTCTATCAGATTCCTTCAAGCCATGTTGATTGGTCGAAAAACATGGCCGCCAGGGGGGGGGGGGGGGGGGGGCTATTTTGCCGTATATGGCTATAGTGCAAACTTAAAAAATCTTCTCCTCCAAAAGTGTCAGGCCGATTTTCAAATAATTGTGTAGAAATGTTCCTTGGATGACCCTCTATCAGATTCCTTTAAGCCATGTTGATTGGTCAAAAATTATGGCCGCCAGGGGGGGCGGGGCTATTTTGCCTTATATAGCTATTGTGCAAACTTAAAAAATCTTCTTCTCCAAAAGTGTCAGGCCGATTTTCAAATAATTTTGTAGAAATGTTCCTTGGATGACCCTCTATCAGATTCCTTCAAGCCATGTTGATTGGTCAAAAAACATGGCCAAAAGGGGTCGGGGCTATTTTGCCTTTTATGGCTATAGTGAAAACTTAAAAAATCTTCTCCTCCAAAAGTGTCAGGCCGATTTTCAAATAATTTTGTAGAAATGTTCCTAGGGTGACCCTCTATCAGATTCCTTCAAGCCAAGTCGATTGGTCGGAAACTATGTTCGCCAGATGGCGGGGCTTATATAGCTAAAGTGAAAAAAATCAGGTGAGCGATTCCAGGGCCATCATGGCCCTCTTGTTTGGTGTTTTAAGCCGATTTCAGTATCATTTCATTGTATCTCGGCGACATGTCACTAATTCATGATCCTTGGGTAAACAAACCATTACTAGGCTAAGAAATGTGTCTTGCCCAAGGATACGCCACCATGACCCCACGCAGTGTCTGGGGATCGAAGCCGGTACACCCTGTTTCAAATCCCAGACAATAACTACTCGGCCACGTCGGGTTCCTGCCTACTCTTCTGATAAAGATTTCCCTATCCTACATATTATAGTCATACATGCATCTTGGAAATGTATGAAAATTGTATTGACGAACAACTGACTACCAGTTTGCTATTTAACACTTTCTCACTTGCAGACAATTTCTTAAAAGATTGTGATAAAAGGAGTTATTGCTTATATGAGCCATTTCTCCTTTTGTAACAATGTTTTCAACTTCAATGTATAGAGATGTTCTATATTTTTGCCTTGATGTTTTCAAAGTCGTCTCCTACATATTATTCTATGTATGAAAGGGTTAATAGAAATGGTCACTGATTTCAAAGGTCAGTTTTTAAATGACATTGCTCATAAAATCACAGTACCATTAAGTTATTCTGCACAGGGGTCAATATAAGAATCTATAGATAACAAAACATTTTGAATGCATTTGACGTCATTTTATAAGTTATGGGCTGACAATTGAGTTGGGCCCATAATTTATAAAGGGGAACAGCTTGCAAGGATGTACGTCAGTTTATTGTTTCTCATTGTTGTCATGGAAACAGCTGCTGTCACCAATTGTTATATTTGTTTGTTTTTCGTTTTTAGCTCCACTGGCTGAAAGCCAGTCGCTTATGTCATGGCGAATTGTCCGTCGTGCGTGCGTGCGTGCGTTAACTTTTTCCTTTAAACGACTTCTTCTCCCTAACCACTTGGCCAATTTGGTTGAAACTTCATGGGAAGCATCCTCTCAATGTCCTCTACTAAATTCCTTCAAATTTTTTTGATCCATTCAAAATTCTGGTTTCCATGGCAACCGAAAGAAAAAAATAGTGAGAACTTAAAAAATCTTCTTCTCCGAAAGTGTCAGGCCGATTTTCAAATAATTTTGTAGAAATGTTCCTTGGGTGACCCTTTATTAGATTCCTTCAAGAAATTTTGATTGGGCGAAAAACATGGCCGCCAGGGGGCGGGGCTTTTTTGCCTTATATAGCTATAGTGAAAACTTAAATAATCTTCTTCTCAAAAAGTGTTCAGCAGATTTTCAAATAATTATGTAGAAATGTTCAGTGGGTGACCCTCTATCAGATTCCTTCAAGCCATGTTGATTGGTAAAAAAACATGGCCGTCACAGGGCGGGGCTATTTTGCCTATATGGCTAAAGAGCAAACTTAAAAAATCTTCTCCTCCAAAAGTGTCAGGCCGATTTTCAAATAATTTTGTAGAAATGTTCCTTGTGTGAACCTTAATTAGATTCCTTCAAGAAATGTTGATTGGGCGAAAAACATGGCCGCCAGGGGGCGGGGCTTTTTTGCGTTATATAGCTATAGTGAAAACTTAAAACATCTTCTTCTCCGAAAGTGTTCAGCCGATTTTCAAATAATTTTGTAGAAATGTTCATTGGGTGACCCTCTATCAGATTCCTTCAAGCCATGTTGATTGGTCGAAAAACATGGCCGCCAGAGGGCGGGGCTATTTTGACTTATATGACCATAGTGAAAACTTAAAAAATCTTCTCCTCCGAAAGTGTCAGGCATATTTTCAAATAATTTTGCAGAAACATTCCTTTGGTGACACTCTACAAGATTCCTTTAAGCCATGGTGGTTGGTAAAAAAAATAGCCACCACGGGGCAGGGCTGTTTGGAGATTTTATTTTTGCCTTATGGCCGTGGAGCGATACTGGCCCTCTTGGGCCTCTTGTTTCAATATTAAAGTAATGAACCAAATTGTTTTCTTTGTGTTTAATTTTGTACTTTTTATTTGCAGGTTTATAATTTTTCATAAACCCTTTCTAAAATGCAGATACATTTTACATCTGCAGCAGATGACTTTTTGAAACATTGTGGCAAGAGGAGAATTTATCATGATGAGCACTTTAATTCAGTTCTTTTCAGTAATTATACTTTAATCTTATGTGATTTTTCATATATTTAGCTAGATTTTTAGATCACCTAGAGCCAAAGGCTCAAGGTGAGCTATTCTGATCACTCTGTGTCCGTCGTCATCCGTCGTTAACTTTTAGCTTTAAACATCATCTCCTCCTGAACCGCAAGAACAATTTCCACCAAACATCACAGGAATGTTCCTTTGGTGGTCCTCTTTCAAAATTGTTCAAAGATTTAAATTCCATTAAGAACTTTGGTTGCTGCGGCATCAGAAAGGGGACAAAATGTCCAAACTTTAAAAATCTTCTCCTCCGAATCTGCCGGTCAGATTCAAATATAATTTGGTAGAAATGTTCCTTGGGTGACCCTCTATAAAAATTGTTCAAGGCATACTGATTGGTCGAAAAACGTGGCAGTCAGGCGGCATCAGAAAAGGGGCAAAATTTGAAAATTCCATTTTTATGAAAGTGCTTGTCTGATTTTAAGAAAATATAATACGAATCTTACTTTAATGATCCTCTATTTAATTTGTTTAAGCCGTTTTGATGGGTTACACAATCATAGCAACCAGGCGTCATCACAAAAGGGGTAAATTGAACTTTTAGCTACAAATGACAACCAACTCCTACCATTCCAATAGACCAATTTCCACAAAACAACACAGGAATGTTCCTTTGGTGGTCCTCTTTCAAAATTGTTCAAAGATTTAAATTCCATTGAGAACTTTGGTTGCTGCGGCATCAGAAAGTGAGAAAAATACCCAAATTTTAAAATCCTTTTCCTCCGAATCTGCCTGTCAGATTCAAATATAATTTGGTAGAAATGTTTCTTGGGTGACCCTCTATAGAAATTGTTCAAGCCATACTGATTGGTCGGCATCAGAAAAGGGGCAAAATGACAAAATTTGAAAATTCCATTTTTATGAAAGTGTTTGTCTGATTTTAAGAAAATATAATACGAATCTTACTTTAATGATCCTCTATTTAATTTGTTTAAGCCGTTTTGATTGGTTACACAATCATATCAACCAGGCGTCATCACAAAAGGGGTAAATTGAACTTTTAGCTACAAATGACAACCAACTCCTACCATTCCAATAGACCAATTTCCACAAAACATCACAGGAATGTTCCTTTGGTGGTCCTCTTTCAAATTGTTCAAAGATTTAAATTCCATTGAGAACTTTGGTTGCTGCGGCATCAGAAAGTGAGAAAAATACCCAAATTTTAAAATCCTTTTCCTCCATAATCTGCTTGTGCGATTGCAAGATAATTTGGTAAAATGTTCCTTAAGTGACCCTCTAAATAAACTGTTGAAGCCATATTGATTTCGTTGAAAAACAGAGCAGCAAGGCGGCATCAGGAAAGGTGCAAAATGACAAAAAGTTTATAATTCCATTCTTATTAAAGTTCTTGTTAGATTTCAAGATATAAATGGCCTTTACTGATAAGCTGTTTCTTGAGAAGTGTCCACTCCTTGCAGTTTCATTTGCACTCCTTGATCAAATTTTCGCAGATATTGGCAGTTAAATATTTGCTACTAATTTACTATCAATTAGGTGATCGATTTAGGGCCATCTTGGCCCTCTTGTTTAATGTTGTCTGCTGCAGATTTAATCTCTTTCCCACATACAACAGATCTGCAGCAGACGACTTCAATACATCTATGCAAACATATTGTATGCTTGCAAAAGTTATCTGCTGCAGTTATGTTAATATGTGTCTTTCACTCATATACATGTACATGCTTTTTGACACATCTGCTGCATTCAACTATTTAAAACATTGTGGCAAAAGTAGAAATTGCTCTTCATGAGTGTTCAATGAATGTTCTTTCATGTATAGAGAGTTTCAATATTATAATTAGTCTACATGTATTCAAAGTGGTCTGTTGCAGATTAGTTTGTATGTGGGATAGGGTTGAGTGGGAAAGTGTTCAAAATGTATTCCCTGGTGCTGCTTAGACTCTGGCTAGCGTGACAGTTCAGATTGCCTTAATTCTTTCCACCATATGACACTTTCTGATGTCTCTGCAGCAGATGATTTTTGAAAACATTCTGGCAAATGGAGGTATTGCTCATTAATAAGCAATTTCTCCATTTGCCAGAATATTTTCAACTCATATTTTATAATTATAGTTTAATTTTATGATTTTTTCCATGTATTTGTGGGTATGTTTTGAAAGTTGTCTGCTGCAGATTTGTTGTATGTGTGAAAGGGTTAATTCTTACAGAACACACCTGCAACAAGCTTCTTTTTTGTGTGACAAATGTAAATTTCAAATGAATTTATTTTGATATGCATGTTTATTTTTTCCAGCCTGTAGCACATATAGGACCAAAGCAGTATTCAGACAAACAGAGCCAGGTTTGTAATGTGTGTTTTATAGTCTTAGTTTACCCTTTCTTACATTCAACAAATATACAGCAGGCATCTTTGAAAACATCTATGCAAAACTAGGGAAAATGTCTATAAATGGAAGTTCTATTATTAAATGAAGTTGAATTATTTTTGACAATCTGAGAAATTGCTTTCTCTTTTTGCCACAATGTTTTCAAAATTCGTCTGCTGCAGATGCGTCAAAATGCATTTGCAAGTGGGAAAGGGTTAATAATCTTAGACAGTTAAGGACTTTGCTCTGCAATATTACCTGTATTATTTGACCTATCATTTATTGTGGGCACTCAAAAGAATTGTCTCAGTGAGGATGTCTTAACCCTTTCCCACATACAACAAATCTGCAGCAGACGACTTTGAAAACATACCCGAAAAAGATTGGAAACTCCATTTAAATGAAAGTACAATAATTGAATAGAGTTATAAACATGGTGACAAAAGGAGAAATTACTTGTTTTGAGCAATTTCTTCTTTTGTCGCTATGTTTTCAAAATGTCTTCTGCCTAGGCATCAGAAAGCGTCTATATGAGGGAAAGGGTTAAATTTGTCAAGGGATATTTTATTAATACATCACAAGTATCTTATGGATAACATTTCTAAATTTTTCTGAAATATTTGTATTATGAAGGTAAATGGTGAAGGTAGTTATTTTCCTTATACAATGTAAAACATATGTATTAATTCACCAACTTAATCCTTTCCACATGCAGACACATTTTGACGCATGTACAGTAAACTACTTTTGAAGGCATGGTTGCAAAAGAAGAAATTGTGCATCATGAGCAATTTCTCTTTTAGTCACAGTGTTTGCAATTCTCTTGAATAAATATACTTTCTATATTTCTTCTCGAATGTTTTCAAAGTCATCTGCTGCAGTTTTGTTGTATGTGGAAAAGGGCATGACAAATTACATTGCTTTATTCAGGTGAGAGATTCCAGGGCCATCACGTCCCTCTTGTTTGTAGGTTACTTCTATGTATCTACATGTATTTACAGCTTTCATGTTTTATTTCAGAACTTAGTCAAACTAATATATGAAGCCAGGGACCAGACCAAATCTTCACAGTTTGAATTAGAAGATAATAAACAGAAATTACAGGATGCTCAGGGGGATATTAAGGTAACTTGTTGACTTAGAGTGTAAATAACATAGAAAATACAGCTTCTTTCCTTATCATACTCATTATCTTCAGTTAAACGCTTTCCTACATACAACAAATGTAAGTCTATAAAAATGAAAGTAAAAGTATTAATAGAGTTGAAAATATTGTGATAAATTTCTCATTTTGCCACCATGCTTTGCAAAGTCATCTGCTGCGGACATGACGTGAAAATGTGTCTGCATAAGTGAATGTTTTTTAATGATATATACAGTCGAACCTCTTTAAGCCGGACACTTTGGTTAACAGAGAAAAAAATCCAGGTTGCGAATCTCGTGGATTAACGATTTTGGATAGAAATTTTACCAACGCAAATTTGTCATCTTAGCCTGAAAATAGGAGTCAACGGTAATTATTAACCTCTACATAGCACCGTTTGTCGTAAGCAAAGCTTAATCATGAGATTTACAACAACTGAATAAAATATACGTAAAAATTGTTATAATTTGAAAAATGAACATCAAAGTATACAAATATGGAACAGTTTATTATTTTTTGTCAGACCTGCACTTGTCTCTGGGTCAAAATGTCGAAATTTTAATCTTAAAATCAGTTTAGATCATGTTGACAATTAATGCCTGATTGGCTGCTAGTTTTTGACTGTTAATCAAATTAAACAATGACACACGCTAGCCGATTATGGAACAGCCCTATTACATTGTATACAGTACACAGCTTTTAACTAGGGATGGGACCGAGAACGCGAGTACCCGAGTACTCGGTCGGACGTCCGAGTACCGGTTAACAAAATAGGTACTCGAGTACTCGTAAAAATAAAAATAAAAAGTATGTTAAAGTAAATAAAAAACCTAAAACGTATTGAATCTGTTTTACTTATTGAGTTACTAAAAAAGTCAGTAAATCAGCGATGAAGGGATGAAGGGATATTAAACAAACAGCTAGCACCTATTCGTCTGAAGATAGTACTTAATCCATTTTAATCCACTTTAATTGGCGATTTGATTGCAATCACGAGTCAAATCCGAACAACGTGACAAACAGGTAGTTAGCGATATCTCCAGTCAATTAGCAACCATATGCCAAACAATGCGTCAAACACATAGGGCCGTCGGTTTTTTGCACCATCGTCGCAATCGTGTTGTCATTGTCAACACGTTATAATTGGATAGTTGTAAGAAATACACTTCCATATGATTGGATAAGAACTGTTGCTGTTGAAGTTAAATGATTAGAAAGAACCGTCTTCTATCATTCTTATCTATTCGAACGAAAAGAAAACGACCACAAATACAACCATGCCTCCTGCTAAATCTGCCGTCTGGAAACATTTTAAGCGCACAGCAGATGACAAGTCAGTTAAATGCATACTATGTAGTGCAGAACTCGCTTACAACGGTGGTACCACTAGTATGCACAACCATCTCCGCCTGAAACACACAGAAACTACAGCTCCGAGTCCGACGAAACAACCGTCCATGGCTTATTTGTAAACTCACCAAAGAAAATGTCAACAAACCAGAGAGAGAGTATCACTCAAGCCATTGCCAGTATGATCGTTTCCGACTACCTACCACTTAGTTTTGTAGAAGGTGACGGATTCCGTAGTTTGATGAAACTTGTAGCTCAGTTTCAAAAACAAGTTAAACTAACAATATACGCAGTAAATGGGGACGTATTCACTTTTAGGAAATGTTTTGATAAAGGTCATATCTGTTAGGCGTGTATATATTACGGACACCGGTTTAATTGAAAACCGAAAGAAAACAAAAGCATTCAGATTGTTTATTTATATTTCTTTTTGCATTGACGATAAAGATATTATTTTATTAAATGTATTGTTTATCATTCTTTGTATTGTTTTCCTTTCATCGTTTGACTTGCTTTGATTTTGCGTCTTTAAAGAGATATACAGTCTGCACACAAACCTGTGGATGTTTAAGCCAATAGGTCATTACCATTCCGAGAGACAAGACGTTTGATGACGGAATGAACAAAATGTGATTTCTTGCGAGTACCCGAGTACTCAATCGGAAGAGTTCACGAGTACCCAAGTACTAATATCGGTACTCGTTCCCATCCCTACTTTTAACACATATTGTTAGGACAAACAGACATACTAGAAAACTACTATGACACAAGACAAGATTTACGCAATCAGTATAATCCGGAATAATTGAGAGACCAAAAAACATATACATGTTTGGACTTACGGACTAATGAAGCGGATTTTATGTGTAAATGGTGGATCCATTCCTGATATTTTTTGTCCGGATCCGGAATGCAAATTTTCGTATTAACGGAGAATAATTTAGCATATAAATTCGTTCCTTGAATTTTATGTCCAGAAGGTGATTTTCCAGTTTAACAGCATCCGGTTTAACGAGGTTCGACTGTATAATATTATTTCGATGTACTGGTTCATCACTGTCCATTTCATGATAACATTTCTATTTCAATTATTTTTTTCCACAATATTTTCAAAGGCTGTCAAAAATCTTCTATTTTATCTTAAAATATGGAAAGTCCCTATGTGTAGAGTAATAGTTATTGAATATATTTGAAAATAATATGCTTAATGAATTGTAATTGTTTTCTTAAGTTGTCTGTTGCAGGTGCATCAAAATGTCTCAATATGTGGAAAAGGGTTAACTCAACACACTTATGTAATTGGTTGATATTTAACAAGTATAAAAAAGTCCATATCAAATGCTACAAAAGATAATTCATACGAAATTCACAATTTAAAAACATCATTTTAACACATTCCCATATACAGCATGTTTGCAGTAGAAGACTTTTCGAAAACGTACAGCAAAAATATGTAAACTATTTATCATTGTTATAACATTTTCAGTTGCTTCGAGAACAAATAGCAAGACAGAGAGTGGGTACAACAGATGAGGGAATGAACACCAGGCATTTCCCCGCACATGAGAGAGAGGAGCTGGTACAAAAACTTGAAGCGTCCAGAGAACAGGTAAATCATTATCCCAATATTCATACTTTCTAAGGTGCTGGATGTTGAGGGTTCGATCCCAGGCCAGGCCATATCAAATACTTAAGAAATGGTTGGAATGGTTTTCCCTCCTTGGCATACAAGTGTTTTTAGCATTACAACTGACTTGCTGGTATCAGGATTAATGGACCAGTATTACTGATAAATTACTCAGGAAAGGCAGTTATATTACTGAAAATTGTTGAGAGTGGTGTAAAATACCAAAAAATCAAAAACTCAATTAAAGAGATATATTTTTACCTAGATGTTAGAAAAGTTATCTACTGCAGAATTTCTGTATGTGGGAATGAATAACAGACATTGAACTCGCAAGAGTTCGCTCAATTGAAAATACAAGAAGTTAAAAAATAGATAAACTACAAATTCACAGGATAAAAGTAATTGTGGCTGAAAAATGTCTACATAGAAAGGTGGTAAATTGTCATGAAAACTGTTTGGAGGAGAACTGATGTAAGACAACAGGCAACACATGATTAACTGAATAGGTCGCTGTTATATCTGTATTTTTTTGGAAAGCCGTATTTAACTCCAATCTATCAATTAATACCTATAATTTTTGCAGAAATCTCTATTTTTCGTTCTTGTTTTTATAAAGCAGATGAGTTAAAAGAAATCTGGTTGAAGTAAAAGGATATTTGGACTTTTTAAGCTTGTAAAAATTCTAATATTATTTTTTATAAACATCCCTTGATGTAATTCACATTTAACAGTAGTTTCATGTGCATATTTTTTAACAGTCATACATTAATTATTAGCAAGGATATCTTAACCCTTTCCTACTTATAGACGCATTTTAACGAATTTGAAGCAATTCCTTTAGCCACAATGTTTCAACTTTATTTGATATTTATATTTTCATTTTTAGAGATTTTTCATATTTTGTGTAAATGTTTTCAAAGCTGTCTGCTGCAGATTTGTTGTATGTGGGAAAGGGTTAAGGTTTTCTCATAGGATGACTAAGACCATCATCTGGAGCCTATAAGAGGAATCGGCCTTTTCTGAATGGTTAGTTAGGGGGAAGTTCAATACCTGAGTGCTCATAAGGCAAGACACATTATGCTACCTCAACAAATGTTTGTCACCCAAGAATCATGGATAAGTGTTCTGTAGCTGTTATAAAAACTGAAAAATTGTTGTAAATGGTGTAAAATTAAGAAGCCTGTTTGTTAGCACTTTCTGACATACAATAAATCAGCAGCTTATCATTGATGAAAATATATTGTCAAATATATGTAATATCTGTAAAAATGAAAGTATGTCTTATGAATAGAGTTGAAAGCACTTTGATGAAATGAGAAATTGCTGATCATGAGCAATTGCTGCTTCTTTTGCAATAATGTTTTCAAAAGTCATATGCTTCAGATGAATCAAAACGTGTCTGCATGTTGAAAACATTCAATAATGTTGCTAAGACAGGAATATATATATTTTTTTTTTCCTTTACCATTATAGTATTTACAACTAGAACGAGACTTGCAAACAGTGCTAGATGAGAAAGAAGAATTAGTTACAGAGAGGGATGTATATAAGACGAAATATGAACGGTTAAACCAGGAACTTAACTACATATTGAAAGGAGATGAAAATAGGGTTGTTGACATTGATGCTCTTGTTATGGAAAACAAGTAAGACTATTGATTATCTTCAGATAATCTCTCAATTTGGGTTGGAGTGTCCCAGTTTTTAGCTGATTGTCCTGGTGCCTATATTGGATTGAAACACTTTTAACATTCCCAACATACAACAAATTTGCAGCAGACAACTTTGAAAACATCTTGGTAACAATTTTGGAAAATCTCTTTAAATGGAAAAACTGTTATTGATTATTAAAAATTATTATTATTTTTGATAAGAAGAAATGGCTGATTGGAGGTAGTTTTCTTTTGCCATACAATTTAAAATGCGTTTGATGCAGATGTGGGAAAATGTATCTGCATATGGGGGATGGACTAAATCATACGATCACGTCTCTGACAAAAGTTATATAATTCCAAATTGTATTTCAGGGCAATTTTTTCCCTTTTATGACTGGTTTACCTCCGAAAGCAGTTTGCTTCATTATTTTTGTATTGATCTCAAATATCAAGTAGAGTTTAGGAAAATAATTTATTAATTTACTATATATATGAAAGCGATATCTAGACATCATTTTAGGTTCATGCCAGACATAATAATTTAATACCAGCTATGTTGTCCTGTGACAGCTGTTATTCCATTTGTGCAAGTTATTAAGTCTGCAGACATGTGATCTCTCCCGATATCGGCGGAAGCTCCCGATTTAAAGCCTCATCTTACGCTCTCCTGATCGGGTAACGAAATCTCCCGCCGAAAAATTCCATAAGTTTTACATCATCTAGTAGTGTAAAGCAATATCGACTTTCTGGGTAAAGGTTTAAGTCATGTCGTATGTAAACTACCTGTACACAGTAAAGTGTAAATTTATGACCATACATGACAATCAACCTCTGATTAGTGGATTATCACACTTAGTCTGCCAGGCTGCAGTGAAGAAGTTTCCTCTTCCAGTGGAAGAACTTCTCAAAGAAACATACTTTCACTTCAATCACAGGTTATGGAACGACCCTACCTTTTAAAATCCCATTAAATCCAGAATTATAAACTGTTGATAACCTCTAAAAGTGTAATTATTAACATTGAAAACATCATAGTAAAAGGAGCAGTTGCATCCATTTCTCATTTTGTCACAATGCTATCAAAAGCTGTTTGCTGCAGATGTTTCAAAATTCGTCTGCAAATAGTTAAGGGTCAAATTTTCGCCAAGAAATAAACCACGTCATACAAAAATGGCCTTTTTTTGTCTCTACAACCAGTCAAAATTTATATAAGCCTTTGCAGTCTGATCAGATAATTCTGTTCACCATCGACAGTAGTCACACAAAAGCATCTTCGACTCCGCAAGGAAAGAACAATGACTTTAAATAAACTGACAGTAGGAGTATGAAATATGATTTTGACTTTCAGTGATTTTTAAGGTGGATTTTCATTTGACGTGGCTATTCTGCCCGGGATAATTAGGTCAAGTCAAATCATTGCCTCATATATTATTTTAGCTGAGAAAGGTTACATAAGAGACCAAAATAGTTTAGGCCTCCTGGATAGTGAGTAACCTCACGTGAATTCAGCCAGAAGTAAAAAATGAAAACAATTTTAACACTTGTTTTACGATATTTCTGTCATATTTCCGAAATTGAAATATACAAATACATCTATCAAATGTCATAGAATCAGACAGGAAATATGTTTATATGTCTCTGAATCAGGTAAAATGTTTTCAAATGCTGATGCAGAACGAAGGTTCAGCATACTAAGAATCAAAGTACTGAAAGTACTAGTATCAAATTATTTTGAACATGTATTGGAAAATGTAATTAATAATTACATTTGACCAAGTTTCATGTGCTGTTATTTTTTTATGACTAGTTCTTTTACATATAAACATATTTGTGATATTATACTGAAATATTTTCATGAATAAAATTGAAGTAATAAATGACTATGAAATATTCTTTTCAATTAGCAAATTATTACCTCCTATAATGCAAGTTATACCCTGTTTGATTTGACACTATTTTAGCATCAAATGAAAAGTATTGTGAACGGTCGCAGAAAATCTTGCCGCGAAAAAAAGTTCCCTCTTTGGGACACCAATCTCCCTACCAAGAATACCAAATCTCCCTATTTGGCTTCAGGAAAATATCACATTTCTGGTTGTCCGCTCCATAAAAAGTTACTTCTATCAGTCAACAATTATTTTATTTTTACAGATATTTGCAGGATAGAATGAAACAAATGGAAGAAGAAAAATCAATGGCAATGGCAGCTGTGACTAAATATAAGGTAATCTATAGTGTTTGTTTGTTTAGTTTGATTAGTTAGGTCTGAGTTAAATCCTGTATCCTCACGCTGAAAAAGAAAAAAAAAGGCATATTTTGTTAATCCTTTCCCACATATGACAAATCTTTAAAAGAGGATTTTGATAGTTGTACCCATATCATATATATGGCCAAGCTCTGAAAATGAAAGTACTACTATTGAATAGAGTTGAAACTTTGTGACAAACAGCTCAATTGCTCACTCATTATTAGCAATTTCTCCTTTTGTCACAACGTTTTTAAGACATCTGCTGCAGATGTGTCTGCAACTAGGAAACACTTAAAAAATAGTTATCTCCCTGGAAAAAATGGAAAGCATTGAAGTAAGACAAGAAATTGCTTTTTGCAGGCATATTTTCTTATTTGTATTGCAAACTTATCTACAGCATCTTCTGACATCTTTAATTTATTAGCCCTTAATGGTGCAACCTTCAATGACAGATTAGTAATGGAAAAAGGATGAAATTGTTTGTCTGATCATGTTAATTTTTAGCTCATCTTTTCAAAGAAAAGGCTAGCTATACTACAAGCCTTGGCATTGGTGTTGGTGTCATATCTTGGTTAAGTCTTTTGTACCAATTCACTTTTTAGCTCACCTGTGCACAAAGTGCTCAAGGTGAGTTATTGTGATCGCCCTATGTCCGTCGTCCGTCAACATTTTCTCCTCTGTAACCGGTGGGTCAACTGGGATGAAACTTCACAGAAAGCATCCTCTCAATGTCCTCACCAGAATTCCTTAAAATTTTCGGGATCCATGCAGAATTCTGGTTTCCATGGCAACGAAATGAAAAAACTTCAAAATTCTTAAAAAATCTTCTCCTCCGAAAGTGTCAGGCCGATTTTCAAATAATTTTGTAGAAATGTTCCTAGGGTGACCCTCTATCAGATTCCTTCAAGCCATGTTGATTGGTCGAAAAACATGGCCGCCAGGGGGGGTGGGGCTATTTTTCCTTATATGGCTATAGTGCAAACTTAAAAAATCTTCTTCTCCAAAAGTGTCAGGCCGATTTTCAAATAAATTTGTAGAAATGTTCCTTGGGTGACCCTCTATCAGATTCCTTCAAGCCATGTTGATTGGTTGAAAACATGGCCGCCAGGGGGCGGGGCTATTTTGCCTTTTATGGTTATAGTGCAAACTTAAAAAATCTTCAACATCTTCTCCTCAGTAACCGGTGGGTCAATTGGGATGAAACTTCACAGAAAGCATCCTCTCAATGACCTCACCAGAATTCCTTCAAATTTTTGGGATCCATGCAGAATTCTGGTTTCCATGGCAACGAAACGGAAAAAACTTCAAAATTCTACTTCTCCCTAACTGGTTGGCAGATTTTGAACTTATTATGTAGAAATGTTCCTTGGGTGACTCTCTATCAGATTCCTTGAAGCCATGTTGATTGGTCGAAAAACATGGCCACCAGGGGGGGCGGGGCTTTTTTGCCTTATATGGCTATAGTGAAAACTTAAAAAAATCTTCTCCTCCAAAAGTGTCAGGCCGATTTTCAAATAATTTTGTAGAAATATTCCTTGGATGACCCGCTATCAGATTCCTTTAAGCCATGTTGATTGGTTGAAAATCATGGCCGCCAGGGGGGGCGGGACTTTTTTGCCTTATATAGCTATAGTGCAAACTTAAAAAATCTTCTCCTCCAAAAGTGTCGGGCCGATTTTCAAATAATTTTGTAGAAATGTTCCTTGGATGACCCTCTATCAGATTCTTCAAGCCATGTTGATTGGTCAAAAAACATGGCCGCCAGGGGGCGGGGCTATTTTGCCTTTTATTGCTATAGTGAAAACTTAAAAAATCTTCTCCTTCAAAAGTGTCAGGCCGATTTTCAAATAATTTTGTAGAAATGTTCCTAGGGTGACCCTCTATCAGATTCCTTAAAGCCAAGTTGATTGGTTGGAAACTATGCCCGCCAGATGGCGGGGCTTATATAGCTAAAGTGAAAAAAAAAATCAGGTGAGCGATTCCAGGGCCATCATGGCCCTCTTGTTTGTCAAAATCATTACAGATATTGCTTTGAAACTTACAACACTTATTCACTATCATTACCTCCATCAACAGACAAGAGTACATAACTCTGTAAAGGTTTTTGTAAGAATTATGGCCCTTTTTTTACTTAGAATTTTGGATAAGTTTTTGTACCAATTCACTTTTTTTACAAAACCATTACAGATATTGCTTTGAAACTTACAACAATCTTTCACCATTATAACCACCATCCACAGACAAGAGTACATAACTCTGTCCATGTTTTTGTGAGAATTTTGGTCTTTTTCGACTTAGAATTTTGGGTAAGTTTTTCGTACCCACCCACTTTTTTTCAAAACCATTAGTGATATAGCTTATACACTTACAATACTTATTTACCATCATAACCCTCATCAACAGACAAGAGTACATAACTTTTTTAAGAATGATGGCCCTTTTTCGATTAAGAATTTTGGTTAAGTTATTCATACCAAATCAATTTTCTTCAAAACAATTAGAGATATAGCTTAAACACTTACAAACACCTTTTTACCATCATTACCTCCATCAACAGCCTAGAGTGCATAATTCAGTAAAAGTTTTTGAAAGAATTATGACCCTTCAGGGCTCTCACTAGGCAATTTTTTTTGGGAGAAGTTACTTCTCCCTCCAGGCAATTTAGGAAGAAGTTGGGGGACTTAAAGGAGAAGTGACATTTCTTGTCATTTATATGTGTGTCATAACTGTGACGTTTGGGATACACTGTAACACATCTATTTAAACAAACTTTAATGTTTATTTATTTGATTTTAATAATTATGACAAAGCAAAGGGTCGTTTGAGATACACATCTTTTTAAACAAAATTTAATGTTTATTTATTTAATTTTAATAATGATGACAACCGGTTAAGCTTCCCTGTCAATGTAAACAAAACTTCCAGACCGAGAGGGGAGACGAGTGGTTCACAAATTTCTCGCCAACAATTCAGATGTTAATTGCGGGAAATGTCATTATCATGATATGGCAGAGAAGCATAAAGTAGTCTAATCAATATCTATCAAATAAGCCCTTTCAATGCCCTCAAATTCTGCTTCGGAGTCGAAATTTCGAAAAAATCTCAGCAAAAATTCATTGGCATTCGCCATTTTGGAATCTCGGAAAGTACCTCTTCATAAAGATTGATAACGTATTTATTATTTCAATTATGACCAATCAAATTGAATATTCGGGGAGAAATCCATTAGGAACAAGGCTACATAGATAATGTCTTTTGATTGGTTAATGTCCAGTAGTACGGCCATTATAACAACATTATATTTAAAAAAATATCCTGAAAATCGCTCCTTTTTTAGAAGCCGTATTTTTTATGAAAGCAAGAATCTGTTCAAATTGTTGAAACATATAAGGTTTATTTTGACATTGATCTCATTTAAATCTGATTCGTAGTAAAAAAAAAATAACAGGGGGGGGGGGGGGGGGGGGGGGGGCGTAAGGTTTGATTTGAAAATCGGTTCTTCGTTAAAGCGAATAAGTGTATTCATGATGGTTAATTGGACAATCAGTTCTACGTCATGGTGTGTTTTAAGCAATTAGACTTGTCTGCTTTAAATGGGTTAACATTATCAGTTGTCAATTTCTGATTACATAACTGTGTACTGTATACCGAGAACCGAATTAAGCGACATGGCGTGTGACTGTGATGATTTACATCGTCCGATAACAAAATTGTCGGCAAAGTCTGACAATGTAAGGCGACAACTTCGCTTAAGTTGCCCCCTCGCTAGAGCCCTGATCTTTTTCTACTTATAAAGTACTTTGCTTATAAATTATATGATAAGTACTTCCATATGTTTTCTGTATCACCCAAAAAAGTTTTGTTTTATTGGCAACCACAAAAAAGTCGAGCGCGCTCTCCTCCGACAGCTCTTGTTCAAGAATGTTTTTAAAGTCTCCCGCTGGAGAAGTTGTCCAAAGTTCTGAATGAGGGAAAGGGATTAGAATTGGTTCTTGCATTTTTACAGAGTTTACTGGAGAAGAGGAAGAACAAGGGTTGTATGAAGATAGGACAGTCCCGTGGTGGAGGCATGGTGATATCACAGAAACACGGTAATAATTTAAACTTGTTTTTGAATTGTCTTTCTTAACACTTTCCTACATACAAAAATTCTGCAGCAGGCAATTATGAAAACATATCCAAATCAATGGAATATCTTTGAAAAAGAAAGTAAAATTATCGAATATAGTTGAAAACATGCTGACAAAGTTTTATGAGCAATTTTTGCATTTGCACAATGTTTTTAAAAGTATATTGCTGCAGAGGCATCTGTGTGTAGGAAATGGTAAACCTTTTAGAACATTGTGACCAAAGGAGAAATCTCTCAAAGTGAGCAATTTTCCTTTTTATGCCCCCGGAATCACCGATTCGGTGGGCATCTAGTTTTTGGCCTGTCTGCACGTCTGTCTGCACGTCTGTCTGTCTGTCTGTCTGTCTGCACGAAAAAAACTTTAACCTTAACCACTACTTTTGAACCATAACAGGTACGGCTACCATATTTCACATGTGTATTCCTTGTGACATGACCTTTTTGTCAGTACCAAAATTGTTCACCTTGCGACCTTGACCTTTGACCTAGATGTTGCCATTCTCGAAAAAAACTTTAACCTTGACCACTCCTTTTGAACCATAACAGGTACGGCTACCATATTTCACATGTGTATTCCTTGTGACATGACTTTTCTGTCAGTACCAACATTTTTGACCTGGCGACCTTGACCTTTCACCTAGATGTTGCCATTCGGGGGCATCAGTGTTTCACAAACACATCTTGTTCCACAATGTTTTCATTTCTCTTCAAGAATCATATCATCTTTTATAGGTTTTTTCAATATTTCTGCTTAGATGTATTCAAAATCGTCTGTTGCAAATTTGTTGTATGTGATAAAGGGTTAATTGCAAAAATAGTCAAATATTAATATTGTTTGATTGAATGGTGTTTTACGAATCAGTCATAATCATATGTTAGTCAGGTGATTAAAAGCACTGTGTAAAATTAAATTGTAATCTACTCATATGTTCACTTACCTTTTCTATCATACATTTGCAGAGAATCATTGATAACACTGTGGCAAATGAGAAATTGCTCATAACAAGAAATCTCTCTTTTTGCACAAAATTTTCAACGATTTGAAAATGTTATATTTGTTTATAGAGATTGTCCAAATTTTTGCAAAGATTTTTTACTTTTGTCTGCTGCAATTTTGTTGTATGTGGGAAATGGTTAACATTGAAAATTATTTGCAAAATATGGAAAAAAGCTAGAAATGAAAGTATAATTATTAAATACAGTTGAAATGAAACAATGTGGCAAATTCAGAATTATTCATGGTGACCAATTTCTTCTTATGCCCGTGTCTGTAGGTGGGAATGGGTGAAGTTATTTGGATGAAAATTTTATTCTGAGTGTGTTTGGTTTCAGTTCATGAAGTCCTTACATCTAAAGCAGCAATTGTGCCCACACCACAGGCTATGTCAGATCTACAGGCTTTGGCTGGGGCTTTGTTAGATACAGTTAACGATAAAAATCTAGCCCTGTCACATCAAAGGAAAACAAACAAGTATGTTCTACTCAGGCCTCCGGAAAACCAAAAATGTGCCGGTCTGGACTGATTTTTAACTCGCCGGTTTGATTTCAGTCATAAAACTTGTGTAAAAAAATAGTTCCAGATATTTTCATAAATCTCACTAACACCTTTCCTATATGTCACTTTGTAAACAAGAACACAATCATCTGTAAACATTCAAGATAGTCACTTACCGTGAATTAAACAAGAAACGATCCAATTAACTTTGGCAATAGTGTAATATGATAGATAATGCATTGGTTAATAGTTTCGTGCATCTGTTTAGCCGTTGGCATTTTAGGGAATTTTTGTGAATTTAAATAAATTTGCATAGGTCACATGACCTTTGTAACCTTTCTATGCTAGGTAACCAGAAATAAACATGAAATTCATGTATATTCTTTAGCTCTACTGGCCAAAGGCCAGAAGGGCTTATGTCGTGGCGATTTGTGCGTACATGCGTGCGTGCGTGTGTCCGTCCGTCCGTAAACAATTTCTTGTTAACACAATACAGTCTTCACTTTTGATTGTATCTCAACCAAACTTATACAGTAGTTAGATATCCATGAGAGCTCGGTTCCTTTCGAAAAAAAGCCAGATCCACCCATACATGACTGGATTATGGCCCTTGAAATGGTCAAAATTGCTATAAAAGAGCTTGTTAACACGATACAGTCTTCACTTTTGATTGTATCTCAACCAAACTTATACAGTAGTTAGATATCCATGAGAGCTCAGTTCCTTTCGTAAACCAGCCAGATCCGCCCATGCAAGACTGGATTATGGCTCTTGAAATTGTCCAAATTGCTATAATTGAGCATGTGAACACAATAGAGGCTCTATTTACTATCTGATCTTCACCAAACTTAGATAGTAGTTAAATATTGATGAGAGCTTGGTTCCTTTTGAAACCAGCCAGATCCGCCCATGCAAGACTGGATTATGGCCCATGAAATTGTAAAAATTGCTATAATACAGCTTGTGAACACAAAAGAGCCTCCATTTACTATCCGATCTTCACCATACATACATGCTCTGGATTGAAAATGACCAAAGAACCATACCAGTAGAGCATAGGCCCTCATGGGCCTCTTGTTATGCAAATGCTTCTCTGATTTTAAGAAAATATAATACGAATCTTACTGTAATGATCCTCTATTTAATTTGTTTAAGCCGTTTTGATTGGTTACACAATCATAGCAACCAGGCGTCATCACAAAAGGGGTAAATTGAACTTTTAGCTACAAATTACAACCATCTCCTACCATTCCAATAGACCAATTACCACAAAACATCGCAGGAATGTTCCTTTGGTGGTCCTCTTTCAAAATTGTTCAAAGATTAAAATTCCAATGAGAACTTTGGTTGCTGCGGCATCAGAAAGGGGACAAAATGTCCAAACTTTAAAAATCTTCTCCTCCGAATCTGCCTGTCAGATTCAAATATAATTTGGTAGAAATGTTCCTTGGGTGACCCTCTATAAAAATTGTTCAAGCCATACTTATTGGTCGAAAAACATGGCAGTCAGGCGGCATCAGAAAAGGGGCAAAATGACAAAATTTGAAAATTCCATTTTTATGAAAGTGTTTGTCTGATTTTAAGAAAATATAATACGAATTTTACTGTAATGATCCTCTATTTAATTTGTTTAAGCCGTTTTGATTGGTTACACAATCATATCAACCAGGCGTCATCACAAAAAGGGTAAATTGAACTTTTAGCTACAAATGACAACCAACTCCTACCATTCCAATAGACCAATTTCCACAAAACATCACAAGAATGTTCCTTTGGTGGTCCTCTTTCAAAATTGTTCAAAGATTTAAATTCCATTGAGAACTTTGGTTGCTGCGGCATCAGAAAGTGAGAAAAATACCCAAATTTTAAAATCCTTTTCCTCCATAATCTGCTTGTGCGATTGCAAGATAATTTGGTAGAAATGTTTCTTAAGTGACCCTCTAAATATACTGTTGAAGCCATATTGATTTCGTTGAAAAACAGGGCAGCAAGGCGGCATCAGGAAAGGCGCAAAATGACAAAACTTTATAATTCCATTCTTATTAAAGTTCTTGTTAGATTTCAAGATATAAATGGCCTTTACTGATAAGCTGTTTCTTGAGAAGTGTCCACTCCTTTCAGTTTCATTTGCACTCCCTGATAAAAATTTCCAGATATTTGCAGTTAAATATTTGCTACTAATTTACTATCAATTAGGTGATCGATTTAGGGCCATCTTGGCCCTCTTGTTACTTAGACTTTTTACAGTCCTTCCCAACCATCACAACTATGTAAAAAATCAAGTACGATAACTCTATCCAGCATTTTATGCAAGTTATTGCCCTTTTTGGACTTAGAAATTCTGGTAAAAGTTTTGCATCTACATTTAGAGTGTAATCTCAGTAACAACTTGAAGCATTGTATTGAAACTTTATACAACCTCTCCCAATTTCACAATTATAAACCCAACCAATTACGATAGCTCTATCGTACATATGGTGCAAATTGTTGCCCTTTTTTTAACTTAGAAATTATGGTTAAAGGTTTGCGTGCAACTACATTAAGAGTCCATATCTTAATAACTACTTGATGCATTCCATTGAAACGTTATACAACCCTTCCTCACCATCACACTTATGAAAACAATCAAGTTGAATAACTCTATCCTGCATATAATGCAAATTATCACCCTTTAAGAAATTGTTGATAATGATTTGCATGCAACTACATTAAAGTCCGTTATCTCAGTATCTTAAATAAGCGGTGGAATAGTCGAGCGCGCTGTCCTCCGACAGCTCTTGTTATTGATAGACAAATGGCATTGCACATTCTTATGTAGAAAAACCCATGTGAATATACTAGTGCATAATTTAGCAGTTATCCAAGTGATGCGACTACGGCCAGTTAAATATCTTTGTCCATATTGAAGTGGTTTGTACAGATATGAAAAATTGTCAATTACATATAACTCAAGCATAAATTGGGCTACATGAATCCTATGTTTCGACAAGGGTATAGGAATAGTGGAGCTATATTTATAGGTTGCAGTTACATCTATATGACACACAGGTGGCCAGTTAAGACTGATGCATATGCACCCTAGGTAGATCAGTAAGAACCCTAAACACCCATAAAGGAAAAGATGTATTTCAAAACAAGTCAGGAATAGAGTTAGTTCAAGACAAACACTGTATTCTCAAATGAAATGCAAAAAAGACATTTTAATGTCAGACATATTGTGAAGAACTTTGAAGATACATGCATCAAAGGAATGGCATATACGTATAAATTCATTAAAATCCGTATCAAATCAAGGCAGCTTAGCACATTATCCTCCCATCATCCGTCTGTCTGTCTGTCTTACAGTCACACTGACATTATGTTCAAACACTTAGTTAATAATGCTATTAGTTTGGCATGTTAAAGGATGAATATTAATAAGAACTTGATATTTCAGAATTTTAGGCAATAGAGTGGCTGAACTAGAGAAAAAAATTAAAACTCTTGAGGTAGCGGGACTCTGGAATGTTTCAGGTCAGTAAAATTGATTAAAACTTGTTTTGTTTGATTTTTATATGCCGATATTAATCATCTGTGGAGGCTTGTGACGGCAGGTGGCATCAACATGTTGTCAAACAGTTTTCATCAGATCTTCTTCAACCAACCAAATGTCTCAAGGCACTTTTGAAAAATGGGATGTATTATGGCGAGGCGCTGTCGGTCCGTCCATCCAATTTGGTCCGGCCTACTCCTCCTACACCGTTTAAGATATTGATGCCAAACTTGGTAGAAATAATCACCAGCACATGATATTGTGTGCCCTCAAAAAGGAGGTAACTTCTAATCTATTTCCCAGAGTTATGCCCCTTTTTAAACTTGAAAAATGTTGTCAGGCCTACTCCTCCTACACCGTATAAGATATTGATGCCAAACTTGGTAGAAATAATCACCAGCACATGATATTGTGTGTGCTTAAAAAGGAGGTAACTCCGTACCTATTTCCTAGAGTTATGCCCCTTTATAGACTTAAATTTTTTCCAAAATTCACATTTCCTTCAATATCTCTAGAACTGTTACAGATATTATTTTGAAAATTTATATTTGTGATTTGTATCACAAGACAACATCACATACCAAGTTCCATAAATGTGACTGTTACTTTTGACAAATAATTACCCTTTTTTAGACTTATAAAATTTCCGAAAATTCATATTTCCTTAAATATCTTTTGCCTCAAAACTTAAATATTATTAAATCATCAAATATTATTAAATCATCTGAAGCCAAGTTGATAACCAAGTCCCGTTACTGTCACTTTTGTTTTCGACAAATTATTACCATTTTTATAAACACGTTTAGATATAGATAAATGGATAACCAAAATAGTGTCAATTTATCAAGAAAATTGCCAAACTTTTTGTGACACAGCATTTCAACCATAACTGTACTGCTACTACATGTGACACTACAATTGTCCAGCATTTAGAATCTTCAGACTGCCCATAACCTGACCTGCATCTAAACACTGGTATATACTATAAGTCTGTTAACATATTGATAATTGGGTCAATCTACCAAAAGTGTTGTTTTATCCTTTTCTGCACTCTAGAGGCCACATTGGTTAAGTGATGTATGTTTTATTGCTTTAACTTTGAATGCATGCTTAAAAATCATACGATCAATGAGTATCTTAAAAGGCATTACTCAAATCAATTTTTAGCTCTACTATGAGAGCTTTACTACTCGCCCCAGCGTCGGCGTCCGGTTAAAGTTTTAGGGCAAGTTGGCATTTTCATTCATAAGTATTTGTGCTAGGGCTTTCATATTTGGAATATAGTTACATCTTATACCTTTCTTCACATTGAATGCTGTAGGTACTGATTGTGACCTTCTTTTAGGGGTAAAAAACATGATTTTGGGTGGTTAAAGTTTTAGGGCAAGTAGGAATTTTCATTTATTTTTAACTTTTTCTCAATAAGTACTTGTGCTAGGTCTTTCATATTTGGAATATAATTACATCTAATACATTTCTTCATATTGTATGCTTAAGATGCTGAGTTAGAACTTCTTTTTGTGGTAAAAGACATGATTTTGGGTGGTTAAAGTTTTAGGGCAAGTTGACATTTCATTTGATTTTTTAATTTTTCTCAATAAGTACTTGTGTTAGGGCTTTCATATTTGGAATATAATTACATATAATACATTTCTTCACATTGTATGTTGAAGATGCTGAGTGATGCTGAGTGTGACGTTTTGGGGGTAAAAACATGATTTTTGTTTGATTTTGAGAATTATAGATTATAGATAAATTCATAATTTTTGGTTACGTTCCTTTCTTTTTGTGATCATTCATTTATCAAATATAATTCTTCAACATAAAAATTGGGTTTTGGTGTCAAACATTTGGAAAACTTTTTTTCAAGCTCACCTCAACGTTAAAGTTTCATCGTTCAAATCACTTCATACTTCACACATTTGTTAAGGACCATCGTACAATTAGGTTAGATAACTCCATTGTATCCTAAAAATGGAGTTATAGCCCTTGATTGACTTAGGAAATTTGATTTTTAAATTATATATATTTAAATGCATGTTCTATTCAGTTGCTTTTACATATAGAGTATATAATGTGATTTAATAGTACTGTACTTAAGTGCAATATAATGAAATAGTGCTTTATGTGAAAAAGCGGCATATAGTCGAGCGTGCTGTCCTATGACAGCTCTTGTTATTACAAATTATGACACTTTCCTAAACTATGCCCCTTTCATGAGTATGAACTTCCTTTAGTGATAGTTCTAATTTGTGAATGCATGGAGTACCATTCATAAGCCCTAACCTTCCTGACAGGCGTATTTTGTGGCAATTTGGTACTCTTGTTATCTGATCTTCACTAAGCTTGGAGAACATACTGTGGGCATAACAAATTCATAACCAGCCAAATAGCCTATTTGGATGATGGCCGCCACACGGTCAAATTTTGCTTCTTTTTTGCTCTGTTTCATTTTGTATCCATCCTTCATGAAATGTTGTCAGTGCATATTTCTTATACTGTCAGATTTACATATCACAAGAGGTTTTGTCATGTACTCAAATTAGGTACAGGCGAACCTCGTTAATCTGGACACTTTGGTTACCAGAGAAAAAAGTCCGGATTGCGAATTTTCCGGATTAACAATTTAGAAATTTTACCGGCGCAAAATTGTCATCTTAGCCTGAAAATAGGAGTCAATGGTTCGGACCCAATATTATGATTATAGTTGAGGTGAATTCAAATAGTTAAAAATTTGCAAACTGTCAGTTCGATTTTTTTTCTCTTCAAGTTTTACCTCTAGATTGCACCATTTGTCGTAAGCGAAGCTTAACCATGAGATATACAAAAACTGGATAATATATACGTAAACAATGTTATAATTTGAAAAATGAGCATCAAAATATACAAATATGGAACACCTTATTATTTTTAGTCAGATCTCCACTTGTCTCTGGGTCAAAATGTCGAAATTTTAATCTCAAAATCAGTTTATATCATGTTGGCAATCAACGCCTGATTGGCTGCTATTTTATGACTGCTAATTAAAGTAAACAATGACGCTAGCCGATTATGGAACAGTCCTATTACATTGTATACAGTACCCAGCTTTTAACACATATTGTTAGGACAAACAGACATACTAGAAAACTATGACACGCAACAAGATTTACGCAATCAGTATAATCCGGACTAATTGAGAAAAAAAAATACATATACATGTTTGGACTTCCGGACTAATGAAGCAGATTTTATGTGTAAATGGTCGCTCCGTTCCCGATATTTTTTGTCCTGTTCCGGAAGACGAATTTCCGTATTAACGGAGAATAATTAAGCATACAAAATCCGTTCCTTGAATTTTATGTCCGGTTTGCGAATTTGCCGGATTAATGGCGTCCGGTTTAACGAGGTTCGACTGTAACTGTAAATTTAAACTTGACTACAAATTGTCTATAACTCTTTTTTTCTTCTTCCTCTTTGCCTACTAAATCTTGTTTGTATTTGAGGTATGGGCTACATAAAGAATTACTGAACCTTTTTACAGGCCATGGTCCAATTCATCTAGAGAAGTTACTGCAGGAATGTAATGATATGAAAACTTTGATACCGGAGAGGGTCTTCCACCAGTGTGAGTCGGACCAACAGTCGGTGTCAGATGATGAGAAGGATAGTGAACTAGGCAGTGTGACACCTCTAGATAGGTATGTTTCGTTTATTTGTATTGTGTTGGTCGCTGCTTTCAACAATGTTTCAGTTATATAACAGCGTTTCCTGGTTAAGTTACCGGTACTTCTTTTGCATTCATCCTGACACAAACAAGTCAGCTGTAATGCTAACTCAACAATCATGAGCTCCAAGGAGGGTATGAAGAAGTAGAAGAAGACGCAAGCACAGGGATGAAGATGTTTACAGAGTTGACAATAACCAAGCTCTTCTTGTGAAGCGACTACTGACAGATCTGAACCTTTTAAAGCTCATCCTGTCCAGGCCTCATCCTAGGAGAGTTGATCCTTGTTGTTGGCGTTTGTGAATCGATCCAGGCAACTTATGTTATAGGCAATCATGGTAATAATGTTTTTCCCTTCCTGGGGCTCACGATTATTGGGTTATTATTACTTCTTGTATCAGATTAAACACCATGATAGCCTATAGCTTAAACATTGGCGAAAACAACATAAAACAGACAGATCTGAACCTTATAAAGCTCATTCTTTCTAGGGCTCATCCTAGGAGAGATGATCCTTGTGAAAATAGCATAAAACACATGACAAACAAACAAATTCTTTAAAGTCAGATCCTGATCTTTCATGTTTACCATGCTCTAGAAGTACACACATGGTCTTTACTTGATGCATCTAGGAAACAATTATTGCAAAAAACTCAAAAATACTCTACAACGCGCTATTTGATAATAGTTGCGATATTTTTTTAAAACAGGTTTGTCCTTTTTGTGGCGATTGATTTGACAATCGCCACAATGCTAACAGAAACAACAACAACGAAAAATATTTACATAGTCGGTTTTGAACAATCGGTTGATATTCTTTTTCCTTACTGCAAACTAATTTACTCACATCCGTTATAGTTCCATCATTGATGCAGAGACATGATTAATAATAATTATGTAAGTGCTACTTTGGTACCGGATTCTTACTAATATTTGAGTTTTATCAAGACATTATCTACATAGAGTTAAAATATGTAAATATTATCTTCATCATGATTGGGCAGATAATAAATATCATTGCGCATTCTATCTGCCTTGCAAATACCGGTAACTCTGATGATACTCAAATCTGGAAATTCCAAAAGGTTCTATAAATAGCTCGCGAGACTGCATGGTTATCTTAATATTATAAACGCGTTATTGTGTAGTTGTTTAAATATAATATAATTAAGCGTCTAGATGATAAGACTGGTTTACAAAGGTTTAAAGGACACACAATGTCAGTGTGTACACACGTTATGTATACACGTCTGCACGTTCTAGAGTCAATTAGCAATCAATGCTGAAAGTGTAGTCTGATTTAGTTTGGAGATCGAGCATTATAATATATGCCTATATTTTTATAAATTGAACAGTTTGGCAAATAGTGAAATTGTGCTTTTTGAGCATGTTTTGTGTTTGTTTTTGCACTCACATTATTCGAAGCAGTTTAACAACCTCAGAGACATATAAATACACTGTGTTTATATGTCTCTGACAATCCTCAATCATGCAATGTGAAGGGACTAAATTGAACAGACCTGTTTAATATCGGACATCATTGAAACAAACACCAAACTAATGGATACTGTTTTCTCTCTTTTCTTGATAATTTAGTCATTTCTAAAGTGTAAAAAATATTTTATCTTAATATGGCCTAGCGACATGGTGATGAACATGTGATTACCCGAACAATTTAGTTTACAAATAGCCATTCTAATGAGCTAAAACGGTAGTCTATCGAATACCAACTAGATTTTTCATAACTTTGGAATGGCCTAATTTTGAACACATCATGACCAATTTTAGAACGTAACTAAAAAATCACCAAGACAACAATCTGGCAAACTAACATTATTCTACTGTCAAAAGATGCAGGGTTGATACATTCTCAAATTTACCCGCACCAGAGTCATCGCAAGCCCTACGCCTATATACTGCTTGTTACTTTGCAGGATTTTCCATACGATCGCCACTACAGTGCCATTGGCGCTTTGATTTCTAGTGAGGAGGCTATTTTTTTCTCATTTAACCCATTCCCACACATTGACGCATCTGCAGCAGGCTATTTTTGATAACATTGTTGCCAAAGGAGAAATTGCATATTCAATCAGTGTTATTATGTCTCCCCCATTACATGGGGGTGACATATTGTTTTTGCCCGTTCCGTCCGTCCTTCCGTCTGTCACACTTGTTTCCGCTCAATTACTGAAGAACACTTGGGCGTAGGAACTTCATACTTGGTATGCAGGTTGGTCATGACCAGTAGCTGACCCCTATTGATTTTGATAACAGAAGGTCAAAGGTCAAGGTCATGGTGACCTTGTGAGGTAAAAAATGGTTTCCGCTCAATAACTGAAGAACGCTTTGGCTGAGGAACTCCATACTTGGTATGCAGGTTGGCCATGCCTAGTAGAAGACCCCTATTGATTTTGAGGTCAGTACGTCTAAAGTCAAGGTCACAGTGACCATGAGCTTGAAAGGTCACAGTGACAATGAGCTGATAAATAGTTTTTGCTTGGGCCCAGGAACTTCATACTTGATGTGCAGGTTGGTCACCACCAGCAAATGACCCCTATTAATTTTAAGGTCACTATGTCAAAGGTCAAGGTCACATTGGTCAAGGTCACATCCGTCGCACTTGTTTCCGTTCAATACATGAAGAACGCTTGGGCATAGGATCTTCATACTTGGTATGCAGGTTGATCATGACCAGTAGATGACTCCTATTGATTTTGATGTCAGAAGGTCAAAGGTCAAGGTCATGGTGACCTTGTGAGGTAAAAAATGGTTTCCGCTCAATAACTGAAGAACGCTTTGGCTGAGGAACTCCATACTTGGTATGCAGGTTGGCCATGCCTAGTAGAAGACCCCTATTGATTTTGAGGTCAGTACGTCTAAAGTCAAGGTCACAGTGACCATGAGCTTGAAAGGTCACAGTGACAATGGGCTGATAAATAGTTTTTGCTTGGGCCCAGGAACTTCATACTTGATGTGCAGGTTGGTCACCACCAGCAAATGACCCCTATTAATTTTAAGGTCACTATGTCAAAGGTCAAGGTCACAGTGGTCAAGGTCACATCCGTCGCACTTGTTTCCGCTCAATAACTGAAGAACGCTTGGGCATAGGATCTTCATACTTGGTATGCAGGTTGATCATGACCAGTAGATGACTCCTATTGATTTTGATGTCAGAAGGTCAAAGGTCAAGGTCATGGTGACCTTGTGAGGTAAAAAATGGTTTCCGCTCAATAACTGAAGAACGCTTGGGCCGAGGAACTCCATACTTGTTATGCAGGTTGGCCATGCCCAGTAGAAGACCCTATTAATTTTGAGGTCAAAGTCAAGGTCACAGTGACCTTGAGCTGAAAGGTCACAGTGACAATGAGCTGAAACATTGTTTTTGCTTAATAACTGTATAATGCTTTGGCCATGGAAGTTAATACTTGGTGTGCAGGTTGGTCACCACCAGTAGATGACCCCTATTGATTTTGAGGTCACTAGCTTAAAGGTCAAGGTCATGGTAACCTTCAGCTGAAAAATGGTTTCCTCCCAATAACTAAAGAATGCTTATGTTGAGGAACTTCATACCTGGTGTGCAGGTTGGTCCTAACCAGTAAATGACCTTTATTGAATTTGTTTGATTTTGAGGTCACAAGGTCAAATGTCGAAGGTCACAATAACCTTCAGCTGAAAAATGTGTTTTACTCAATAACTCAAGAACGCTTATACCCAGGAACTTCATACTTGGTGTGCAGCTTGGTCCTAACCTGTAGATGACCTCTATTGATTTTGATGTCAGTAGGTCAAAGGTCAAGGTCGCGGTGACCTTTGGCTGAAAAATGGTTTCCGCTCAATAACTGAAGATTGTCACTGTTGCTTCATCTCAAATGACCCCTATTGATTTTGAGGTCACTAGGTCAAAGACCAAGGTCATGGTAACTCTCAGCTGAAAAATGGTTTCCGCTCAATAAATGAGGATTGTCACTGTTGCTTCATCTCCAGTCCAAAACTAAAAAATTCATCTCCATCATTTCTGTTCCTCCCCTACGACCACACAAATGGGGAGACAAGCGCTTTTTAGCTCACCTGTGCACGAAGTGCTCAGGGTGAGTTATTGTGATCGCCCTATGTCCGGCGTCCGTTGTCCGTTGTCCGTCGTCTGTCGTCCGTCGTCCGTCAACATTTTCTCCTCTGTAACCAGTGGGTCAACTGGGATGAAACTTCACAGAAAGCATCCTCTCAATGTCCTCACCAGAATTCCTTAACATTTTTGGGATCCATGCAGAATTCTGGTTTCCATGGCAACGAAATGAAAAAAACTTCAAAATTCTTAAAAAATCTTCTCCTCCGAAAGTGTCAGGCCGATTTTCAAATTATTTTGTAGAAATGATCCTTGGGTGACCCTCTATCAGATTCCTTCAAGCCATGTTGATTGGTCGAAAAACATGGCCGCCGGGGGGGGGGGGGGGGGGGGGGGCGCTATTTTGCCTTTAGTGCAAACTTAAAAAATCTTCTCCTCCAAAAGTGTCAGGCCGATTTTCAAATAATTTTGTAGAAATGTTCCTTGGGTGACCCTCTATCAGATTCCTTCAAGCCATGTTGATTGGTTGAAAAACATGGCCGCCAGGGGGTGGGGCTATTTTGCCTTTTATGGTTATAGTGAAAACTTAAAAAAATCTTCAACATCTTCTCCTCAGTAACCAGTGGGTCAATTGGGATGAAACTTCACAGAAAGCATCCTCTCAATGACCTCACCAGAATTCCTTCAAATTATTGGGATCCATGCAGAATTCTGGTTTCCATGGCAACGAAACGAAAACTTCAAAATTCTTCTCCTCCCAAATTGGTTGGCAGATTTTGAACTTATTTTGTAGAAATGTTCCTTGGGTGACTCTCTATCAGATTCCTTGAAGCCATGTTGATTGGTCGAAAAACATGGCCGCCAGGGGGGCGGGGCTTTTTTGCCTGATACGGCTATAGTGAAAACTTAAAAAATCTTCTCCTCCAAAAGTGTCAGGCTGATTTTCAAATAATTTTGTAGAAATGTTCCTTGGATGACTCTCTATCAGATTCCTTTAAGCCATGTTGATTGGTCAAATATTATTGCCGCCAGGGGGGGGCGGGGCTATTTTGCCTTATATAGCTATAGTGCAAACTTAAAAAATCTTCTTCTCCAAAAGTGTCAGGCCGATTTTCAAATAATTTTGTGGAAATGTTCCTTGGATGACCCTCTATCAGATTCCTTCAAGCCATGTTGATTGGTCAAAAACATGGCCACAAGGGGTCGGGGCTATTTTGCCTTTTATGGCTATAGTGAAAACTTAAAAAATCTTCTCCTCCAAAAGTGTCAGGCCGATTTTCAAATAATTTTGTAGAAATGTTCCTAGGGTGACCCTCTATCAGATTCCTTCAAGCCAAGTCGATTGGTCGGAAACTATGTCCTCCAGATGGCGGGGCTTATATAGCTAAAGTGAAAAAAAAAATCAGGTGAGCGATTCCAGGGCCATCATGGCCCTCTTGTTTAAAAAAGCAATCTCTAGTTTCTGTTTACATTTATTGCCACTCATTTATCAATATTCAGTATAGACGAGTGAATAGATACTGTACATAATAACGTGTCTTAAATCAGGGGTGTTTATACAGACTTTAGGAATTCAGTTGGCTTAGGTTAATTAGTGGAACTCATTATGCTTCATTGTTTGTTTATTTTTTCAGCGAACCTACTAGTCCAGAACCTAGTCCAACACACACTGCCAAAATTCCAGACCATTTGCAGCTCGGAGATTTGGACCTACTACCTACGAAAGAGGTGACATGTAAGCCAGTATGTGAAGAAAGCAATACAGAACACATGACAAATGATGCTGTTAAAACATCCCAATCTCCTTGTAAGTACATGTACATGTGTATATACAAAATATTTTACAGATAGTTCTTGGTTCTTTTTCCTTTGATTAGAATGCAAGGAAATCTTAAGACATATTACTTTTTTCAATTGTTTACAGACTTAAAAAATGGAAGTTATGGCTTTAAGAAGGATTATAAAGGAAAGTGATAAAAAGTTTCTTTACCCTTTCCCACATACAACATATAGATCTGCAGCTGTCGACTTTGAAATGATTAAGTCCAAAATATAGGAAATCTCTATAAATGCTTGATTAGTGTTGAAATCATTGTAGCAAATAGAGACATTTTTCATCATGAGCTATTTATCCTTTTGCCATAATCATTTCAAACGGCGTATGCTACAGAGGCATCAGAAAATGTCTATCTGGGATAGGGTTAATCTATTCCCATTTTGAAACAAAAATGCAATGGATGGTTTCGCCACTTCTTTAAATATATCAGTAGGAATCTCTATTTCATTTATTTTTCAGATGATGTAGACAGCTTAGATAAACATTCCATAAGTCATGCTGTTCCAAATAAAACAAGCTTTCAAAGTCATGCATCAGGTAAAAGGGCATCTTCGGGATACTCTGAACTCGCATATTTAAGTTCTTCCAGCTTTGATGATGGGCTGAACATTGACAGTGTAGATCTTTGTGATACTTCAAAAGAAGTGGATGCGAATGGTGGTGAGTCAGAAACTGTTAAAGAGGACATTAATGATGACAGATATGACTCAGCCGATAAGAAGAGTAAAGCTTTAGAAAATGATTCTGAAGGATATGATCTGAGTGCAGACTGTAGTGTTCATGTATATAATGAAGATTCAGTAGATGACATTAATGGTGAAGAAGAAGAAAAGGAAATTGATGAAGTGAATAAAAGTTTGGATCTGAATCTAGATGGTAGGGGTTGTGATGAGGTAAAAAACGATTTTCAGGCTGATGGAGATGCCGAATCATTTTACAATGCCAAAACAGGGATACATGTAAATGGTAAGGATTACAGTCGTGCCAACGAACTTTATGATGGTGGTGAAAAAGAGTTTTGTGAAGAGGAAGAATGTACTGAAACATCAGAAAAGATTGGTTTGCTTGTTGAAAGCATGGCTCACAAGATGTGCAATATATCTCATAAAACTATTCATAAAATGGATTCCACGGAAACAGGCGGGGATAGCTTAAAGGAGTCTGATGATTCTGCTGGTAGTAAACTGCTGCAAGAGACAGATGATAAATCAGACAAGAATACAACAGCTGAAGATGAACCACATAATGTAGAATGCTAGTTTTGTTAATGCTGTTGAAATCTTTTTCACCATACAGACACATTTTGACACACTTGTAGCAGATGACTTTGGAAAACATTGTCAAAAGGAGAAATTGCTCATGATGAGCTTTTTCCTCTTTTGCCACAATGTATTCAACTCTATTCAATAATAATAATTTAATCTATGGAGACTTTTCATTTTTTTGCCAAATTCTTTTCAAAGTCATCAGCTGCTGATTTATTTGTGGGAAAAGGATAACAATGCGAAGTACAGGTACATGTTGATACAATATATTAAAACCTACAACAACCTTCGAGGCTTGACCTTCTCATAATTCTCTTTGTATACTCAAGTTTAAGTACAATTTAATCCCTAGTATGTGTTTTGTTTATCAATTGTTATAAATAACAGTTTTTCATGTTGCTGATGACATTTCATGCATCATAGATCTGATTTGCAGTTTTTAGCTCCACTGGCTGAAAGCCAGTCGAGCTTATGTCATGGCGAATTGTCCGTCGTGCGTCCGTGCGTGCGTGCGTGCGTTAACTTTTTCCTTTAAACGACTTCTTCTCCCTAACCACTTGGCCAATTTGGTTGAAACTTCATGGGAAGCATCCTCTCAATGTCCTCTACTAAATTCCTTCAATTTTTTTTGATCCATTCAAAATTCTGGTTTCCATGGCAACCGAAAGAAAAAAATAGTGAGAACTTAAAAAATCTTCTTCTCCGAAAGTGTCAGGCCGATTTTCAAATAATTTTGTAGAAATGTTCCTTGGGTGACCCTTTATTAGATTCCTTCAAGAAATTTTGATTGGGCGAAAAACATGGCCGCCAGGGGGCGGGGCTTTTTTGCCTTATATAGCTATAGTGAAAACTTAAATAATCTTCTTCTCAAAAAGTGTTCAGCAGATTTTCAAATAATTATGTAGAAATGTTCCGTGGGTGACCCTCTATCAGATTCCTTTAAGCCATGTTGATTGGTAAAAAAACATGGCCGTCACAGGGCGGGGCTATTTTGCCTATATGGCTAAAGAGCAAACTTAAAAAATCTTCTCCTCCAAAAGTGTCAGGCCGATTTTCAAATAATTTTGTAGAAATGTTCCTTGTGTGAACCTTAATTAGATTCCTTCAAGAAATGTTGATTGGGCGAAAAACATGGCCGCCAGGGGGCGGGGCTTTTTTGCGTTATATAGCTATAGTGAAAACTTAAAACATCTTCTTCTCCGAAAGTGTTCAGCCGATTTTCAAATAATTTTTTAGAAATGTTCATTGGGTGACCCTCTATCAGATTCCTTCAAGCCATGTTGATTGGTCGAAAAACATGGCCGCCAGAGGGCGGGGCTATTTTGACTTATATGACCATAGTGAAAACTTAAAAAATCTTCTCCTCCGAAAGTGTCAGGCATATTTTCAAATAATTTTGCAGAAACATTCCTTTGGTGACACTCTACAAGATTCCTTTAAGCCATGGTGGTTGGTAAAAAAAATAGCCACCACGGGGCAGGGCTGTTTGGAGATTTTATTTTTGCCTTATGGCCGTGGAGCGATACTGGCCCTCTTGGGCCTCTTGTTTATTAGCTCTACTGGCTCTACTGGCCAAAAGCGTGGTGTCCGTCGTGCTTGCATTCCGTGCATCCGTAAACAATTGCTTGTGAACGCGATACAGTCTTCAGTTTTGATTTGCAAACCAGCCAGATCCTGGACTGGATAATGGCCCTTAAAATTGTCAGAATTGCTATAATAGAGCTTGTGAACGCTATAAAGTCTTCAGTTTTAATTGTATCTCAATCAAACTTATACAGTAGTTAGATATCCATGAGAGCTCGGTTCCTTTCGCAAATCAGCCAGATCCGCCCTTGCGGCGTGGTTGTCTGGTTAAGGTTTTTTAGCTCTACTGGCCAAAGGCCAGAAGGGCTTATGTCGTGGCGATGTGTCCGTCGTCCGTGCGTCCGTGCGTCAGTGCGTCCGTAAACAATTTCTTGTTAACACGATACAGTCTTCACTTTTAATTGCATCTCAACCAAACTTATACAGTAGTTAGATATTTATGAGAGCTCGGTTCCTTTCGAAAACCAGTCAGATCCGCCCATGCATGACTGGATTATGGCCCTTGAAATGGTCAAAATTGCTATAAAAGAGCTTGTTAACACGATACAGTCTTCACTTTTGATTGTATCTCAACTAAACTTATACAGTAGTTAGATATCTATGAGAGCTCGGTTCCTTTCCTAAACCAGCCAGATCCGCTTATGCAAGACTGGATTATGGCCCTTGAAATGGTCAAAATTGCTATAAAAGTGCTTGTTAACACGATACAGTCTTCACGTTTGATTGTATCTCAACCAAACTTATACAGTAGTTAGATATCCATGAAAGCTCGGTTCCTTTCGAAAACCGCCATGCATGACTGATTATGGCCCTTGAAATGGTCAAAATTGCTATAAAAGAACTTTTTAACACGATAGTCTTCACTTTTGATTGTATCTCAACCAAACTTATACAGTAGTAAGATATCCATGAGAGCTCGGTTCCTTTCCTAAACCAGCCAGATCCGCCCATGCAAGACTGGATTATGGCCCTTGAAATTGTCCAAATTGCTATAATTGAGCATGTGAACACAATAGAGGCTCCATTTACTATCTGATCTTCACCAAACTTAGATAGTAGTTAAATATTGATGAGAGCTTGGTTCCTTTTGAAAACCAGCTAGATCTCCGCCCATGCAAGACTGGATTATGGCCCATGAAATTGTAAAAATTGCTATAATACAGCTTGTGAACACAAAAGAGCCTCCATTTACTATCCGATCTTCACCATACATACATGCTCTGGATTGAAAATGACCAAAGAACCATACCAGTAGAGCATAGGCCCTCATGGGCCTCTTGTTGTTCAGCTCAGCTTTTTTTCTGTTTTCTATCAGTCGAGCGTCTGTGCCGTACGTTCTTGTTTTTACACAGCACCAATTATTTTGGCCAAGCAATTTTTACCCTCAAAAACTCTTTTTAACCATTAACAAAAAATATTTTTCACTAATGTATTTAAACTAGATCTGAAAATTTAGGTTGTCATTCCTTCACATTTTCATATATTGACATATAGCATTATGTTTCTTCAAACTGGTTGATCATTGGTCTGATCAGGTATTTGATTCTGAGTAACAAATTATGATCTAACTGGAAAACTAAGCATTTAATTGATAGAGTTGAAAATGGATAAATTGCTTATGTTGTGCAATTTCTCCTTTCCCACAATGTTTTTAAAAGGTTAACTGCTGCATAGGTGTTGAACATAGTATTTATCAGGAAGAAGTCTACACAATTGTTTTTAACTAAAATATATACATTGTTTAATGCATATCAACTTTCAATGCCGCTGAAGCAGATAAATCTTAACCCTTTCCCACATACAAAAGCATTCTGACGCCTTTGCAGCAGACAATTTTTGAAAACATGGCAAAAGGAGAAATTGCTCATCATGTACAATTTCTTGTTTTTTCCACAAGTTTGCAACTTCATTCAAAATTGTTCTTTCATTATGAGACAATTTTCATATTGTTTACGTAATGTTTTCAAAGTCTGCTGCATATTTGTTTTAAAGTGGAAAAGTGTTTAAAGTAATATCAAAGATCGAGAAATTGTTCAAAACCAGCAATATCTCTTTCCATATCTAATTTACATTTTCAATTTTTTAGAGGTTACACCTTTTTTTAGCTCACCTGAGCTTTGCTCAAGGTGAGTTATTGTGATCGCCTTTTGTCCGGCGCCGTGCGTGCGTCAACTTCTTCTCCTCAGTAACCACTGGGTCAATTTGGATGAAACTTCACAGAAAGCATCCTCTCAATGACCTCACCAGAATTCCTTCAAATTTTTGGGATCCATGCAAAATTCTGGTTTCCATGGCAACGAAACCGAAAAAACTTCAAAATTCTTCTTCTCCCAAATTGGTTGGCAGATTTTCAAATAATTTTGTAGAAATGTTCCTTGGATGATACTCTATCAGATTCCTTCAAGCCGTGTTGATTGGTCGAAAAACATGGCCGCCAGGGGGGGCGGGGCTATTTTGCCTTATATGGCTATAGTGAAAACTTAAAAAATCTTCTCCTCCAAAAGGGTCAGGCCAATTTTCAAATAATTTTGTAGAAATGTTCCTTGGGTGATCCTCTATCAGATTCCTTCAAGCCATGTTGATTGGTCAAAAAACATGGCCGCCAGGGGGCAGGGCTATTTTGCTTTATATGGCTATAGTGAAAACTTAAAAAATCTTCTCCTCCAAAAGGGTCAAGCCGATTTTCAAATAACTTTGTAGAAATGTTCCTTGGGTGACCCTCTATCAGATTCCTTCAAGCAATGTTGATTGGTCGAAAAACATGGCCGCCAGGGGGCGGGTGCTATTTTGCCTTATATGGCCAAAGTGAAAACTTAAAAAATCTTCAACATCTTCTCCTCAGTAACCAGTGGGTCAATTGGGATGAAACTTCACAGAAAGCATCCTCTTAATGACCTCACCAGAAATCCTTCAAATTTTAGGGATCCATGCAGAATTCTGGTTTCCATGGCAACGAAACGAAAAAAACTTCAAAATTCTTCTTCTCCCAAACTGGTTGGCAGATTTTCAAATAATTTTGTAGAAATGTTCCTTGGATGACCCTCTACCAGATTCCTTCAAGCCATGTTGATTGGTCAAAAAACACGGCCGCCAGGGGGGCGGGGCTATTTTGCCTTATATGGCTATAGTGAAAACATAAAAAATCTTCTCCTCCGATAGTGTCAGGCTGATTTTCAAATGATTTTGTAGAAATGTTCCTTGGGTGACCCTCTATCTGATTCCTCTCAAGCCATGTTGATTGGTCGAAAAACATGGCCGCCAGGGGGGGGGGGGGGGGGGGGGAGGGGTGATGCAGGGCTATTTTGCTTATATGGCTATAGTGCAAATTTAAAAAATCTTCTCCTCCAAAAGTGTCGGCCCGATTTTCAAATAATTTTGTAGAAATGTTCCTTGGATGACCCACTTTCAGATTCCTTCAAGCCATGTTGATTGGTCAAAAAACATGGCCGCCAGTAGGCAGGGCTATTTTGCATTATATGGCTATAGTGAAAACTTAAAAAATCTTCTCCTCCAAAAGTATCTGGCCGATTTTCAAATAATTTTGTAGAAATGTTCCTAGGGTGACCCTCTATCAGATTCCTTCAAGCCAAGTTGATTGGTCGGAAACTATGGCTGCCAGGGGCCGAGGCTTATATAGCTAAAGTGAAAAAAAATAAAAAAATCAGGTGAGCGATTCAAGGGCCATCATGGCCCTCTTGTTGTAAAGATGTTTCCAAAACAAGAAACTGTAAAATGTCATATTAGGAAAAGGGTATCTTGACATTGCAGATATGCTGAAATTTAGAACAATGTTTTCCAAATTCATCAGCTGCTGTGATATCTAATGTCATCTGTATGAGGGAAAGGCACCATCACCTGAACTACCATTTTAAGTATCGACCACATCAGAAAATTTGAAAATAAGAACAGAAAGTCTAGAAATATATTGTGGGAAAATCAGATTAAACTATTCATCTATTCCTTTTCCCCTTTTTAGCTCGACTTTTGAAAAAAACGAGAGCTATTGTCATGACCCTGGCGGCGGCGGCGGCGTGGTCGTCCGGTTAAGGTTTTTTGTTCAGCTCAGCTTTTTTTCTGTTTTCTAACAAACTACTACTGTTAAAGTCACTAAACTTCATAAACATAATCATAATATGTTAAATAATAAAAGTATATAGCTGGAAATCTTTATTTGTTTCACTTAAAACTTCAAAACGTAAGGTTAAGGTTTTTTGTTTAGCTCAGGTTTTTGACAATTTTTTACTCATGATTTTTCATATCTTAAAAACTTTTCTTTTTTTTTGCTTGAAACTTCACAAACTTGCTGAGTGTCTTAAGTTGACCTTATATAACAAGTTTCGTAAATAGTATTGACAAAATTATCTCCCCATTTCGATTTAGAAAATCTACTTTGAAGGGAGAAAAATGGTGATAACTGAAACACAATTTAACCTATAGCTTTGAAACTTCCTAAACTTATTCAATGTCTTAAAATAACTTGATACAACAAGTTCCATAACCCTGAACTTAATATTGACCAAATTATCCCCCCTTTTGGACTTAGAAGATCTACACTGAAGGTGTTGTCATCCGGTTAAGGTTTTTAGCTTGACTTTTGAAAAAAACGAGAGCTATTCAATAATTGTCATGACCCTGGTGTCGTCGGCGGCGGCGTGGTAGCTCGGTTAAGGTTTTTTGTTTAGCTCATTTTTTTTTCTTTTCTCCCTATCAGTCGAGCGTCTGTGCCGTACGCGGTGCTCTTGTTGTACATTATTTTAGATATCTTCATGCTGAAGATTGTTTTAAAATATTAAATCTGTATGTATTGGAGACAAATTATTCTAGTCTGTGCACCTAGTATATAATACATGTATATCTGAAGATTGTTTAATTTTGTAGATATTTGATATGTATTTTTTGACATTCAGCAATGCAATCGTTTTACTCTTCACCCTATATGCAAATTTAGACTGCTTTCCCCCATGTGAAGATGCATTTTGACTTCAGCAGATGTCCTTTGAAACATAGTCGCAAAAGAAGAAATTATTTTCAATGACGAATATCTCCTTTTGTCATGATTTTTTCAAGTGTGTAAAATATTTAAACTTTCTTTGATAGAAATATTTAGATGCATTTATCTGATATGATATTTTAGAGTTATCTGCATTTACATTTTGGAGAAAAATGTGTTACATCAGGAAAATTAAAAATATAGTTTAATACAAAGTTGAAAATACTGTTGAAAGGGGAAATCTTTCTTGCTTTTGGTAATTCGCCTGCAGCAAATTCTTCCTATGCCATATGTATCACAGAGAGGGTTGAAGTTGAATAAACTTTGATTACATTTTTCAAACAGACTTTTTAGCCCACCTATGCACGAAGTGCAAGGTGAGCTATTGTGATCACATTTTGTTTATTTATACAGTAGAATCTATTTATCTAGTAAATTGAATAAACATTTATAAGTAAATACAAGTACAAGACAAACTTTTGAAACCTTTTGTCTGATGCAGATAACATTTGACATCCATGTGGCAGACAACTTTTTAAAATGGGATAGAAAGAAGAAATTGGTCCAAATGAGCAACTTCGCCTTTTTCTGACAATGTTTTCAACTCAACAGCAAAATGATATGTTTTAAAATTCCAAAGAGATGATAAATGTTTTCGGTTTCAATGCAGATGACTCTAAGCGTTTTAAATTTGGTAAAAAAAGATTGAGTAGACTATTGTCAGCTTATGCAAATCTCTGCTTTGAAAATACCTATAACAAATATTCTGTAAAGTTTAAATTTAAAACAGAACTGCAAACATTCTCAAATTAAAAGAGAAATTGCTCACTATTAGTTTTTTCTCCTTTGTTTCACAACAATTTTGAAAAGTTGTCTGCTTAACCCACCTGCTGCAAACCACCTTTGAATGCATTGTTGCAAAAGTAGAAATTGCTCTTTATGAGCTATTTCTACTTTCTCCACAATGCTTTCAACTCTATTCATTAAACATACTTTATTTATCATAGATTTTCCTTAATGATTTCAAAGTCGTCTACTGTAGATCTGTTGTAAGTGGGAAAGAAAATGGTTTAGACATACATTGTATAAAAGTTGGTTCCAGCAGTGAGTAGAATCTTCTTGTCAAAATAAGCAGTGCTGCAGGTTAACCAGCTGAATAGAAAGGAGATTTTGATGGTTGTAGATAAAGCTTTGTGTATGCACTGATGCTTTTGGATCTTAATGTACAAGTTATCAGAATTTTTTCTAAATCTCTTGTGAAAAAATAGGTGAAATGTGTATGAAACAGTCCATAATAATTCAACCTACCTTGGACCTCTTGCTCAATAGCCCTATAGTAAGATAGTATAAGCGTCCTCGTATACATATACCCCCTCCAAATTTGAAATTCATCCTTAAGCTTCCAGTGTCTGAGAATATTGTGAAACATTCTCAAGGTTTTACCTATTGTATTATGTATGCCCATATTGGGTGTCATTGTTAGTCCTAAAAGATGTGACCTGACCAGGGCTCAAACCTTGAACCTCTTGGTCTGAAAGAGAATGCTCTACCCCTTTGATATAGGAAGGCAGAATAAATTACACCTTAAACATATACCTTGGCTACATTCAGATTTTGATCAGACTGCATGATTACACAAAATAATCTGGATCTACATCCTTCTAAAACGTCCTGTAGTTGTTTTTGTCTATCCTGGTACGGAGACACAGTATCACAGGTGACCAGCTTTCACTTACTGACGTATTTTCAAGTGACACATGTGTTCCTTTGATTTTCTTGAGCATGGCTCAAATAATTTATTTGTTACTTTGTTGATTTGAAAGGAAATAAAATATTTGTTTTCATGGATCCAGTTTTTAGCTCCACTGGCAGTCGAGCTTATGTCATGGCGAATTGTCTGTCGTGCGTCCGTCTGTGCGTGCGTTATCTTTTTCCTTTAAACCACTTCTACTCCCTAACCACTTGGCCAATTTGGTTGAAACTTCATAGGAAGCATCCTCTCAATGTCCTCTCTTAAATTCCTTCAAATTTTTTTTATCCATCTATAATTCTGGTTTCCATGGCAACCAAAAGAAAAAAATAGTTTAAACTTAAAAAATCTTCTTCTCCGAAAGTGTCAGGCCGATTTTCAAATAATTTTGTAGAAATGTTCCTTGTGTGAACCTTAATTAGATTCCTTCAAGAAATGTTGATTGGGCGAAAAACATGGCCGCCAGGGGGCGGGGCTATTTTGCCTTATATAGCTATAGTGAAAACTTAAAAAATCTTCTTCTCCAAAAGTGTTCAGCAGATTTTCAAATAATTTTGCAGAAATGTTCCATGGGTGACCCTCTATCAGATTCCTCTAAGCCATGTTGATTGGTAAAAAAACATGGCCGTCACAGGGCGGGGCTATTTTGCCTATATGGCTCAAGAGAAAACTTAAAAAATCTTCTCCTCCAAAAGTGTCGGGCCGATTTTCAAATAATTTTGTAGAAATGTTCCTTGGGTGACCCTTTAATAGATTCCTTCAAGAAATGTTGATTGGTTGAAAAACATGGCCGCCAGGGGGCGGGGCTATTTTGCCTTATATAGCTATAGTGAAAACTTAAAAAATCTTCTCCTCCGAAAGTGTTTGGCTGATATTCAAATAATTTTGTAGAAATGTTCCTAGGCTTACCCTCTTATCAGATTCCTTCAAGCCATGTTGAAAAATATGGCTGCCAGGGGGGGGGGGGGGGGGGGGGGCTATTTTGCCTTATATGGCTATAGTGAAAACTTAAAATATCCTCTCCTCTGAAAGTGTCAGGCCGATTTTCAAATAATTTTGCAGAAACATTCCTTGGGTGACACTCTACAAGATTCCTTTAAGCCATGGTGGTTGGTACAAAAATAGCCACCAGGGGGCAGGGCTGTTTGGAGATTTTATTTTTGCCTTATGGCCGTGGAGCGATACTGGCCCTCTTGGGCCTCTTGTTATTGTCCTGGGGCTTTAACTGCTGGTCATAATAGATAAACCTTTTTTTTTCAAAGTTGACTGCCTGCACAATTGCTGTAAACATACATAGGATGAGACTGCGCAGTAAAAATAGTTCATCATGATTTCAACAAAACTGCTTTTAAAAGGTAAAGATCACCAAAATAAGATCATTATAATGTTGTTGGAACATCAGTGAAAAACTTAAGGCGTGAGTACTCCAATATAGTTTTAACAATTGCTTAGAAATTAATACGCCAAGAGGTCAAATTTGGAAGGTTATGACCATCTGCGCGAAGTTGAACGAAAAAGTACGACTATGTTCAAATATTTACGGAGATTGTCCAATTCAGTTTAAATGGAGTCATTTGCAATAGTGAAAAAAAAAACATCATACCTGATTTTACCATTATGTTTAACATTTTACATTTTTTTTCATATTCTGCAATTTTCATCTTCAGAATAATCTGTTTAGTACAGCTAGTACACTCTTTTGTTTATAGTTTCTTTTAAATGTAGTACCAAAGGTACTTTGATTCTGTAATGAATCCCCCCCCCCCCGAGCGCTATGTTGTCGTTGATAAAACACAAATTGTTGATTTTAGCCGTTTTATCATTATCCAAGTTTTAGTTTAATGTTTTATGTATATTAAAAGGTTAATTGAATATATAGAGTGGTATATATGAAAGTGTGATATCTTTAAAATAAGTTTCAGTAAAATCCCTTATAGAATGTATTATAGGAATAGTATAAATAATGCATATTTCTCAATAGAGAGAGGAGCCGCTTCGCTATCGTTTTAAACAAAATACTGCGATTTCCTTAACAACGCTTTAAATGTCTGTTAGCGTATACAGACCACTCTTTCAGCTGAAACGTCCTATATCGGTTGAGCAGCTCGAATCCCCATCAGTGGTTCGGCATCGGTCCAGCAATAGGCCATTTCACACAGGGTGCTCAGACTTAGAGTTGGTTCGGTGGTTCGGAAGAGAAGGTTCCAAATATATGCTTTGTTGGACTTAGAGATCCAATACGCTGAACAGAAAGGTTCAACACCGTTATAGACAGTTAAAACCACATACCGAAGGCAGTTTGAGCCAAGACCATAAAGTTGATACTTTGTCACAGATCAACAGACGCCAAGTAGCCTGAGGAACATTTTATATCTTGTCCACATTGTACACAGTCTCAGTTAAGACATTGTTACCTGTGAAACAAGTCTATACCATCAACTTATCTTTTGACATTCGTATTCCATAATATATTTTACAAAAAGAAAAAAAGGTTTGCGATTATGGCCGAAACATTGTGACGAAAAATAAATGGTAAACAAAGAAGTCATGTGACAAAAGTGCATTGGGAGGTCAACTGTCAAAGGTTATTAGTCATCTTCCCGAAGTGAAGCGGAAAAGTACGAATATTTACGGGCATTGTTAATTTCAGTTTAAACGAGATGTTTTTCAAACATTATGCCCCCCCCCCCCCCCCCCCCCGAGCGCTATGTTGTCGGGAATAATTGGACGATTTTTTTACCTAATTACCTCAAAATCAATATAGGTCATCTACTGGTCACCCTCAGCCTCTATGTCAAGTTTTAGGGCCATGGGTGCAGGCAATGTTGGGTTGTGACTGACAAGACTTTTGACCCAATGACCTCAAAATCAAAAGGGGTCATCTACTGGTCAGGCCCAACCTCCAAGTCAAGTTTGAGAACTAAAGCTCCAGGCATTGTTTAGTTATCACTCAGACAAGCTTAGTCATTGTGACCTTGACCTTTCACATGATGACCTCACAATAGGGGTCATCTACTGGTCACCCCAGCCTCCATGTTTTAGGGTCTCTGGGTGCATGGAATGTCAAGTTATCACTTGGACAAAATTTCGCATTCAAGTTGACCTGATGACCTCGCAATCAAAAGGGGTCATCTACTGGTCACCCCCAGCCTCAATGTCGAGTTATCACTCAGACAAGCTTTTTACGTTCAAGTTCACTGTGATCTTGACCTTTGACCCAATGACCTCACAATCAATAGGTGTCATCAACTGGTCATCCCCAGCCTCCATGTCAAGTTTGAGGACCATGGGTGAAGCCAATGTTGAGTTATCACTCTGACAAACTTTTTGCATTCAAGCTCACTGATCTTGACCTTTGACCCAATGACCTCAACATCAATAGGGGTCATCTACTGGTCACCGCCAGCCTCCATGGCCAGTTTGAGGGCCATTGGTACAGGCAATGTCAATTTATCACTCAGACAAGCTTGTTAGGTTCAATGTCACTGTGACCTTGACCTTTGACACAATGACCTCAACATCTATAGGTCATCTACTGGTTACCCCAGCCTCCATGTCAAGTTTGAGGGTCATGGGTACAGGCAATGTTGACTTATCACTCAGACGAGCTTTTCAGATTCAATGTCACTGTGACTTTGACACAATGACCTCAACATCAATAGGGGTCATCTACTGGTCACACCCAGCTTCCATGTCAAGTTTGAGGGTCATGGGTACAGGCAATGTTGACTTATCACTCTGACAAGCTTTTCAGGTTCAGGGACACTATATTACTGCAATATAGTGTCACTGTGACCTTGACCTTTGACACAATGACCTCAAAATCAATAGGGGTCATTAACTGGTCAGGCCCAGCAAACATGTCGAAGTTTCAGGACCATAGGTGCATGCAATGTCGAGTTATCACTCGGACAAGCCTTCAAGGTCACTGTGACCTTGACCTTTGCCCAATGACCTCAAAATCAATAGGGATCATCTACTGGTCACCCCAGCCTCCATGTCAAGTTTGAGGGCCATGGGTACAGGCAATGTTGATTTATCACTTGGACAAGCTTTTCAGGTTCAAGTTTACTATGACTTTGACCCAATGACCTCAAAATCAATAAGGATCATCTACCGTTCACCCCCAGCCTCCATGTCAAGTTTGAGGGCAATGGGTGCAGGCAATGTCGAGTTATCACTCGGACAAGCTTTTCGTGTTCAAGGTCACTGTGACCTTGACCTTCAACCCAATGACCTCAACATCAATAGGAGTCATCTACTGGTCACACCCAGCCTCAATGTCAAGTTTGAGGGCCATGGGTATGTCGATTTATCACTCGGACAAGCTTTTCAGGTTCAAGGTCACTGTGGCTTTGACCTTCGACCTGATGACCTCAAAATAGGGTTCGTCTACTGGTTATCCTCAACCTCCAAGTCATTGTTGAGTTATCATTCGGACAAGCTTTGGTATACCGACTGACCGACATGTGCAAAGCAATATACCCCTCTTCTTCGAAGGGGGCATAATAAATCAAATATTAGTTTAAAACCATATTTACGCCATTTCACTTTTGTTGTCTATGTACTTTCTTTGATTTGACATTACAATATACATGTTATGAATAGACAAAGAAATTTACGAACATTTCCGGAAAATAGCGACGAAGAAGATAGTGTCAAAATAAACCAACTACCAATCCGAGAGCGCGACCGCTATGTCAGACTGTGTGAAATAAAGGGAATTATATTTAGAACAGCGGTGGAGGTGGTTAGCTTGGATAAATACAGGAACTCAGTCGATTGAAAATAGAATCCACACACTGACGTCTGATAACAGTGACAATGCTACAAATAGTTTAGAAAGATAGTTTTCTTACCTCAAGTGACCTAAAAGAAGACATTGTTTTCTTACACGACTTTTGACATCCAACAATGACTAAATACTTTTGTTTAGTATATTAACTTTTGATTCACCACAATGACATAAATTATTTTATTTATCATAAAATACATTTATGTAGCATTCCGGTTTCCTCGGATCCAAACACAACATTTCACTCAGTATGGAGGAAATGATGACATAACACAGAAGTGAATTGAAAACTGGCATTTCATTTTTCAATGAATGTAGTATCATTTTTAGCTCGACTATTCAAAGAATATGATAGCTATTACAGTCACTTGTGCGTCGGCATTGGCGTTGCAATTTTGGTTAAAGTGTTGCATGCAAGGCTTTTTCTCAAAAAACACACATGCTTTTGCTTTGAAACTTCACACGCTTTTTGGACAACATCAAATGACCTTGCATGACAAGTCCCATAACTCAGATTTTGACACAATTATGCCCCTTTATGGACTTAGAAATTTTGGTTAAGGGTTTGATTGCAAGGCTTTTTCTCACAAACCACAGATGCTATTGCTTTAAAACTTCACACACTTATTCGAGATCATCAAATGACCTTGCAGGACAAGTCCTAAAACTCTATATCAGATTTTGACACAATAATGCCCCTTTTTTGACTTAGGAATTCTGGTTAAAGTTTACTTAAGTAAGATAACTCTGTCCTGCATTTACTGCAACTTATAACCCTTTTCCTTTACTTATGCAAGGTACTTTCATGGATATATCTCGGTAACCACTAATGATATTGACTTGAAACATTCATGTCTTCTGGTATGTCAGACAGTCAAGTTGGGTAACTCTTGTATGCATTTAGTACAAGTTATGGCCCTTGTTTGACTTTGAAAAATTTGGTTTAAGTTTTGCATGCATGGTACTTTCATTCACATATCACAGTAACCTCTCAGGGTTTAATTTAATACTTCAATATAGTCTTTAAAGGTATCAAACAATCAAGTTAGGTAACTCCTGACTAAATTTATTATAAATTATGGTCCTTTTTGAAGTTAGAAATTTGGGCTAAAGTTTTGCATGCAAGGCCTTTTCTCACAAACAGCAGATGCTATTCAAACAAGACTTATCCAACTTGATTTATAGTTCTATACTATCAAGCCACTATCTCAGTAACAACTGTTGTCTATAGTATCAAATAGTTGAGCATGCTGTCTTGTGGACAGCTCTTGTTAGCATATCTAGGCAGGACAAAAAAAAGCCCCAACAACTCTCATGTGCTTCTCTTGTATTAATTTGATCACTATGTGCTGTTAATTTTATAAAAAAAAATAGTTTTATGTTCAGTACACTTTCTCCCAGTCTAGTCCATGGTTTAGAGAATTATTTTCTTTCGAACCTTTTTTTTTATCAAACATCATTACCAGTTCACTTTATTGCATTGTAGCAGAATTTTATATTTCTATTTGATCAGCATGAAACTTTGTTATACTATTTGTTTCTTATGTACTTTGGGCCTTGTTCAAAACTGTCCAATATGCTCAAACTAGGTCATTTGTCAAAGCATTAATGATTATAATGGTTCATGGTTGACCATGGTGTATTTTTCATGCAAAGGCTACATAACTCCATGTGCTCCATAAATACACATTTTCCTAATCCCTTACCAGCACGTTAAAGTCTACTAAAGGTTCAGGATGCTCTTATCTTTCTCAACTCTTACTCCACTATTTTCCACTCAGTCCGTAAAAGTGGACCCAATCAATCCATAACTGATACATGATGAATTAATGCGTTCAGTGTGTAGGAGTAACACATGCTTATGCAGTACAGCATATTGCTCTTTGTGAAACTTTCACTCACCTTTTATGCACCTTGTTGTAAGTAATAGTGTATGCCTTTTAATGTGTTCATTATGTTAATTGCTAGACCGAATTGCATACATATTTTCTTCTTTACCAAATACTACGCTAATTTACACTTATCAGTTTCGACCACAACTGTTGTCATCCTTAAACAAGGACATAATGTATTCAATATACTAGTGTTATTGTGGTCCTGTAACCTAAGGTTTTTTTCGGCGATAGCTGACTAACGTGGGTTTTGACCTAGATGTTAAACAAATGATCTAGATTATAGACCAATCAAATGTTGTATTTAATGAATAATATCGAAGAAATAAAGAAAATGAAACGTTTTGATTGGTTCATAGTTAAGTTGGCGATCCTACGAGAGGCACCAATGAGGTGAAGTTTTAAAATGAAATGTTCTGCATACTAACCTTTAATTGTGTTCCTTAAGAAATAAATTTCAGTGAAAAAAATCAGTGAAAACGTATTAAATATTATTTTTGAAACATGATAAGTTTTCAGTTATTTATCGTCAATTGAAACTTATACTATGGCTAAGTTCATGACGAACTCGAGGAGGCTAGGGACAGGGACACCTGCATCGGTGGCGCATGCGCAGACACTTGGTTCTCGTGAACGCACATCTCTACCCTGGAGCCAAAATTCAAAATGGAAGCCTCCGTGGTGTATCTGCTTGTTGTATTATCAATACTAGAAAGCTCGTATTCCTGTGTCTAAATGACCGAGCGCAATTATTTGCAAATGTCCAAATGAACAAATCCTTATTTATCCGCCTTAATAAATACATCACTGATTACTGAACTCAAGAGGTTCGTATTTTAGGATTATTTACATACCAGCATCCAGAATTGCCACACTCCGCCATTTTGAAACTCTTCTAACTCTCGCTCAAAGCAGAGTTGCAAATAGTCGGGGTCAGAAGTTCATATGACGTCACTATAGTTAAAACTCTTGCCGTTCATGAGGAACCCGGATAACTCTAATTGGAACTCAGGTTCGTCGTGAACTTAGCCTATGTTACATAATACACCTCTTGGGAGCCTCGCGTAAATTCCAGTCATGTGATAAATTCTCGGTCTTGAATGGTTAAAACGTCATGTCGCGCTAGTGTAATGGATGTCTGGTTCGCTTCCAGGCAGAGGCACGCTTTTTTTCCCTCTCTCATTCCAGGGTGACTGTATTAAATACACTCACCCTGATCATTCATATCAAAACCAAAGTATGTATATGAACTAAAACATTTATAAACAAAATATTACATATTTAAAGTTATTGTTTTCTGTCATTCTAATAAGTAAGATAAAATATCAAATAATATGCGCATGTTCCTTTTATTAGTGTTTTCTCATATTGATCGTCGTTTATCTTTTTTAAAGATATTTCTTGTTTAAGATCACCTGAGCCAAAGGCTCTAGATGCTCTATTGGACTCGTTCACTATCCATAGCTCTCCTCAAAAACCACTGGCTGCAAGTTGATACAACTTGGCATGGATGTTCCTTGCACGGCCCCACTTTTACAGTTCTCACATAATTCCATTCAGTGCACAACTTGTTGCCATGGCTTCAAAACAGAAAAACTATTAAATTCTTCTTGTCAGAAACTACTGGCCCAGACGGATTTCAAAATGATTTCTTTGAAATGTTCCTTGACTGAACCTCCACCAAGTTTGCTCGAGTGGGTGCAATTTGTAAAACACACAGAGAGTACATGTACTTGATTGAAGTTAATTTAACTTTTAACGTGTACCGCCGTTAAGCCGTCGTGGGTCACCCATCCAGGTACTAACCGCGAGGAACGTTGCTTAACTTTACGAAAAGGTCAACCAATCTACCAACGTCATTATAAAAGCTGGCCGTAGAAGTGATATTTATACCTATAACCCGTTATACTACTCTTTTCTCGACCCGAAGTCACACAACTGAACACAAGCAGTATACCGGAGCGGAGTCTTATGTAACATCACTGGGAACCAGCGGGGATGATGGTGATATCAACCCAAAAATCACACCGCTGCCACGATTTGTAATGTGTACCGCCGTTAAGCCATTGTGGGTCACCCATGCAGGTACTAACCGCGATGAACGTTGCCCAACTTTACAAAAAGGTAAACCACTCTACCAGCTTCGCTATAAAAGCCGGCTTCTACGACAAGGCCGTAGAAGTTATATTTATACCTATAACCCGTTCCAGTTACATAACATTGACTTGTATCTCAATATAATAAGGCAGAAATTTCAAAATGTTTCTGCCTAAACCTGCTGTAAAATTCTCCGTCTTAGATGTGTATACTTGTGAGCTCTTGCACTCAGGTGAGCGATATAGGGCTAACATGGTCCTCCTGTTTTCCAATTGCCAGTTTCATATTTACTATTTCTGATATGATCTTTCAACTCCCTAACAATAAATACATAAACATAAGCTGCAGTTGTTATTTCCTTTCACATTGTCCCTACTTTTCCAACCTTCCTGCAGCCCCCAACCGTCGGCACTTTGATTTATCTTGTAGAGACATGTCCTTTGACTATAATTTTATTGTTTCAATGTTTACACTGTATGATTCTTGTCTGATGTGCTTGGTCAAGTGATCTCTTTTTACAAAATGATTTCTATTTTTTATCCTTAATTACTTTGTACTTATTCTCATAATAAAACAGATGTCTCCCCCTCAAATATCTGTCAAAATCTCTCAAAACATTCCAACCTATACAGCAGACAAAAATTTGGCCAAGTCGGACAGTATTCAACTTTTAATTACTAATTTTATCTTGACCTTGTAAAAAGTAGACATGATAGTAAATGGTTTACAATAACACATCTTTTTACTGCAGCTGTAACATTCAAGACTGAAGTATTCCTCAAAACAGTTAACAACTGTTGCTAAACATAAGAAATGGCAAATAAAAACTAAATGTGCGAGTTCTGCACATCATGTTAATGAGCTGAACATGTGACTGAACTTCGGTGAAATCCTTCGCGGCATCTTGGAGACGAAATAAAGCCTCAAACCTTTGACCTTCAAGCTTGACCTTGACCGGGATGGTCGAGACATGAGTTCTGCACATCACCTTGATGAGGTGAACATGTGACCCAAGTTTCATGAAAATCCTTCAAGCCGTCTTGGAGATATGGAGCGGACACGAAATAAAGCCTCAAACCTTTGACCTTCAAGCGTGACCTTGAACCGGTATGGACCGGTATGTTCGAGACATGGGTTCTGCACATCGCCTTGATGAGGCGAACATCTGACTCAAGTTTCTTAGAAATCCTTCAAGCCATCTTGGAGATATGGAGCTGACACGAAATAAAGCCTCAAACCTTTGACCTTCAAGCCTGACCTTGACCGTGAACCAGTATGGTCGAGACATGGGTTCTGCACTTCACATTGATGAGGTGAACATGTGACCCAAGTTTCATGAAAATCCTTCAAGCCATCTATGAGATATTGAGCGGACACAAAATAAAGCCTCAAACATTTGACCTTGAACCGGTATGGTCGAGACATGGGTTCTGCACATCGCCCTCATGAGGTGAACATGTGACCCATAATTAGCAAAAATTGAGAAATGAACCGTTATTGCATTATGAACAATTTCTCATTTTGCCAGGATAAATTGCTCATATTGAAAATGTTCTACTTTAACCACAACTAGAAATATCACTGAAGATGATAAATACCCCCAAAACTGCATCTTCACTCAAAATATGGCTTCCGACCTACCAACAAAAGGGCCACAACTCTGTAAAATAACATGCAATTGTAAGACCTTTATGATATGCACATCTCCTCTTGGTATAGAAGCTTCATGTAAAATTGTATTGAATTCCACCTAGTGGTTTGTAAGATATAGGCCGGACAAAAAATGGCTTCTGACCGACCAACAACTTAATAAGTAAAAGGGCCATAACTCTGTAAAATAACATGCAATTGTAAGACCTTTAGGGTATGCACATCTCCTCTTGGTATAAAAGCTTCATGTAAAATTTGATTGAATTCTACCAAGTAGTTTATAAGAAATAGGCCAGACAAAATATGACCAACATCTTAATAAGGAAAAGGGCCATAACTCTGTAAAATAACATGCAATTGTAAAACCTGTATGATATGCACATCTCCTCTTGGTATAGAAGCTTCATGTAAAATTGTATTGAATTCCACTCGGTGGTTTGTAAGAAATAGGCCGGACGAAATATGGCTTCTGACCGACCAACAACTTAATAAGTAAAAGGGCCATAACTCTGTAAAATAACATGCAGTTGTAAGACCTTCAGGGTATGCACATCTCCTCTTGGTATAGAAGCTTCTTGTAAAATGTTATTGAATTCCACCACTTGGTTTGTAAGAAATAGGCCGGACAAAATATGACCAACAACTTAATAGGTAAAAGGGCCATAACTCTGTAAAATAACATGCAATTGTAAGACCTTTAGGATATGCACATCTCCACTAGGTATAGAAGCTTCATGTATATTGTTATTGAATTACACCCATCGGTTTGTAAGAAATAGGCCGGACAAAATATGACCAACAACTTAATAAGTAAAAGGGCCATAACTCTGTAAAATAATATGCAATTGTAAAAGCTTTAGGATATGCACATCTCCTCTTGGTATAGAAGCTTCATGTATATTGTTATTGAATTACACCCATCGGTTTGTAAGAAATAGGCCGGACAAAATATGACCAACAACTTAATAAGTAAAAGGGCCATAACTCTGTAAAATAATATGCAATTGTAAAACCTTTAGGATATGCACATCTCCTCTTGGTATAGAAGCTTCATGTATATTGTTATTGAATTACACCCATCGGTTTGTAAGAAATAGGCCGGACAAAACATGACCAACAACTTAATAAGTAAAAGGGCCATAACTCTGTAAAATAATATGCAATTGTAAAACCTTTAGAGTATGCACATCTCCTCTTGGTATAGAAGTTTCATGTAAAATGTTATTGAATTCCACCCAGTGGTTTGTAAGAAATAGGCCGGACAAATGGCTTCCTGCCGACCGACCGACAGACAGAAGAATTTATAGAAATATTCTATAGTTTAGTCTAGACGTTTTGAAGGTCGGTAGCTTCAGATTGGTTGCATGTGGATTGGTTTCTGAAACGGGTTCTACTACGTAGTATTAGGTTAGCTTTATGTTAGCTCTTTATACACGGTATATTTATAGAAGAAAAAAACACCACATCAATGATAAAAATGATTTAATAGGAATGTACAATATGATACAATAATATTATGACGAGGATGAGCGAATTCTTCTTCATTACAAACATATCCATAGCTGAAGACAAAACAGCTGTACATTATGTGAATCCTTAAATATAATAAGCAATTGTTTTGAGCCACAGACGTCATGGGAAAGTTGACAGTTGGTCCTTGCAAACAATGAAGACCAGACCAGCTTGCACTTCAACAGTCTGATCTAGATCTTCCCTGTTAGTATTTTAAATGTTTAGAAGCTTAACCCTTTTCCTCTTGCAGATGTATCTGCAACAGACGACTTTTGTGAACATTGTTTGCCCTACATGTGTTTAAAGTCTTCTGCTGCCGAGATGTTGTATGTGGAAAAGGGTTTAGAATTCTACAAACAATAATAGTGAAGCTATTCCCTGATACAGACAAATTTATACGGCTTTTGAAATTATTGTGGCCAGTCTGTAACGGATTCATATTTTCAAGATTTTTGCCAATGGTTTTACAGCAGGCAATGCTAAAGATATCCTATCATATAAATGATCTAGGAGAGAAGGGAACCAAGAATGTGTAAAATCGACACCCGGCCACACATAATGTTGATGATGTGCATGTGGGGATAAAATCTCATCCATTTTCTTGTAAACAAAACAAAATGATACCATTAGATAAGCTGAAAATGTACAATGTAACATGTATGAACTGGTTATAATGAACCAAGTATAAACATACCTGAATATTTAAATTAGACAAAAAATGGCACAAACTAAACTAAATCATTAGACAAAAATCACACAAAACAAGCGGAACTAGAACTCTAGTAATTAGTGATTTTTACCCTCAGAATATGCCTTCACCCATGATTTATCCATTAGCCATTTACCACATGCAGATGTATTTATAGCATACAACTAATTATCATAGCCAGAGTTATGTGACTTTGTATAGACATGTGTATAGTTCCTAGGAATATGTGTACCAAGTTTCATTTGAAAATGTTCAACAGATTTTGAGTTAAAAATGTGTGACGACACAGCAGCTAGATGACGACACCAAGGGTATCACAAAAACCAAACTTTTTTTCTTCGAAAAACAGACAAGTAAAAATTGGAAATAAAATAATCCAATAAATCTTTCAATTGTATGAATTCAAACAACAATAACATTGAGGCAAAGGCATTAATTCGTTATAAACAATTGCTCCCTTTCGAACAATTTTCTTTTTTATATTAGTAAGATGTTTTATGGAAACCAAGACATTTCACAAATAGCATTTACAACAACATTTATTGAGATATTTTCAAAGTCGTCTGCTGCAGATCTGTTGTATGTGGGAAAGGGTTTAATAATCAGGACAATGTCACACTACAAAATCCCCACACTAAGTATTCCTCACATAAAACCTTCGACAGCTGTTACTGTTTTGTGCAGCCTGTGCCACCAGTTTAGAGCCAGGCTAGAGTCAGCACAAACCATGCCATCTGACCAGGCTCTATACTGTTGGCTGTTCAACTCAAAAACATGTTTGTCTTCATATCCCTTATTATTGGCTATGGACTCTTCCAAATGCAAAGCAGGACAATTTCAATTAAATAAATCCAGGCTTGAAATGACTGAGTGAATATACATTGCAAGAATCTTTAGTTAAAACAGTTCCTGTCATGTATATAACCATTGGATGGAATTGCTCTACCAATCACAATAATAAAATAGACCATGCCACAAACACCCTACATTCGATTACAGACAAAAATTAAGCCAAGTCACACTAAAACCAATATTTGATTAATTGACATCAAATTTAACATCATTTTCATCAGTATTTCAGCTACATCACATTGTTTAGTTGAACATATGTATCTTTCCTGGCTTGCTCACACCTCTGCTCCATACACCATTCTATCCAAGGTAACTAGCTACCTTCCCCGCTAGACTATTAAGCCCAATTGTGCAAGAAGAATGATGCTAGTTAAAATGACTTGTCAATCATCAAAAAGAAAAAAGTCCGGGTTCTAACTCATGACACCTGATTCGATGGCCCATGACATTAGCCACTAAGCTATTGCGACTCAACAGCATCCTTTGGAACACTTTTAAACCTTTCCGACTTGCAGACACATTTTGATGTATCTGCAGCATTTGAACTCATTGTGGCACAATTCACTTCATTCAATTATTTCATTTATAGAGATTTTTCCATATATTTTGCCCAAATGTTTTCAAAGATGTCTGCTGAAATTTTGTCATATGAGGGAAAGTGTTTAATTAAATGGCTTTTGAACAATTGCATGTTCAAAATTGTTGGTTTTTATCACAACTAGTCTCCAGAGACCTCCGGGATGCTTGAGGGACTAAATGGGGAATAGTTTGTTTATAAATATGGTGATTTAGGCCTCTTTCAACAATTCTTCAATTCCTGGGTAAGTTACCAGTACTACTGGTCCATTTATTCTAACACCGGCGAGTCTTTCAAAATGTTTATCCCCCAACCCTAAGTGCCAAGGAAGGAAAGCCATTACTACTATTTTTAAAGTAAATGGTGAACAAGGAAGAAAATAATCAGACGGGGAGAATGTGCAAGCTGGATTTCCCTGGTCACAAAGTCCAGGAGGTTTGTTTTCGTGTGTACAGGTACATTTTGATGTCTCTCAGAAGAAGGATAGGCTTTTCAATGGCATGACTATGAAAAATAAATATCACAGTCTAGTCTATCAACAAAAAACAATTTACATCCATTTTATTGCTGCTAGCTAATGTGCTAGCTAGCACATGAGTTTACAATGAGATTTTTTTTTTTAAAACTCCTTGTAAACGTCACATATTACATACATGTACATAAAAAAGATCATCAAACTATGCTGTGTTCAATGACTAAACTAGTCATGTGACAGTAACAGGTAGAAAGAATATTTAGCAACAAGAAAAAATCTGTATAACGGAAAACATTTAATGATAATAAAAGAAAATTTGGACAAATACACATATAATTTTGTAAAAAGGTGAATTTGATCCATCATAACCAATTTCTCCTTTTCAAACAGGTTTTACCCCTAAAGGTAGAACATTTTTTTTGTCACGGAAGATGCTAAATCAAACTTATAATACAATTTAACCCTTTCCCATTTGCAGACGCATTTTGACGTATCTGCAACAGACAACTTAATAATAAGCAATTTCTCCTTTTTTATTCAATGATTTCAACACTATTCAATAATTAAACTTCCATTTATAGAGATTTTAAATATTCTTGCTCAGACATTTTGCGTCATCCCAGCTTTGTTGTATGGGGGATGTGAGACAGATTGACAGATTGTTTTGTTTGTTTGTTTGTTTGGAGTTTAACGCCGCTTTCAACAGCTTTGGTCATATCACGGCGGTCAGTGCACCTACCCATGTTTTCCTGGCTTTCCCACACCAGTACTTACACAACATTCTTTCGAAGCCACTGACTACTTTCTCACATAGATCAGAGGTGAGAGGCAATGGAAAACATCGCCCGAAAGAATGTCGCCGCAACCGGGTATCGAACCCGTGACCTCCAGATCACGAGTCAGATACGCTACCAATTGAGCTACCCGGCCGGGTCTATTGACAGATTGACTAACAAACCAAATTAAATTAGATTTTTCACAAATTTATTTAATAAATATTCTACAATAGTACTTGAACAAAACAAAACAAAAATTTACTTGCACCTAATGTTCCAAGGTACATGACTGTATCGACTGGCTACTTTAACCCTTTCACACATACAACAAAGAAGACTTTCCTGGAGAAGGGCTCAAATAAAAATAATACAAATTAAGTTTCTTCCCTCTTCAGAAATAGTACAAAAAAGTCTGGTTTACTCTACAGAAGATATTGTTGAGATATAAATTTTCTTTTTAACCCTTTCCCACTGTTGCATCTGCAGCAGATGACTTTTGCAAACATTTTGGCCAAATAAGATATCGCTCATTATCAAGTTCTCTGTTTGAAAAATGTTTTCAATTCAATTCAATAATTGTAATTTAATATCTAGAGATTATTCCATATTTTTCTCAGATGCTTTCCAAGTTGCTTGCTGCAGATTTGTTGTGTGTGGGAAAGGATAACCCAGTTTCAGATAGACCTTCAGCTTAGGACTTCTGACAACTTTTGATTGATGAGCAATTTATTTGTAAATGTCAACTGCCGCTGAACCCTTTACCTGAAATAAGACACCTTTTAATGCAGCAGACAACATTTGAAAACTTTGTTGGAAAAAATTGGTCAAAATGTGAAAACTCCTTTTACCACTATGTTATCAAAATATTATTTTTTACAAAGCTGTTTTCAGAGAAGATGACTCTAAATCTCAAAATCAGATGAACTGTAAATAGATTAAATACATGGTGCATAGGCAGGAGTCTAGATATGTTAAAGAAAACTGGTTTTCAGCCAGCAATAAATCCTTTCAGTGCAAAACTCCCCATTAACTCTTTCCCACATATAGTTGCTTTATGATGTAGTTGCATCAGATAACTCTTGAAAAAGTTGTGGAAAAATGTTTACAATTATTTTTCAGTAATTATACCTTCATTTATACAGATTTTTCCATATTTTTTACTAAATTTCTTCAAAATAATTTGCTGTTTGTTTGAAAGAGTTAAAATATCACTTAATTAAACCCAATGTTGTGGGTACTTGCTACATAGATTTTAAGGGCAAAAAAAATTAAGAATATACGAGATATGCAGCTCAAAGAGTGTTGTCCTATCTGTAGTAGCGAGGATTCTGATTGTAAGGTTTCTGATTGTACCCCGCTTGGTACTGGTACACTAGGTTGGCCTCTGTGCGACCCACAAGAGTTTTCTGAAATTCAAGTATCTTCAGGTCCTTCAGCTTCAAAAGGTGTTCTAGTCTGTCAATTTTTGAAAGTAATATCTGAAATGACAAGAAAATTACCCTTTTACAAATAGAGCAACTCTGCAGCAGACAACATTCTAGAGGAGAAAATAGAGAAATCCTCTTTAAATTATGTTATCAAACCTGACCAAGATTTCTTCCCATCAACATATTGTCTAAATTTGGTGATGATCAAATAAAACAAGAGGCCTATGAGGGCCTATGCTCTACTGGGATGGTTCTTTGGTCATTTTCAATCCAGAGCATGTGTGTATGGTGAAGATCGGATAGTAAATGGAGGCTCTATTGTGTTCACAAGCTGTTTTATAGCAATTATGACAATTTCAAGGGCCATAATCCAGTCTTGCATGGGCGGATCTGGCTGGTTTGCGAAAGGAACCGAGCTCTCATCAATATTTAACTACTATCGAAGTTTGGTGAAGATCGGATAGTAAATGGAGGCTCTATTGTGTTCAAAAGCTGTATTATAGCAATTTTGACAATTTCAATGGCCATAATCCAGTCATGCAAGGGAACATCTTGCTGGTTTTCGAAAGGAACCGAGCTCTCATCAATATTTAACTACTATTTATGTTTGGTGAAGATCAGATAGTAAATGGAGCCTCTATTGTGTTCACAAGCTCTATTATAAGAATTTAAACAATTCCAAGGGCCATAATCCAGTCTTGCATCGGCAGATCTGGCTGGTTTGCGATAGGAACCGAGCTCTCATGGATATCTAACTACTGTATAAGTTTGATTGAGATACAATCAAAACTGAAGACTGTTTCGCGTGCACAAGCAATTGTTTACGGACGCACAGACCACCACACCACGGCATAAGTAGAGCTACTGACTCAAGCAATATGGCTGATTATAGCACTTGTCCTAAATTTAGTGATGATTGGATAAAGGCTTCAAAAGTTATTGATCGGACAAGACCAATTTGAGGTAATTTCTATAATTAAAGGACAATAACTCTCCAGTGAAGGAAGCGATATGGCTGGTAATCAAACTTGTTCGAGATATTTTGCCAATACACATTCTGACCAAATTTGGTGGTAATTGGACAAAGGCTTCTTAAGTTATTGAGCGGACTAAACCGATTTTAGGTAATTTCTGTCATTAAAGGGCAATATGGCTGGTTATAGAACTTGTCCTAGATACTATGCCCATACATTTTCTGCCTAATTTAGTGATGATTGGATAAAGGCTTCAAAGGTTAATGATTGGACAAATTTCTATAATTAAAGGTCAATAACTCTTGATTGACTACAGTGATATGGCTGGTTATCAAACTGGTCCGAAATATTTTGCCAATACACATTTTGACCAAAATTGGTGATGATGGGACAAAGGCTTCTAAAGTTATTGAGCAGACAAGATTAATTTGAGGTAATTTCTATAATTAATCTAAAGCAATATGGATACTTATGTACTAGTTCGAGATATTATGCCAATACACATTCTGACCAAATTTGGTGATGATTGGACAAAGGCTTCTTAAGTTATTAGGCTGACAAGACCAATTTTAGGTAATCTCTATAATTAAAGGTTGATAACTCTCGATTGACTAGAGCGATATGGCTAGTTATCGAACTTGTTCAAGATATTATGCCAATACACATTCTATCCAAATTTGGTGATGACTTGACAAAGGCTTATAAAGTTATTTGGCTGACAACATACTGGACGCCGCCCGACCACCCGGTTAAACTATAATAAGTTTCCGTTTTTTCAAAAGGGTGTATCAAAAGGCAACATAGTTGGGTAAACCCAGTCTTCCCTATGGGCTTCTGCTTGATATGATATTATGTCTTATATTACATCAATACAGTAATTGTCATAAACACAGTCATTTTTTTATTTTTTTTTTAAAAATTGTTAGTTCTGAGAATTGACATAACTTTTCATCAATCAGTTCATGTTTAAATTATTAGCCATGGAATGTTTGGTAAGAGAATTATTTTCAATCTTTATTTTCTCACTAATAACAAACTTGTATAAAAATTCTGCAAAAGTTATAAGGATATCATAATTTCCTAGTGAGAAATAATTCCATAGTTGCCTGTTTGCTGTGAAATGACGCCACATACATGTTTATTACCTCACACTTACAATGTGAGTAAAAAAAGGCGCCATAAACACAGCTACTTTTATCAAAATATGACGACAGTTTCGAGAAATAAAATTCCTTTCCTTCGATTGTTTACATAAAATCTATAACCATTGAATGTTCAATACGAGAATTCTCATCCCTTGTGATTAAAATCCGGTAATAACAAACCCTAGGGATAGAATTACCATATCAATATTCAATGGTAAATAAACTCTATGTTTTCCTTTCATACTTACTTATATTGTTCATTCACTCAATAATTATCAGACTACTCTTTAACCCTTGCCCACATACAACAAATCTGCAGCAGACAACTTTAAAAACATAGTGACAAAAACCTGAAAAATCTTCATAAAAGATCGCCTAATTGTTAAATAAAGTTGAAAACATTGTGGCCAAAGGAGAAATTGCTCATCATGAGCAATTTCACCTTTGGCCACAATGTTTTTAAAAGAGGCCTGCTGCTATTGTGTCAAAATGCGTCTGCGGGTCGAAAAGGGTTAATAGTACAAAAAACTTATATAATTGCCCAAAACCATGTTAAGGTAGAACGCGCCTCTAAAACAATATTTAAATTTCCTTACGAATTTTGCAACACCATATTACAGCATAATTATGCCCAATAAGATTATGTTCTTACTTTTTTCGTATATCTTAAACAGTTTTGAAACTACGAGACTTCAAAGTATACCACTGACATCACTTTTGAGACGTCTGTCAAATTTCCATCGTTAAAACAAAAACAGCTGATAGTTTGGTCAGTTTAACGTTGAAAGCTGCAAACTTATACCACGATTTGCATCTTAAGAATACCTATACGTACATATAATTTTTTTTCTTTGTGTCTTATGTTTAAAAAGAATAACATCTATATCGTCTCTTTTCAGGAGGGAAATGCCGTCGCACTACGCTATAAAAGCAAGCTTTTCTTATATTTAACCATTTCCCTCATACAACAATTCTGCAGCAGACGACTTTGAACATATTTTGTCAAAAAATAGAAAATCTCTTTACTTGAATGGATAACCTATGACTCAAAGTGGAAAACATTGTTGCAAAAGGAGAAATTGCTCGTTTTGAGCAATTTCTTCTTTTGTCACTATGTTTTCAAAAAGCTGTCCACTGCAGAGGCGTCAGAAAACGTCTATATGAGGGAAAGGGTTAAAAAGAATCTGTAAATTTAATTTTTGATTTTTTTTAAATCTTTTTATTTAGAATTTTATTTAAAATGGTTTGATTTCAAGAAAAGTATACCTTACCAACCTCGTTTTTTCACAATATAAATTTATCTCACCCCTTTACCTATTCATTTATAACGTTAAAATATTTAATTAAAATTTATATTATGCGTTTTCATGTTAACTCGCATAATATTATTTAAACTATCATGCAAGTTGTATGAATTTGATATCATTACGCAGATAATTATATTCTCTATAGTTTGCTGTTAATTTTTTTCGAATACCTATGGAATTGTGATTTCTTTAACCACACTATCATTGTCGCAAAAACGACGTTATTTCAAAGGTATGATTCCATTAAAGGGATAAAGTATCAGTATTTAAAGGACGCTGGGTAAATATTAGTACATATAGTTATTGGAAATTATTGGAAATTATTGGAAATTATTGATATAACCCTTTCCTATATATGCAATAAATTTGCAACAGATAATTTTGAAAGCATCAATGCAATATAACAAAAAATCTCTAAATCAAAGTATAGTTATTGAATAGATTTGAAAACATAGCAAAAGCAGAAATTGCTCAGTATGAGCATTTTTTCCTTTAGTCACAATGTTTCCAAAAGTCATCTGCTGTAGATGAATCAGAATGTGTCTCTATGTAAGAAAGGGTCAAAACATATCTGCATGTTAGTAAAGGTTTAAGGACAGGACATAAGGATGGCCGTTAATCAGATTTTTTTTTCTGAAAATGATATTTTATAGATAAAAAACCATCAGTGATTAAAAAAGACATTATAAAATTAGACTAATGAATAACTCAAGAATATCACAAAATATAAACAGAATAACACAGAAGCTAGAAACCGAATACTTGTAACAATGACCATATTTCAGTGTCACATGACCAGCTGAGAACAGAAAAAGTCAAATTATATCATAATTATGATAATCTATTTACTATCCTGCCAAAAACTCTTTCGAAAACCAAAAGTGAAATAAGAACAATCAATGATGAAGAACTGACATCTTCTTATCACAAGACCTCGGGCTGAGGGTGTCTCGCCCTTCTAAGAAAATCAGATATTAAATGGTATCACTATGCAAAAAGAAAGTAAAGTTGATAAAATGTGAAAAAGTAAGTGTCTGTCAATGCATTGTTATCAACATTGTCATGATAAATAATAAACTCACTACATGTGTATATATCTTAATATATTTATTCACACATGAAGTAAAGAGTGATCAATAATACTACATTAAATTGTAAATAATTGCAATCACTATGATTATGATAGTAATTTTTTACACATAAAATAACAACATAGTAATTTTAAAATAAGTCATGGGAAAATATTATTGTACTGAAAAGCAGGGGTTGCTGAGATATAAGAAAGGTTAAGTTTTGAGGTTAAGTTACCTAACAAAGGTCAAGTTCTGCACAATTATGACCTTGACCCTGACAATTTTGACATTGACAGATGTCCCATGACCAAACAATACATCTGACAAAGTTTCAGAAAAATTCAAGCAGAGGTTGCTGAGATATAAGAAAGGTTAAGTTTTGAGGTTAAGTTACCTAACAAAGGTCAAGTTTTGCACAATTATGACCTTGACCCTGAAAATTTTGACGTTGAAAGATGTCCCATGACCAATACATCTGACAAAGTTTCAGAAAAATTCCAGCAGGGGTTGTTGAGATATAAGAAAGGGTCAAGTTCTGCACAATTATGACCTTGACCCTGAAAATTATGACGTTTACAGATGTATCATGACCAAACAATACATCTGAAAATGGTTCAGAAAAATTCCAGCAGGGGTTGCTGAGATATAAGAAAGGTTAAGTTTTGAGGTTAAGTTACCTAACAAAGGTCAAGTTCTGCACAATTATGACCTTGACCCTAAACATTTGACGTTGATGGATGTCCCATGACCAAACAATACATCTGACAATGTTTCAGAAATATTCCAGCAGGGGTTGCTGAGATATAAGAAAGGATCAAGTTCTGCACAATTATGACCTTGACCCTGAAATTATGACGTTGACAGATGTCCCATGACCAAACAATACATCTGACAAAGTTTCAGAAAATTTCCAGAAGGGGTTGTTGAGATATAAGAAAGGGTCAAGTTCTGCACAATTATGACCTTGACCCTGAAAATTATGACGTTTTCAGATGTATCATGACCAAACAATACATCTGACAATGTTTCAGAAAAATTCAAGCAGGGGTTGCTGAGATATAAGAAAGGTTAAGTTTTGAGGTTAAGTTACCTAACAAAGGTCAAGTTCTGCACAATTATGACCTTGACCCTGAACATTTTGATGTTGATGGATGTCCCATGACCAAACAATACATCTGACAAAGTTTCAGAAAAATTCAAGCAGGGGTTGCTGAGATATAAGAAAGGGTCAAGTTCTGCACAATTATGACCTTGACCCTGAAAATTATGACGTTGACAGATGTCCCATGACCAAACAATACATCTGACAAAGTTTCAGAAAAATTCAAGCAGGGGTTGCTGAGATATAAGAAAGGTTAAGTTTTGAGGTTAAGTTACCTAACAAAGGTCAAGTTCTGCACAATTATGACCTTGACGCTGACAATTTTGACGTTGACAGATGTCCCATGACGAAACAATACATCTGACAAAGTTTCAGAAAAATTCAAGCAGAGATTGCTGAGATATAAGAAAGGTTAAGTTTTGAGGTTAAGTTACCTAACAAAGGTCAAGTTCTGCACAATTATGACCTTGACCCTGAAAATGTTATTGTTGACAGATGTCGCATGACCAAACAATACATCTGACAAAGTTTCAGAAAAATTCCAGCAGGGGTTGCTGAGATATAAGGGTCAAGTTCTGCACAATGATGACCTTGACCCTGAAAATTTTGACGTTGACAAATGTCCCATGACCAAACAATACATCTGACAAAGTTTCAGAAAAATTCAAGCAGAGGTTGCTGAGATATAAGAAAGGTTAAGTTACCTAACAAAGGTCAAGTTCTGCAAAATTATGACCTTGACCCTGAAATTTTTTATGTTGACAGATGTCGCATGACCAAACAATACATCTGACAAAGTTTCAAAAAAATTCTGGCAGGGGTTGCTGAGATATAAGAAAGGGTCAAGTTCTGCACAATTATGACCTTGACCCTGAAAATTATGACGTTGACAGATGTCCCATGACCAAACAATACATCTGACAAAGTTTCAGAAAAATTCAAGCAGAGGTTGCTGAGATATAAGAAAGGTTAAGTTACCTAACAAAGGTCAAGTTCTGCAAAATTATGACCTTGACCCTGAAATTTTTTATGTTGACAGATGTCCCATGACCAAACAATACATCTGACAAAGTTTCAAAAAAATTCTGGCAGGGGTTGCTGAGATATAAGAAAGGGTCAAGTTCTGCACAATTATGACCTTGACCCTGAAAATTATGACGTTGACAGATGTATCATGACCAAACAATACATCTGACAATGTTTCAGAAAAATTCAAGCAGGGGTTGCTGAGATATAAGAAAGGTTAAGTTTTGAGGTTAAGTTACCTTACAAAGGTCAAGTTCTGCACAATTATGACCTTGACCCTGAAAAGTTTGACGTTGACAGATGTCCCATGACGAAACAATACATCTGACAAAGTTTCAGAAAAATTCAAGAAGAGGTTGCTGAGATATAAGAAAGGTTAAGTTTTGAGGTTAAGTTACCTAACAAAGGTCAAGTTCTGCACAATTATGACCTTGACCCTGAAAATTTTGACGTTGACAGATGTCCCATGACCAAACAATACATCTGACAAAGTTTCAGAAAAATTCAAGCAGAGGTTGCTGAGATATAAGAAAGGTTAAATTTTGAGGTTAAGTTACCTAACAAAGGTCAAGTTCTGCACAATTATAACCTTGACCCTGAAAATTTTGACGTTGACAGATGTCCCATGACCAAACAATACATCTGACAAATTTTCAGAAAAATTCAAGCAGGGGTTGCCGAGATATAGCTATTTGTAAAAGCGGCCGCCGTCGCCATCGCCGTCGCCGGAAAAGTGACTGCTATGTCTAACTCCACTATCGTGGGCGAGACAAAAAGCCAATTATCATAAATTAAAATAGATATTTGTTTTTTTCCTCAATTTGTTTGTGAAAAAGGAAATGTTCATAATGAGAATTTTTCCATTTCCTATAATGTTTCCTGAATTTGTTTCAAAATCACAATTAAATTTATATGAATAATTTTTACCAAGTTTCCAAGTTTGACATCCAAAACGATTAATCAGGTGATAAGCTTTTGATTGAGTGTTTTCATTAGACGTGCTATATATTAATTTCATACAGAAAAGATGCGTTAGGCACACAAGCACACCTCTACTAATAGAGTTATCACACAAGTCACATAGAATATAAATAAAAAGCTATTGCACCTTCATGGATTTTGATAAATTGGAAGGAAACATTATGAAGGCATTTCATTTTCGTTGCTGCTGCCTTGGTGGGTGTCGCATCTGAGCTTCATTGCGCATCTGAGCTTCATTGCGTACTCCAGTGGGTCGAGTTGCTTCAACACGATTCTGTAGATCCTCAATTCGCATGTCTTTTAAATGAAGCAAATGCTCTAACCTTGCTACTTTGGATTGTAAAATCTATGAAATAAAATTAAATGATGTATGTTTAATAAATGTAGCAACAAGGGTTATAGGGCATATTTAATTTAAAACAAAAGTAATGGCAGCCCAGAGGTTTTTCTCACCTGAATCAAACTGATTTGGGAGACTAAGTATAATTGAGCTGTCCCGCGAGAAAACCAACATTGTGGATTCTGCATAAAGTATCAACCCGGATCAGCCTAAGCATGCCGTGCAGGCCAACTTGGATTGACTCTTATCATCTACTGTGGATTTTCTGTTTCAGGAATCATAACTCTATACCCCTGAGACAGTACATGTATGTGTCTGCCCGGATTAGCCTGATATGGGTCGATATATTATGCAGAGGCCATAATGTTGGTTTTCTCGCGGCTCATTTGTCCTTATAAATTGGACTGTAATATGAGGTTAACAAGGTCAGTTTATATAGAATATTTAGTAAACTGGCCTTGTCATGTATTCATCAACAGTTCAATGAACATGACAATACCAAAGCTCAATTTTCCATATGCAGACGTATTTGAAAAAGACAACTTTTTAAAACCTTGCGGCAAAAGGAGACATTTCTCTCTTGGTTGAGGGTCACTTCAAATGAAATTAATTAAAATTCAAGCAACACCTTTCAGGAGAAGACAATAGCTCACATTAACAATTTGTCCTGAAATTACGATAAAAAGTGGATTAAAATCATCATAGTTGACCAAACCACCAAATTTAACAATAACAGACAAAACCTGTTTCCACAACAAAAGTAACCAAATCAAATATGACCTTGACCTTTGGGTTTGACCATGGCGAGATCAGGTACAAACATAATTTATGTGTAAACTTTTAATTGGTTGGATATGCAGACAAATCTCAAATCTACATGAAGTTTTTCAGCAATAAACACATTTTACTATTTATTGACAGCGACCTTGACTTGTGTGACCAAAGAAATTCCAAATCTGATTATCTATCTATGCAACAATGAACAAGGAATATTGCAAATCTAATTATCAGGTCTCAAACTTGTTGAAAACCTGATTAAAGAAGGGTTCTGATGAATGCTTATTTGACCTTTCTCAAATACAACAAATTTGTGACAGGTGAACATTTTGAAAATATCTAAGCAAAAATATGGGAAACTCTATCATTGTATACATTAATGAGCAATTTCTCTTTTTGCAACGGTGTTTCCAATTGTCGTCTGATCCAGATGCGCCTAAATGTGTCTGCAAGTGAGAAAAGATTAAAAATATAACATTTTAAAACTTCTTTTTAAAACAGTTATTGCCTATATCCTAAGTTTTGACAGAAATTGTTATATACATGTATGATAATAGATAGAATTGTGACTTGTTATGACAACAATAAAAATGCAAGATAATGGTTTAATTTGTTTTTCAATTTTAAAAGCGTAGCTGGCTAATTTGACCAATTTAGAGGAAAGTTACAGCAGTTTTAACCCTTTCCCTCATATAGATGCTTTCCGACCCCTCTGCAGCAGACAGCTTTTTGTAAAATTGTAAATTGAGTTGAAATATTGTGGCAAATGGTAAAATTGCTCATTATGAACAATTTATTACAACTTTTCTCACAATGTTTTCATCAGACGTCTGTTGCAGATGGAGTTAAAAGGGTCTATAAGTGGGAAAGGGTTAAGTTGAACAAATCCAAGATAAATCAGGGACATAGATATATCTTATGTTCTTGGTTGAATAAGGAAGTAAAGAAAAATTTACTTTTACAGATTTATGAAGAGTTTTAACCCTTTCCCACATGCAGCAAATCTGCAGCAGATAGCTTTTAAATTATCAAATAATAAATATAGAAAAGCTCTATAGATGATAGTATGATTATTAAATAGAGTTAAAATCATTGTGGCAAATGGAGAAATAACTCATTATGAGCAATTTCTCCTTTTGCCACAATGATTTCAAAAGTCGTCTGCTTCAGAGGTGTCAGAAAGTGTCTGTATATAGGGTTAAACAGTTATCAGTAGCAGACAGTGTCAGCCAAAATCAGAAAATAAATGCATTACATTTGTCAATCTGGTTGGCACTGTTTTTCTATGGTCTAAATAGTTTTTGGTTGGACCAAACAATTTGGTTGAATACTGAAACTGAATGAAATTTTAAAGTTTTAAAAGTTGTCATTTAATCCTTTCTCTCATACAACAAGTCGTCTGCTGCTGGGTTTTTTTTATATGGGAAAGGATTAAGCACAGGTCAGCCTCAAATTTCGGTGCTACAAGAAAACCAACCTTAGTGTAATTATATAACCTGTAATCAAATAAATGCCTGTGCATCCATACTATCTGATCCAAATCGTTACTTAAGTTTTCAGAAGTTTCTTGAAACCTTCTATGACTTACTGGCAAACAGTGTAGAGCAAGATTAGACTGTGTGGATGCGCTTGCTGATCTGGCTCTACTCTGGTCACATATTTTTTAACTGGTTTTCAAAGAGCATAGCTCATATAAACATCAAAACCACATTTTGCCTAACATAGATCATATAATTATATATGTATAAGCAGATCTAAGTCTCCTTATAAGGCTTTTATTACAACAAAGCAACAAAACAAAGCTTAGCACTATCTACCACTGAGTTTTGACAACACTATTGTAGACAACATTTGAAACATTCTTGGGAAATGAGAAACTTAATGCCTTTCTTTGAAAAAATGTCCTTATTTCTTAAATCAGATGCATACTTTTACTGTTAAAATATTTCTTGCATGAAGTTTTCAATTTATTCACAGTTTTGAAATTAAAAGTTCACAATTTATCAATGTCTTGCAAAGTAAAATCAAGTTTTTTCCTTCTTTCCTTTAGCCCAAAAAAATTCAAAATGATTGATCTAAATTTAATATCCTTAAAAACAAATCAAGATGATTGATCACAAAACAATGTAATTATGGGTAATTTGTACACTGTAACTGTCTTACTTGACAAGCTGAATAGAATTTATAAGCAGTCCTTATGTACTTATTTGCTTGAATGAACAAATCAAGATGATTGATCACAAAACAATGTAATTATGGGTAATTTGTACACTGTAACTGTCTTACTTGACAAGCTGAATAGAATTTATAAGCAGTCCATATGTACTTATTTGCTTGAATGAAAATATATTCCTTCCATAGAATTTCATAAGGGCAGAAACCGTAGCATACACTGTATGACAATTCATTCTTATACTAACCAGCATTTTAAGAAATTCTACTCTAACCCTTTTCCACATGCAGTCACATTTTGACGCATATGCAGCAGACTGCATTTTTAAAAATACACTAAAACACATGTTGTCAACTCTTTTCAATAATAATACTTTTTTTTTATTATAGAGAATTAACATATTTTTGCCTAGATGTTTTCAAACTTGTCTATTACAGATTTGTCATAAGAAGAAAAGGGTTAAGTCTTAATATATCATAAATTTGTTGTTTTACCCAACACACATTTTCAGAAGAAGGTCAAAGTCAAATATTACAAGAAAGTCTTGTACATGTAGGACATGGCGAAATCTAGTCAAAAATGTAAAAAACGTTCAAGGGGCATAACTCTGTAATGACTCAATCACTTGATACAAAAAAATATGTCAAGCACAATGATGCTTTATTGTGATTGTTTGTACCTGTAGAGGCAGTTCGCATCACTTTTGAGAGGACAGGAGGTACCTGCATGAATGGACTGTTTTTCCACGTCTCCTGTGACCATCAACAATTGATAAAGGTGAAAACACGCAAGGAAAAAAGACCTGCCGGCTCATTCATGCTGATGGATCCAAATGGATCCTGCTTAACTGAAGTTCCTTCAAACCTTCTATGAATAATTGGAAAACAGAGCATAGCCAGATTAGTCTGCATGGATGCTCGGTCTGATCCCAATCTACAATGGTCGCTAATACCAAACAGTTGGTTTTCACAGAGCATCAATCATATACTCAGTACATGTATTTCAGAGATATTGTGACAGTTATATTTTGACAAATATGAATATCAAACAAGAGTTGTCGGAGGACAATATAGCTCGCCTATCAGGGCCATCGTCTATCAGGGCCTACTTCAGAACAGTTATAGCATTAGGTAAAGTCACACAGTATCACCTATTGCAAGATAATACACCTTTTCAATACTTCCATGCAAATGTTAACCAAGTCCATACAGGCCTTTTAAATCTGTAAATTGGTTTATATACGATGTATGCCAATAGTGAACATAATACCGAAGACTTACAGTATATGAGTATCAGATAAAACCACACACTATTATTTATTGCAAGATATCACAAATTTTCAATACTTGCATGCAAATCTTAACCTGGCAACGCTGATACCAACGCCATACAAGGTCCCCTAATGATCCTGAATAAGTGTGTGAAGTTTCAAAGCAACAGCATACACAGTGTCTGAGAAAAGGCCTTGCACGCAAAGGTTTGACCAAAATTCTAAGTCGAAAAAGGGGCACAATTCAGTCAAAATACATTCCACAGTTATGGGACTTGACATACAAGGTCCCCTAATGACCCTGAATAAGTGTGTGAAGTTTGAAAGCAACAGCATACACAGTGTCTGAGAAAAGGCCTTGCACGCAAAGGTTTGACCCAATTTCTAAGTCCAAAAAGGGGCACAATTCAGTCAAAATCCATTCCAGAGTTATGGGACTTGACATACAAGGTCCCCTAATGATCCTGAATAAGTGTGTGAAGTTTCAAAGCAACAGCATACACAGTGTCTGAGAAAAGGCCTTGCACGCAAAGGTTTGACCAAGCTGGCAACGCGGACGCCAACGCAAACGCAGACGTGATAACATAAGCTCCCCTATTTCTTCAAATAGGCGAGCTAAAAAGCATGGAAAACATGTTTGCTTGATGGTTTGATTTAACATCTTATAATGTTGGTATGATATAAATGCCAAGAGCTATGTTAACTAGATGGAATTTTCAACAGAAACTAAGTAATTTAAATGTATACAAGCAATTATCAATAACAATTCAGATTCATCAGAACTACATGTACATTTTGCAATAAAAAGTATAACCAAACTATCAGCAATGAAACCATAGTAAAAGAACACAAGTGCAAAAAGAATATAAAACAACAGAATTAACATCAAGACAAATATTTAGTGCCAACATAAGTAGATAACATATGAAATTAGACTATATTTACAGCAGTGCAATACAAGAAGAGAAACATATAAACCATGAGTAGCAAACACACATGATAATAAGACATATAAAACTACAAACAAGAATTACGGCTATACTAGCTTAGCCAGCAACAGAACACAAAATACTCAGAAAACTCAAGAAATATTAAAATGATACCAGAAAGGCATTAGACAGGAGTAGTAAAACACTGTCAAACCCTATGCTGTAGATACTCATTAGTTACCCTTTATTAGACATAGACCATTTTCTAGCCATTGTATTTCTGAAAACATGTTGACTTAGGAGAAGTTTCACTAAACAAGCTGTTTCATTTTCCTACAATGTTTTAAACTCTATTTTGTATTTTATAAATGTTACAAATGTTTTCCCCCCTACATATTTATCTTCACCCTCTTTCCCGCATACAACACATCTACAGCTGAAGACTTTGATAATATCTAGGCAAAAATATGGAAAATATCTATCGATGAATGTGATGGTTGGATAGAGTTGAAAACATTGTGACAAAAGGAAAAATTGCTCATTATTAGCAATTTCTCCTTCTGACATAATAGTTTGGTAACTTGTCTGCTGCTGATGCTTCACTATGTTTCTGCATATGGGAAAGGATAAAACCTATCACATGAGATAAATTGTTAAATGACAACATTGAGTATCCACAACAAAAGATTTGATTTATTAACGCAAGATACAATATAAAAGAGATTTTGCACTATAGCATAGTTCTCCATGTGGAGGCTTGTTTTGGAACGCAGTGACGGACATGGCCTCCACCAACCTAAGCGTTCCTAGGAGACAGTCAGGGCAAGCAAAAATTATTCAACCATTTACCACACACAGACGCTTTCTGATGCCTCTGCAGCAGATGACTTTTGAAAATGTGGCAAAACAAGAAATTGCTCATAATTATGAGCAATTTCTCCATTTGCCACAACTTTTTCAACTTTATTCAATACATGTAATTATTCTTTCATTTATAGATTTTTCACTTTTTTGACTAAATGTTTTAAAAGTCGTGGGAAAGGGTTAACTCCTCCCTGTCTAAACCAAAAGATGTACTAGTATTACAAATCTACCACCTCAATGAAAATGTTGATGAGAACGCAAAGAACACAACACAGTTTTGCTTACAAACCTGTATCATTTCATCTCTAGCTAATACTTGCTGTTCACGTTCCTCCAACATAATGCGAGGAACATGGTCACTTTCCACAAAGGGAAACTTTTGTCCTTTTCGGGGGGGATCAACCCTGGAATATTATAAAAGGTGAAAAATCTGTTTAGTTGATGCACACTAGTACTTACTTGAATAGTCTCATCTCTCGAGAGCACTTCTTGCTCCTTTTCTTCTACCATGTAACGGGGGACAAAATCACTTTCAACCAAAGTACCCACCCGCTGTTTGGCAATGCCTTGACCCTTTTGACCTTTGGCAGCAGGGGGCTGAGTTCTGAAAGATACATATGAGGTCAACATATGGTGATTTATAAGAGTAGGTAATATAGAACTACCTACATCAAACTACTTTAAGTCTATTGGAAACAGAGACAAGCATGAAATGAAACCTCAAAAGAGCTCCTCAAGCTCATCTTACCTTATTATGTTCAACAATAATAATAATTCATGCAAAATTCCTGACACAAAATAAGGGCTATAATTCATTAAAAAAATACATGGTGGAGATCTGGCCTTGGGTTACAAAAGTATCTTATGATGGTTTATCAGGTTTCTAAAATTCAAAGTGACAGCTAATATGGTTATGCATCTTAACACAAAGATTAACCACAATTTTCAAATGAATTCAAGTGCCATAATTCATGGAAAATACATTAGAGAGTTATGGACATTGCTGCATTTGAACGTCTCCTGATCATGATGAATACATGTACATGTTCCAAGTTTCAATGACATAGATTTAGTAGCTTAGAAGAGAAGTGTACATTGTATACACACTGAAGTTAACCAGTATTGCAATGCAGACATACTGGTTTTCAAAGCAGATGCCTATAACAAATTCCTTATCATCACCAGTTGAAATGAATGTCCACCAAAAGCTGATTCAATTTGGAATTTGATTATTCCAACTGAAAAAGAATGTTTTTACCTACATGATTCATGAAGTACAGAATACCATCAAAAGATTTATTCAATCAAGTGCATAAAACTCACACGAGCCCTAAATTCAATTTTCACTGAAAGTCAAACATGTTTTTTCAATTTTCAAAAATCCAGTATGCTTCAGTAATTTTCTGTGAAAACTGACTATGTCATCAAAATAAAATGGCTTTAAATAATATACATTTAACCCTTTAACTGCTTGGCTTTAAATAATATGCATTTAACCCTTTAATAACTGCCGGAATCGAAGGTGGGGAATTCTTTGTCAAAAATATAGAGCTAGGACAGCAAGCATATCTGTGCCATCTGGCTGCAAAACTTGACATTATTAGAATTGATTATGGACTTTTCCAAATTCCAAATGCAAATTAAGATTGGACTAGTCCATTTTACAAATTCAGCATTGAATGGGTTAACTGTAAGACTAAGTGCCTAATGTCCCAGGTGTTTGTCCAGATTTATCCCATGTTGGTTAAAGAGTTGTAATTTGATTGGTGGGTGCGCTGCTAATAGTATAAACCTAACTCTGTTAGGCAAATCTGAATACACCTATGATTTACCAAACACAGGAGTTGTTAGATGGATGTTAGTTCAAGCTGTAATCTAGAGTTATGGGGATAGCTTTACAACTGATGCCATGGTGTCAGGGCAAATAATACTGGTAGTACTGGTAATTTTTTAGGAAATGCTGTGTTATAACTGAAATATTGTTGAAAGGTGCATTTAACAAGAATATCGGATTGATTTAACATAACAAATTTGTTCATAATCTGATGTTGCAGTGAACAACTGTTAGGGACACACCTTACACCTAATACTTAGTAAATCTGAACAAACCCCTGATGATGTGTATTGTGTATTTAGCCCTTTCCCACATACAACAAATTTCTACTAATGAATAATGATGGGGGCAAAAAGGCCAAAACGTTGAGAGTAATTATTTTATGTTGAAGTTAGACTTCTTTACTATTTTTTCATACTAATGAATGTTATTTTTTAAAAGAAAAATGAGCAATTTCTCCTTTTACTGCAAATGTTCTCAGAAGTCACCTGCTGCAGAGGTGTCAGAAAGCGTCTGTATAAGGAAATAGGTAAACTAAGCTAGTATGTCAATTCAAGACAAATATACACTCATTTATGTCACGATTTTCAAGTTTTCCTGTGAATGAAGCAGACAAAATTTTCCATTCACAATTTAAATATATAAAACACTAGTACCAAAACAAGAGGACCATGATGGTCCTATATCACTTACATCTTTTAAAAGACCTTAAATAGTTTTTAATGTTCTTAACTTATACATAAAAGGAAAACAAGCCCCAACAATCCTGGTAGAGGGTCACAAAAGAAACATTTAAAGTTTTAGCATTTTTTCCTCTTACTTATGCCAAAGCAACCAAAGTTCTACATAGAATTAAATTATTTGAACAAAAGAGGACTACCTAAGGGACGTTCCTGAGATATTTTTTTTAAATAGGTTCATTGGTTTAGGAGAAGTTGTTTTCAGGAAAACATCAACAAACAGACGGACGAATTGAAAGACATTGAAAGACATTGAAAGATCATAAGAGCTCATCCTGCGTACTCAGGTGAGATAAAAAGGTTGCCCACAAAACTATTTAATTTTCTCACTTTCTTAAAACCCAAATCAAACTCAAAATGTGCTCATGTACCCTGAGTTCCATCCTTTGTTTTTCAAGTAACTAAAATCAATGTGGTATCCATAATCCTCATGGCTGAAAATTACAGGAAACATAAAATAATGTGATTCCAATGTAGAATAACCCTTTACCTCATATGACAATTCTGCAGTAGACGACTTTGAACGTATTTTGTCAAAACATAGAAAATCTCCATAATTGAATGGATAACCTATGACGAAAAGTGGAAAACATTGTGGCAAAAGGAGAAATTGCACGTTATATGAGGGAAAGGGATAATTTAACTGTAATGAGTTGTCAATTTTTGTGCCAGACTAAATCAAACCAAGAATTTGTAAAATAACCCTTTCCCTCATATAGACTCTTTCTGATTGTCTGCAATTTCTCTTTTTGCCACAATAGTTTTACTTTATTTTAGTTAATATACCTTCAATTAAAAAGATTTTCCACATTTTGCCTAGAAGTTTTCAAAAGTCGTCTACTGCAGAATTGCTGTATGTTGGAAAGGGTTTTTTAAACTATATATATTAAATTTTCAGTGTCATCTTCTTTAACCCTATCCCATATACCAAATATTTGCAGTAGACAACTGGGCAAAAATATGGAAATTCTCTGTATACTGCATTGAAAATGAAAATGTGACAAAAGGAGAAAGTTGCTTGTTTTGAGCCATTTCTCCTGCATCACTATGTAGGAAAGGGTTAATTTCATATGGGAAAATTATTATGGCTTCATGCATAACAGTTGTAACTACATCTTGTAACAAGATGTACATGTATAGTTACAACCATTTAGCATGCATCTCATGAAATGTAGCATCAGAACAATAGTCATTTTGATACAATGTTGGAAACACTGTTAACCCTTTCCCTCATATAGACGCTTTCTGCATGATGCCTCTGCAGCAGACAGCTATTTGAAAACATAGTGACAAAAGAAGAAATTGCACAAAACATGCAATTTTTCCTTTTGCCACAATGTTTTCCACTTTTAGTCGTAGGTTATCCATTCAATTATAGAGATTTTCCACTTTTTTACAAAATATGTTTAAATTAGTCTGCTGCTGAATTTTCGTATGTGGGAAAGGGTTAACACTAATATCTCCTTTTCCAACCAAGTTGTCAAAAAGATGTCTGCAGCAAAGGTATAACAATTGGCATGATTATCAGGTTTAAAACCCTACAGACCAATTTTGACAGACCTGCAGCAGACGTATTTGGAAAAACAGTTGGCAAAAGGTGAAATCGCTCATCCTGAGCAATTTCTACTTCAGCTACAATGTTTTCAACTCTATTCAATCATTAAACTTTCATTTATAGAGGTATTTTTTGTCTAGATGTTTTTAAAGTCATCTGCTACATGCTGTCATATGTGGGAAAGAATTTACATTTAAACCTAAAGCTATTTATAGTTGTGATTTCAATATATATATAATTATCAAGTCAAGAAAAAAGCTATATCCTTATTGAGCAACATTGTTAAGAACAGTGAAATTGTTATGAACTAACTTCTTGTTACTCCATCATCTTGTGACCCTTTCCCACTTGCAGACGACATTTGAAAACATTGTGGCAAAATGAGAAAAATGCTCATAATGAGCAATTTCTTCTTTTGTCACAATGTTTTCAATCCTTTTCCTTTATTTAACTTTCTTTATAGACCTTTCCAAATTTTAATTGTCTATACATTTTCAAATTAATATGATTCAGAAACAGTTAAAATCTGCTACATGAAAGACGTTAACTGCAATGTTAAGCAGTAAGGTACCACATACAGGGTTTGGATGTTATTTGTTCTTTGCAAGCAGACTATTACAGGATTATTTCCCATCCTTTTTGCAGTTAGCAAAGGAACTTATGTGTTTTAGTACATTATAGGTCAACCAACACAGAACTAGACAATGAACAATAAATGCCAAAAAATAAATATACAATAATAACATTATTATAGTACTTTTTAAACCAATTAAATAAATATTGCTGTCTAGGCAAACACATTAATTCAAAACTATATTATCAGACAATGTAATGAAAAACAAGACACTACAATGACACTTAACATGGTGAGCAATTTCTCCTTTTCCAACAAGATTTTGGCTTTAAGCTTTCAGCTAGACATGCAGACACTATTTGACACATCTGCAATTGTAACCCCTTTAGGATATGCACATCTCCTCTTGGTATAGAAGCTTCATGTAAAATTTTATTGAATTCCACCCAGTGGTTTGTATGAAATAGGCCGGACAAAATATGGCTTACTTAATAAGTAAAAGGGCCATAACTCTGTAAAATAACATGCAATTATAACCCCTTTAGGATATGCACATCTCCTCTTGGTATAGAAGCTTCAAGCAAAATTTTATTGAATTCCACCCAGTGGTTTGTATGAAATAGGCCGGACAAAATATGGCTTACTTAATATGTAAAAGGGCCATAACTCTGTAAAATAACATGCAATTGTAACCCCTTTAGGATATGCCCATCTCCTCTTGGTATAGAAGCTTCAAGTAAAATTTTATTGAATTCCACCCAGTGGTTTGTATGAAATAGGCCGGACAAAATATGGCTTACTTAATATGTAAAAGGGCCATAACTCTGTAAAATAACATGCAATTGTAACCCCTTTAGGATATGCACATCTCCTCTTGGTATAGAAGCTTCAAGTAAAATGTTATTGAATTCCACCCAGTGGTTTGTAAGAAATAGGCCGGACAAAATATGGCTTACTTAATAAGTAAAAGGGCCATAACTCTGTAAAATAACATGCAATTGTAACCCCTTTAGGATATGCACATCTCCTCTTGGTATAGAAGCTTCAAGTAAAATTTTATTGAATTCCACCCAGTGGTTTGTAAGAAATAGGCCGGACAAAATATGGCTTACTTAATAAGTAAAAGGGCCATAACTCTGTAAAATAACATGCAATTGTAACCCCTTTAGGATATGCACATCTCCTCTTGGTATAGAAGCTTCAAGTAAAATTTTATTGAATTCCACCCAGTGGTTTGTAAGAAATAGGCCGGACAAAATATGGCTTACTTAATAAGTAAAAGGGCCATAACTCTGTAAAATAACATGCAATTGTAACCCCTTTAGGATATGCACATCTCCTCTTGGTATAGAAGCTTCAAGTAAAATTTTATTGAATTCCACCCAGTGGTTTGTAAGAAATAGGCCAGACAAAATATGGCTTACTTAATAAGTAAAAGGGCCATAACTCTGTAAAATAACATGCAATTATAACCCCTTTAGGATATGCACATCTCCTCTTGGTATAGAAGCTTCAAGTAAAATTTTATTGAATTCCACCCAGTGGTTTGTAAGAAATAGGCCGGACAAAATATGGCTTACTTAATAAGTAAAAGGGCCATAACTCTGTAAATTAACATGCAATTGTAACCCCTTTAGGATATGCACATCTCCTCTTGGTATAGAAGCTTCATGTAAAATTTTATTGAATTCCACCCAGTGGTTTGTATGAAATAGGCCGGACAAAATATGGCTTACTTAATAAGTAAAAGGGCCATAACTCTGTAAAATAACATGCAATTGTAACCCCTTTAGGATATGCACATCTCCTCTTGGTATAGAAGCTTCAAGCAAAATTTTATTGAATTCCACCCAGTGGTTTGTATGAAATAGGCCGGACAAAATATGGCTTCTGGCCTACCGACCAACCGACCGACACAGTGACTCCTATATACCCCCCCAAAACTTTGATTTTTGGGGGTATAATAATATGTTATATCTTATTAAGTAGACACAAGTGTTTAACTGTCAACGTTATAGTTTGATGCATATAAAGAATTGATATAGAATGAAAATAATTCTGTTTGACTTCATCATTAACTCTTCCCCTTAATTTAAAGATATCACAAAGATGACGACAAATATGTCAATACTAAATAGAAAATCTCTAAAAATCGAAGTATATATATTTAAATAAGAGTTAAAAAGACATTGTAGTGAAGGAAGAAATTGCTCAGGCTGCAAATCTTTTCATGTCTGCATTTTGCGATGACAGTTATACTCAAAGTTAACTTTGAATCAAGTATGTGCAATCACAGACGAACATTTCAGCGATATTTGCGAAAAATAAAATGCATAAATGAATGAATATGAAAAATGATCGAAAACAACTATTAGAAGAGCGACAGACAAAGTTTTCGTCACGCAACATAGTAACAAGAGGCCCATGAGGGCCTATGCTCTACTGGGATGGTTCTTTGGTCATTTTCAATCCAGAGCATGTATGTATGGTGAAGATCGGATAGTAAATGGAGGCTCTATTGTGTTCACAAGCTGTATTATAACAATTTTGACAATTTCAAGGGCCATAATCAAGTCATGCAAGGGCACATCTGGCTGGTTTTCGAAAGGAACTGAGCTCTCATCAATATTTAACTACTATCTAAGTTTTGTGAAGATCAGATAGTAAATGGAGCCCCTATGGTGTTCACAAGCTCTATGATTGCAATTTTGGCAAATTCAAGGGCTATAATCCAGCCTTGCATGGGCTGATCTGGCTGGTTTGCAAAAGGAGCCAAGCTCTCATCAATATTTAACAACTATATCTAAGTTTGGTGAAGATCGAATATTAAATGGAGGCATTATTGTGTTCAGAAGCTGTGATATAGCAATTTTGACAATTTCAAGGGCCATAATTCAGTCTTGCATGAGTGAATCTGGCTGGTTAGCGAAAGGAACTGAGCTCTCATGGATATCTAACTACTGTATAAGTTTGATGGAGATACAATCCAGACTGAAGACTTTTATCACGTTCACAAGCTGTATTATAGCAATTTTGACAACTTCAAGGGCCATAATCTAGTCATGCAAGGGCACATCTGGCTGGTTTTCGAAAGGAACCAAGCTCTCATCAACATTTAACTACTATCTAAGTTTGGTGAAGATCAGAAAGTAAATGGAGCCCCTATTGTGTTTACAAGCTCTATTATAGCAATTTTGACAATTTCAAGGGCCATAATCCAGTCTTGCATGGACAGATCTAACTGGTTTGCAAAAGGAACCGAGCTTTCATGGATATCTAACTACTGTATAAGTTTAATTGAGATACAATCAAAACTGAAGTCTGTATCGCGTTTACAAGCAATTGTTTACGGACACACGCACTGACGACAGACACCACGCCACGGCATAAGCTCTTCTGGCCAGGAGAGCTAAAAAAGGAAGATATTATACTTAACATGAAAGTCAGTTTATTAAAAACAAAGCAAATGAATAGTTAGGATGATTGAAACTTGAGCAAGTATGTGCAATCATAGACGAAACTTTCAGCAATATTTGCGAAAAATATAAATGAATGAAAATGAAAGATGATCGAAAACAACAAAAATAACTATTAGAAGAGCGACAGACGAAGTTTTCGTCACGCAACATAGTAAAATAGGAAGATAGTATACTGAACATGAAAGTCAGATTATTAAAACAAAGCAAATGAATAGTCAGGATGATTGAAAATTGAGATGCCATCTATGTGAAATTACGATAAAAATGAAAATCTATAAATAGACTATAAATGAATGGTACTCCTTTTATTTTAGCTCCTAACTTTATTCAGGAACCAGAGTCGGTGCATGGCTGCTTACGACATTTACAGACTGGACTTACTTGAGATTGGTTGAGATACAGACTATTAAATCTTAATCGCCGGGAATCCAAAAAGTGGACTAAATATTTAGATTTAGATTCAGTCAAACATCTAAATTGAAAAGTTTGGTGAATATGGGCCCTGGCTTCTTCCTCTAATTACTGCATAATATATAATAGGATGTAAGGAACCAGACTACATTAGCACGCCTTTTTTTGGTTCTCGGTTTGAGATACTATTGAAATAATTAAGTGTATGAGGCAGGTAACCAATGGTTCTCTATTTCACTGTTTAGACTAGATACAATATAAACTTTGCTTAACTAAAAATGTACATACATTAAAATAATATACCGGCATTTGTCTTTTTTTTTTAATTTGTAAAACTCACACATGTATAAAGAGTGTAAAAGGGATGTTTTAAAAGTCATTTACCTTAAAGTAATATACTTAGTAAGGACAAAGAGAAATCCCGATATGTGGTCACACTGGCATGTCTAAATATCTCATTGTGCTAAATTTCAAAGCCTACTGACGGCTTCCAATGATTATTGAAATGAGTTGAAAACATTGTAACAAAATGAGAAAATGCTCATAATGAGCAATTTCTCCTTTTGTCACAATGTATTCAAACATTGTTTTCTGTATATAAGTCAAAATAAGTCTGCAGGTGGGAAAGTGTACAGAAGGAGAGAGCCACATCGGGCAAAAAGGAGTCTTGTTACATCTTGATTAAGGCACCTTAACCCTTTCCCACAAACAACAAATCTGAAGCAGAAAACTTTGAAAATATCTGAGTGAAAATTTAGAAAATCTTTGTAAATGAAGTGTAATATTTTAATAGATTAAAAAATATTGTGACAAAATGATAATAAGTTCATTTTGAGCAATTCCTTCTTTTGCCACAATGTTTTCAAAAGTTGTCTGCAGGTGGTAAAAGGTTAACTGGCTACCCAATATATGTAGTCCGTAGCTTTGAAAACATTTGAGGTAAAAAGTGTTAGCATCATGTTAAATGGAAGTTTAATGTTCACATGAAGTATCTGGAGTTGAATTGCCTTTTTTCTACCTTTCAAACAATGTTTTTAAAACAAGTCTGCACCAGAGTCACAAGCACTATATTAACCCTCTTCAATGTACAGCAAATTTGTAGCAGACAGACAACATAAATACAACCTAGACAAAAATAGGGAAAATTAGTCTTTATGAATGAAAACACAATTCTTTTGAAATAAATATAAAAACATTGTAGCAAAACGATACATTGCTCATTGAAAGCAAATTTCCTTTTGCAACACTGTTTTCAAAAGCTTTCTGCTGCAGATGCGTTATAGAGTAGAATGTCCCACTACTGCTTTCTTATTTAGACCGTTTGACCTTACTTCAAATGTAGTACTGTAGTCTAGTAAATACATTAAAATACAATATTCTTTATTGCATAGAAACTACAAGTTTTATAGCAAGTTTAAAACAAAGTGTAGCCTAAATGTACTATAAATTCCCAAACTTACAGTCTGTATTTCCTTCCAGGCTTCGGCGATAAACTCTTTGAATCTTCATTTCTAGAGCAATGATGTTTTAACATAATTTTTAATTCTTTCTCATATGCAGATGTATTTTGACACATAATTATGGAACTTTTGGAAACATTGTGACAAAGGTTAAATTGTTCATTATGAGCAATTTCTCCTTAAGCCACAATGTTTTAACTCTATTCAATAATTAACTATCCTTAATAGAGATTTTGTTTAATTCTCCCTTGATGATTTTAAATTGTCTGCTGCAGTTTTGTTGTATACATGTGGAAAGGGGCTACATACATTTTTGAAATGGATTGTTTTCTTATATTTCATTTTTTTCTTTTTCTTGAAAACCCCAATATAATGTACAATAACTAAGGATTAGTTTCTTGGTGAAATAAATCTGATGAGTAACCAAAATGAAAGGTGTGAATGAGCAACAAAATAATAGGAGCAAAGTAGATTCTACTCATACCTCATTGCAATGGGTTCATGCAAAATAGCTACAACTAAATCTTATAACAAGATGTAGATACAATCTTTTTGCATGAAAGCATTGATTAAGTTTACAACTTGAGATAATAGAACAACAAGTGGGTGTCATAAAACGATCAGTTGACAAACAGTATTCAATCAACTAATTAAACAAGAGGGCCAAGATGGACCTAAATCGATCACCTGAGTGATAGTAAATTAGTAGTAAATATCTAACTGCAAATATCTGGGAAAATTTGATATATTTGAACATGGCTTGAACAGTTTTCATAGTAGGAACATTTCTAACAAATTATCTTGGAATTGGACAAGCGGATGTTGGAGGAAAAAGATTTTAAAGTTTGGGTATTTTTCTCACTTTCTGATGCCGCAGCAACCAAAGTTCTACACAGAATGTAAGTCTTTGAACACTTTTGAAAGAGGACCAACAAAGGATTATTCCTGTGAAGTAAAGTTGAAATTGGTCCAGTGGAATAGTAGGAGGTGTCATTTATAGCTAAAAGTTAAATTTACCCTGTTTGTGATGACGTCTGGTTGCTATGATTTTGTAACTAATCAATATGGCTTAAAAAAATTAACTAGACGTCAATGAAAGAACATTTCTACAAAATTATCTTGAAAGCAGACAAGCCCTTTCATAAGGATTGAAAATTAACGTTTTGTCATTTTGCCCCTTTTCTGATGCAGCCTGGTTGCCATGTTTTTCAACAATCAATATGGCTTGAACAATTTTTAGAGGGTCACCCAAGGAACATTCCTACCAAATTATATTGGAATCTGGAATTTTAAAGTTTGGACATTTTGCCCCCTTTCTGATGCCGCAGAAACCAAAATTCTCCATGGAATTTAAATCTTTGAACATTCCTGTGAAGTTTAGTTGAAATTGGTCCTGTGGTTTAGGAGGAGATGTTTAAAGCAAAAAGTTAACGACAGACGGAGGACGGACAGAGTGATCTAAAAAGGCTAACTGCAGGAAGTTTGATTCATCAACTGGGGGAAAAACCAGTACATGGCTAGGAAAACTGGCTTGGCTAAGGGCACTCCACCATGACCACTGTAAGCCGGATCAAACACTGGACGCCCGTTATCAAAGCCCTGACATTAACCACTCAGCAGAATCCTCAAATAATGTGGTAAGTTTCCAAAATAGGTTTTCCAGACACACACCTTTCATTGTCACAATATACATAATATACACAAATATTTAGCACAATATCCAATATGTATTACATACATTGTGTCAATTTCCCTTTAAAATATAATGCTCATTTGAATTAGTTTGATTTCAAACTGCACAATCAACACTGACAGGGTAATTTTACTACAACGCAGTAAATAATCGAAAAGGTAGTAGTAATAATAATAATAATTGCCATAGTACAAGCAGAATGCTCATGAGAAACAACTACATTTATCCTGATATATTTTCCTCAGACATGCTTTATAATTTTCCTCCACTTATCTCAAATTGTAGTACCTAAGTATAGGTATACAATGCTATCAAAAGTTGTCTGCTGCAAACGTGTCTGTACTTGGGAACTTAAGTTGTAATGCCAATTACAATCAATTTGCCCTTCAGAGGTTTTGAATTCAACAACCTCTTAAAATCCAGGAACTAAATCTTGACAAGACTAGAGTCTTCCATGATGCTTGTTCAACTATAGATGGCAAACAGGCTACTGACCGGAATCTTGATAGTTTCAAAGAATCAAAGGTTGTGTAATGGGGCTCAAACTATAGCTCATTAGAAGCAAGGTCTATTTTCTACTCTCGTTATAAGCGATATTTGCCTTAGACAAATTCTGATTAGATTTGTACATTTACTTACTGCTTTGTTTTGCCAAATTTGCCGTTCTTTGCACCATCCGCTACTGCTTTGACATGTCCTTTTCGTCCCGGGGAACCTGTAAAGGTGAAAATATACACTTAATCCTTTCCCACATACTGTCACATTCTTACGCCAGTGCAGTACACATTGTAGTAAAAAATATCAATTTCTCCACTTGCAACAAGACGAATGTTTGACGCAAAGCATCAAAGAGAAGCCGCAATATTCCGTTTCACAGGAAGAAATAAGAAAAAAGAACATTTAAATTCACAAACAATAGAAAAAACTAGAGATTGCTTTTTTGAAAAAGCGCTTGTCTCCCAATTTTTGTCGTCGTAGGGGAGGAAAATAAATGATGCGAGATGAATTTTGTAGTTCATCTAGTGACCTCAAAATCAATAGGGGTCTTTTGCTGGTGGTGACCAACCTGCACACCAAGTATGAGCGTTCTTGAGTTATTGAGTTACTGTGATCTTGACCTTGTGACCTCAAAATCAATAAGGGTCATCTACTGGTTAGGACCAACCTGCACACCAGGTACGAAGTTCCTCAACATAAGCATTCTTTAGTTATTGAGCAGAAACCATTTTTCAGCTGAAGGTTACCATGACCTTGACCTTTGACCTAGTGACCTCAAAATCGATAGGGGTCATCTGCTGGTGCTGACCAACCTGCACACCAAATATTAACTTCCATGGGCAAAGCATTCTACAGTTATTAAGCAAAAACAATTTTTCAGCTCATTGTCACTGTGACCTTTCAGCTCAAGGTCAGTGACCTTGACCTTAGATGTACTGATCTCAAAATCAATAGGGGTCTTCTACTGGGCATGGCCAACCTGCATACCAAGTATGGAGTTCCTCGGCCCAAGCATTCTTCAGTTATTGAGTGGAAACCATCTTTTACCTCGTAAGGTCACCATGACCTTGCCCTTTGACCTTCTGACATCAAAATCAATAGGGGTCAGCTACTCGTCCATGACCAACATGCATACCAAGTATGAAGTTCCTACACCCAAGCGTTCTTCAGTTATTGAGCGGAAACAAGTGTGACGGATGTGACCTTGATCACTGTGACCTTGACCTTTGACCTAGTGACCTCAAAATAAATATTGGTCATTTGCTGGTGGTAACCAACCTGCACACTAAGTATGAAGTTCCTGGGCCCAAGCAAAAACAATTTTTCAGCTCATTGTCACTGTGACCTTTCAGCTCAAGGTCACTGTGACCTTGACTTTAGACGTACTGACCTCAAAATCAATAGGGGTCTTTTACTCGGAATGGCCAACTCGCATACCAAGTATGGAGTTCCTCGGCCCAAGCATTCTTCAGTTATTGAGCGGAAATCATCTTTTACCTCACAAGGTCACCATGACCTTGACCTTTGACCTTCTGACATCAAAATCAATAGGGGTCAGCTACTGATCATGACCAACATGCATACCAAGTATGAAGTTCTTACACCCAAGCGTTCTTCAGTTATTGAGCGGAAACAAGTGTGACAGACGGAAGGACGGAGGGACATAAGGACGGAACGGGCAAAAACAATATGTCACCCCCATGTATGGGGGAGACATAATTAATCTGTAGTCAGTAATGCAGATATCGGTATTTGAAGATTTAATTATTATTGTAGGATATTTAACCTGTCTGTGTTTTAAGTGAATGAGATGATTTAGAGTTAAACTGATCATGAAAATTGACATTTAAGACTAATACTTAAAAGATAAATGGACAAGAGGTTATGATCAATTTCAATTTGTACCAAAAACAATCAACTATTTGTATTGAACACACGCCCTATTATGATAATTGTTTGTCAAATAATGCAGACACACATACAATCTGTTTTGGGAGTTATTGTGGCAAATGGAGCAAATTTCACCTTTTGCCTCAATGATTTCAAAAAGTTGTCTGCTGCAGAGGCTCAGAAAGGGTATATTCTTGTATGTGGGAAATGGTTAAAACCGTAAATGGAGAAAAGTTTATTATAAGCAATTTCACCTTTTGCCTCAATTATTTCAAAAGTCGTCTGTTGCAGAGGACAGTCAAGGTATATATGTGGGAAAGGATTAAAATCATAATTAGAGAAAATTAGGGCAATACATAACCTGATACAGTGTTTCAAAACTTAAATTGATATTGGAGAGAGTTTCCCTTGGATATATAAAGACCCAAAACATTGAATGGGTATAACAAATAAGGTAAAGGTGTTAGAAATATACAACACAAGTATACTGCAAAAACACCACTTTCTTATATTATTTCATTAAAATGTCGGAAAAGCAAACATCCTTTTTTCGTTCCCGGTTCAAGCAAGCACATTACATAGACAAGAGGGCCATGATGGCCCTATATCGCTCACCTGATTTTTTTTTCTCTTCACTTTAGCCATATAAGCCCGCCCCCTGGTGGCCATAGTTTTCGACCAATCAACATGGCTTGAAGGAATCTGATAGAGGGTCACCTTAGGAATATTTCTACAATGAAAATAGCCTGCCTTGTTTTCGACCACTCAACATGGCTTGAAGGAATTTGATAGTGGGTCACTTAAGGCACATTCTGAACTTTTATCTTGAAAAATACTGAGAGGTCGTTAACCTTCTTGAGGAGAGAATGTAAAGGTAGTATTTCTGTTTTCAATATCTGCATCATCCAACAATGTGTCAATATTGCCAATGTAAAGGACATGTGACAAATAAATGAAGTTTTTATCGTGTTCACAAAGTCAATTATTACAATTTTGCCAATTTTAAAGGGCCTTAACCCTTTACTGGATAGCCCAACTGCCCATTAACCTATATTATCTCCATATATAGGCATCTATCTGATAAACCAATAGTCAATAAACTACTGATAAAAGCCTGTACACTATCTCCATACAGGGTATTGGGAAAATCATAAGAATTTGACACCTGTCCTAATTAAACCCAACTATCTGTATAAAATATTGTAACTACATTTTATATGTCAGTATAAACATTGTGGTAAATTAAATTACCTTTACAGTGGTGTAAAAAACACTATTTCAGTATGAAGAGAACTGAAGCAAAACAGGAGACGAAAGCAGGGCAATTTTATTTTTTATTTTTTCTTGAAAATGATGAATGTATTTTGCTCATGTCTACCTTTTCAAATATTTTTATTGCAAAAAAACAAACAAGTGAAATTACTCCAGAATATAACAACAGCAATTTCAAGTTGAATTTTTTAAAACCAGATACTCCGTAAAGGAAATATGTCTTAATTTCTACGAAGTTTTCAAAAGTCAACTCTGTGACATACAGGAGTAAAATTAGTAAAACTTAATGGAGAAATGACCCATCTTCCTGTCATGATTCAAAGTCAATTCCATGAGAATAAATGTAAAAACATCCCATATAAATATTTTGAATGTCTAATGTCCTTACGTAGATCGGCAATAGAAAATTGTCAACCCAAAAAAAGTTGAATGTAAACACATGTTTGCGTATTTTCCCGTATTCTCAAGGACGATTTAGTTCTTTGTTTACTTACCCTTGGTTGTTGAAACTCATTATTCCAAGCTCCTATAGAGAAAACATCGTTGTCGGAAGAAGAACAATCATCGGAAACAAATTTCAGATGAGAAATATCTGATTGAATGTCAGACGGGATGAAGCCCAAAAAAAAAAAACAGCTTCAGTTTTGCGGAAGTGTCATATGACCCATTTTATTGCCCTTCTGATTTACTAGATCAATCAATGAAAGACCCGCCAGTATTGTGTAGATGAAAACAATAACCACGTATGTCAGCTGTTCATCCCTTTCCCCATTACAACAAATCACAGCAAATGATTGTGAAAATGTCGAGACAAAAATAAAGAAAATCTATAAACAAGAGTTGTCGGAGGACAATATAGCTCGCCTATCAGGGATATCGTCTATCAGGGCCTACTTCAGAACAGTTATAGCATGGGTATAAAGTCCAAAATCCAAAAGTGGAATAATTTAAATTGAATTTACAAAAGAAAGACAAGAATTACGCGTAATTAAATGTCTCACTGTGTCCCCTGCTTTGACTATCAAGGCAAGTGTAAAAGACAAAAAGTAAACAAAACTCTAACATTGAGCTAAACACAATTATTTTTAAACAAGAAATAATAAATAAAAAAAAAAAAAAAATACAAGAAATTTAAAAAAAAAAAATGAGCTGAACACAAAGTTCCAAAATTCAAGAAAAAAAAAAAAAAAAAAAAAAATAATGCTCAAAGTTAAAAAATACAAGAAAATTAAAAAAAAAAAAAGAAATTAATCCAACAAAATATGAAGAAGCTATGCCCAATTTTCAAAATCCAGCAAAAAAAAAATGTTTTACCCCAAAAAATATGAAAGCCCTAGAACCAGTACTTATTGAGAAAAAAAAAATTCGAAACTTTAACGTTGAGCTAAACGCAAAATTGAAAAATACAAGAAAAGAAAAAGAAAAAAATCCAAATGTTTGAAAAAAATCCATTCCAGAGTTATGGGACTTGACATACAAGGTCCCCTAATGACCCTGAATAAGTGTGTGAAGTTTCAAAGCAACAGCATACACAGTGTCTGAGAAAAGGCCTTGCACGCAAAGGTTTGACCAAATTTCTAAGTCGAAAAAGGGGCACAATTCAGTCAAAATCAATTCCAGAGTTATGGGACTTGACATACAAGGTCCCATAATGACCCTGAATAAGTGTGTGAAGTTTGAAAGCAACAGCATACACAGTGTCTGAGAAAAGGCCTTGCATGCAAAGGTTTGACCAAATTTCTAAGTCCAAAAAGGGGCACAATTCAGTCAAAATCCATTCCAGAGTTATGGGACTTGACATACAAGGTCCCCTAATGATCCTGAATAAGTGTGTGAAGTTTCAAAGCAACAGCATACACAGTGTCTGAGAAAAGGCCTTGCACGCAAAGGTTTGACCAAATTTCTAAGTCCAAAAAGGGGCACAATTCAGTCAAAATCCATTCCAGAGTTATGGGACTTGACATACAAGGTCCCCTAATGATCCTGAATAAGTGTGTGAAGTTTCAAAGCAACAGCATACACAGTGTCTGAGAAAAGGCCTTGCACGCAAAGGTTTGACCAAATTTCTAAGTCGAAAAAGGGGCACAATTCAGTCAAAATCAATTCCAGAGTTATGGGACTTGACATACAAGGTCCCATAATGACCCTGAATAAGTGTGTGAAGTTTGAAAGCAACAGCATACACAGTGTCTGAGAAAAGGCCTTGCATGCAAAGGTTTGACCAAATTTCTAAGTCCAAAAAGGGGCACAATTCAGTCAAAATCCATTCCAGAGTTATGGGACTTGACATACAAGGTCCCCTAATGATCCTGAATAAGTGTGTGAAGTTTCAAAGCAACAGCATACACAGTGTCTGAGAAAAGGCCTTGCACGCAAAGGTTTGACCAAGCTGGCAACGCGGACGCCAACGCCAACGCCAACGTGATAACATAAGCTCCCCTATTTCTTCGAATAGGCGAGCTAAAAAGGAAAGTATAATTACTGAATTAATTCAAATAATTGTGGCAAAAGTTATCTATTAAATTTAATGCATTTAGGCTTTCTCATTTTGCTGCAATGTTTACTCGTCAGCTTTAGTTGCGTCAAAATGAATCTACATCTGTGAAGAGGTATTTCCCAGTAGCTTACTTGATTGTCAAAACTGGTATACACCGGAAATGTGATCGGTCCAACAAAGAACCGACTTTGCACGTGTGAGTAAACCCTTTCCTCTTTCAACAAATATGCCGACGAAATTAAAAACATCTTGACAAAAAATTCAAACTATTTAACCCTTTCTCACGTATAGACAATTTCTACAGCAGAAGAATAGATTCATACAGGGTTGCTTCATTGTGTTTGCATGGGATCATAACATTGTGAGCAATTTTGTATCGTTTTAAATGTCGTCTGCTCCAGATTTTTTAATATGAAGAAAGGGAGAAATGATGCACTGTTGTCAAGGTCATGTTTACTGCATGCGTCAGTAATTTTCCATTTGATCTGGGTTGCACGTGGTTTACACATAATAATACCGTGTCAAATGAAAACCCGCCGTCCGATAGTTGGGAATATTCAGATCAATATGCTCTTCTGTTAAGGCTGATCAGGGTCATCAGTGTTTGTAAATCGTCACATAACAATTATCAAAGTCTTTGGAGAACAGTTATGACCAAACGCCGGCATTACAATTATATAAATTGACACCAGCTTTCTTAAGATTTGGAACTAAATTGATTGTCTATTTTTATGTGTTGCGACTCAATCTTTATATGGTGCATAGTGGCAATTTTAGAAAACCCTTGTGAATTAATTACATTTTACAAATGGAAACGGATATTATTATACGGATATTTTTCATAGAAATAAGGTATTTTCAAGCTTATCATTTCCCGACGCATTTCATTCAACCTGGGTACTGATTTTTTAAACACTACACATGTTTGGACGCTTTTTACTTACAAACTTTATATAGTAACACTATGATTTAAAGTCTGAGATCCCTTTGTAAATAAACAAATAGTATGGTGATACACTTTTAGAGGACCTTTTCACACGATAAATATACTTTTGAAGCATTCAAAATCCAAAGGCGTCGAAAAGCGTTTACATTGAAATTGATTAGAATCGATTAGGGTCGTCGAAAAGCGTTTATATTGAAATCGATTAGGGTCGTCGAAAAGAGTTTATATTGAAATCGATTAGGGTCGTCAGAAAGCGTTTATATCCGGTAAAGGGATAATTCAGTCATGCATGACGGATCTGGCTGGTTTTCGAAAGGAACCGAGCTCTCATGGATATCTAGCTACTGAATAAGTTTGGTAAACATCGGATAGTAAATGAAGTTTTATAGCAATTTTGCCAATTTTAAAGGGCCATAACCTAGTCATGCATGGATGGATGGTTTTCGAAAGGAACCGAGCTCTCATGTTTATCTAGCTACTGTATAAGTTTGGTAACATTGGATAATATGAAGTTTTTTAAAGTAAAACATATTTTTATTAGAAAATACTTACCAGTCATTTAATACCTGATATATAATCTCAATACCGTTAATTCATCCAGAAAAGAAGCTCGCGCAGCCATGCATAGCCCTCACGCGTGTGTGATATATAAACACGGCCGCCGGTAATACCGGCACACGGGCCATGAGAAGCCCACTTTTAATTTCACCGTTAACTTGCAGCATTTAGTGTTGGGTGACGACGTGGTTTGGGAGGCGGGAATCTGAAATGACTGGTAAGTATTTTCTAATAAAAATATGTTTTATTTTAAAAAACTTAATTTCTATGTCAAAAATACATTACCAGTCATTTAATACCTGATGACTTTGCAGCATCAGTCGGGAGGATCGTCCAACACAATGCCGGTCCCGAAAAATCGGAGCACTTGGTAAGAGTACCTACGGTACTACTAAATATAAACACAACCGTTTATGTATTTAGTAATTTGTTACTCGCTGAGAGTCCACTTATGTGTCCAGAGAGAAATAATTTCTGATTGAAACGTTTTAAGACGTTATCAGAAGGATCTTATTACTAATTAAAGGAATAGGATATCCAGTGTTAGAATACGCTGCTGAAATATCCTTCTCCTACCAGAGGTTGAATAACCCCTACTGTGGCTCTTACAGCCCTCGAATGATTTATAAAGAACTTAAGACCCTTGACAGGGTACAGGATCCTGTTTATGTCTAAGGGAACACAGTTCACAGAAAGGTTGTGAAATGTGATGGGTAGGAAGAACCAAAGGCAACTTGGTCTCATAGGAATAAAGGTTTATAAAAACGGTTGAATAACCATCCGGCTGTAAAACCTGATGAAATTTGTTTCTACTGAAAGCAAAGAACTCACTTCCCTGATAGTGTTCGCCAAGCAAGACGAATTTATAAGTCTCAGTTAATAACTTAAGAAGCGGCAGCTTCCGAAGAACGTAAAAGTTCGGAGAGAAATGGATCTGAACTTTGAAGTTTAGCGCATTGGAGCATCGAACGATACCTTTTGTCGTGCTCAACGCCAAATCTTAAAGGCGAGAGGTCGGCAACATATGTAAGGATAACTACGGATTGACGTACTTTAATAACACCAATTGGTAAGAACTGTCTACTTCTAAGGAAGATGTAACGGTTATGTCGATAGGCAGGCCGGAAGGACATTGAACCACGATCTCTAGCCCAATACTGTGTTTCTAATGTCATTGTCTTACTTAGGCAGAGAATAACGAAACCGGAAGCTGACTCATTTTTGAATTATGGGAAGACAATTCTAGGGAGTAATTATTATTGTCACTCCTTAGGCGTAGTATGTGATTGAGAGCTAGAAAGACTACTGTCTCCTCTGTTGATCACATGTCCTAGGCTGTTAAGCCCTGTAGCTGTAATGAGTATTTAACACACTGCCCCGAACTGTAAACAATTCGGGTGTGGTGTGAAGCATGTATCGGGCCATTTCCCCTAATTACTGATCCTGATCCAGAAAATGAGAGTCAAATTCTCAATTAGCGAATCGAGTCTGTCCGAAGGGCCAGCTCGACGAGAAACATCCTACAACGAGTCTCTTGAGGGAAATAGATCCGACTTGCCCGTTTTGGGAAATAATTCCAAACGCAGGTAATCGAAGTGAAGTGTTTGAAAGGAACACTTCCCCGTTTACAATGAATCGACGGTCATTCCTCGATGAAAAAGCAATCGGTAAGTGGTAATAGGCGTCTGTTAGGTCTAAGAAATCGCTCAGACAGCTGTTCCGGATTGCGTTCTTGATGAAATGGCAGAAAGCTAGGCTCGAACTTAGCCTGTCTCTTGTGTCTTCACAGGTTGGGCTTCTAAGAATGCCTTTGCAGAAGTCGCTGTACGTTTCTGTCCCTGTGAACGATGTTGCCACATATGCCGAAATGTGACTTATGGACGCAGTGAATGCAGTAACTTTCCACTAATGATAGTTTATTTAGAGTCCAGCTCTAAATTGTTTAATCATCCGATGGAGCACTGAACCCGTTATGTCTCTTATTCGTCAGACAAGACGGGTTCGTGGGTTTTACCCGACGACGTGCGGATTGACTAAAGCCGGTTCTGAACCGGAAGGTCAGTGTCCGATTCGACATGGAATCCTATGATTGATTGATTGTGGTTTAACGCGGTTTTTAACAATTCTCAGTTATATCACGGCGGCCAGTTCACCTACTCATGTATTTCCTGGTTTTCTCACACCAGTACTACACACAACAATCTTCCCAAGCAACTGGCTACTTTTCCACAAAAACTTAGCCCATTGGTGGAAGGAATCCTATGAAGGAGTCATGATCGAGGAATTAATCCCTTTTCCGAAGAAGAATGAGATCGCATGGAATCAACCGTCGGGCCGAGCTCACATATGAGAGAGTTCACAGAGTGAATATCCTCTGGGAACGGCTGATCCAGGTAGGCCAGCATAGGGGATTGATTTATGAAATCAACTGAATCTCTCCCTTGTAATACCGTCGGACATCGACTCGTCCCAACAATTGGTACGATTGGTGTTACTTGGGAGGAGTGTAGTTCCTAGAGACGTACTCTCTCCTCCCTGGAGACCGACATAACTATTTGACCGGTACTCCCCATACCCGATGTCCGACAATTCAATCGGCTATGTCCCAGCATAATGCCCGATTGACTGTCGAAAAGTTATGTCCTAAGACATTACCCGGTTGACCGGTGCCCTATTGGCTATGTCTAAAGACATTGCCCGGTTGACCGGTCTCCAAATGACTGTGTCCGAGGACATTTGTCAATTGGAATTCTGTAGAATTCCGAATAATTCATAGTAGAATTTTGTTTACACGGTGACCGTTTATGCCCAGTTAAGAATTTGACTGCCCGGTGAACGTTCATGCGACAACCGTTTATGCCCAGTGACTAATTGATTACTCGATAGGCACTTGACTCATTCTCTAGCACTATCGACTCATTTCATTCATATGAGTGTAAGGAACGACAACTCTGCGAAGGAGATTTGCACTTGGCTGTGTTCGAAAACACCCAGTTGTCCGATGTCAAGGGTTATGTCATAAGATTGACAAAACGGTTACCCGCTACCCAGTTTTCCGGAGTCAACTTGACTTAACGACTGATCGTTACCCAGCTCTGGGTACGTTCAGTAATGGTAGCTCCCTCTGACCATTACTGTCCGGTTGACTAATGATAGGCTGATGTGAGGCTGCTCTATCACCAGTCTCCAAAGACTTCTGTCCGCAGACATTATAACTTGGCACTCTGTAGGAGTCCGAGGACTGCTGTACTGCAGAGTGTAGGCTTTGCTCGAAATCATTACACGTTTTAACAATGTTTTAGCGTCAACCTTCAGGCATAAAGTATTAGGCACCACCCTAAATACTTCCTAAATGTTCTGCTGTAGAGATCAAGGCTCTACAGCTGGCTCGTCATCTGAAGGGGACTGGTCCGCCCCCGTCTCCCGAAGGTTCAGCCCAAACACCTGGCGTCAGATAATGTCGTTCAGCAGACGGTAGCTCACTCTTGAGGCCAACTATCACTGTGTCCGTACGGTTTCTGGCCCGAAGGCCTTTGTTTCCCGACTGAATAACAGACACCCGAAGCTGCCATTCGCTCCTCCGTGTCCCGTGAAGGACCAGCCGAAGCTGAGGGGGCGAGCGGTCAGAGCTCCAGATAAGGGGCGTTTGCATGTTCTAAAAATCCTTATTTGACCCTCTTACCCTATGCTGTGGGTACTGAGCACCCACAGCATAGGGTTTGTTTCCTAAGAGAAAAAATTGTGGGGAAAATAGCTGACTACACCAGTCCTCCTTATCTGGACCTCTGAGCGGTTGTGCAGAGTGAAGAAGGGACAGCTCTGACCTTCTGCTCACTCAACACAGCGGCGGAGTCTGATTGTTGGGAGAACGAACCCCTCGCTTCACTCGTAGAGCTAAGAGAAACCTTTTTAGGGGTTTTCTTACTCTTCCAGCTTTTGTTTCCAAACGGAAGCAGGCCAGGAAGTGAAGTACTCACAGGGTGAATGCTGTGTGTACTTAGTGAACGCAAAACAGGACAGATGCGTGTCTCATACGGCCGTTATGAGTCACGCCTCGGATCACAACTATGTGACATAGAATATATATGAAACAAAACAATTTATACGATTCATCAAAAAATAAAAAAAAATTCTATTTTTTATTTTCTACTATACCCGTTGATCACGGAACGTATTTCAATGAAAAAGATTTTACAAATATTTTCCAACATTGTTCATGTTTAATTAATATACATAATGTAATACAATGCGATAATAATATATTATTGCTAATAGGAACTATAACCGTTGAAAGAATGAATGGCCATTACCGCACCCGATACGTAACTGAAATAGTGGGTGGGGTAATCCACCCGTGACTTCTCAGTTAGTCGTGTGTACAAAAAACAACTTAATTACAATTAATAATTTACACAATTATGTTGTTAGGTTGTTAATGTAGTTGAATGACTGAATGAATAATAACTTGTTTAAGGCGAATGCCTTAAAAAGACAAAGAAATAAATTATAAAAATGAAATAAATTCTTAGCTGTCAGTTTGGTGTGTCCAGAAATTAAAAAAGTGGGGTTCTCATGGCCTGTGCGCCGGTATTACCGGCGGCCGTGTTTATCACACACGCGTGATGGCTATGCATGGCTGCGCGAGCTTCTTTTCTGGATGAATTAACGGTATTGAGATTATATATCAGGTATTAAATGACTGGTAATGTATTTTTGACATAAAAATATGATGACTTTAACTTGTTCACAATTTTAAAGGGCCATAATCCCGTCATGCATGGATGGATCTGGATCTGGTTTTCTAAAGGAACCGAGCTCTCATGTATATCTAGCTACTGAATAGCTTTGGTAAACATCGAATAATAAATGAAGACTGTATTGTGTTCACAAGAAATTGTGGACGGACGACAGATGACGGACAAAGGGCGATCACAAACAGGTGACATGTGACAGGTGAGCTAAAAAGCGAATGAAGCAGATAAGGAAACAAACAGAGCATATTTTGGAGTACCTTTCTCTTATTACTACATAATATCCACTCTCTTATACAATCAGTTATCATTACATTCACATAAGAGTGAGTGTAAGGAAAGGTAACTCTGCAAAGGAGATTGCGTAATATTATAAGATGTCAGGAATCAGACTATATCTAGCACGCCTTATTTTGGTTCCCTGTTTGATGTATTATTGAAGTTATAAAGCGTATGAGATAGGTTACCAATTTCGGTAGATTGGTTCTCTATTTTACTGTTTAGATTAGATACAATATTCATTTCGCTAAACTAAATATGTACAAACATTGAATTAATATATAGGCCGTTCTCTTTTTTTTTTATTTGTAAAACTCGCCCATGTACAGGGAGTGTAAAAGGGATGTTTTAAAATTCATTTACCTTAAATTAATATACTTAGTAAGGACAAAGAGAAATCCCGACATGTGGTCACCCTGGCAGGTCTAAAAATCTCCAAGTGCTAAATTTCAAAGCATTCCTACAGGAAGCCGCCTATTGGCGGCTTCCAATAATGTTACAATGAATTGGCTCCAGAGACTTTGTTAACATCTTGGCAGAACTCTATATTTAGAGTATGTGAGAAAGAGTTTAATGATGTGGGCAATCAATCATGCTCATCCACATCCAACCCATAGGGACTCTGCTTTCCATTCTTTTCCATTTGGAAAAATTTAGCTCTAATATGCAAACTATCACAAAATATACCCACATACATCCAGAATTTTAAGAAGTTTTTTAAATATAGTTTTTTATACTATCAGTTTTTTCATATTTACCTATAGATATACCGGTACACATAATAATAATAATATGTGATAGGTGTTATTGTACTTATTATTTGACAAATCAAAACAGGCTTAACCCTTTCCCATATATGGGTATATTTACTGAAAACAAGAGAGCCATGATGGCCCTGGATCACTCACCTGATTTTTTTTTTTTCACTTTAGCCATATAAGCCCCCCCCCCCTTGGCAGCCATAGTTTTTGACCAATCAACATGGCTTGAAGGAATCTGATAGAGGGTCACCCTAGCAATATTTCTACAAAAATATTTGAAAATCGGCCAAACACTTTCGGAGGAGAATATTTTTTAAGTTTTCACTAAAGCCATATAAGGCAAAATAGCCCCGCCCTGTGGCAACCATGTTTTTCGACTAATCAACATGGCTTTAAGGAATCTGATAGAGGGTCACCTTAGGAACATTTCTACAAAATTATTTGAAAATCGGCCTGACAATTTCAGGAGAAGATTTTTTAAGTTTTCACTATAGGCTTTTAGCCATATAAGGTAAAATAGCCCCGCCCCCTGGCGGCCATGTTTTTCGACCAATCAATATGGCTTGAAGGAATCTGATAGAGGGTCATCCAAGGAACATTTCTACAAAATTATTTGAAAATCTGCCAACCAGTTTTGGAGAAGAAGATTTTTAAAGGTTTTTTCATTTCGTTGCCATGGAAACCAGAATTCTGCATGGATCCCAAAATTTGAAGGAATTCTGGTGAGGTCAATGTGAGGATGCTTCCTGTGAAGTTTCATCCCAATTGACCCACTGGTTACTGAGGAGAAAAAGTTGACGGACGACGGATGACGCACGCCGGACGCCGGACAAAAGGCCATCACAATAACTCATCAAGACAAACATTCTGATAAAGTTTCAACATGCTCAAGTTGAAAATGTGGCCTCCAGGGTGTTAACAAGATTTCCCTTCAATTTGACCTAATGACCTAGTTTTTAAACTGGCATGACCCATATTTAAACTTGGCCTAGACATAATTTATATTCATTAAATTTGACCTAGTGACCTAGTTTTTGACCTCATATGGCCCAGTTTCGAACTTGTCCAAGATTTAATGGAGATGAATGTTCTGATAAACTTTCATGAAGATTGGATGCAAAATCTAGCCTGTAGAGTGTTAACAAGCTCAAATGTTGACGACGCACGCCGGACGGACGCCGGACAAAATGTGATCACAATAGCTCACCTTGCACTTCGTGCACAAGTGAGCTAAAAATTGAAACAAGAATTACGCGTAATTAAATGTCTCGCTGTCCCCTGCTTTGACTATCAATGCAAGTGTAAAAGACAAAAAGTAAAATAACAAAACTTCAACATTGAGCTAAACACAATTGTTTTTAAACAAGAAATTAAAAAAATAAAATTGAGCTAAACGCAAAGTTCAAAAATTCAAGAAATTAAAAAAAACAAAAAAAAATGACCTAAACGCAAAATTAAAAAAAAAAATATACAAATTTGCAAAGTTCAAAAATACAAGAAATTAAACAACTTTTTTTTTTTAGCTAAACGCAAAATCTAAAAAGGTTTTACCCCGAAACCTGTTTGATATGTTGAAGTACTTTATTTATGAAATGTGTGTTCACAATTTGAAATTAATCCAACAAAGTATGAAGAAGCTATGTCCAATTCTCAAAATCCACCAAAAATCAAGTGTTTTACCCCCCAAAAAGGTCACACTCAGCATCCTCAGTGTACAATGTGCAGCAGGGTATTAGATGTAACTATATTCAAAATATGAAAGCCCTAGGACCAGTACTTATAGAGAAAAAAAATATATATCTAAACTTTAACGTTGAGCTAAACGCAAAATTGAAAAATACAAGAAATGAAAAAGAAAATAATCCAAATGTTTGACCCAAAAACCCGTTTGATATGTTGAAGTACTTCATTTATGAAATATGTGTGCAAAATTTGAAATCAATTTAACTAAAAATGAGGAAGCTATGACCAAATCTCAAAGTCAACCAAAAACCACCAAAATCATGTTTTTACCCCAAAAAGTAGTCCACACTCAGTATCTTTAGCATACAATGTGAAGAAGAGTATTAAATGTAAATATATTCTAACAAGAGTGCCAGTGCCGCCACAATATACGCCGCCACAAAATATAAAGATCAAGATTGGTCCTTTTAATTATTGCTTTTAACATGTATCACAAGACTACCATTGGAATCTCTATCAAAATGGCCGAACCGAAAAATGGTAATTTCATGAAAAAAAATCACAAAACTACCATTATGGTAAAACAATCATTTAATGGAAAAGAAACAGCAAACAAAGTATTGGAATGGATTGTTGGAGCTTAATGTCCCATTCAACAAATTATTTCAGTCAGGAAGAAAATAGGATACATATAAACAGAGATAGAACCCTATAGAGGCTTCCGATATGAAAGTAGGTCAAATGGCAGTGTCGATATGTATCCTTTTTTCCTTCTGAGCATAACTCTTGCAAAAATCACTCTACCGGATAATCCCTGCTTTATGCACTTCTACCTGTTTGGAAACTTGAGTTGCGTTCTCAAGTGAATATGCTATAGAGACCAAGTTTCGAAAGGCATAACTATTGCAAAAATCGCTGAACCGGAAAATTCCCGCTTCATGCACATCTACCCATTATAGTAATGATATTGACCAAGTTTTGCAAAGATTCAGTCAGAAACGTAGGAGGAGTTGCGTTCACAAGCCGCAAAATCAATCAGCTACAGAGACTAAGTTACAAGGGACATAAATCTTGCAAAAATCAATGAACCGGAAAATCGCCGCTTCATGCACATCTACCCATTATAGTTATGACATTGACCAAGTTTTGAAAGATTCGGTCAGAAACATAGGAAGAGTTGCGTTCACAAGGCTGCAATATCAATCAGCTACAGAGACTAAGTTACAAGGGACATAAATCTTGCAAAAATCAATGAACCGGAAAATCGCCGCTTCATGCACATCTACCCATTATAGTCATGACATTGACCAAGTTTTGAAAAGATTCGGTCAGAAACATAGGAGGAGTTGCGTTCACAAGGCTGCAATATCAATCAGCTACAGAGACTAAGTTACAAGGGACATAAATCTTGCAAATATCAATGAACCGGAAAATCGCCGCTTCATGCACATCTACGCATTATAGTCATGACATTGACCAAGTTTTGAAAAGATTCGGTCAGAAACATAGGAGGAGTTGCGTTCACAAGGCTGCAATATCAATCAGCTACAGAGACTAAGTTACAAGGGACATAAATCTTGCAAATATCAATGAACCGGAAATTCGCCGCTTCATGCACATCTACACATTATAGTTATGACATTGACCAAGTTTTGAAAAGATACAGTCAGAAACGTAGGAGGAGTTGCGTTCACAAGAAATGGACGGACGGACGGACAGACGGAAAAGATGACGCCAATATACCACCGCCTCCGACGGCGTATAAAAATGAAAGCTCTAGTACCAGTACTTATTCAGAAAAGTTAAAATCGTAACTTTAACGTTGAGCTAAACGCAAATGTTTGACGCCGCTGTCGCCAGAAAAGCAACACCTTAGTCTCGCTTTCGCAGCGAAACAAAAATTGTGGCAAAAGAGAATTTGCTCGTTTTGAGCAATTTCTTCTTTTGTCACAATGTTTTCAAAAGCCGTCTGCTGCAGAGGCATCAGAAAGCGTCTATATGAGGGTAAGGGTTAAATATAGATCTCTGCATATCCTTTGATGGGTAAGATATCTACTTACATAGACAGTTGGTTCTATTTATTAAGTGTTTTTTTACACCACTTTCAACAATAATAAATTCAGATATATATCGGCATTTCCTGTATAATGTACCAGTATTACTGGTCCATTTAACCTGAAACCAGTGAGTCAGTTGTAATGGTAACCCCACAACCTTGAACCCCAAGGCGGTTAAGACATTATTACCATTTGTAAAGTCTTTGGCATGACTCGGTCAGGTATTATCGAATTAGGTCCCTCGACCTCCTGCATCTGAAACAGATGCTCTACACCAGGCCTCCGGAAAACTAAAAATTTGCCGATCAGGACCGATTTTTAACTCACCGGACCAATTTCAATATTAAAACAAATCGGTCCAGATATTTTCATAAATCTCACTAACTAACACCTAAGCTATATGTCACTTTGTAAACAAGAACATAATCGCCTGTAAACCTTCGAAAATCACTTACCGTTTAACTTTGACAATCATGTAATTTGATAAATAATGCCAATCAGAAATACCTCGGTGATGAATGCTTCACCACTGATGGATGACGGAATTAAAAAAGGAAATACGATTGAATGCACGAGGTAATGGTTTCATGCATCTGATTGGCTGTTGGGGTTTTAGAGATTTTTTTTTCATGATTTTCAAAATAGAGGAGGAGGGTTACCACCACACCACCAAGGCTGTCAAAGTTTGTTCTTATTGATTGTAATAATCTGTGTCACAGTGATATGTTGCATACAAATAAAATTTACTTACTTGTTTCATATTGTTCTGATTCTGGCTTTAGCTTCTCCTTTTCGATTTTTTTTGCTACTCGAACTTTTTCCTTCAACATCATTAAAACTTTCTCAATCATTCCATGCTTAGAATTCACCAAATTTTCGATAACTTCATCACTCAATTCAAAATTCAATTTTCTAAATACCTTCCTGTAATATATAAGTATGTGGGTTGAAGAATCTTAAGGGAAGTATAAAAGATCAATTATTACGTAGATATGATGTTATTATTAACTAACCATTCGTGATGGCCATTCTAATTCTAAATTTACCAAGAAACATAAATTCTGATTGGTCTAACCCTTTCTCACATACAACATATATGCATCAGACTTCTATGTAAGTATATGGCCAAATATATGAAAATATCGTAGTAATTAAAAACATTACTATAGTTATTGAAAGTAGTTTAAAACATTGTGACAAAAGTGGAAATTGCTCAATATGAGCAGGAAACAAAATATTTCATGAAATACAATATAAACAAGATGTGTTTGTGAAACACTGATGCCCCCGAATGGCAACATCTAGGTCAAAGGTCAAGGTCGCCAGGTCAAAAATGTTGGTACTGACAGAAAGGTCATGTCACAAGGAATACACATGTGAAATATGGTAGCCGTACCTGTTATGGTTCAAAAGTAGTGGTCAAGGTTAAAGTTTTTTTTGAGAATGGCAACATCTAGGTCCAGGTCAAGGTCGCAAGGTCAAAAATGTTGGTGCTGACAGAAAGGTCATGTCACAAGGTATACGCATGTGAAATATGGTATCCGTACCTGTTATGGTTCAAAAGTAGTGGTCAAGGTTAAAGTTTTTTTTGAGAATGGCAACATCTAGGTCAAAGGTCAAGGTCGCAAGGTCAAAAATGTTGGTACTGACAGAAAGGTCATGTCACAAGGAATACACATGTGAAATATGGTAGCCGTACTTGTTATGGTTCAAAAGTAATGGCCAAGGTTAAAGTTTTTTTCGAGAATGGCAACATCTAGGTCAAAGGTCAAGGTCGCAAGGTCAAAAATGTTGGTACTGACAGAAAGGTCATGTCACAAGGAATAAACATGTGAAATATGGTAGCCGTACCTGTTATGGTTCAAAAGTAGTGGTCAAGGTTAATTATTTTTTTTAGAATGGCAACATCTAGGTCAAAGGTCAAGGTCGCAAGGTCAAAAATGTTGGTACTGACAGAAAGGTCATGTCACAAGGAATACTCATGTGAAATATGGTAGCCGTACCTGTTATGGTTCAAAAGAAATGGCCAAGGTTAAAGTTTTTTTCGAGAATGGCAACATCTAGGTCAAAGGTCAAGGTCGCAAGGTCAAAAATGTTGGTACTGACAGAAAGGTCATGTCACAAGGAATACTCATGTGAAATATGGTAGCCGTACCTGTTATGGTTCAAAAGTAGTGGCCAAGGTTAAAGTTTTTTCCGAGAATGGCAACATCTAGGTCAAAGGTCAAGGTCGCAAGGTCAAAAATGTTGGTACTGACAGAAAGGTCATGTCACAAGGAATAAACATGTGAAATATGGTAGCCGTACCTGTTATGGTTCAAAAGTAATGGCCAATGTTAAAGTTTTTTTCGAGAATGGCAACATCTAGGTCAAAGGTCAAGGTCGCAAGGTCAAAAATGTTGGTACTGACAGAAAGGTCATGTCATAAGGAATACACATGTGAAATATGGTAGCCGTACCTGTTATGGTTCAAAAGTAGTGGTCAAGGTTAAAGTTTTTTTCATGCAGACAGACAGACGTGCAGACGTGCAGACGTGCAGACAGGCCAAAAACTATATGCCCACCGAATCTATGATTCCGGGGGCATAAAAATAGACAAGAGTGAAACTACATTCCTTAAAAAGAATATTGGTAAGATAGTTTGACCCTGAATACATATTTGCTTCAAGATTTATATATTATATAGTCATGATTTCTGAAAGCCTTTCTTGCCCTTTCTTGATGTAGTAGCAGACAGTGTTAACTAAGATCAGTACAGTTTTGAAGACGCTAAAGCCTTAGTCATGCAGACAATGTGATCGTGACGCAACTTTTTGGTGACAAATTTTATCGAGACATAAAGAGAATCCATATGATTAGTGTTATCTCTTTTTGTACATATTAAGCATTAACCCTTTCCCTCATACGACAATTCTGCAGCAGACGACTTTGTACATATTTAGTCAAACAAAGGAAAATCTCTATAATTGAATGGATAACCTATGACTAAAAGTGGAAAACATTGCGGCAAAAGGAGAAATTGCACGTTTTGTGCAATTTCTTCTTTTGTCACTATGTTTTCAAAAAGCTGTCTGCTGCAGAGGCGTCAGAAAGCATCTATATGAGGGAAAGGGTTAAGATATGATTGCCCAACAATAGTAAGAGACTTGTAAGATTTTGATTAACAACTTATTGGAAACTGTTTTTTGCAGAAGCAGTGATAGACTTGGTAATATAACAAGAGCTGTCTGTAAGACAGTGTGCTTGACTATTCCACCCCTTATTAGTTACTGAGATATGGACTCTTGCAAAACTTTAACCAGAATTTATAAGTTAAATAATAAAGGCCATTAATTTGCCATATATGCAAGATAAAGTTATCTTACTTGATTATTAAAATCATTGTGATGATTGGAAAGGGCTGTATAAGGTTTCAATGCAGTGCATCAAGTAGTTACTGAGATATTGAATCTTAATGTAGTTGCACGCAATTTCTAAGTTACAAAAGGGCTAAAATTTGCATTATATGCATGATAGAGTTATCTTACTTGATTGTTCACATAGCAGTTATGGTTGGGAGGGTTGTATAAAGTTTCAATGCAATGTATCAAGCAGTTACTGAAATATTGATTCTTATAATTTAGTTGCATGCAATACTTTAACCAGAATTTCTAAGTAACAAGAGGGCCGAGATGGCCCTAAATCGATCACCTGAATATTTTTAAAGTGTTAACCTAAACAAGTCTAATGTAAAACAAGTGATCCCCAGGGTGGGGCTATTTTTGACACCAGGGCAATAATTTGACCAATCTTAGTAGAGGTCCACTAGATGAAGTAAGATTTCAAACATCAACTTTTCGACAAGATTTTTTAAAGTTTTTCCCTATACAAGTATAATATTATGTAAAACAAGTGACCCGGGATGGGGCCATTTTTAACCCCAGGGCTTTAATTTGAACCATCTTGGTAGAGGTCAACTAGATGAAGCTTAACATACCAAATATCAAAAGCCTGGAAATTCTACCTTCAGACAAGAAGATTTTTAAAATTTCTCCATATACGAGTCTTCATAAAACAAGTGAACCCCGGCGTGGGGCCTTTTTTGACCCAAGGGCTATAGTTTGAACAGGTCCACTAAATGAAGCTACATACCAAATATCAAAGGCCTTCTCCTTTCACACAAGAAGTTTTTTAAAGTAGTTTTTTCCCTATATGAGACTATGAGGACTATAATTTGAACAAACTTTGTAGAGGTCTGCTAGATGAAGCTACATACCAAATATCAAAGGCCTAGGCCTTCTACTTTTCGACAAGATTTTTTAAAGTTTTTCCCTATACAAGTATAATATTATGTAAAACAAGTGACCCGGGATGGGGCCATTTTTAACCCCATGGCTTTAATTTGAACCATCTTGGTAGAGGTCAACTAGATGAAGCTTAACATACCAAATATCAAAAGCCTGGAAATTCTACCTTCAGACAAGAAGATTTTTAAAATTTCTCCATATACGAGTCTTCATAAAACAAGTGAACCCCGGCGTGGGGCCTTTTTTGACCCAAGGGCTATAGTTTGAACAGGTCCACTAAATGAAGCTACATACCAAATATCAAAGGCCTTCTCCTTTCACACAAGAAGTTTTTTAAAGTAGTTTTTTCCCTATATGAGACTATGAGGACTATAATTTGAACAAACTTTGTAGAGGTCCGCTAGATGAAGCTACATACCAAATATCAAAGGCCTAGGCCTTCTACTTTTAGACAAGAAGATTTTAAAAGTTTTTTCTCTATAAGAGTATATGTAAAACAAGTGACCCCCAAGGGAGGGGCCATTTTTGAACCCAGGGCTATAGATAGGTGTGATAGTTGGGAAGCATTATAGAAAGTTTCAATGCAAAACATCTAGTGTATATAGTGACCAAGCTGTTGTGAAATATGTGTACTTGCATGCAAAACCTTAACCAATGTGTGACACAATAGCTCTCATATTCTCTGAAAAGTTGAGCTTAGAAACTAACTGGTAGCAAGCAATACATGTATCACCAAAAGGTAGTATATAGTAAGCATATTGTCTGTCTGACCAAGGCTAAATTAATGTGCTGTGAAAAGTTAGATAAATTTCCATGGATTGCTTGAGCAACAAAGATCAATCAGACTAGATGTGTGAGAAAGCTCACAGCTAAAACATGCAAACAAGAGGGCCATGATGGCCTCATAACACTCACCTAATTTAATAGAACTTCAATAGCTTTCAAAGTTTTTACTCTATAAATAAAAGGAAAACAAGCAACCGGCCTGGTGGCCATGTTTTTCAACGGATCAGAATAAATTAAACAACCTTTGCAGAGGGTCACACAAGGAACATTTGTGCCAAATTATTTCAAAATCAGGGCAGAAGATTTTTTTAAGTTTTCACTATATTACATATAAGGAAAACAACCCCAGCCCCCTGGCGACCATGTTTTTCAATGGGTCAGAATAAGTTCAACAATCTTAGTAGAAGGTACCCAAAGGAACATTTGTGCCAAATTATCTTTAAATCGAGCCGGTACTTCTGGACAAGAAGTTTTTTAAGGATTTTACAATGCACATCTAAGTAAAGCAAGCTCCGCCCCCTGGAGGCCATGTTTTTAAACGTATCAGAAATATTTGAACGACTTTGGTGCCCTAAGAAACATTTGTGCAAAATAATTTTCAAATCGGGGCCAGTACTTTTAGACAAGAAGATTTTTAAAGTTTTGGGAATTAAATTCTTTGAACAACTTTAAAAGTCCAGTGGTTAAATAGGAGAAGTCATTTGTAGGAAACCGTACAGACAACGACGACGCCAGACGGTGAGTGATCACAAAAGCTCATCTCTCACTTCATGCATAGGTGAGCTAAAACGTGTAAATGGCCATAATTGTGTCAATTCTTTGTACATATTTTTATCAAGTAAATTGACCAGTTTTGTTTGGGTGAGACATACAAAAGTAGTACATGGCATGCGTTATATTAGTATTTGGATAGGAAACCCAGGTTATTTAGGTTATTTAACCTTTCCCAAATACATTAAATCTGCAGCGGACGACTTTGAAAATGTTTACTCAAAAATATAGAAATTCTCTATAATTGTAGGTATTATTACTGAAACAAGAGGGCCAAGATGGCTCTAAATCGATCACCTGAGTGATAGTAAATTAGTAACAAATATTTAACTGCAAATATCTGGGAAAATTTGATTAGGAGTGCAAAAGAAACTGCAAGGAGTGGACACTGTTAAAGAAATACCCATAAGTAAGGCTATTTGTATCTTGAAATCTTGGGTATTTTTCTCACTTTCTGATGCCGCAGCAATCAAAGTTCTACACAGAATTTAAATCTTTGAACAATTTGGAAAGACCAACAAAGGAACATTTCTGTGAAATTAAGTTGAAATTAAGTTGAAATTGGTCCAGTGGAATGGTAGGGGTTGTCATTCGTAGCTAAAAGTTCAATTTGCCCCTGTTATGATGACGCCTGGTTGCTATGATTTTGTAACCAATCAAAATGGCTTGAACAAATTAAGTAGAGGATCAATGAAAGAACATTTCTATAAAATTATCTTGAAATTAGACAAGCACTTTTATAAGGATGGATTATTAAAGATTTGTCATTTTGCCCCTTTGCTGATGCGGCCTGGTTTCCATGTTTATGGCTTGAACAATTTTTGTAGAGGGTCACCCAAGGAACATTTCTACCAAATTATATTGGAATCTGACAAGCAGATTCAAAGGAGAAGAATTTAAAAGTTTGGTCATTTTGCACCCTTTCTGATACCGCAGTTCTCCATGGAATTTAAATCTTTGAACAATTTTGAAAGAAGACCACCGAAGGAACATTCCTGTGAAGTTTAGTTGAAATTGGTCTTGTGGTTTAGGAAAAGATGATGTTTAATGCGAAAAAATAACGACAGACGGACAGACGACGGACAGAGAGTGATCACAATGGATCACCTTTGGCTCAGGTGATCTAAAAAGTTGCTCGTTTTGAGCAATTTCTCCTTTTGTCATGATGTTTTCAAAAGTCATCTGCTGCAGATGCATCAAAATGCATCTATAGGTGGGAAAAGGTTAAATGTGTTTAGCTGTTACCATGTTGGTCAACATGTTATGTTAAAAGAAGGAAATGATGTAGTTCATTATTAGTTTTCCCACATACATCTAATCTTCAACAGACAACTTTGGTCCCATCTAGGCAAACATATGTATAATTTGTATAAATGGGAGTATAACCATTGAATCAAGTTAAATATATTGGGGTTAAAGGAGAATTTGCTCATTATGAAAATTTCTCCTTTTGCCCACAATGTGTTCAAAAGTCGTCTGCTGCAGATACGTCGTAATGTGTATTTATATTATAATGCATTAAGACTATCCCTTAGTACTACAACTTTAGACAATAATATCAAAAACAGTTAAGCCCAAATTCTTAATTTCAAATTATGCTTCACATTTTAACAAGAGGACCATGATTGTCCTATATCGCACAACTTATTTAATATAACTTAAGGAGGTTTCAATGTTCTTACTCTATGCATACAAGGAAAAAGAGCAATTAAAAAAAAGTGGGCCTTTAGGGCCCTGGATACTTTATCCGAGTTATGCAATAAGATTTAAAATGTCAACGACAGTAACTCATTTTGCAGTCTTGTAAGCTCCACTTGTCACAAGGCAAATAACCCAACTAAATGTGTCTGTCTTTTGTCAAATTAATATGACTTGAGGATATCTCTCTTTCAGATAATAAGATCTCTATTAAACAAGTGACCCAAGGGGTGGGGCCAGTTTTGACCAGGGCATTATTTGAACAATCTTGGAAGAGGGTCTGATACCCCAATATGACAATGTTTTTAAATTGGGCCAGTTCTTTTTCTTTTCTGTTGCTATGGCAACAAGTGTTCTGCATGGAATGCTTTGAACAACTTTGAACAAAGGGGCCCACACAATAACAAACCCTGTAAAGATTTATCAAAATTGGCCAAGCAGTTTAGGAAGACTGATGTTGTTTGAAGCAAAATGTAAACGGACGATGGACGGCGGTCAAAGACTGGTCACAAAAGCTCACCATGAGCCACTGGCTCAGGTGAGCTAACAAGACTGATTCAACAATCTTTTTAAACTTTAAACTAAAGCAGTCATTTTTGTTGGTAAGACAATTCAACTGAGTTAACCAAAATGGCCTAAAAGTTATGTAAATCTTCAAAAGAAATCTGAAAAGAGTTAGTGAGTCATACATGTAATAGTAACTGCTTAACATCATTGCACTCTGAAATAATCCATTGTTTGTTAATTTAACCTTTTCCCAAAACAGCCGCTTAATGACGCCTCTGCAGCTGATGACTTTGCAAAACATTGGTTCGGTTTTGAATCATTTAACTATCATTTTTAAAGATATACCACATGTTTGCATAAATCTTTTCAAAGATATCTGCTGCAGACTTGTAGTTTGTGGGAAGGGGTTCATAGTCATGTAATCAAAGAGATAACTGATTGATTGATTGATTGATTGATTGGGTTTAACGTTGTTTTTAACAATTTCACCTACTCATGCATTTCCTGGTTTTCTCACACCAGTACTCCACACAACAATCTTCCCAAGCAACTGGCTGCTTTTCCACATAGACTTAGCCCATTGAGCGAAAACAAATGACGCATGTCGCATTGACTTTTGTCAATCCTCCGAAAGAAAGTTGGCCGAGCCGGGATTTGAACTCACAACCCCTGGATTGACAGCCCACGTTACTACCGACTGAGCTACCGGGGCTCGGCAAAAAGAGATAACTGACACTTGTTCCTATGTAAATGTGGGAAACAGTTAATTTGAACTAATTTTACAGCATTCCATTACCTTTCTTCCTTTTTACTTTGAACACATTTGGAAACTCTTTATGAATGAAAGTATATTGAAAACATTGTGGCAAAGTAGAAATTCTCATTAAGTCATCCTTTTGTAATCAATGTTTCGTTTGGCCTGATCTGGATCCAAACTTTTTGCATAGGTCCCTTACCATGCAAAGAAAAAAAACCTGTCTATGATAAGCCCGGATCACTATATATTCTTTAGTGAAAATTGTTTTAGTAATTGTCAAACCTGTGCTTAAACCCTTTCCCTCATATAGACGCTTTCTGACGCCTTTGCAGAAGACAGCTTTTAGAAAACATACTGACAAAAGAAGAAATTGCTCAAAAGAAGCAATTTCTCCTTTTGCCAAAATGTTTTCCACTTTTAGTCATAGGTTATCCATTAAATTATAGAGATTTTCTATGTTTTGACAAATTATGTTTAAAGTTGTCTGCTGCAGAATGGTCGTATGAGGGAACGGGTTAAGACCACCTTGGAAAAGTGATTCCCTGTCTATAGCAACCAGACTTAGGAATTTTCAAATTACTCATTTTCTGCATAAATGGCCTTGCAATTAAAGACCTGAGAACAAGGACCATATTGTTGTGTTATCATGTGTGGTCTTTATACACAGGTTCCACTGTATATTAAAGTAGAGGCTAAACTAACAAATTATACACAACACGTTGCACTCTGCTTCTGCTAGCCAAACAATTGGCGCACAACACAATAAGACTGAATGCACAAACAATTCAAAGATTATTCCTAGACACAAACAAGAAAGAATTACACATAAAAGTTGCTCGAAATAATAATACTTATTCAACTTCTTACTGATTTTGTTTGTTAATTAGAATTTGAAATATTGATATGTACAAGCACAAATGCAGGTTTAGCAAAAGCTTTCCCAAGACAGTATGCTATCATTTTGGAAATAATAATATTGTTGAAAATATTGACTGCAGATATATCATAAATAGATTTTTGGCCCCACTGTTCTTTGAACATAGATTTATACAGTACGTACCTTCTTGAATGTTTGTTCTGTCAATGATCATATACTTTACCTTCCCTACATACAGAGGCTTCCTGACACCTCTGCAGCAGATTTGTTGTTAGGTATGTAGGAAAGGATTAAGTGGAACTATGCAATAATGCTTTGCTAAAACATGTAAATCTTCTACTTCCATAAATGCATTCACATATTTATCAATGGAACAAATATTCACCATATTTTTGGATGCACTGTTGCCCTAATAATGATCTATTCAGGTATCTGCATTCAATTTTTGTTCACAATACAAGCATTACTCAATTATTATGCTGAACAGGTATAAGGGTAATCTTACATAGAAATGAAGTTTTTCAAAGTAAAACATATTTTTATTAGAAAATACTTACCAGTCATTTAATACCTGATATATAATCTCTACACCCTTAATTCATCCAGAAAAAGAACTCGCCTTGCGTATTCCTCACGTATATGTGATATACACGGTTGCCCGTAAGAACGGGAAAGCACGTGATATCCTGCCACTTTTATTTCAACATTAAGTGTTGGGTGACGACGCGGGGATGGGAGGCGGGACTCTATAAATGACTGGTAAGTATTTTCTAATAAAAATATGTTTTACTTTGAAAAACTTCATTTTTATGTCAAAAATACATTACCAGTCATTTAATACCTGATGACTTTGTAGCATCGGACGGGAGGTTCGGCCAATACTTACTGTCGTTCCAGGTAGCAGCACCTTGTAGTGTATTATTTTCTAATTTATTTACAAAGTACTATCAACCCAACAGTATAAGGTAAGAGCAGGGATTGATAAATTTCAATCAGTGTTCACTTCATTGATATGTTGGGAGTAATTTAGCGGACAACTCGCTGAGACGCAACCAAAGGTCCCAGAGAGTACAAGTTCTGTCTGACCAGACATAGAACGCAAGTAGAAAGATGAATAACTTGACTGAGTTTTCCGAACTGCCGCGCGAAGAATTCTTCAAGGGAATTATTGGTCGAAAAAGCCCAACTTGCCGAAAGAGCTCTAACTTCATGCGGGCGTATCCGCAGAAAAGAAAGATCTTGACTAGGTGAATCTTTGTACGCTAATTTAATTGTAATGGATATCCAGCGAGAAAAGAAGCTGCTGATATATCTTACGACCTATAAGGGGGAGAAATAACCTCTTTCTCCGACCCCTATTCCCCTCAACTCTCTTAAGATAATATTTAAGAGCTCTGACAGGACAAGGGATCTGTCGGAATCCGAAGGACCACAGCTCGCCGATTGACTAGGAACTGAATTGGATCAAGAAGGCCCGACGGTAACTGGTTCTTAGCCAGAAACCCTGGTTGACACAGTAGTGTAAAGGGGCCATCATATTCATTGAATCTGACATTCCCGGTTTCTACAGACAGAGCGTGTAATTTTCTCCTTCGAAGAGCTGTAGTGAAAGCTAATAAATAAAAACGGTTTTATAAGCAAGACGTCGATTCAAAAGGTTCGTATGGAGCTCTTGTAAGCGACCAGAGGACGACGCAATACAAATCCTATTTTTGGATTTAAACTCCTACAAATGGTTTCTAATTCTAACCATCAGGCTGTGAAACCTAATGAAATTCGTTTACTGACAGTAAATAACTCACTTCCCTGATTGTGTTCGTCAAGCAAGACGAATTTATAAGTCTCAGTTACTAACTTAAGAAGCTGTAGTTTTCGACGAACGTTCAGAGAGATTGACCTACCTTTAATAACATCAATCGGTAAGAACTGTCTATTTCTAAGGAAGATATAACGGTTATGTCGATAGACAGGCCAGCAGGACGTGTAAGCACGGTCTCTGAGCCAGTGAAGTGTTTCTATTATCATTTACACCTTTCAGAATGACACCGGAAGTTGTTTCATTATTATTTCAAGGGAGAAAATATTATTTTTCCTTTGCGAATTCTGATCTAGTCTGGAGTTCCTTCCCCTTATTACTATCATAGGAAGTCGGGAACCAGACTAATTCTGATCGTCCACTGCCGAATCAATCGGAACTTTTCGGGTTATTCTGTAAGCATTCATCACCGACGTATTCCGATTGCTGCCGAATGAGTAGTATTGAAAGCTAGCAGAACTAAATTCATATGAAGTTGTCTACTCTATTAATCACATGCCGTAGGCTGTAACGCACTGACCCGATATCTGTAAACAATTCGGGTGTGGTGTGAAGCATGTATTCTCTTGCGGGAATTAGATCCGACTTGCCTGTTTTGGGAAATAATTCCGAACGCAGGTAATCGAACTGTAACTCCTCGATGACAAATCAATCGGTACGTGGTAAAAGGCGTCTGTTAGGTCTAACAACTCGCCCAGACAGCCGTTCCGGATTGTGATCTTGGTGAAACGGACGTTCCATTCTAGTACTCGACCGTACTAGACGCGAACTGAGTCGATAAGTCTACTACCGGTTTTCACTGTCTGTCTTTCTTAGGAATAGGAAGAAAAACAGTTTTATCAACCCCGAATGAAAGGTTGATACCCACTCTATATCATTCTTTGTTAGAAGATTTAATAGAGAGGAGTGCTTCCCTATAGCTGCGGATTAGGGACAGTGCTCCACTTGGTTGTATGCCAACTTAGCTAGCTCCCGTAACGCTAGGCTCGAACTTAGCCTGTCTCTTTGCGTCTTCACAGGTTGGGGTTCCATGAATGCCCTTGCAGAAGTCGCTGTACGTTTCTGTCCCTGTGTAAACGATGTCGCCGCATACGCCGAAATGTGACGCAATGAATGCAGTAACCTTCCGCCAATGATAATTTATTTAGAGTCTAGATCTAAATTGTTGCATCATCATACAGGGCACTGACTCGATATGTCTCTTATTCGTCAGACAAGACTGGGTCGTGGGTTTTCCCCGACGACAAGAGGATTGACTATAGCCGGTTTTGAACCGGAACGTCAGTGTCCGATTCAACATGGGAACTTATGAAGGAGTCATGACCGAGGAATTATCCCTTTTCCGAAGTGCCCTTTGACATAGATCCCCTTTTCCGAAGAAGATAGACCGCCCAGTCGCCTTCCCGAATAGTTATTCGGATGGAGCGGGTCGACTCCATTTTGAACTTCTCGACCGGAATCAATGGAGCTGATAACTCTATAACCGGCCTCCCCCGATCGTCTTCCTTCGGGACGAGGAAAAGACGGTTGTATCAAACCCGATAATTGGGTTTGAGAACCCTCTCTATGGCCTTCTTTTACAGAAGACGTGATGAAATCACTTTTGACATGGCCGGATGCCTTGACGACATGTCGATAGGCACGCTTGTCAGTGGAGGAGGAGAAAGGAAGGGAATTAGATAACCTTCCTGTATCACAGATAAGATCCAATGATCCTCTGTGATACTTTCCCATTCCTCTATAACAATGACAGGCGGCCCCCGACTGCAATCTCCGGCCTTGGGATGACCATAGAGAGGCTCTCCCCCTTTGTGGGACGGCTTAGCCCTCCCTTTATCAGAATGCGCTAACGTATTCTGTTCCAGGGGTTGCCTTTCCAAGGACTGTCTATTAAATAGATGTCCCTCCGAATGCCTCGATATCCCAAAGGTCGGTCCGTAACCTATACTCTGATTATTCGTGCACCCACTCTGTTGTTGACCTGCTATGGAATGATAATTTGTATCAATCCGGTCACTCAGTACAGAGCTCGTGCCTGGACGCGCCATGTTTGCATAAGCAATTGGCTGGCTAGTTGCGTCATTAACAAATGACCGACTGCCTGGTCGTGAGATGTTTTCATAACCGACAGGTTGTTCCAGGGGTTTAGCCTAGCCCCGTCATTACCAAATGACTGACTATCTCCCTGCCGCGTCATGTTCACCTGCGTGACCGGTTGGTTGGTCGTATCATAGTTAAATGATTGATCCAAACCTTGTCTCGACATGGCTACATGCGTGACTGATTGGCTAGCCACGTCATCGTGAAATGAGTGACTGCCTGGTCGCGTCATATTTAAATGAGTGACCGTTTGCCTGGCCGCGTCGTAGTTATTCGACTGCAGCCCTGTCATATCACCGCTAAGTGAATGACTACCTTGTCTAGTCATGGCAATTTGACTGACTGGCCTGGTCGTGTCATGGCTAAATGACTGACCAGTGACAGGTCGCGTCATCGCTAGATGACGCCCCGGTTGCCCGGGGACCTGTCGCGCCACGGCATATGGCATATGGGTCTTGCTTTCCAGCACCAGCAAAACCCGGTTGACTAGGGATAGGCAGTTGTGAGGCTGCTCTACCGAGAGTCTCCGGAAAACTTTGTCCGCAGACATCGTAATCCGGCACTCTTTAAGAAGTACACAGTTCCCTTTGGGGAACGGAAGGATTTCTCCGACCGGTAATTCCCGTACTCGGAGCTATACAGCTGAATATTAGAGTTCGGTGCTAACCTACTCTGAATATTCATAACACCACTCTGTTGTTGACCTGAGATAGAATGATAATAGTATCAATTCGGTCAGCCAGTACAGAGCCCGTGCCCGGTCGCGCCATGTTAACATAAGCGACTGGCTGGCTAGTCGTGTCATTGCCAAATGATAGACTGCCTGGTCGTGCGATGTTTACATAACCGACAGGCAAGCTAGCCATGTCATTACCAAATGACTGACTACTGCCTGGCCGTGTCATGTTCACATGCGTGACCGATTGGCTGGTCGCGCCATGTTTACATAAGCGACTGGCTGGCTAGCAGCGTCATTGCCAAATGACGGACTGCCTGGTTGTGCGATGTTTTCATAACAGACAGGTAGACTAGCCGCGTCATTACCAAATGATTGACTATCTCCTTGCCGCGTCATGTTCACCTGCGTGACCGGTAGGCTGGTCGCATCATAGCTAACTGATTGACCCCCGCCTTGTCGCGACATGGCTACATGTGTGACTGATTGGCTAGCCGCGTCATCGTTAAATGAGTGACTGCCTGGTCGCGTCATATTTAAATGAGTGACCGTCTGCCTGGCCGCGTCGTAGCTATTCGACTGCTGACCTGTCATTTCACCGCTAAGTGAATGACTACCTTGTCGAGTCATGGCAAATTGACTGACTGGCCCGGTCGTGTCATGGCTAAATGACTGACCGGTGACAGGTCGCGTCATCGCTAGATGACGCCCCGGTTGCCCGGGGACCTGTCGCGCCACGGCATATGGGTTTTGCTTTCCAGCACCAGCAAAACCCGGTTGACTAGGGATAGGCAGTTGTGAGGCTGTTCTACCAAAAGTCTCCGGAAAACTTTGTCCGCAGACATTGTAATCCGGCACTCTGCAGCCGTCCGAAGACTGCTGTAGCTCAGAGTGTGGTGTTGGTTGAGCCCCAACACCAGGCGACAGATAATGCGGTTCAAGTGTAGATGACTCCAGCGACCCTACCGGCCTTCCTATCTCTTTGAGCACTCTCTACCTTGTTTCTATACGGTATCAGGCCCGAAGGCTTTAGTTTCCCGACAGAACAACGCGCATCCAAAGCTACCTTCCGCTCCTCTTTGTCTCTAGCTAGACTAGGAGGTGCGTTTGTGTTAAGTGGAGAAGGTACAGCCTTAACCTTTGAACCACTCAACACGGTCGCGGAGTCCGATTGGGAGAACCCCTCGAACTCCGCTTCACTCGAAGATATCAGAGACGCCTTTTTAGGGGCACTCTTACCCTTCCTGCTTTTGCTAGTCTTACCCTTCCCAGCCCGTTTCCAAATAGAAACAGTCCAAGAAGAGCAGTACTCGCACGGTGAAAGCTGTGTGCCCTTTGAGCAAACCACACAGTTCGGATGCGTGTCCCATGCGTCCACAGCATGACCACACGAGCCACGCCTCCGTTCACCTTAAGTGACATATTTATGATACAAATATATACGAAAAGAACACAACAATAAAACCAAAAATACTTTTTATTTTTCTACCCGAGTGACAACCCGGAACGTATATAATCTATAAACAAAATTTATAAATTTTTGTCTATGTTATAATTACATGTAAGTACAACAAACATCATAAGTATAATCTATAACGGGATTGGAAACTCATCGTTTAACTTTAAGTCTTGAACTCAATTACGTTCCGCACCCGAAGACATTAACTGAAAATAATGGGTGGGGTAACCACCTCGTACTTTTCAGCTAGCTGTCGCCTACAAAAACAAGCAATTACAACAATAATTTAACTTTAAATGCAGTTGAATATCTGTTAATGCAGTTTCCTAACTGAATGAACAACTAAATAAGGCAATAAGCCTTAAAAAGCCAAGAAAAGAATAATTAGAAAATAATGTGTAAATTCTTAGCTGTCTAGCTGGTGGATCCAGAAAAAAAAGTGGCAGGATATCACGTGCTTTCCCGTTCTTACGGGCAACCGTGTATATCACATATACGTGAGGAATACGCAAGGCGAGTTCTTTTTCTGGATGAATTAAGGGTGTAGAGATTATATATCAGGTATTAAATGACTGGTAATGTATTTTTGACATAAAAATACAGAGCATTCACTGACAACAGCCATCACATGACAGCAACAGTTTAATGTGCAGGACTAATAATAAGTTTTATCATGTTTAACCCTTTCCCACATACAGGGAATCTGCAGCAGACGACATTGAAAACAACTTTGCAAAAATGAAAGTATACTTTAATGAAAGTATAATCATTCAAAATATTGTGGCAAAAGAAGATTTATTTTTTTGGCAAGTTCTCCTTTTGTCACAATGTTTTCAACAGTCATCTGCTGTAGAAGCATCAAAACAAAGCTCTAGATAGAGTGAGTTTTCAAATTCCAAAACCCTTAGTTGACACTCAAACCCTATGTTGTGGGTACTCAAAAAAATTGTCTCAGTGAGAAGATTCTTTTTTAGTACCCACGACATAGGGTTTGGTTGAGTCATAAGAGAAATACTCCTCCTTATCTAGTCCTCTGTCAAAAAGTAACTTCATGAGGAAAAGGGTTATTCTGGTATACAGAAAACAATTGCAATGGTCTGTTTACCTGTTTAAGAGGTACCAGTTGTGCCTCTTTTGATGCGTATTATGACATGTGTAGTAGTTGTGTAAATGAACCAAGTCGTCTTTTGGGAAAAAATGTTTGAGCACCTCAGCACATAACACTGAAATCCGACAAACAAAATTTCAAATCTAATCATAATTAAACATTTTATAAATAATTGTGTCATTTCTTATCCTACACAGCACCCCTGTTTACATGTAATCTTACTGCATAGCATATACAGGGAATATGAAAATCACAATGTCTCTTGCCCTATTGTACATGAAATCTGTCTAAAATCTTAAAATATGTGAATTCTACCTTATTACAAGAAAACTAAATTTTTGGTCAAAGCTCTAGATATTATGTTACAATTTTAATCAACAGTGTTGTCAAAAGTCATCAAACATTAGCAGTAGCCAAATAGCCCTTGGCAAGTAAAACATTCTTCTGGCAAATGATTTTTTTTTACGAGTAAGTCAAATTTATATGTAGTATTAATTAACAAATGTATGTTTAATTTCTAGCTTTTCAGGCAAATGTGCTCAAAATGTGAATTTCAATAAAAATGGATATAGTCATAATGAGCAATGTCCCCCTTTGCCACAATGTTTTCAACTCTATTCAAAACTTCTGCTTCCATGTACAGATAGAGATTTTCTGTATTTCTTACTAAATGTAACCAAATTCATGTGCTGCAGGTAAGGATTAAGATTTGATGCCAGAGTGATTTATATTTTAAAAGTCTATTTGAATTGACATTTATCACCCAGAGCAATGAAATAATGTATTAGTTCTATTGAATATGAATATCTAAGAAAGAAACTATTTTATAATGAAAGACTTATAAAAAAAAAGCTCCATGCAAATCTAAATAAAACAAGTCTTTTTGTATTGATGATGGCACATGCAGTTGTTCATAATTAATTAATTATGAAATGTCAATATTTGATCTGAAGTATTCACATGACGTGCAAATCATCTAGTACATCAGTACTAGAAGAGACTGTGAGTCCAGGATGAAGGTTCTATACTTGTTAAACATTTTTATATATTTTTTTAATATAAATTAAACTTTTCCCTCATAAAACAAACTTTTGACAAATAACTTCTTACCAAAGAATTTTTAAAAGTTTATTTCTAAAAGAATTTACTAATAAAGTCTTTATTATTAAATATAGCTTTAATACATGGACCACCTTTTCATAAACAATCAATTATATAGAAAAATCTTTAAGTCGAAACTAAAGCAACAAACAGAACACAATAACAGGAGTGTTTGAAGGAACACAATGTGTCGCCTGCAAATATGTCAGTAAGTGTAACCATGACATCTTTTTTTTTTTGGTATGGTGTTTAACGCCACAGTCAGTCGTAATGCTAACCCCACAACCCTGAGTGCCAAGGAGGGAAAGCCATAACTACCATTTTTAAAGTCCTTGGTATAACACAACAGTGAAATGCAACTGTGACCTCCCGCACCCGAGGTGGACACTTTACCACTACACCAACAAGGCGTTCATAGCATGACTTATAGAGGTATGGACAAATAGTGTGACAGATAACAGAGAAGTGATCCCAATTGTGTCTTCCTACCAAGGCCGGTGACACTTAAATGCTATATAAAATATGAACAGATACAGTAACAGGAAAGTGCAGGAAGCAAAAAGTGATGTCAATAAGCAAACTTGTGAAATATAATGCCCAATAAGGACTGGGACAGAACTCTAGATAATGGTAATAAATCTACAATAATTAAGTCATTTCTAAAATTCCAGTTCATCAAGAAAGCTTGTTTGCTGTGGTAACTCTTTGCATTTTTCCTAAAAAGTATTTAACCCTTTCCCAAATACAACACATCTGCAGTACACATCTAGCCAAAAATATAGATTTCTATAATTGAATAAAAATTAGTGAATAGAGGTGATAACATTATATCAAAAGTCTCCGAGAAATTACTCATTATGAACAAATTCACCTTTTGACACAATATTTTCAAAAGTCGTCTGCTGCAAATATGTCAACAAGAGGACCATGATGGTCCTATATCGCTCACCTGATTTAATAAAACTTAAAAAAGTTTTCAGTGTTCTTTCCCCTATATGAGTCTATGAAAAACAATTGACCCCTGGGAGGGGTCATTTTGGACCCCAGTGCTATAATTTGAACAATCTTGGTAGAGGTCTACTAGATGATGCTACATACCAAATATCTTTTAGACAAGAAGATTTTTAAAGTTTTTTCCCTATCTATGTAAAACAAGTGACCCCCGGGGAGGAGTCATTTTTTACCCCATGGCTATAATTTGATCAATCTTGATAGAGGTCCACTAGATGATGCTACATACCAAATATCAAAGGCCAGGGCCCTCTACTTTTAGACAAGAAGATTTTTAAAGTTTTTCCCCTAAATGAGTCTATGTAAAACAAGTGACCTCCTGGGAGGGGTTATTTTTGACACCAGGGCTATAATTTGAACAATCTTGGTAGAGGTCCACAATGATAATACATACTAAATATCAAAGGCCTGGGCCTTCTACTTTTAGACAAAAAGATTTTTAAAGTTTTTTCCGTATATGAGTCTATGTAAAACAAGTGACCCGCGGAGAGGGGTCATTTTTTTTTACCCCAGGGCTATAATTTGAACAAGCTTGGTAGAGGTCCACTAGATGATGCTACATACCAATATCTTTACGCGAGAAGACTTTTTAAGTTTTTTCCCTATATGAATCTATGTAAAACAAGTGACCCCTGGGGAGGGGTAAATTTTGACCCCAGGGCTATAATTTGAACAATCTAGGTAGATGTCCACTAGATTATGCAACAGACCAAATATCAGAGGCCTTCTACTTTGAGACAAGAAGATTTTTAAAGTTTTTCCCCTATCTATGTCAAACATTAAGTGACCCCTAGAGGTCTACTAGATGATGCTACATACCAAATATCAAAGGCCTGGGCTTTCTACTCCTAGAGGAATCCGCTGTGGTCGAGTGGTTAGCGTCGGGGATTTCAAAACCGGGTGTCCCGGGTTCGATCCCCAGTCGCGGCACTACGGTCATGGTGGAGTGCCCTTGGGCAAGGCACATTTTCTAGCCTAGTACTGGTTTGTTTACCCAGGGATCATGAATAATTAAAATTAATTGCGCGCTAAATGACCTTAGCTGTCGATGCGCCATAAAACAATATACATTCATTCATTCATTTCTACTCCTAGAAAAGAAGATTTTTTGAAAAACAAGTGACCTCCGGGGAGGGGTCATTTTTGACCCCAGGGCTATAATTTGAACAATCTTGGTAGAGGTTCACTAGATGATGCTACATACCAAATATCAAAGGCATGGGCCTTCTACTTTCAGACAAGAAGATTTTTTAAGTTTTGGTTAATTTCCCCTTTTTTGTTGCTCTGGCAACCAAAGTTCTGCATGGAATAGAATTCTTTGAACAAGTTTGAAAGAGATCCATCCAAGGAACATTCCTGTAAAATTATTTTGAATTTGGTTAATTGGTTTAGTAGGAGAAGTCGTTTGTAGGAAAATGTGAACAGACGGACGACAATGACGGACGGTGAGCGATCACAAAAGCTCACCTGCTCTTCGTGCATAGGTGAGCTAAAAAGCGTCTGTATATGGGAGAGGTATATGCTATTTTTGAGTCATCTGCTAGCAAAATAGCAGAATGAAGAATGCAAAGTGGTACGTTAATTTTGATATTGTCTTAACTTGTTTACATTGCGGTTGGAAAATGAGGAATTGCTTGTAATGATTTTCCACACAATGTTTTCAGAAGTCTTCCAGGTACCAGTCATTGACTGAAGGAGCACCAGTTGTCTGTATCAGACATAGGGTTATAGTATTGACTAAGAGGATGAAGTCTATTTTTTCCTTTATTTAGAGCTCTGTGGAGGGGTAAATCAAAATGCCCATTGCCTTACATAACTAGATAAATTATACCTGTTAAGTACTGCCCAATTTTCAGCTTTTTTAGATTTATGGTTACACGCACAGTAATTATGCATGTCCACTAGTTTCTCAAAAAAGTGTTTTAATAATTCTGCCACGAGCACTGAAAAAAGGAATGGACAATATTAAGCTATAGACCTTCTATTACATTCATTAGATCTGAACATGCTGTTGCATTAGGTCAACAAGATAAATATGAGGGTTGTTCAAAAAGAATTTAGGGCTCTTATTTCTATTTTATGGCAATTATGTTGCTGAAACTTTGTTTGAATATTGTTCAATTTGATCACAAAACGTACCTGTGCATGATAGCTGCTTTTCAAAGTACTCTCAATTGAATAAAATACAATTTAATATATAAAATATACAACATTCAAGCAATGTGTCTAGAGAGCAGGGTCCAATTCCACCAACATTACTTAGCGCTAAATAATATTTATACAAAATGTATACTTAAAAGCATATTTCATCAATTTTGTTTTTTCAATATTTTATAAAACATGAATAGTGGACTGTATTGAAGTAAATGATTCAGTTAACATAAGTAGTTGACTAACAATGATTGAAATAAGAAATGAAATCTTTTAGCATTTTCATTAGGGAAACGAAAATGATGAAATATGCTTAAAAGTGTTTAAGTATAACTTAGCGCGAAGTAAGGTTGGTGGAATTGGACCTAGCGTTTAAACCACTCTGTCTGTGTGTTATATATAGACACCTAGACTGCAGAGGAAAGTTTTTTATCAAGCAGCTCTCTGACAGTTGCAACGTGCGACGACAAATGCGCTCCTTATTCCTGAAGTTTTCTCTTCCCTTCTTGATGTGTTTATACTACTTGTAGACTTGTTTTCTTCACTTCAGCTTTCCCCATTGGCATGTTTCCATGCTTTTAGTCTTGAAATGTTTTATCCTAAACACAGATTTTAATGGTCGATCTCTGTCATTCACTCATTTTAACCCTTTCCCACCTAGAGAATTGGCTATTTTAGTACCTTATCTCCATATAAGGCTATGCTATCTGATAACAAAACAAGATGTGTTTGTGAAACACTGATGCCCCCGAATGGCAACATCTAGGTCAAAGGTCAAGGTCGCCAGGTCAAAAATGTTGGTACTGACAGAAAGGTCATGTCACAAGGAATACACATGTGAAATATGGTAGCCGTACCTGTTATAGTTCAAAAGTAGTGGTCAAGGTTAATTTTTTTTTCGAGAATGGCCACATCTAGGTCAAAGTGAAAAATTTTGGTACTGACAGAAAGGTCATGTCACAAGGTATACACATGTGAAATATGGTAGCTGTACCTGTTATGGTTCAAAAGAAGTGGTGAAGGTTAAAGTTTTTATCGAGAATGGCAACATCTAGGTCAAAGGTTAAGGTCGCAAGGTAAAACATTTTGGTACTGACAGAAAGGTCATGTCACAAGGTATACACATGTGAAATATGGTAGCCTTACCTGTTATGGTTCAAAAGTAGTGGTCAAGGTTAAAGTTTTTTTCGTGCAGACAGACAGACAGACGTGCAGACAGACGTGCAGACAGACGTACAGACAGGCCAAAAACTAGATGCCCACCGAATCGGTGATTCCGGGGGCATAAAAACAATAAACTAATGATAAAAAAGTGACACCATTTCCATAAACATTATTGGAAAAATGTAGTGATTTGAGACCTGTCTATTTTATACCACTTTTACTATATCAAATATTGTTTAAACAATTTTTGTATAAAGTCTGTAGCCAATTAAATTGTCTTTCTAATGGTATAAAACAAATATATCATTGGAAGAGTAGTATGTAAGACATGGAAGGAAGAATATGGGATAGATGTTTTTTCTGTGTTTTTTACTGTAATAAATTAAATGAACATTTGTGTTTGTAATACTTTTTATTAATAAAAACACAATACTAAATAAATTATTCAAATGTTAAATCTCAATAAGAACAGACATATTAAAATGAATGAGTTTGGATGATTGGATAGTTGTTGAATGATAACAATTAATCAGAAAAGAGACTCGTCATCAGAATCGAAAAAAATCAGCCATCATTAAATATATGTAATATTTCAGTAACTAATTATAAAGTGTAAGCTAATTGATCTGATCAATTGATTCTAAAACGAACTGACATCGTCTTTTGTCCCTCTGTAACATTTTACGCATTGCATGATGGTCATTTCATTATTTTATTACCTCTAATTTAATGGACATGCCAGCAGATGCTACCAATCAGCGTATCAAAGCCTGATCGGTGTTTGATGGTTATTTGATTGAGTTTTATGACCTTTAAATTCCAATAAACAACAGTACAATGTTATTGATGCCTTTTGACACATTGTTTCCTTCTTAATTTCTATATGATGCCATACAGGTTGTACTGTTTTAACAAAGACATAATACACATGGGAAGGTGAACACGGCCGCCGTGACATGATTGAAAATTGTTCAAATAGTGTCAAAGTCTAATCAACCATTTGAGTTTTGTACACAGTTTTGCCTAGATGGTTTCAAAGTTGTCTGGTGCAGATTTGCCATATGTGGGAGAGGGTTAATTGTCCAAACTGTCCATTATGTTTTATTTTCACCCCATTCCGTTTTATTTCAATTATAAGTATCGGTATACCCTCCAATTAATTTGGATTATCCACACATAACAAATTCGGAAAATCTATTTCACTTGCTACACAGCATTTGTCCCAAATTTGTTGTGTAAAGGATTTGTGCCACACCATACGAAAGGGGGGAAAAACCTTGCGAGGCAGAGATCAGACTGATCATGAATTGTTGTGTTTGCTTTTTAGTTGTGAATCACACTGTAAGTTTCTTGGGAAGATTCATGACCAAAAAACTACCACACAAATATGCAATTTGATCTTATTAAGAAGTTAACACTGAAACTATCCAAATGCAGAATTTGTGCTGACGCGGTTCATTTGAGTAAAATCCTCACAAGCTATGACGTAAGCATTTCCCATAGACTCTCCCAAAATTCGGTGTTAAAATCTGTGACCTTTTGTGTTTGTGAAATTGGACAATTTCATTTGGATTATAAGGGATTTTTATGCAGGTTTGTGAGAAATCATTTGGATTGTAAGGGATTTTATGCAGGTTTGTGAGAAATTATTTTAAAATTCATTCTTTAACAAACAAATAAATCTTTTGATAGTTTGGTCAAATATAAAATTATAATAAAAAAAATGAATTTACCCTTTTATTGAACACGTCGACCATTTTCTTGTTGAAGACGTGTTTGTAGCAGACAACTTTTGAAAAACATCGTGAATAAAGGAGACATTGCTCAAAATTAGCAGTTTCTCCTTTTACCATAATGTTTTCAACATTACCAATAAATATACTTTATAGAATTTCCTAATTTCTAATGTTTTTTACACATGCCAAGGTTGTGTTTTTGTTTACCTTCCATGGACACGCGATGTAAGAATTGCGCATACAGAAATACACAGCCACGGTTTTATATTATCATTTACTGGCAAACTTTATATAGTAACAATATGTTGTGGTCCTTGGAACTGCATTTTGAATAATTGAAGTTTAGGTTTATTAACTTTCGGGAGTAATTTTCTTACGGAAAAGTCGAGAATTAAGCTGTTGAAAATCAGACGCGGGCGAATGTGTATGTATGTGAGAATCGTGAGACGCTGGCGATTGCATATGTATTGGGGAATCGATAGAGGCGGGCAAATGCGTATGTATTGGGGAATCATGAGACGCAGGGGAATGTGTATGTAAGTGGTAAAGGGTTCTTCGTTGAAAACATACATACAGCTGATGGCAGAAATGATTATTAATTGTTTGGTAGTCTTGCTTTGAAAGATAATGGACTTAATTTTCCGAAAACTTATACATTTAGAAATACTGAAAATTGAGCCGGATTATGTGACATTGCTTAAGTAACACTTTGTCATTATCAATGATAAACAAAGATCTGTAAATTAATTATTGAATAGAGAATATCCTGATTTACATAATAGTGCAATTGTATGGCAAAGCTTCAACAGTTAAAGAAATGGCAGCACTTTTCTGCCAACTTTTTGGATATCCCTCATACTGTCCTGTACAAATAAAAGCAATTGTAAGGCTTCTATTTCAACCCTTTTCCACATAAAAGCGTATACAGACACAACTGCAGCAAATCACTTTTGAAAAGATTTTGGCAAAAGGAGAAATTGATCCATACTTTTTGCAACAATCTTTTCAACCTTATTCAATAACTATAATAGATGTATCATTTTTTGCATTATGTTATCTTTAATGTGGTCTGCTCATTTATTGCATGTGGAAAAGGGTTAAATTCTGAACCCTTATTTGACATTGATCTCGTATATAGACTATTCTAAATTAAAAAAAGAAGATGAGAAATTTGCACAATTCAAAGTAATACTTTGAGACAGATCAAGGCAAAAATATGGTAAACCTCTACAAATGAGAGTATAATTACTGTTAAGAGTTGAAAACATGGTTTTCTTGCAATGTTTTCAAAACTCGTCTGCTGCTGATGCATTAAAATGCACCAATGTACCAATAGTAATTTTTGAAATGTTACCTGATTTGCAAATATCAGACATTGCAAGTTCAATCATCATTTTCTCTTTCTTATGTATAATATAAACAAACAGTAGTAACTTTAATATTGGACAAACCCTGGAACAAACTCTGTTATTTTGCACATGGAAAGGAAAGTGTTGCGACAATAAATAGCAGCTATTAATAATTTTGCAGAGATTAATGGTAACTCTGTACTCAAAGACAGTTACAAAGCTGTAAACATTTCAGGAATTTCAGTCAACGAAAAGCGTGGTTTCGGAACACGCGTATCTGCGCCTTTTTCATTTATATTGAAAAATAAAGTTATTTATTGCTGTGCAGTTATATCCCATATCCCTGATGCCTGCAGACGTTTTCAAGTCATCTGCTGACAATTTACTGACTGCATGTGGGAAAGGGTTAAGTGAACAGGATCCAAATCAGGCTAAAAATTTGTCTCGTCAAACAAGTATTGACTTTCATGACTTTGGGTTCAGTGAAGATCAAGACTCATTTACATATCCCTGCAGTCCGACCAGAGATTGTGCCTGTTCATAACCTAGTCAAATGGATACGACAAAAAAACAACATATTTTTATTATACTACCCAGTCATTTAATACCTGATATATAATCGCGATACCTTAATTACATTAAGAAAGAATCTGTTTAGCCCATGCGCAAACGTCACTTGTAATTTCCACAGTTAAGTGTTCTGTGACGACGCGGGTTGGGAGGCGGGAATGTGAAATGACTGGTAAGTATTTTCTAATAAAAATATGTTTTACTTTGAAAAACTTCACTTTTATGTCAAAAATACGTAACCAGTCATTTAATACCTGATGACTTTGTAGCATTGGTCAGGAGGATCATCCAACAAAATTGTTGGTCCCAAAGAATAACGTAGCACCTGGTACCATCTATGACAGCTTTTAGGTACTACTAAACTCAACTCTGACACAACCTAGGCACGAACGAATCGAACCCAAGACGGTTTAATTAAAGAGTTGTGAGTTTAATTAGACTTTGTGGGTATTTTAAAATTAAGTTATGATCCTCTGAGAGGCCACTTATGGGCCCAAAGAGAATAGGTTTTCCGATTGTGGTGACAAAGTACGCAGATAAAAGGTGGATAAAGTCGCTTGGGACTTTCACATAACTGTGCTAAGTATGTCCTCTAGTGGGACATTGTTAGAAAAGGCCCTGCTAGTAGATAGGGCTCTAATCTCATGCCGACGAATCCGCTAGAAAGAAAGATCACGTTACTTAATAACAGAGGATATCCAGTGGGAAATAGTTGCTGCTAAGATATCCTTTGCCCTTATAAGGGGTAGAAACAACCGCTTTCTGAGGCCCCCTAGAACCCTCGATTCATAGTTCGGAGACGGGCCGAGAACTGTGATGTGCTAAGGAGAGAAGGCAACTGGTTCTTAGATAGAAGTGTAACTGACCCATCAGATTAGTTCAATCTGAGGAAACCTGTCTCTACCGAAAGGGCATGAATCTCACTTCCACGGCGAGCAGTGGCAAAGGCTAGTAGAATAACTGTCTTTAAAGTTAAAGGAATACGCTTTGGTCAGCTTAAACTATAACACTAAATAGCCCTACAGTAATGTATTATTTTGATGTAATTAACGTTTTTTTACATTCTGTAACTACCAAGATACAGTCAAACCTGTACTACCGACCAACTGGTATAACCGACCCCCTGGTGTAAGCGACCACATTGAACTCCCCCCGATGATTTTTAGTCATAAATTAACCTGCAATAAGCGAGATCCTGCTGTCTGCGACCAACGGACACAAAAACCCTTCCCATTTTAATAAATATCCACGGTTCAGCGACCTTAAATCTAACAGTCAAATAATCCTAACACAACTGTCGCGTGTAAACCACACAGGTTTTAAATGATCATCAAGCAAGGTGTTACATGTAAAATTACCCGAGGTCAAATTCTGCAGACGTGTATTACAGGGGGAAAAAAACGATAATTGCGGTCGGTGTTAGCAGTTTGTATTTAATACAATTCTGCTACAATTATTGTCTTTGTTATGACTCTCAAATACTGCAGATGTATCACAGTGGTAAAAGCCGATAATTGCATGTTAAGCAGTTTGTATTTAATACACTTTAACGTTAATCATTGTCCGTGTTAAATCAACCCGTGGATAGTTTTGGGATTGTTTGTGGATTAATTATGACAATTTTGGTCCGACTTTTTGATCTCTTTAATTGGATCTGTGTTTGTGTTTTGCTTTCTAATGGTGATAGCACGTTTATTTAATCTGCTCTTTTATTAGATTTAATTAGCAAATCTGTGGACACTCAATATTTTAAACTTCACAATGTCTTTAAATGACTCCTTAAATGATTTGTTTTTAAATGGACAGTCTTTAAAACAGAAAACGATCAGTGACCTTTTTAGTAAGAAGTAGTGCTCTATTCTTCTACTGAACATACATGTACATATCCTCATGTTATAGTTAAACAAAAACATCAAATAATAAAATAACAATCAAGTTTGTGATTAAATGTATATATATGTTTTATTTATCAACTTACACTTTTGCAAATAAATATTATTAATATTGAAATAAAATATAAAATTAGAAGAACAACACAATGTTTATTGTTATTTATTCTTTAATACAAATACATGTATGATGTAGTATACATAAGACTGAAAAATACATTTGTACCTCAATAAGAGACCACTTACAGCATTTCCCTTGGGTGGTCTCTTAATACAAGTTTGACTGTATATGCTTTTAAAGTTTGTGTTTTCACGTCGTTATCGATTGCCTATGGTCGTCGCCATCTTTGTTCATATTCAACTTCCTGTGACGTCAGTTACACACTATCGGTTATCACTGTACGGATTACGATTTTTTTCAACTCTATTGAATCATTCAACTTTCATTTATAGAGGTTTTCCATACAAATCATTGAATTTAGTTAAACAGTTTTGCCCTCTTGTTTTTAATTGTATGTCTGTTCTTATTTGTTTTAATTTCATGTCAAATTCATGCAGTATAATCAATTTATTTGCCCCCTAATTCAATTAAACAAGAGGGCCATGATGGCCCTTGAATCGCTCACCTGATTTTTTATTTTTTTTTCACTTTAGCTATATAAGCCTCGCCCCCTGGCAGCCATAGTTTCCGACCAATCAACTTGGCTTGAAGGAGTCACCCTAGAGGGTAGAGGGTCACCCTAGGAACATTTCTACAAAATTATTTGAAAATCGGCCAGATACTTTTGGAGGAGAAGATTTTTTAAGTTTTCACTATAGCCATATAATGCAAAATAGCCCTGCCTACTGGCGGCTATGTTTTTTGACCAATCAACATGGCTTGAAGGAATCTGAAAGTGGGTCATCCAAGGAACATTTCTACAAAATTATTTGAAATTTTTTTGCTTTTGAGTGGTACAATCGCCATGTAAGCCTCGCATCCTGACGAAAAACCGACAATACAAATATTTAATTTGATCTTATTTGCAATTCACAATAAACCTCCGAATTGCGATTTGTGTGTGACGTGGCTCATTTGTGTTAAACCTCCGAAGCTATGCTGTACCCATTCTTCATAAACTTTTCCGTGTCTTGAATTTGGAGGTAATGAATTGTGGTAAAATACATTCAACTAAAAACAAGTAACAATTTGATAAATTGGACGATATCATTTAGAATTAAAAGGGATATGTAAGCAGGTTTAGAATTGTTCTCAAATATATAATATAAAAGTTTTACAACAAAAATCCTTTTTGGAAATTTTGTCAAAATTAACCATTTCAATTCTCCCTTTTCCAAATACACCAAATCTGCAGCAGATGACTTTGAAAACGTCTTGACAAAAATATGGAAAATCTCTTTACCGTCAGAGTTTGTGTATGTAGGGAAGGGTTCGAATTATGTCTGCTCAAAAGACTCGCTGACAGATCCTAGTACAGTAGGGTCCGACCACTACCGGAAATTTGATTGTTTCTATGACCTTTGATTGTTGTACAATAAACGACGGTTCATTATGTCTAACGAGCTGTGAAATCATAACAAACAACTGTCAAATATATAAACGAATGACATTATGTATAAATAAATGTTAACACACGTTTTTTAAATGGCTGATATATATTACACAAGTCAAGTTCATGTTTTCTATCCACCTACCATGGTTGGATACTATTTACTATCACACTTTATATAGATCTAGTAACAATATGATGTAATGCTTAAATTCCATCTTGAATAATTGAAGTTTAGGTTTGTAAACTTCCAGGGTAAATTTTCTTACAGAGTCGATTTTGTATTCCCTTTATAGTACCGCAGTTTAATTTTTACTTTCGATCATCAGCTAACTTTACTTTTATGTTTTGTTTGGGAAATAGTGTACAAATGACATCCCGATTCTTTTCAGAAAGTCACGAGACATTGCGATATGTAAACAATGGCCGCACTCATGCTGCAGCACCGATCAGCACAAATAGTCATCTTTAAATAGTAATTTCTTGATTATTAGTTATATGTTAATGAAATGCATAGTAAATAAATGTTCTTTAAGTCGATAATTTTCAATTCAAAGGGAGTTGTCATCAGCCAAGCGTATTCCTTTAAAGACGTTAAAGAAGCGGAAGCCAGTGTTTTGTACGGGGAAAAGCTAGTCACAGAGGGATACACTGGTTTAACTGACCTTGCAGTACACCAATCCGAGAAAACTGTCCACTTCGAATCATAGATGATTTTAGTGGACTGCTGTTTGGATTCGGCGATGCGAAAGGCAACCCTCTCAGAAAAGTTTCTCTATTGGCCTGAACACTGGATAACGTCCAGGATTGAAGGTGCAGCATAACCAGGTTGGGATGTAGGTGCCGACCCGGTTACTGGAACAGCATGTCGTCCTGAAGAGGAAGACGTAGAGGCTTGGTCGATAGGCAGGCCAGAAGGTCATTGAACCATGACCTCTGGGGCTAAAATGGTGCTATAAGCAGTATCCTGTACTGCCGAGAGCGCAGGATCTTCTGTATGACATACCCAAACAATAGGTTCCAATTGAGGGTCAGTGCGTCCACTGCCCACGCTGCAGGATCGTACATCGGAGACACATAGACTGGAAGCTGATGGTTCATTCTGGTGGCGAAAAGATCCACCAGAGGGGTCTGATTGCGTATGAACACTAATCTCTGAGTTCACTACACTCTGGTTCAGAGTTTATTCCGCTTTTTGCAGGATAGACTGGACTATCAACCTTATCCGGAAGCATAGGAGTAACTACCACGTCTCTAGAAGAGAAGGTGGGAATGTATTCCTCCTTACCTGCGTATGTAAGATCCAACAATGGTGTTGTCTGTCAACAACAAAACAGTTTGTTGGCAATGGACGCAGAGAATTGAGTGAGAGCTAGCAGTAGTACTGCCCTCAACTCTAAGTTGTTTATTTGTAAACAACTTTCCTCCGTTGACCAAAATGTAATGCCCTTGGTTGTTATCCCCAGTGGTTTTAATTGAGCTCCCCAACCCACAGCACCGGCATCAGATTCTGTAAAAAGGAACAGATCCGGAGGCAGTCTGAGCAAGTGGACTACTTGCAGATAGATTGACGGGTTTTACCACCAGCAAAGGTGTGACTTGAAGAAGTGTGTCAGAGCTATCTTCTGTTCCAGTGAGTCCACAGACGGACGCCTCAGGGACAGAAAAAGGAACTGCCGGGGCCGCATATGGATCCTGCGTAGCACGATCAGGTCCGCTGCTGCACTTAAGGAATCCCAGCATGGATCGGGCTGTTACTGTAGTTCGATCCAGAAAGAGTCGGATGCTCTGGCTAGGGAATCGACTCTGTCCGAGAGGACCCGAATACCGCAAGATTAGTGAGAAAGGTCATGCCCCCGAACGTGAACCTCTTTGTCGAAATGAGATCCGACTTCTGCGTATTGGGAATAAAACCCAATCGTAGAATAGTTCGCCAAGCTATGGGCAGATCGTAGATCAGAAGCGACCGATCTGTCCTGTGCAATAGAAAGTCATCAAATTACTGAAGAAGCTGGGGGGCCCTGCATGCGCAGAAAGGCTCCTACAGCATTTATGATCTTCATAAAGACTCTTGTAGCGGACTTGAAGCCAAAAGGAAGTGCCCCGACACGGACCACTTCTCCACGAACCAAAGGCATTTCCTCGACGAGGGAGTGATCAGAACGTGGTAAGTAAGAGGTGTCTGTTAGGTCTAGAAAGAGCACCTAGTCGCCTTTCTGGATAGCGTTTTTTGATGGAAGGGTACGTTTCCATCTTTAACTTCTCGACCGGAATAGACAGATGATAAGTCTATTACCGGTCTCCACAGGAAACAAAATTCATGTTGTGAACCCTCTCTAAGCACTTTTTGTCATAGAGGAGCGCTTCCCTAGGCTGAGGCTTAGGGACAGTGCTGTATTTGGATGTATGCCGAGGCTTAGCTCCCGTGAGATGGATTCGGTTTGCCATAACTAGGGCCGGCAGAAGGTGGAGGCTTAGCCATGACGTGCTTATGCTGCCTTTTCTACTTTTTCATAGGGTTGGGTTTCTTAAAGAAACTCTGGCAGAAGACGCCGAGCACTTCTGACCCTGTGTAAAAGAGGTTGTCATTTGCGGCGAGATGCGTCGGGACTGTTCTGAAGCCTCAATAACAGCCGCACGGCAACCCTTCCACCAAAGAGGACACTAGAATACAAGGGTGCAACTCTGAATTTATCTCTGCTGTTAGGCAGTGAAGAAGAAGACTTAACTTAAGTCGCATCCCTTCTCAGAAATAACATTTCTGTGGAACTCTGTAAATTGAGTGTCATCAGATGCCGGATTCCCTTGTCAACAGCTTCTAGAATCCTAGGAATACCCTGACTAAATATTTTCTCCTTTTCGAGTAAGAGGAGCAGGGCTACAGCGATTGGTCATCATTGGACGAAACAATGATGTCTAGTCGCGCCCTGGCCTCCCACTTCTTTCTTAAGTGGGAGCAGTCAGGCCCAGAGATGGAGCATCGCTGTCTAAGGAAACCCATTTCAGTGAAAGAGAAGAAGGTATTCTCCACGTCGATGAGCTAGTGTCGAGTCATCTGGTAGCCTGACTTGTTCAAGTAGCCTGCCTGCATTATTAGTTTGTGAAAGTAAAAGCTGGGGAGGAGAATCCTCCGCAGTCAACTCCTCAACGAGGCAGGTACTACTTGAAAGACCTTGTTAATGGCCTTCTCTAGCGTCCAATGGTCTAGAGTCAGCTCACTATTAGAGGGGGCACTGACCCTGATCTCCCAAAGACTGATGATAAAAAACGTCAAAAAAACTATTAGAAGAGCGACAGATGATGTTTTCATATTATACTGAACATGAAGTCAGATTATTCAAAACAAAGCAAATGAATAGTTAGGATGATTGAAAAATTGAGATGATACGATAAAAATGAAATTCTATAAATAGACTATAGATGAATGGTACTGTCTTTTATTTTAGCTCCTAACTTTATTCAGGAGTCCATGCGCGGCCGCTTTCGACATTTACAAACTGGACTAAATTTAGATCGGTTTAAAATGCGTTGTGGAATACAAACTAAATCTAAAACGCCGGGAATCCAAAAAGTGGACTAAATATTAAGATTTAGATTTAGTCAAAAATCTAAATTGAAAAGTTTGGTGAGTACAGGCTTCTTCATCTAATTACTGTGTAATAGGATGTAAGGAACCAGACTACATTTAGCTCGCCTTTTTTTAGTCCCGGTTTGAGATTCTATCGAAATAATAAAGCGTATGAGGCAGGTAACAAATTCAGTAGAAGGGTTCTCTATTTTACTGTTTAGATTAGATACAGTATGAATTTCGCTTAACTAAAAATGTACATACATTAAATTAATATACCGGCCTTTGTCTTTCTTGTTTAATTTGTAAAACTCACACACGTATAAAGAGTGTAAAAGGGATGTTTTAAAAGTCATGTACCTTAAATCAATAAACTTAGTAAGGACAAAGAGATTTCCCGATATGTGGTCACACTGGCAGGTCTAAATATCTCCTTGTGCTAAATTTCAAAGCATTCCTACAGGAAGCTGCCTACTGGCGGCTTCTGATAAGGATTATAAATTCTTAACCCTTTCCCACAAACAACAAATCTGAAGCAGACAACTTTCAAAATATATATATGAAAATATTGAATATCTCATAAAATGAAAGTTCAATTATTGAATAGAGTTAAAATCCCTGTAGTAAATGGAGAAATAGCTCATTATATTCAATTTCCCCTTTGGCCAGAATGATTTCAAAATTTGCCTCCAGTATATGTATCAACAAAAGGGCCATGATGGCCCTGGATCGCTCACCTTAATTATACAATGTACTGCAATGCAAAACACATCAAGACAATTATTCTGAATGCAACCTCCACAGTGTTAACAAGATTTTCCTTCATTTGGCCTAGTGATCTATATTTTTTTACCTGATATGACCAATATTCCAACATGGACTAGATATCATCAAGACAACATTCTGACAAAGTTTCAACTTGCTCAAAGTAAAAATGCGGCCTCCGGAGTTTGAACAATATTTTCCTTTATTGACCTTGTTTCTGACCCAATATGACCCATATTTGAACTTGACCTAGATATCTTTAAGACAAACATTCTGATAAAATTTCAAAAAAAAACTTCTGAAGAAAAAAATGTCCTTCAATTTGACCTAGTGACCTACTTTTTGACCCATCATAACCCATGTTCAAACTTGACCTACATAATTATCATCAAGACAAACATTCTGATAAAGTTTCAACATGCTCAAGTTGAAAATGTGGCCTCTACAGTGTTAACAAGATTACTCTTCAATTTGGCATAGTAACCTAGTTTTTGAACCGGCATGACCGATATTTAAACTTGGCCTCGATATCATTCAGCTCAACATTCTGACCAGATTTCAGGCTGCTGAAGTAAAAAATGCAGCTTCTACAGTGTTAACAAGATTTTCCTTCAATTTTGCCTATTGACCTAGTTTCTGACCCAATATGACCCATATTCGGAATTAGACTTAGATTTGGACATTTTGCCCACTTTCTGATGCTGAAGCAAAAATTGCGGCCTCAAGAGTGTTAACAAGATTTTCCTTCAATTTGACCTAGTGACCTACTTATTTACCCAACATGACCCATGTTCGAACTTGACCTACATATCATCAAGACAAACATTCTGATAAAGTTTCAACATGCTCAAGTTGAAAATGTGGCCTCCAGGGTGTTAACAAGATTTCCCTTCAATTTGACCTAATGACCTAGTTTTTAAACTGGCATGACCCATATTTAAACTTGGCCTAGACATAATTTATATTCATTTAATTTGACCTAGTGACCTAGTTTTTGACCTCATATGGCCCAGTTTCGAACTTGTCCAAGATTTAATGGAGATGAATGTTCTGATAAACTTTCATGAAGATTGGATGCAAAATCTAGCCTGTAGAGTGTTAACAAGCTCAAATGTTGACGACGCACGCCGGACAGACGCCGGACAAAATGTGATCACAATAGCTCACCTTGCACTTCGTGCATAGGTGAGCTAAAAAGTGATTCAGGTGGAAGAGAGTTAAACCTTTATGACTAAAATTTGACAAGTACAGATGAAAACATTATGAAAGTAAAGGCTTTTCAAAATACAGCAAATCTGCAGCAAACAACTTGGAAAACATTTAGTAAAAAATATGGAAACTCTCTATAATGAAAAAACAATTATTCAATAACAATGAAAATCAAAAAGAGAAATAGCTCATAATGAGCAATTTCTTCATATATTAAAATGTTTTCAAAAGTCGTCTACAGTATATATATATGTATTTGATAAGCATTCATTCACAAGGTAAAAATAATTTACTGAATAAACTCATTCTCATATAAACAAACTGAAAACATGGTCATCTAGGTAAAAATATTGAAAATCTTTATAAATGGATATTGTTCTATATTCTCAACTATAATTGTCAAATATAAAGTTTGTGCAAAATAAAAGACAAGCAGCAGTTTAGTCTTAGCATATAATGCTACAAAATGCATTATAAACAAAAAAAGTGTTTTTTTATATTAATTTTTCATCAGAGACCTGAAATTTAAAACCTCTAAGGATGCTATGCAGAAAAGATTAAATAAACAGGTCTAACAAATCTATACCCTGATAAAGACAAACTAAACATACATTGAATAGCCTTGACCCATTTTTATGCAACTGCAGCAGACTATTTTGAAAACATGCTGGCTATTTTTGCTTAGATGCTTTCAAAGTCATCTCTTGCCGATTTGTTGTATGAAGGAAAAGGTTAAGCTTGACTTTTGATGACTTGCAATATCAGACACAATTCATGGACATTATTGAAACAAGAAATACTACCTGTTTTGAACTGTGTCCCAGAATTACTTTCATGTGTATACTCAATATACTGGGGAATCATTTCCATTCATTTATTTACAAATATGTTAAGTACATGTATTGGGTATATAAATACATATTTTTTAACATTCATTAATTCCTGTCAGCATGAAGAAATACACTTTTAAATCAATTCACAATTAACAAAAAATGTCATGACTGCAATTAATAGTTTGGCATGTAATTAATTCTTCTCTTCACAGATTGTGTTTCTGTAGCTGCTTTCAAGAAGCAAACCAAGCTTAATCTTTATCTTGCTGTATTTCTGATACACAATTTCCTTATCATTGATGAATAAGGTAAATGAAGGGATATCTTGTAAGAATAGGGTTTCGTAAGCAATGGCCAAACCACACTATACATGTACGATGAACTCTAATACAATAACTATTGTAACAATGAATACACATTGTGTCACACTAAATTATATTAATTTAGTTTAATTTAAACTATAATTTATAAATCCCTTTCCCACCTTCAGACGCATTTTGACTCAATAGCAGCAGACGACTTTTGAAAACATTGTGGCCAAAGGAGAAATTGCTCAACATGAGCAATTTCTCCTTTGGCCACAATGTTTTCAACTTTATTTAACAATTAAGCTATCTTTTATGGAGATTTTTCAGGTTTTTGTCACTATGTGATCAAAGTCATCTGATGCAGAATTATTGTTGTATGTGGGAAAGGGGTTAAACAATTGTGTTACAAACATAAATTCATGAGACATATTGGATAATATATGATAAGAACATGGACAGAGACAAGTTTTTTTCGTTTGATTGTCTTGGAATCCAGAATTCTGCATGGATCCTTAAATTTGAAGGAATTCTGATGAGGTCATTGAGAGGATGCTATCTGTGAGGTTTCATCCCAATTGACCCACTGGTTACTGAGGAGAAGATGTTGACGGACGACGCAAGACACACGACACACGACGGACATCAGGGGATCGTAATAACTCACCTTGAGCACTTTGTGCTCAGATAAGCTAAAACAAGATGGCCCCAAATCGATCACCTGAATGATAGTAAATTAGAAGCAAATATTTAACTGAAAATATCTGTGAAAATTTGATCAGGAGTTCAAATGAAACTGCAAGGAGTGGACACTGACAGTTAAAGAAATAGTTTATCAGTAAAAGCCATTGGTATCTTGAAATCTAACAAGAACTTTAATAAGAATGGAATTATAAAGTTTTGTCATTTTGCAACTTTCCTGATGCCGCTTTGCGGCCCTGTTTGTAAACAAAATCAATATGGCTTGAACAGTTTTTGTAGAGAGTCACTCAAAGAACATTTCTGCCAAATTATGTTGGAATCTGACAAACAGTTTATGGAGATGGAGGTTTTTAAAGTTTGGGTAGTTTTCTCAATTTCTGATGCCGCAGCAACAACAATTCTACATAGAAGTTGTACACAGAATGTAAGTCTTTAACAATTTTGAAAGAGGACCATCAAAGGAACAAGTTGAAATTGGTCTAGTGGAATGATAGAAGATGTCATATATAGCTAAAATTTAAATTTTCCCCTTTTGTGATGACGCGAGGTTGCTATGATTTTGTAACCAATCAATATGGATTGAACAAATTAAGTAGAGGATCACTGAAGTAAGATCCCTATTCAATTTTCTTAAACTCATACTAGCACTTTAAAACAAATGAAATTTTAAAATGTTGTCATTTTGCCCCTTTTCTAATGCTGCCTGACTTCCATGTTTTTCAACCAATGAATATGGCTTGAACAGTTTTTGTAGAAGGTTACCAAAGGAACATTTCTACAAAACTATATTGGAATCTGACGTGCAGATTAAGAGGAGAAGATTTTTAAAGTTTGGACATTTTGCCCACTTTCTGATGCTGCAGCAACCAAAGTTCTCAATGGAATTTAAATATTTGAACAATTTTGAAAGAGGGCCACCAATTGAACATTCCTATGAAGTTTGGATGAAAATGGTCCTGTGGTTTAAAAGGAGAGGATGTTTAAAGATAAAAGTTAACGATGGACGATGGACAAAAAGTGATCAGAATAGATCACCTTGAGCTCAGGTGATCTAAACAAGAGGGCCATGAGGCCCTGTAATCACTCACCTGAGAATGGGCTATTTAAGACTTAACTCTTTCAGCGCCAATGGCAAATATCATCTTGACAAACTTTCTGACAAAATTTCAAGTTCCTCAAGTCAAAAATGCGATCTCTATAGTGTTAACTAGATTGTTCTACAATTTGACCTAGTGACCTAGTTGTTGACCTGACCTGACAAAGTTTCAACATGCTCAAGCTAAAAATGCAGCTTCCAGAGTGTAAACAAGATAGTTTTTCAATTTGGCCTAGTGACCTAGTTTTTGACCCGACATGACCTATATTCGAACTAGATATGACTATGACAAACAATACTATCTTGACAAACTTTCTGACAAAATTTCAAGTTCCTCAAGTCAAAAATGCGATCTCTATAGTGTTAACTAGATTGTTCTACAATTTGACCTAGTGACCTAGTTGTTGACCTGATCTGACAAAGTTTCAACATGCTCAAGCTAAAATTGCAGCTTCCAGAGTGTTAACAAGATAGTTCTTCAATTTGGCCTAGTGACCTAGTTTTTGACAGGACATGACCCGTATTTGAACTTGGCCTAGATATATATCATCAGGACAAACTCGGTGATAAAGTTTCAACATATTCAAGTTTAAAATGAACAGACTCAGGGTCGCATTGAAATCTGGACCATTCGAATTCTTCCTTACGGTAGAATATCTGAATGAGCACATATCAATGCGATCAGGAAAAGCACACTCCTAAAATTAATCTGTCTGGAAATATAACATTGGACTTTGTTGACTTTCAATCCGAATAGTTAGATTTTTTATGTGTTTATTACTTTTTTATCACTAGAAATAGAATAGAGAAACTATAGCTCTGACAATCAATTGTATTAAAACATTGTTCTAAAATATAGTCTGTAATATATATATTTATCTATTTATCCTATAAACACAATTGCAGATACAGTCTGCAATTTATATATATTTAGAAATAGTCAAGTAACAATATTTTTATATCTCCCATCCCAATAATAGAGACACAATAAATATATGAATAATCTGCTAAAAAAAAAATAGCCCGTCTGCTAATTGAAAGTAAATTAAATATTGAAATAAACGATAGCTGCTCGCCAAATGGCATTATTGCCGAGCGCGAGGGTAAACAACGTCATAAATCATCATCAAGTTTAAAATGCGGCTTCAAGAGTGTTAACAACATTTTCCTTAAAATTGGCCTAGTGACCTAGTTTTTGACAGGAGATGACCCGTATTCGAACTTCGCCTAGATATCACTAAGACAAATATTCTCGCTAAGTTTCAACATGCTCAAATTTAAAATGTGGCTTCCAGAGTATTGACAAGTTTCCTTAAATTTGACCTAGTGACCTAGTTATTGATCTGACATGACCTATATTCAAACTTGGCCTAGATATCAATAAGACAAACATTCTAACAGAGTTTCAACATGCTTAAGACAAAAATGCGGCTTCCAGAGTGTTTACAAGATTTTCCTTAAATTTTGCCTAGTGACCTAGCTTTTGACGGAACATGACTCATATTCGAACTTTGCCTAGATTTGATGGAGATATGTCTTCTGACAAAGTTTCAACATGCTCAAGCCAAAAATGTGGCTTGCAGAGTGTTAACAAGATTTTCCTTAAATTTGGCCTACTGACCTAGTTTTTGACAGGACATGACTCATATTCGAACTTGGCCTAGATACCACTTAGACTAATTTTCAACATGCTCAAGCCAAAAATGAGGCTTGCAGAGTGTTAACAAGATTTTCCTTAAATTTGGCCTAGTGACCTAGCTTTTGACCGGACATGACCCATATTCAAACTTGGCCTAGATATCATCAGGACAAACTTTCTGATCAAGTTTCAACATGCTCAAGTTCAAAATGCGTTTCAAGAGCGTTAACAACATTTTCCTTAAATATGGCCTAGTGACCTAGTTTTTGAACTTGATCTAGATATCACTAAGACAAAGTTTCTGACAAAGTTTCAACATGCTCAAGCCAAAAATGTGGCTTCCAGAGTGTTAACAAGCTTTCCTTAAATTTGACCTTAGATATAGTGACCTAGCTTTTAACCAGACATGACCCATATTCAAACTTTGCCTAGATATCACTAAGGCAAACAATCCGACGTAGTTTCAACATGCTCAAGCCAAAAATGTGGCTTCCAGTGTTAACAAGATTTTTCTAAAATTTGTCCTAGTGAACCAGTTTTTGACCAGACATGACCTATATTCAACCTTGGCCTAGATATCATCAAGACAAACTTTCTGAATTGTTGTTCACATGCTCATGTTTAAAATGCGGCTTCCAGAGTGTTAACAAGCTTTCCTTAAATTTGACCTAGTGACCTAGCTTTTAACCAGACATGACCCATATTCAAACTTTGCCTAGATATCACTAAGGCAAACAATCCGACGTAGTTTCAACATGCTCAAGCCAAAAATGTGGCTTCCAGTGTTAACAAGATTTTTCTAAAATTTGGCCTAGTGAACCAGTTTTTGACCAGACATGACCTATATTCAACCTTGGCCTAGATATCATCAAGACAAACTTTCTGAATTTTTGTTCACATACTCATGTTTAAAATGCGGCTTCCAGAGTGTTAACAAGATTTTCCTTAAATTTGGCCTAGTTACCTAGTTTTTGACCGAACATTACCCATATTCGAACTTGGCCTAGATTTGATGGAGATATGTGTTCTGATAAACTTTCATGGAGATTGGATTCTAGAGTGTTAACAAGCAAATGATGAAGACGAACGACGGACAACAGACAAAAGGCGATCACAAAAACTTTGTGCTCTGGTGGGCTAAAAAGCGGGCCAAGATGGCCCTTAATCCAGTGATAGTAAAAATTAGTAGCAAGTATTTAACTGCATATATCTGGAAAATTTGATCAGGAGTGCAAATGAACCTGCTAGGAGTGGCTAAGAAAAAGCTTATCAGAAAAGGCCATTTATAACAAGAGGGCCAAGATGGCCCTAAATCGATCACCTGAATGATAGTTAATTAGAAGCAAATATTTAACTGCAAATATCTGTGAAAATTTGATCAGGAGTTCAAATGAAACTGCAAGGAGTGGACACTCAGTTAAAGAAATAGTTTATCAGTAAAAGCCATTTTTATCTTAAAATCTAACAAGAGCATTCTCAATTTCTGATGCTGCAGCAACAAAGGTTCTACACAGAATGCAAGTCTTTGAACAATTTTGAAAGAGGACCATCAAAGGAACATTCCTGTGAAGTAACGTTGAAATTGGTCAAGTGTAATGGTAGGAGTTGTCATTTGTAGCTAAAAGTTAAATTTACCCCTTTTGTGATGACGCGAGGTTGCTTTGATTTTGTAACCAATCAAAACGGCTTGAACAAATTAAATGTAGAGGATCACTGAAGTAGGATTTATATTCAATTTCCTTAATATCAGACAAGAACTTAAAAAAATGGAATTTCCAAATTTTGTCATTTTGCCCCTTTTCTGATGTCTCCTGACTGCCATGTTTTTCAACCAAACAGTATGCCTGAAAACAATCTTTGTAGAGGCTCACCTAAGGAACATTTCTATTAAATTATATTGGAAGCAGACATGCAGATTCAAAGAAGAAGATTTTTAAAGCTTGGACATTTTGCCCCCTTTCTGATGCCGCAGCAACCCTGGCGGCCATGTTTTTCAACAGATCGAACATATTTGAACAATCTTGATAGAGGGTGCCCCAAAGAACATTTGTGAAAAAAAAAACATCAAATCGGGCTAATTCTTTTGGACGAGAAGATTTTTTAAGTTTTAACAATGCACATATAAGGAAAACAAGCTTAGCCCCCTGGCAGCCATGTTTTTTCAACGGATCGGAAATATTTGAACAATCTTGGTAAAGGGTGCCCCAATGAACATTTGTGCAAAATAATTTTCAAATCGGGCCAGTACTTTTGGACAAGAAGATTTTTAAAGTTTTAATAATACACATATAAGGAAAACAGGCTCCACCACCCTGGCGGCCATGTTTTTCAACGGATCGGAAATATTTGAACAATCTTGGTAAAGGGTGCCCAAAGGAACATTTGTGCAAAATAATTTTCAAATTGGGCTTATACTTTCGGACAAGAAGATTTTCAAAGTTTTAACAATGCACATATAAGGAAAACAGGCTCCGCCCCCTGGCGGCCATGATTTTCAACCGATCGGAAATATTTGAACAATCTTGGTAAAGGGTGCCTTAATGTACATTTTTCGCAAAATAATTTTCAAATCGGGCCAGTACTTTTGGACAAGAAGATTTTTAAAGTTTTAACAATGCACATATAAGGAAAATAAGCTCTGCCCCCTGGCTGCCATGTTTTTCAACAGATCGGAAATATATGGACAATCTTGGTAAAGGGTGCCCCAAGGAACATTAGTGCAAAATATTTTTCAAATCGGGCCAGTTCTTTTGGACAAGAAGATTTTTAAAATTTTAACAATGCACATATAAGGAAAACAGGCTTCCGCCCCCTGGCGGCCATGTTTTTCAACCGATCGGAAATATTTGAACAATCTTGGTAAAGGGTGCCCCAATGTACATTTGTGCAAAATAATTTTCAAATCGGGATAGTACTTTTGGACAAGAAGATTTTTAAAGTTTTAACAAGACATGGAAATTCCATGAAACCAGGTTTTCTATAATGGAAGGTGTTTAATTAAGAATTAACAGATCTGTCAAATCTTTCTGTTAATAGTTTATCAAGCTAGTAATTCAAGTAACAGGGAATATTTCTATTGATGAATAATCATAATTACTTTGTCAATTAAATATATCACAATTTTATCTAACAAATATCAGTTCAATACAGTCAATCGTATGTTGAAGGCCTCATTTATTAAGAACATATAATAGATAACAGATATTAAGCAACCTTTTGTTGTAAGCAGCCACATTTTAGGATCCCTAATGCCAGGTTGATAATCAGTGATCTGCCTTAACCCTTTACTTGATAGTAACACATTTATGCCTTTGCAAACAGACTAGATCCAGGGCCCGAGGTTATGAAACTTACTCATATCTATGCTATATTCTTTTAAATTGCCAAGTTATTTAATATGGAGCATATTTGCGCGAAGTTATTTGAAAATATCTATATGCATGGTAAAGTTATGGTCTGAACAAAAAAAGTTCAAGTAAAGTATATTTTCTGTCACTGTGACCTTGACCTGGAAGCTAAACACATAAATTGTGCATATGACACAGCGTCTTGATATGGTATATATCTGTTCCAAGCTATTTGAAAATATCTCTATGGATGAAAAAGTTATTGTCCAGACAAGAAAAGTTCAACTGATGTCTATTTGTTGTCACTATGACCTTGACCTTAAAGCTACAGACAAAAGTTTTGCATGTGACACATCATATTGATATAGTTCATATTTGTGCCAAGTTATTTGAAAATATCTCTATGCATGACACAGTTATGGTCCGGACAAGAAAAGTTCAATTAAAGTCTATTTCTTATCACTGTGACCTTGACCTTGAATCTACAGATTTTTTTTTTTGCATTTGGCACATCGTCTTGATATGGTGCATGTTTGTGCCAAGTTATTTGAAAATATCTCTATGCATGACACAGTTATGGTCCGGACAAGAAAAGTTCAATTAAAGTCTATTTCTTATCACTGTGACCTTGACCTTGAATCTACAGATTTTTTTTTTTGCATTTGGCACATCGTCTTGATATGGTGCATGTTTGTGCCAAGTTATTTGAAAATATCTCTATGCATGACAAAGTTATGGTCCGGACAAGAAAAGTTCAATTAAAGTCTATTTCTTATCACTGTGACCTTGACCTTGAATCTACAGATTTTTTTTTTGCATTTGGCACATCGTCTTGATATGGTGCATGTTTGTGCATAGTTATTTGAAAATATCTCTATGCATGACAAAGTTATGGTCCGGACAAGGAAAGTTGACGCCCACCTGCCCAACCGCCCGCCCGACGAACCGCCCGCCCGACCAACCGCCCGCCCGACCAACCGCCCGGCCACCGACTTCGCCAAACTAATAACCAGATTTTTCCTTCGGAAAACCTGGTTAACAGTGTATAAGGAAAATAAGCTCCGCCCCCTGGCGGCCATGTTTTTCAACGGATCGGAAATATTTGAACAATCTTGGTAGAGGGTACCCCAAGGAACATTTGTGCAAAATAATTTTCAAATCGGGCCAGAACTTTTGGACAAGAAGATTTTTTAAGATTTGGCAATTTTCCCCTTTTCTGTTGCCGCAGCAACCAAAGTTCTTGATGGAATTTAAATCTTTGAACAATTTTGAAAGAGGTCCACCAAAGGAACATTTCTGTGAAGTTTGGTTGAAATTAGTCAAGTGGTTAAGGAGGAGATGATCTAAATGTCTAAATGTTAACGACGGACGACGCCAGACGGACAAAAAGTGATCAGAATAGCTCACCTTGAGCCTTTGGCTCTAGGTGATCTAAAAAGGCATTTAATCTTTGCACAATTTAAAAGAGGACCACCAAAGGAACATTCCTGTGAAGTTTGGTAGATATTGATCTAATGGTTTAGGAGGAGATGTCATTTGAAGCTAACAGTTCATTTACCTCTTTTCTAATGCCGCATAGTATATCTATTTTAACCAAATAAATTATGTGAAGGGTCAGCAAAGGAACATTTCTGCTAAATTATCTTGAAATCTAACAAGAACTTTAATAAGAATGGAATTATAAAGTTTTGTCATTTTGGCCCTTTCCTGATACCGCCTTGCTGCCCTGTTTTTAAGGTGGAATCATACCTTTGAAATAACGTCGTTTTGACGTCGAAATGTACGTTTTTTGCGACAATGACAGTGTTGTTAAAGAAATCACCATGGCTTTCTCGTTTGAAGTGGTATTTGGAAAGAGTTAACACCAGACCGAAGAAAAGAAAATTACCTACGTAGTGATGTAACTTTCATACAACTGCCAAGACAATTAACGTAACATAAGGGGAGTTAAAATGAAACTTTCGCTAAAATATTTTAACAGTAATTCGTTTATTTCGAATTTATTAAAAATTCGCCCGAGAGATTTTTTTTAAAAACTTATATAATTTAGAAAAACCTTTTGTCCACCATTTACCAAAGTTTCAAGAAAATCTATCGTTCAGATCTTTAGTAAATCGCAATGACGTTAAAGCTCTGTCACGCGACAAACCGTACACTGCGGAATTTCAATTGAAACGTACCCAGGGTTATTAAAATGAACTCCCGATTTTTCACAAAAATAATCAATTTTTTTCTTTTACGAAAGTGGTAAATTGTATCTATTATACTCCTTTAAATATTACGTATGTTTTATATAAATTGACATGTCTACTTCGCTGTTTATCTATTAAATCATTTTGTTCACATTCCATGTATTAGTATTAGTCTCAAACTGTCGCTTTTATTTCACTTATTCGAATACATGTAATTCGTCATTTACATACATATATTTACATAAACAAATTGATACGGGAACATCAAATAATAATTCGATATAACATGAAGTTTCATGATTTTACATAACCCAACTTTTCTGATACGAAATTCTTTAAACAAGAGCATCGTCAGAATTATCATGGATGGAATTGTTAATATATTTTAGTATTACTTTCATATTTGTCACTCTAGGTATTTTGTGATGTATTTTCAGATAAAGGTAAATACAGAATGCGTTTCTCTTAATCAGGCAAAAAGCAAGTTTCAGAACTTCAAAGATTATAATTGAACAGCATGAAAGCTTTCTATCTATTCTATCCGTGATTATGCTTTTGTTATTTACGGAAACACTTTATATGATAAAACATCGAGAATAACTATTTGACTTTCTTCGCTTTGGAAAACCTTATGTACAAGATTTTATGAAAGTTTTGACTTGATTGTATTCACACAGCTCCGCAGTTCAATTCAACTTAGAGCTGTTTGAAAACAGGTGTTTATTGACAATATTTTCCTGTATAGTTTAGGTAAATAACCCACTATTATTGTCTACATACATATCCCGTACTATCACATCATTGTCTGCACTATGTAGTGAGCCTTCGATGTCATTGCACAGGTGTCTAGAAATTGTAAACAGTTTATAGTCGGGTAATGATACATTTTGTTTTATTATTGGAAGTGTGTCGACAACACAAGTAATTAGGTACGAACATGTGACCAAAGGTGTGATCTTCTACGGTGTTATGGCAATTGTGATGTACTTAAAATCAACCCAATAGCTTGTCTTGAAATTTGGGTTTAGGGTAAAAAACAGTTCTCAAGACAAACCGAAGTACAGGTAGTTTTAAAATAACGGGGACATATGGAGTGAAAAAAGAAAGATAGAAGAAGGGATGGGTGGCTGTGTTTCATTTTTCAGTTCAGTTTACAGTTTCGTACCGGCGCACGTCAGCAGTATTATGGCATAGCGTTTTACTCAAAGTCCGCCCGATATATTTCCAACAAATTTGAGTAAATTAGAGAAATAATGGTGTTCTGAATTATAATGATTTCTTTTAAACGAAATATCTAGGGCATTATTTTGTAAATAAATTAGGCGTAAGGTAATAACTGTATTATTAGTCAGCGAGTTCGTTAAATAAACCAAGTTTTGCTTTAAAATTATTTAAGGAAAAATTGTGAACTATATATCATTACGGAGTTTATATTATTCGCTTCAAATCGATGTTAATATAAGATGAGATAGTAATGGTCATTCCTTTAATCACACATAACTGCGCATCTGTGTAAACACAAATTACAATTTAATTAAAAACTTGCCGCAAACGACAACAACATTATCACGGATAGAATACCAAGAAAGATTTGTATGACCGGTTTAGACTTCGAAATTCTCAAAATTGCATATTGAGAACAACATTTGTATACTGTTATCTCAAATAAGCTATAAAAAAAAACAAGGGTGACATATAATATTTGTGATAAATTTCATATATAGAACAACAGTTGAACAGGAAAGTTAACGAGTCAGTTTATACATATGACAAATCCAAATATTATTTTGTTGTTTTTCTGATAAATTATTTACGACAGTAATTACTTTAATTCTTTAAATAGAAACACATATATACTACCTACCATTATTCTTTAGGGGATAGCTTAACTTTAGAATGAAATTGATAATTATAAGGAAAAAATAAGTATTCATTTTAATTACCCTGGAAGCGTCTCAATGTTTAATTCCGCTGTGAACGTTACGACGCACAGAAGAGGTTTAACGCCATTGTGATTTATTAAAAATCGACACGATAGATTTGCTTGAAAGTTTGGCAAATGGTAGATGAATAGTAGTTCTATGTTATATTTTATTTTAAAAAAAATCTCTCGGGCGAATTTTAAATAAATTAGAAATAATCAAATTACTGTTAAAATATTCTAGAGAAATTTCTACTTTAAGTCGCTTTATGTTACGTTAATTGTCATGACAGATGTATAAAATTGATATTATCATACAGGTTATTGTATTCTCTTCCGTTTAAAGTTCATTTTATCCGAATCCAAATTGAAATGAGGAAGTAATGGTGATTTCTTTAAAAACACTGTCATTGTCACAAAAACGTACGTTTTGACGTCAAAAACGACGTTATTTCAAAGGTATGATTCCACCTTAAACTGATCAGTATGGCTTGAACAGTTTTTGTAGAGGGTCATGCACTCAAGTAACATATATCAAATTATCCTTGAATCGATCAATCTAATTTTGGGGGAAAACGATTTTAACGTTTGGGCATTCCTACTTTCTGATGCCGCAGCAACCAAAGTTGTACACAGAATGTAAGTCTTTAACAATTTTGAAAGAGGACCAACAAAGGAACATTCCTGTGAAGTAAAGCTGAAATTGGTCCAGTGGAATGGTAGGAGTTGTCATTTGTAGTTAGAGGTTCAATTTACCGCCTTTTGTGATGACGCCTGATTGCTATGATTTTGTTACCAATCAATATGGTTGAACAAATTAAGTAGAGGAACACTGAAATAAGATTTCTAATAAATTTTCTTAAAATCAGACAAGCACTTCCATGAAAATGAAATTTTTATTTTTTTTCATTTTGCCCTTTTTCTGATGTGGCCTGGTTGCCATGTTTTTCAACCAATCAATATGGCTCTACTTTTGTAGAGGGTCATCCAAAGATCATTTCTACACAGTTATATTGGAATCTGACAAGCAGATTCAGAGGAGAAGAATTTTCAAGTTTGGACATTTTGCCCCCTTTCTAATGCCGCAGCAACCAAAGTTCTGCATGGAATTTAAGTCTTTGAACAATTTTGAAAGAGGACCACCAAAGGTACAACCCTGTGAAGTTTGGTTGAAATTGGTCCTGTGGTTTAGGAGGAGATGATGTATAAAACTAAAAGCTAATGACGGACGACCGAGAGTGATCAGAATAGATCACCTTGAGCCTTCGGCTCAGTTGATCTGATAAGCAGACTTGTTTCTTTCCTTTGTATTGTGCTATTCTCTTGTTCCAACTTTGAAGTAAATTTGCCACACAGAAAAAAAATAAATTAATGCAGACATTAATGACGTGTCTCCTTGCCTTACAGACAAAAAACCTTTTAACTGACAAACGTTTTATGTTTACAAGTAAAGAGGTATATTTTTATTATTGGGAAACCTTTGGTATGCCATTTAAAATCAATGATTGTGACTAAAACAAAACAACAATGGAACAATCCTTTTCTCCATATCTATTAGTTTACATACGAAAAAAAAACATAAATGGTAACATGTGTGAGATTTTTTTTTTTTTCAATAACCCGTAGAACCTGTCTGAAATAAAACTGGCAAAATCCATGGGGGCCGCCATTTTGGTTATGTATAAAATGAGACGAAAAACACGGATTGAAAATTATTGTCGTCTTTTTAATCATTTTTTTTAAATCGTTATTTAAGATCATTTAAGTGCTGTGTTATTTTCGTGTAAATTAACATTTGTACAAAAAAATGGAACTCTGTGAGAAATATGTTTTCACGTTCGTCAAAAAAAACGACAGCAAACAACAGCTTTAGCTTACTACGTTCGTCTGCTGCAAGGCGTCAGAAACCGTCTCTAATAGGGAAAGGGTTTAGCAGAAATGTGACCCCTTACATAATTTGTTTCTGTCATATTGACATATTCGCAGTCGCCAGGTGGCATCAGAAAAGGGCTGATATATTTGCTTTTTTACCATAAAGCAGGTGATCGATAAAGGATCATCTTGGCACTCATGTTTTAACTAGTTCATTATAAATGTATTCCGTGATTTTCTGAAAGTCTTTACTTTATTATTTTCTGCTCATAATAATAGACGACAGCAATACGAATTCCGAACATGTTTTGATCATGCAAGATGCAAGAAACATGACATTAATATTATTATCGTCTAGTCAATTACTTATAAATAATTTTTCATGTATTCTCTTTATTTTTTGTATATAATTATCTTACGTTTTTTTCGTAAGTAGGTAGCACCTATAGATATATTATTGTTTATATATAATAAATGACTTGCACTTGATCTTCTTTTATGTATATACATTTATTTTTCAAAATTATTTGAAAGAAATTCAAAGCTCTGGATGAAGTTTTCTTAAGAGAATAACTTATGTTTAATGAAGATTATAAAATAAATTTTAACATGTGAATCAGGGCTACGGAAGACCGAACTTTTTTAAATCGCCAGACTCTTTTCAATCATAAAATGTATAAAATATCTCCAATACCTACTCTATATGTCACTGTGTAAACGAAAAACCAATAAAATCCTATAGACAGTTAAACACACGGTCATTGTTTCTAAAACATTGGTTACCCTTCGAGAGAGTCACTTACTGTGATGTAATCAAGATAAGCTGTCCAATAATCGATCCAGGAGCGTGTGACAATCGTGTACTAACTATTTAATTGCTCCCTTCTATTTGATAGATAATGCATGAGTTAAAGGCTTCTTTAAAAGTGTTTGCTTATTACCGGTAGATCAAATGGGTTAAAGTACACGGGATGCGTTATAGATCAGTACATGAGGAAATGGGTAAAAAGAGAAAAAGAAAGCTTAGTTGTGGGGCTTCCTACCCTCGTACAAACATAACAGTAAATAAGAGAATTGTATGTTTGAATTGTATAATTGAATCATTTTCTAGTAACCGTCTTTAATTTGAATTGTCCGCCATATTGTTTTCTTTCAACATGCGGTTAAATTGACTAGACGAAATAGGTAGAAAAGAATTTAACTAAATATCACGAACTCCCTATACTTTTTGTATGAATAATATATATAATTATTTTGTTAAATATTTGATTCGGTTAGATATCATATTCGGCTCACATACGGCCTAAAATACATGCTAGAATGTGAGTTTGTTTACGTAATTTATGTAAGATTTTACGTGACTGGGAACACTGAGTAAGTACTATATTGCAGGACGGGTCGAAAAAAAAATAAGTACGAACAAGCAATGTAAACATGCGTGGTAATATATGCGTCTTTAAATTTTGAAAAGTTATGATTTGTAAAGTACTAAGTCTTCTACATTGACAATATCGAGCGATGACACTCTTATGCAACCGTATATACAAGATAACCTTGAGATTGCGATTTCAAAATTTCCGGAGCACTGAGCTACTACTTTCATCAAAGGCTATCATAATGTTTGATCCTTTCCAACATAATAGAGCGATGACACTCTTATGCAACCGTATATACAAGATAACCTTGAGATTGAGATTTCAAAATTTCCGGAGCCCTGAGCCACTACTTTTATCAAAGGCTATCATAATGTTTGATCCTTTCCAACATGCAACAAATCTGCAGCAGAAGAATTTGAAAAAATATAGGCAAATATATAGAAATATGAAGGTTTGATTTTTTTTTTTAAATGGTGTGGTTCATTTAAAGTCATGAAGAGAATGTTAAACTTGGTTTTAAGGATATTTAATTTGGTAAAATCATGAATTATTTGATAGATTATTCTAGAGAATAAAATCTAGCAGGCAGAAAATCACATTATACTTCTACTAAACCCTTTCCAACATACAACAAACCTACAGAAGACAACTTTAAAATTACCTTAGCAAAAATGTAGAATAATTTCTATAAATGATAGTACATGTATAAATATGGAATAGAGTTGTAAACATTGTGGCAAGAGGAGAAATTGCTCATTATGCCATAGTTTACACAAGGTATCTGCTGCAAATGCGTCTGCATTTGGTAAAGGGATAACTCTATAAAACATATACATACATGTCCACGGATCATCAAACAACATGATACTCTTGGTCTATACTTACTAACTTAGTGACTGTACTATATAATGAACTCAAAGCATTTGTAGTTCTGAGTGAATAATTTGATATTATTTCAACTTATTCTGGCTGTCCAAAGAATTTCATGATATTCATCAACTCATTACTAATGACTTTTTAAAAAAAAAAAAAAGACTCATATATTATCAGAATAAAAAAGTTTGATAACTTTTCTTAAACATATTTAAAATGTTGGCTTTTTATATCACTTTTTTTAAGTTCAGAAAAGATTATTTTATGAAGTGCACGGTTTTTCTTTGCTTTTATGCATGGGTGATATGTTGATATATATTATGTAATACCATTTAGAAAAACAGATACTTTTTGAGAAATGAACCATGGAACTGAAAGATCCACAGAATAAGTGCATTACACTCTTATATGCACAATTATTTTTGTAGAGAAACAAACTTAATTTTAATTTTTTCATTTTTTCATTTTTTCAAAATTAGCTTTTTGTTTTCCAAATTCCAATAAAGCTGAAAATTGAGTAATAACATAACAAAACCTTAAGCAGCAATGTTGGTAATTTCTTAGCATTGAAGAAGACCAGAATCTACTTACTTATCCTATCTCATTTCGCCCTATCAAACCCTCAGTTTGTCCAACCGGAGGACTCTGATCTTTAACCCTTTCTCACATACATGTACAACAAATCTGAAGCAGATGTCTTGGAAAATGTTTTTGCAAATTTATTAAAAAATATAATTTGTATACCCAATTAAAAGAATTTAGATCCTTAAAGCATTTCTACATGAACTTAACTCCTGCATATCACATGTCTGCACAAGATGTCTATAGCATGGTCTGGACAGTCTTTAACACAGAAACAATTGTCTTTCAAACAAAATCACTTGAAAATTAAGGGATGGTATGTACTGTGGAAACCCTACTCTTTTTTATATCTTTGTTTAAAGGAATACGCTTTGCTCAGATTAAACTATATGACTAAATAGCACTACAGTAATGTATCATTTTGATGAAATTAACTTTTTTTTACATGCTTGCACTACCAAGATATATGCTTTTAAAGTTTGTGTTTTCACTTCGGTATCGATCGCCTATGGGCGCGGCCATCTTTGCTTATAATCAATTTCCTGTGACGTCAGTTACGCCTTTCCGATTATCACTGTCACTGATTACTAAATTTTCAGATCGCTATCTTATCTTAGGTAAAGGTAAAAAATGGCCGAATGCGTAAAAGGCCAGTCCAAAAAGGCCGATTATAGGTCCAGAAAGAAAGGCCAATTTCCCAAAATGTCTGGTCCAAAAAGGCCGATTATGAGGAAGGACCACTTTTTGAATTTAATGATGTAAATATTGTATACATGTATGTTTGTTTTAGATTATTATTTCATCATAGTGGGGCGGTAAAATTATCCGTGTTATAATTGATTACAGTTTGCTTGAATGTTTATTTAAACTTCCTTAATTAGATAATTTGAGAAGTTTGAGAACGTAATTGCCGTTAATTTATTGAATTAGATAATAGAGAAGTTTGAGAACGTAATTGCCGTTAATTTATTGAATTAGATAATAGAGAAGTTTGAGAACGTAATTGCCGTTAATTTATTGAATTAGATAATAGAGAAGTTTGAGAACGTAATTGCCTTTAATTTAATTTATCAGTAAAAAAAGGCCACCATTGGATAAAATATTTCTTATCAAGTAACAACTGCGTTAGATTTGATCTCGTGCTGCTTGACTATAATACTTTAAACTGCATTAATAGTTTGAGAGTGTATTAAAATTTTCTTAAAATTATGGAGTACTAATTAGACGAGATTATTGCATATAATTTGAACCAGAGTATTCAGACATCGAACTTTTGGAAATGGAAAGGAATAATGTGTATCAAGAAATGGAGATCGCACTTAAGTCCTGATTTCTAAGGAGGATTTTTGTTCATGCTATAATTGCATCGTAATGCCACTACCAGAGGAAAATGTTTAACAACTTTGTTCATCAACTCGAACACCCACATAAAGTTCTTATGTTCATAGACAGGCTTTAAAATTAAACTGTCCACTCTCCAGTTAGTTTTGAAAATGCCTGCCTATAGATCTTTTCACCATATAAATCGTTTCGCCGTTGTCGACCCAGGGAATGAACATGGTACATTACAGCCAGTGCTGTCCTTGTTTTCATTTGATCATCATCAAATTCCTGACGTTTTGGGCAGTACTTCAACATAAGGTTGTGAAAGACGTAACAGTATTGCAGTAATTAATTGTATAGGAAAAGCTAAATGGAATGTTCTCAAACGAACTGACGTCTTTAGACTGCTGTAACATTTTACGCCTTGCATGATGGTCAATTAATTATTTTATTACCCCTAATTAGTTGACTTGCTGTTTATTACCCCTAGTCGACTGCTGCTTCTGCTCAGCGCATCAAAGCCTCGGCGGTGCTTTGTTGGTAGATCATAAGTAGTGTCTGATAGCTACCGGAAATATGATTGGGTTTTATGACCTTTAATTGGTTTTCAATAAAGAACGGTACAATGTTTGTAATTTTTGATTAATCTGTGAATTACGCCTTTTGTCACAACGTTTACAACTTTATTTATACATGTATTTGCTGTCATAGAGATTGTAGTGTTGTGTGGAGTGCCGGTGTAAGAAAGCCTTTATAGGCATGAACAAAAATTGTTTTTGCTTTCGAGCGGTACAGTAAGCCTCTGCAGACGCATCCTGACGAAAATCCGACCATATAAATATGCAATTTGATCTTATTTACAATTCACAATATGACCTCCGAATTGGGATTTGTGTGTGACGTGGCTATAAACCTCCGAAGCTATGCTGTACTCATTCATCATAAACTTTCCTGTGTCTTGTATTTGGAGGTATCAATGAATTGTGGTAAAATACATTCAACTAATAACAAGTAAAGATTTTAGAAATTGGACGATTTCATTTGGAATTTAAGGGATATCTAAGCAGGTTTGAGAATTTTTCTTCAATATATATAATATAAAGGTTTTGCAACAAAAATCCTTTTTGAAATTTAGTCAAAATTAACCATTTCAATTCTCCCTTTTCCACATACACCAAATCTGCAATAGATGACTAATATGGAAAATCTCTTAACTGTCTGCTGCAGAGTATGTAGGGAAGGGATTGAATTATGTCTGCTCAAAAGACTCGCCGACAGATTCTATTACAGTAGTGCCGACCACTACCGGAAATTTGATTGTTTCTATGACCACGACGGTTCATTATGTCTAAAGAGCTGTGAAATCATAACAAACAACTGTCAAATATATAAACGAATGACATATATTGTATAAATAAATGTTAACACACATATATTTAATTGGCTGATATATATTACACAAGTCAAGTTCGTGTTTTCTATCCACCTACTATGGTTAGATACTATTTACTATAAAACTTTATATAGATCTAGTAACAATATGATGTAATGCTTGGAATTCCATTTTAAATAATTGAAGTTTAGGTTTGAAAACTTCCGGGGTTAATTTTCTTACGAAAAAGTATATTTTGTATTCCCTTTATAGAACCGCAGTCGTCCATTAGCCAGTGTCCGACAAATTTCAGAATTGTTTGGTAGCCCACACGGCTACCAGATTTGGAAGCTGGTAGCCCGAAATATCGTGGATGTTTTATGATTATTTTTGTTTTCTACTTCTGTACAAACATAATATTAAGAGCACACCATGTACATGATTTAAGGGTAGTGACCAATTCAAATAACATGACTGTGTTGCAAAAGACCTGAAGTGCAGCATTCAGTTAAAAAAATAATTAAATTTGGAAAAGAGACTTTTTGGTGGAGCTTAACAGATAGGAGACAATTGGTACTAAAGTTTTTCAAGATTATTTTTCACTAGGTTATTTGAAATATTCTGCATAAAATGTATGTATTTTATCCATATTTACGAAAGATTTAAAAGCTAGTGACAGAAATGTTTAAACTTGAGACCAAAAAATCAAATGATGTAGTTTAAACTCTTCAAATTGGAGGTCACCGATTTAGGTCCCTCACCGAAACAGGGCATACGATACGAGTGTCATTTTTACAAAGAACGACATATTAAATAAGATTCAATTTTATTAACCAAAAGTCAAATTTATCAGGTTCAATGAAGTTATTAACCCTTTCCCTCATATAGACGCTCTCTGATGTCTCTGCAGCAGACAGCTTTTTGAAAACATAGTGACAACAGAAGAAATTGATCAAAACAAGCAATATCTCCTTTTACCACAATGTTTTCCACTTAGTCATAGTTTATCCATTAGATTTTTTGACAAAATATGTTCAAAGTCGTCTGCTGCAGAATTGTTGTATGAGGGAAAGGGTTAAATCATAAAATATTGTCAAAAACAATGACGCGAATAATACCGTAACACATGAAACACGTTAAATTTGTTTCATGTGTTACGGTATTATTCACAACATAGCCGCCATTTTGATAATTGCGCAATGTTAATCATGGTTCCCTACTGAGAATTTGAAATCGGTAAACAGCGTTGAATGTAAACATCGGGGTCCACTCTTGATCGGGGTCGTCGGGTCGTTAACGTCATTGACCCAATTTCTCATTTCTTCCAATGAAATTGCAATTATTAAGTCATATGATTTTTTTTCCCGCCGGTTATGCTAATTAATTTTGGTAAACAAAGCCGTGATTGGGCATTTATTATTCATTATAGATTTCATCCCAAAGATTTTCTTTGATATTACGAAAACTTTGTCGATTATGAAGGTGTTTCATATTTGATTAACGGCAAGATAAGATCTAGAAGTGGTCGTATTGTATTGTCTTTAATATTTGGATCAAATTTATTTTATTAACTTCTGCATGGCGACAATTTTCTTCTCTGTCTTTCTGAACCGGTCTGCACCAGTTTGCAAACATCGCATACCGAAAGTAGAAATATGGATCAAAATACATTTTTAAAAGGGCATATTTGAATTTCATTGGTTATTTGCAATCATTCATGGATTAACACATAGCCCCAGGGAACAATGATTGGACCGCCGTAATGGGTATATATATCACGTTAATTGACTATTACTGACGCGATTCGGTTGGCTGAAACCACTCGATCTGAGAGGTGGGTAACTCCGCCTACTGATATTGATTTGTTTATGGTCACAGCGAGTGGTTTTCGTATGTAACATACAGTCACTGTTTATACACGTCATGTGTGTAAGTAATTAAGCCGGGCTACCAGACACGGGAATAAACAGTAGCCCGCCGGGCTTTCATTTGAAAATGACAGTAACCCGAGCAATTATTGTGGTAGCCCGCGGGCTCCGGGCAATGTATTTGTAGGACAATGCATTAGCTAACTCTACCTTTATGTTTTGTTTTGGACATAGTGTGTAAATGACGTCATGATTCTTTTCAAAAAGTCTCGCAACATTGCGATATGTAAACAATGCTGCGGCACCGATCAGCACAAATAGTCATCTTTAAATAGTAATATCTTATTATTAGTTGTATGTAAATGAAATGCATAGTAAATAAATGTTCTTTGAGTCGATATTTTTCAATTCAAAGCGAGATGTCATCAGCCAAGCGTATTCCTTTAAACACCAATTAAAGTCAAAACCAAAACATTACTTTTTAAATCAGCAAAGTTTTTATCAATACATGCAATTAATAAAGCTGATTACAGATACTTCTATGAAAGAATAATTCACAGTTCTAGATAAGTTGAGTCTGCTATACTTTTATAGTATCACTTTTCAATCATAGTTTAGAGTGTGTTCTCTTCATTTTATCTGAAGTACTTCATCTACCAGAAATGTCTAGCTTAGTGTATCAAAATATAATATTTTAATTATAGACGAAAAATTGTCAAGTTTACCCTTCTTATCTAGACCCACAGAATTATTTATTGTCTTTGTTTCAGTAAAAGCACTCCATTCCATGGCATTCTAAGCAAGACAATAGTTCATTACATGACCAGATGAAATCTAAATCACTGAGAAGTTTAAAGACCTGTTGGTAGAGAGTGATTGCGGTACCTGTTCAATTGCCTCCAGTTCTCAACTTTGTGTGTGAATGCATTGGCCAACGGTATCGTTGTCCCGATGAAGAGTGGCTTAAAATGTTTTACTATCTCTAAAATCATCACTACCAGTGTTGAAAGAAAAAAACAGAAACTGTATGTTAATTCAAATACATTTAAACATTAATAATGCAGTAATTGCAATTATGATCATTTCATGGTTCACTGGTCTTACAAATTTTATACAGATAAAATTGTTTTGCAAAATTTGGCATTGTGATAATTATTATGTACAGATAATACATTGGCAAAAAGTTGAAAGTCATTTAAGCAAAAACAATTTTGTGTGTCGCCTTCTACGGCCAGTTAAATCAAAGCATGGCAGAAAGACAACAGAGAAGTGATCCCTATGTATAACTCTGCCAAAGCAGGCGACACAAAAAGGTTAAACGTCTTTAATACAGAATATCATTCAGCATAATTCATCAATCAACTCAAGTTCACTTTAAAGAAAAACCAGACTTTCATATGAATTCACAACTGACCTGTCCTAAAAAGCACAAATATTATTCTTCAAATCAAGTAATTTCTAGATTGAGTATGTGCAGGAATATGCTAATACCAGAAACATGGGCTTAGATAACGAGTTAACTGGGCCGGAAACTATAAACCTCTTCAAAAGCTATCTGTGCTCGGAAATGACCTTAACTTCTTAACCCTTTCCCTCATATAGACGCTTTCTGACGCCTCTGCAGCAGACGGCCTTTTGAAAACATAGTGACAAAAGAAGAAATTGCTCAAAACGAGCAATTTCTCCTTTTGACACAATGTTTTCCAATTTTAGTCATAGGTCATCCATTCAATTAGAGAGATTTTCTATTTTTTGACAAAATATGTTCAAAGTCGTCTGCTGCAGAATTGTCGTATGAGGGAAAGGGTTAAGTTTATGACCAATCACATACTTAAGCACAAATTCTGCGTATAGAGTAAATTTTTACAGCATTTAGAATTTGGCCACAATATCTCTCATTACTCAAACTCTCTCTTAAGGATATATCCAAAAGAATCCTGGCAGTCATGCAAGTCTTTTCAATATCAACAACCTAAGGTATGGAGGTATGGAATTAAGAACATGGAAAACACCCCTTATGTAGAATCACTGAAAGCCAAGTCCTCCTGGAGAGTGGCTTAAAGCAAATATCATGAGCCTCCAAATGGGAAAAGGTACAGTGTTAATCCAGATCAGCAAGTGCATCCATACAGTCTGATCAATACCAATTCTGTTAACTTATATTTCATAACCTTTTCCAACGATCTGCAGCAGACGACTTTGAAAAAATAGATTCTGATATGATGGAACAGATGTTCTGATCATGATGCAAGTCTGGACAGGTATACACAGAGGACTAGATAAGGGGGAGTAAACTCATCCATACTCAACCAATCCTATGTTGTAGGTACTCAAAATAATCGTCTCACTGAGACGATTCTTTTGAGTACCCACAACAAAGGGTTTGAATGTCAAATAAGGATTTTGGAGCATGGACAATTCACCTTATCTAGAGCTCTGTATACATCAGAGCTTTTAGTATACTGCCTGTAAATGCAATGAGATGGATTTTTCCCATGTGGACCTCCATGTTTCAATTATACATAAAGTCAGTAGTTTTCTACTAATTTTAAATATTTTTCATTAGGCTAACTAAATCCTAAATTTCATGTACATGTATAATGTAATTGTAAAGTATACCATAAGCAAATTTCTGGAGATAGTTGTATCTTCAAGCTAACCAAACATTGTTGCCTTCAAAGTTATTTAAACTAGAATTGTTTTTGCAAACAAGAGGGCCATGATGGCCCTATATCGCTCACCTGATTTAATAGTTTTCAAAGTTTTTACTCTATACATATAAGGAAAACAAGCAAGCCCCTGGTGGCCATGTATTTCAACGGATCGGATTTATTTGATCAACCTTGGTAGAAGGTCACCCAAGGAGCATTTGTGCCAATTTATTTTTAAATCAGGCAGGTGCTTTTGGACAAGAAGTTTCTTAAAGATTTTACAATGCACATATAAGGAAAACAAGCCCCGCCCCGTTGCGGCCATGTTTTTCAACGGATCGGAAATAATTAAACAATCTTCATAGAGGGTGCCCTTAGGAACATAAATTTTGTGCAAAATAATTTTTAAATCGGGCCAGCCAGCACTTTTGGACAAGAAGTTTTTTTAAGATTTGGCAATTTTCCCCTTTTCTAATGCCGCAGCAACCAAAGTTCTACTTGGAATTAAATTCTTTGAACAACATTGAAAGGGGACCACCTTAGGACCATTTCTGTGAAGTTATTTTGAAATCTGGCCAGTACTTTTGGACAAGAAGATTTTTAAAGTTTTAACAATGCACATATAAGGAAAACAAGCCCCACCCCCTTGCGGCCATGTTTTTCAACGGATGGGAAATATTTGAACAAGCTTGGTAGGGGGTGCCCCAAGGAACATTTGTGCAAAATAATTTTTAAATCGGGGCAACAACACTTATGAACAAGATTTTTTTTTAAGATTTGGCAATTTTCCCCTTTTCTGATGCTGCAGCAACCAAAGTTCTACTTGGAATGAAATTCTTTGAACAACTTTGAAAAGGGACCACCTAAGGACCATTTCTGTGAAATTATTTTGAAATCTGGCCAGTACTTTTGAACAAGAAGATTTTTTAAAGTTTTAACAATGCACATATAAGGAAAACAAAAGGAAAACAAGCCCCGCCCCCTTGTGGCCATGTTTTTCAACGGATCGGAAATATTTGAACAATCTTGGTAGAGGGTGCCCTAAGGAACATTTGTGCAAAATAATTTTCAAATCGGGCCAGCACATTTGGACAAGAAGATTTTTTAAGATTTGGCAATTTTCCCCTTTTCTGATGCCGCAACAGCCAAAGTTCTACTTGGAATTAAATTCTTTGAACAACTTTGAAAGGGGACCACCTAAGGACCATTCCTGTGAAGTTATTTTGAAATCTGTCCATTGGTTTAGTAGAAGAAGTCATTTGTAGGAAATTGTTAACAGACGGACGGACAGACGACGCCGGACGCCGGACATTCAGTGATCACAAAAGCTCACCTTGCACTTCATGTGGTGAGCTAAAAACAGATATCTCCCCCTCAAATATCTGTCAAAATCTCTCAAAACATTCCAACCTATAAAGCAGACAATGGGTTCTGCACATCGCCTTGATGAGGTGAACATGTGACCCAAGTTTCATGAAGATCCTTCAAGCCGTCTTGGAGATATGGAGCGAACATGATTTGGGACAGACAGACGGACAGACAGACAGACAGTCGAGACATGGGTTCTGTACATCGCCTTGATGAGGTGAACATGTGACCCAAGTTTCATGAAAGTCCTTTAAGCCGTCTTGGAGATATTGAGCGGACACGATTTCGGACAGACAGACAGGGGGAGACATAATTAATTTCAATTCTAAACAAATGCAACATCCACTCTTATTTTGTTTCTCTATAAAAAAAATTAATTAAAAACATTTAGCATTCCTTGATCTACAGTCGACTGATTTCAGAAAAAGTAACTCTCAGCTTGTAAACAGAAACACACTTTCAGGCAAAATAGTTCTTGTCAATATTCCAATAATCATTTCTTTGGCTAATTGTCTTATCTAAAATAACCTTGGGCCTTATTCCGTAAAATGTTCTTCATGCTGACAGAAGTGTCCTTTAACCCTTACCCTCATACGACAATTCTGCAGCAGACGACTTTGAACATATTTTGTCAAAACATAGAAAATCTCTATAATTGAATGGATAACCTATGACTAAAAGTGGAAAACATTGTGGCAAAAGAAGAAAAAAAGCTGTCTGCTTCAGAGGCGTCAGAAAGCGTTTATATGAGGAAAAGGGTTAAACAAAATAAATGAGATTTACTGGTAAAAAAAAACAATTAGAAATTAAACTTCATTGTAGTACTTACCATTAAACAAGAGGGCCATGATGGCCATTAGTTCGCTCACCTTAATTATACAATGTACTGCAATGCAAAACACATCAAGACAATTATTCTGAATGCATCCTCCACAGTACAGTGTTAACAAGATTTTTCTTCATTTGGCCTAGTGATCTATATTTTTTTTACCTGATATGACCCATATTCCAACATATATATATATATCATCAAGACAACATTCTGACAAAGTTTCAACTTGCTCAAAGTAAAAATGCAGCCTCCAGAGTTTGAACAATATTTTCCTTTATTGATCTTGTTTCTGACCCAATATGACACATATTCGAACTTGACCTAGATATAATTCAGACAAACATTCTGACAAAATTTCAAGCTGCTGAAGCAAAAAATGCGGCATCCAAAGTATTAACAAGATTTTCCTTTAATTTGGTCTAGTGACTTAGGTTTTGACCCTATATGACCCATATTCGAACTTGGCTTAGATATCATTTAGATAAACATTCTCATCAAATTTCAAGCTGCTGTAGCCAAAAAAGTTAACAAGATTTTCCTTAAACTTGGCCTAGTGACCTAGATTCTGACTTAATATGACCCATATTCGAACTTGACCTAGATATCTTTAAGAAAAACACTCTGACAAAATTTCAAACACAAATTGCGGCCTCTAGGGTGTTAACAAGATTTTCCTTCAATTTGACCTAGTTACCTATTTTTTGACCCAACATAACCCATGTTCGAACTTGACCTACATATCATCAAGACAAACATTCTGACAAAGTTTCAACATGCTCAAGTTGAAAATGTGGCCTTTAGAGTGTTAACAAGATTACGCTTCAATTTGGCCTAGTGACCTAGATTTTGACCCGGCATGACCCATGTTGGAACTTGACTTACATATCATCAAGACAAACATTCTGATAAAGTTTCAGAATGCTGAAGTTGAAAATGTGGCCTCCAGAGTGTTAACAAGATTTCCCTTCAATTTGACCTAGTGACCTACTTTTTGACCTCATATGGCCCAGTTTCGAACTCTTTTATGATTTGATGGAGATGAATGTTCTGATAAACTTTCATGAAGATTGGATGCAAAATGTAGCCTGTAGAGTGTTAACAAGCTCAAATGTTGACGACGCACGACTGACAACGCACAACAGACGACGGACGGATGCCAGACAAAATGTGATCACAATAGCTCACCTTGCACTTTGTGCATAGGTGAGCTAAATAAACTATGCATATTTAACCCATTCCAACATAAAATCAATCTGCAGCAAATGACTTTGAAGACATAAAGTCTTAAATATGGAAACTCCCTAAACTTTAATTAAAGAACAATCATTGAATTAAATAAATTGAACAAAATGTGGCAAAAATCGTCTGTTGTAGAGGCGTCAGAAAGCGTCTGTATGTCGAAAAAGGTTTACATAATATAGAAGTTTTCTGACGCCTCTGCAGCATACTACTTTTAAAATCATTTGGCAAAAAGAGAAATTGTTCATAATGAGCAATTTCTCCATTTGCTACAATGATTCCAAACTCTATGCAATAATCATACTATCATTTAGAGATTTTTCTATATTTTGGACTCAACAATTTGGAAGTCGTCTGCTGCAGATTAATTGTTTGTGGGAAAGCGTTAAAGAAACTCAAAAGGCATAGTTGATGTTTCTCAAGACCATCACCACCTGATGCATATTCACCAACTTTTTTCTAACCCTAGCCCACATACAACAAATATGCAGCAGTCTGCAGATGAAAAGTTGGAAAGGTTTAAAATTAATGGTATTTTTCTCCCACCCTTCAGCAATACTCCGAGAGTCTAATTGAGTAATCTGGGATCGATCTGTTTATTAAGTTCATTTACCCTCACCATGCAGAATAAACTATTTGTCAAGCTTAAATCGGGATCATCAGACACTTGTTACGTATGAATTATAGAGTGCGTTTAGAGCAAGTATTACAATCAACAAGATTCTCGCGTCCCCTGATAGATGCGAGATTTTGCTGCTCTGTGTTTATATGTCTCTGCAGTTTCCTATTTGAATGAATCGGATGTTGGAGATTTCGTCTAACTGATACTATAGAGTAAATGGGGTAGAGATTTCGTCTAACTTATACATAAGAAGGATTATTATGTCTTATATGTAATATCATATACTTAAAAGTTTTAAAAAATATTATAATTGTTTATAAACTCAATTGATAAATATCACTTACGATTTATTGTCCGATGTGTTCTTATATTACTAATATGTTGTTATTCATGACAGAACAGAAAAGAATAGGATTTGTAATATCCAGATGTACTGTACGAAACTTGAAAAAACCCATGTGTTCCAGAAAAGTTAAGTTTGTCCATATGATGATTTTATTTAGTCGTTACCTAGCTAATGTTGTTTGTCATAACATTTTCAAGTATAATTAGCTTATTGCACTTTATTTCAATTAACTGTTTGCCGACGTGTGTGTCAACTGTTTGAACTCAATTGTTACGTAAATGATTGACGGCATACTTCTTATTGTGTTGTGTTGTAATCAATTATTAAAAAAATAAATGTTTTCTATTGTACCCGTTATGTCGATATACATTAAGAGTAGAATTATTGTAAGAAAAGGAGACCTCACTTATTTTTAACGACTTATATTTTTCCTTTAATGATTCAATAATTGACGAGTGACTGAATGTGAAATAGTTATTCTATCACCGTAATCTTGATTGTGTCGAAAGCTTGGAAAAGGTTATAAAAAAACGTTGACACAATCTGACAAAAATACACGATCTGACCAAATGTAAGATCTGATAGCGATCCATTCGAATTGATCTTCTTGTTTTATCGGATTTCCAATATCGCTATTTTTAGATCCACCAAGCTATTTTTATTTGAACCAACCAGAGGACTCGTTTCAACAAACGTTTGGCTTAACCTTCAAAATGGCGTCAATTGACGAAGTTGAGCAAATTTAAAATAGACCATTTAAGACCAGAGCAAATAAATTTTTTCGATGCTATATCGGTGTTTTGCCTCATTTCCGCATTTGTAGCCATGATGCAGTCGTCATAAGAACAATACACATGTGTAAATCACTACGCGAAAATTGGTAAATATAGACTTTTACTTTCACTTTCAAAAACGTGAAAGCAAGGTTCTGATTGGCTGGAGGAAAGGTCGTCTGAACGTGACCCTCTATCGGTTGTCCTCAGATCCTATGTGTAGCGTTAATAGGAGATGATTTTAATGAGATTGACGTTGACATTACTCTCCGTAGTTCTATTTTTCTCACAATGTTGATTGTTATAGTCAAAAACAGGGAAAAGGTTACATACAAGCTCCGTCTATAAAAGATGAACCCGATCAGACAGAATTCACGATGAGGAATGATAATTTCATACCTGCGTGCCTGTATATTTTGTATATGTATGTTTGTCAATGACTATGTGCTTTGTATATGTCAAAGAGTATTCCGTTCTATAAAATGTTGTTATGTTCTGTTAAAAATATGTAAATAATAATAAGAAACAAGTAGGTAGGAAATAATAATAAGAAACAAGTAGGTAGGAAATAAACAAGAGGGCCAAGATGGCCCTAAATCGATCACCTGAATGATAGTTAATTAGAAGCAAATATTTAACTGCAAATATCTGTGAAAATGTTATCAGGAGTTCAAATGAAACTGCAGGGAGTGGACACTCTGTTAAAGAAATAGTTTATCAGTAAAAGCCCTTTAATAAGAATGGAATTATAAAGTTTTGTCATTTTGCACCTTTCCTGATGCCGCTTTGCTGCCCTGTTTGTCAACGAAATCAATATGGCTTGAACAGTTTTTGTAGAGAGTCACCCAAAGAACATTTCTGCCAAATTATCTTGGAATCTGACAAATGGATTATGGAGATGGAGGGTTTTAAAGTTTGGGTATTTTTCTAAATTTCTGATGCAGCAGCAACAAAAGGTCTACACAGAATGTAAGTCTTTGAACAATTTTGAAAGAGGACCTTCAATGGAACATTCTTGTGAAGTAACGTTGAAATTGGTCGAGTGGAATGGTAGGAGATTTCATTTGTAGCTAAAAGTTCCATTTATCCCTTTTGTGATGACGTGAGGTTGCTATGATTTTGTAACCAATCAATACGGCTTGAACAAATTAAGTAGAGGATCACTGAAGTAAGATTCCTATTCAATTTTCTTAATATCAGACAAGAACTTAAAACAAGAGCACCGCGTACGGCACAGACGCTCGACTGATAGAAAACAGAAAAAAAGCTGAGCTGAACAAAAAACCTTAACCGGAAGACCACGCCGCTGCCGACGATGCCAGGGTCATGACAATAGCTCTCGTTTTTTCAAAAGTCGAGCTAAAAATGGAATTTCCAAATTTTGTCATTTTGTCCCTTTTCTGATGCGTCCTGAATGCCATGTTTTTCAACCAAACAGTATGCCTTGAACAATCTTTGTAGAGGGTCACCCAAGGAACATTTCTACCAAACTATATTGGAATCTGACATGCAGATTCAGAGAAGAAGATTTTTAAAGTTTGGACATTTTGTCCCCTTTCTAATGCCGCAGCAACCAAAGTTCTCAATGGAATTTAAATCTTTCAACAATTTTGAAAGAGGGCCACCAAAGGAACATTCCTGTGAAGTTTGAATGAAATTGGTCCTGAGGTTTAGGCGAAGATGATGTTTAAAGCTAAAAGTTAATGCCGGACGACGGACAAAAAGTGATCAGAATAGCTCACCTTGAGCCTTTGGCGCTAGGTGATAGAAAAAGAGAATACAGTTATCATTATGAAAATGATTGAAAACATTGAGGACAAAATCTCGGAGGGATATGTATTAAACATTTACTGTAAATATTAACAAATACAAATTAAAATCATAAATGTTCAAACTAATTGAAATTGTTTGTTGTTTTTCACTGTAATCGGTCAATTAACACCTTCATATCGATATAGATTATACAGTATTATAATCAATAAGTTAGACGAAATCTTTACCCCATTTACTCTATAGTATCAGTTAGACGAAATGGTAGTTAGACGAAATCTCCAGAATCCGAATGAATCTGCATTATACATGTAAGTGTAACATCCATTTGTCCAAAGGGGCCATGTTTTTTAACCTTTAGAACTGATTTTATGTAAGAGCAAGGTTCTCATCATCCCGCCCATTGCAGTTAGGAAGCAAGGACCTATTACTTTTTTAACCAGTCTACCAGTTTAATGGTGGATTGTCAAAAATCATGGAGGGTTTGCTTTGCTTTTAATTACCTTGACCAACTGTCTTCCCCCTTTACCTTTATTCAAAAAATTAACTATTTCTGTATTATCAAAACACAATAGTAAATTACCTCCATCAGAAAAATCTCGTGTAATGTTCTTTTTGCTTCTCGAAAATGGTATTTTGTCGACCCATGCGTATAGTTCTTGTAGTTGTTCATCATCCATTTCGGTATCGTCGTTATCGTGGTCAGGTAGACTCTCGTGATTACGTTGGTCTTTTCTTCCAGCCATATCTATGTCCTTCATTTACAAACTCCAAATGTAAAATTATGATTTCCAAATTGATTAAGTCACTATAAGCGATATATTTTAAACGTATGGATTTGGATATTTTTGTCAAAACTGGAAAACTGAACTTTGTTTACGTTGGTATCGAGGCTTCCCACAATGCACTTTCGCATTTATTGTGCTTACTAGAACTTTGCTATTAAATTCGTACCCAGATTTTGCTTATGGGAACATTATGTTACCTGCTGCGAAGGCAATACCGCTTCTCGATAGCTCTTTGTGGTGCTTTAGTGTTTACACGATTCTGTGATATAAAAAGCAACAGTCTGCTTGATTGAAATCTAAACTGTTAATATATTATATTTCTTTTATTTTTAATTTCATTTGAACATCTCAACACAGTGACCTAAAAATAATTAATTACCAATACATGTTAGTTTAGGTCTATGTATTTCATTTGGAACACGTTGCCTAATGAATGTGTAAGTAAAGTATAAAATCTGATTGTCCAAGTTCAATGGTCAAAATGTGCAATTTTCGTTTTTTCGAAAACAACTTTTTTAAAGGAATATATCCTCGAGCATCGTTAACTAGTTCAACTAGACCGAAGCCGAAATTGTTATCCTATTTTCGTGACGTCATTATTTGGGAACTTTGCAGTTTCAAAAAAGGCAACACACACACACAAAAAGGGGGGCAATTAGTCATAACATATTGAAAACTAAAAAAATTGAAGCAATTTAACATTTTACATATTTTAAACAAATTAATTTGAAATTATCCTTGATTAAATATGATTTTTTCTTTTAATTATTCAACTTTGAATTTTCGTTAACCTTTTTTTAATTTCTTACTTTTTATCCCACTGTGTCAACCTGAAGGGTCTGCATGGATATTTGGTACCCTGTAAGCATCCTATATTTATATCATCGCAAAGATCAATATAGATTTCAAAATTGCCATATTTCTAATGGGATATTAGTTAAAATGTTCTAGTTATTTTACATCTCTATGCATAAGCACCTTTAGAAATGTGAAATGCAATGAAAAATTGTATTGACCTAACTAGGTCAAACAAATCGCATGACCCTGGCCGCCATTTTGTAAACAACAAAATACCCTTTTTTACGGTAAATTTTCATGTCCGATTTTTCCTCTTTTAGGGGGTTTAAACTGTTCTTTAATTTTGGTATATCTTTCTTTAAATTTGGTAAATAAGGGTATTTTGGCTATTCCTCCCATGACAACAATTAAACAAAATTAAGTAACAAAACTGTTTAAAGGTGACATTTAGAGTTTTAACCGTTGGCCCCTTTTTTCAACAACTGAATTTAGTGTCAGAATTGTGCTAATGAAGCAATTTCTCAAACAAAGTTGCGAAAATGCCTTTAATCGGCTTTTTACTTTTCACCGTACATATACTGTTGTGAAATGGGTACTCGCTTATGTCCCCTTAATTATCGATCAATGACGTCATTATTCGCCTGCACGTTGTTGTTTGCATAACGGTTACTAGCATAGATCTATAGATATTGTTATAATTGAAAAACAAGAGACAGTTGATGCAACGCATCAATGTCGCCGGATATCCATAGTGAAGTTATGCATAACACTAACATTATAGTAGTTGAATAAACAGTTATCGTGTAATACCAGGGACACTATATTACAGGGATATGAAACGCGTGCGGTTACATCAGCCTTATCAGTAATATGTTGGCCTCGCTTCGTACAGGTGTCGGCCATTTTGCTTTACCCATTCCGGTAGATAACGGCCTTAACTTGCGTAAGATAACGGTTACTTGCGCGTAAATACGACTGTTTTCGTTTATTCTCTCTCACTTTCAGGTACCAGGGACACACAATATAGACTCATTTGCATTATTATTTCAGCTATATCAGCCACGATTCTCCGACATAAATCATCGAAATTCTTTAAAAAGTACCAAGCGAAGTAAATAACCATTTGCCGTTTTAAGAATTTATTATTCATGAGCATTTTTTCCTTTTAAAAACATTTTTTGCCTTTTATTTTAATCATAATTACATTTACAATCTTATAGATAGATATATTTGCAAAATGTATTGCCGAGGATGATTTCGAATGTGTCTGCTGCAGAATTTAAGAATGTTGAGAAGGGTTATATAGGAAGACTTTAATTGCCAATTAGCCTAAGTCCCTACATGTATGCACAATAAAGGGGTTATAAAACCAATTAATTACTGTGTTACCAACACACATGTGACAAGGCCGGAAATGATTGCATAATGTTACATAACATAAGTCACCCTGACTTCTGGTAACTGGGATATGGTAGACCTCTTTAGAATTGCATATATTTTATTGTTTGGGACAATTAAATCAAGAGATAATCCCATGTTTTCAATAACCAACTATTCCGTTATCAATCAAAATATTTTATAATTATCAGTTATTGTTTTTATTTCACAAATAAAAACTTTAAGATACAAACAGTTTGTATGACACTTTTGATTATCTACTTCTCATATTTTGACCAAGTTACAATCATCTGGCATTATATATTTACTTTTATCAGGGATTATTATACTGCTCAAAGTATGCAGTTGCTACATACTTTGATTAATAGTAAATTCACTACTGCAGAGAGGATATATTTATTCCATAGAAGTTTATTAATTTCCTTGGGCTAGGAACACACACAAACACTTCTTTGACATAAACAAACACTTCTTTGACATAAATTGAAGTGAAACTGAATATATAATATAACATTTAAATGTGTTTATAACGGCAATATAGAACACAAAACGGTACTATGTACTGTATTCTTCGTTTTGACTGTTTTTACCACAATTTTGTTAAATTTCATTGCATTTTTTCTCCAACAATATTAGATTCTTCCTTACAACATGTTTGTAAAACTAATTTAAACCAAGATTGATCATTAAACATTTATAATCTGACGTTTAAATGTATTTATAAAGGCAACATTGAACAGAAAATGATGTTTTGCATAGCCCCGATTCGTCATTTGCCAAAGGCCGTGATCTTTTTTAAAATTCATCGCATTTTTTCACAGATTTTGACAAACAATTCTAGATAATTCTCGGCAACCATCAGGTATAATCAAATGATTAAAACAAAGATTGATCATTCAACATTTATAATATAACATTTAAATGTGTTTATAACAGCAATATAGAACCAAAAAATGGTCCAATGTAGAGCCTGTATTCTTCGTTTTGACTTTTTTTACCACAATTTTGTGAAAAAAAATCGACTTCAGAAACTAATTGCAATAACTATCATTTTTGGTTTAAATACAAGCTCAAAATTAATGTAAATGTAAGAAATAAAGATCGAAATTATGTAATGTACTTACATCCTTGGTTATTCCTATTTAAACTAATGATTTTTAATAAAACAGCACATCGAAAAAAGAATTTACGAAGTGGATAATGACCAGAGGGTCTAATGTCCGCTTTTCTTATAGCGAGGCGAAGATAACGGAACTTATCGATGCGTTTCATATCCCTGATAAAGTCGTAGTCAGTTCTTTAAATTAAAGATAGTGTCATTATAATATTCGACGTGTAATACTGATAAAGTCTTAGTCAGTTCTTTGCTGGTATTTGTGGTAGATGTGTGGAAGGAAACGATACACGGAAAACAAGACACTCGCAGTGAAGAACAATGGATCGTGATTGTGATGAACATTTGGATATATTTGATTCACTTAGGGTGTGACGCCGCGGAATTTGACACAATTGCTCAGTTTAATTTCATGTAATGTGTTTATGTCAGAGTAATGCATTATGTTAGTTTTCGTAGATTATGAACTGAGACTGTATATTTTTTTTTAATATTTTCTTTTGTTAAAATTTGAAATTGTGAGGTTTATTTGTGTGTGTCTGTGTGTGTGTGTGTGTGTAAACTAATGGTTACGATGGATGTTTCTCAAATGTTGAAATTAGGGAAAGAGTTAGGTCTTGAAGGGAATGAGGTATTGCAATATGTTGAACGAAAAGAGTAAAATGAGAGAGCTGAGAAGAAAGAAAGCGAAGTTATCGAGAGAGCTGAGAAGAAAGAAAGGGAAGCTATCGAGAGAGTTGATAATAAACCGATGGAAACGTTAGAAAGGGAAGATAAGCTCACAAGAGAAACGGCAGAAAGAGATGAGAGAGCGAGAGTGAGGGCAGATCAAATTAGACAATTAGAACCTGAGAATAGAATAAAACTGGTAGATAGAGAGATTGAACTTGAAAAAGCTAAAGCAATTATTAGTTAATCTAAACATAAGGGGTTTAGGGGGGCGGAATGAAATAAAAGGTCCAAAATTACCACCATTTGAAGAAGGTAAAGATGATATTGACGCTTATCTGCACAGGTTTGAAAGGTATGCTAAAGTTATGGAATGGCCACAGGAAGAATGGGCTTAGACTAAGTTTTGTACTTAAAGGTAAGTCATTAGAGACGTATAGTCGGTCAGCTAATGCAGATGCTGAAAGGTATGATAAAGTAAAACATGCTTTATTGAAAATATTTGAACTCACACAAGAAGGTTTTAGACAACAGTTTAGATCGTGTCAACCTGAAAATGGTGAAAGTGCAGCTCAGTTTGCATTCAAGTTAGAACATTATTTGACTAGATGGATAGAACTAGCGGAAGTTGAAAAGACATTTGTGGGTCTAAAAGATATTTTACTGAGAGAACAATTTATTAATACTTCATCAAAAGGCTTAAAATTATTCTTGAAGGAGAGAAGACCAGGGTCAATTCAAGAGATGTCAGAACTTGCAGAACAGTTTTTAGAAGCTCACGATTGTTAGTCAATGGTCCAAGATAAGTTAAATTACCAAGGTAAGAAATCAAATTTTCCAGAAAAACAGGAGGGAAGTGGAAGAACTCTAATTGAGTCTGGTATCTCAGGAAAAGGGTTTGTAAATAGAAAATGTTATTTTTGTAAAAAGCCGGGGCATTTTATACAAGATTGTTTTAAGAAAAAACAAATGTTGAAAATGCAAGGAGGTAAGCAGGCAGCAGGTTGTATGAGCTTAGGTGATGAGCAAACTGAATTAGAAGAAGTAGTACATACACAAGACAATAATGGGTTAGATGAAGCATGTGCATGTTACAAATGGGAGCATGAATGTTGTATTCATGATAATGTAGTTCGGTTGAAATGTGGGCATGAATTGCCAGTGATTAATGCATTGTGTAAAGATCGAAGAGTCAATTCAATGCTAGTGGTACAAGGAGTTTTAAATGGGAAAAGAGTCAGTGTTTTAAGGGATACAGGATGTAGTAGTGTTGTAGTTCGTATAAAATTGCTCAAAGAGATACAGTTAACAGGTAAGACCCAGAGATGTGTGTTGATCGACGGTACGGTAAGAGAAGCTCCTGTTGCTAAGATATATGTCACTTCACCCTACTTCATAGGTGAAACAGAAGCGTTGTGTATGGTTGATCCTATTTATGATCTCATTCTTGGAAACATTAAAGGGGTTAGAAATCCAAATGAACCAGATAAACTTTGGCAAATTAACATGGGTAAAATGGCAGTGACTCACAGTACAAATAATAAGGAAGAAAGATCGGAGTTAGTAAGACATGCATCGGGTCGCAAAGAAGTTGACCTCCAGAGAAGATGTGCAATTAAGGCACATGAAGACAATGCAAACTATTATGAGAATCAAATGAGACAGATAGAAGAAGGACACGCAGTACAGACCAGAGCCATGAAGGGACTTGAAATTCACAAAGATGAATTTAAAGAGGAACAGCTAAGGGATGATAGTTTGAAATGGGTGAGAGAAAAAGTAAGGATAGGAGAACAGAAGGGGAAAAAGAATACTGTGTCATGGTTTGAAACAAAGAATGATCTATTATATAGATACTTTCAAAGTCGAGAAATGGATCAAGGTAATATTGAAAAACAACTTGTAGTACCTAAGGCATATAGGAGTACTGTTCTTAAAGTGGCAAATGATTCTATAATAGGGGGACGTTTGGGTATAAAGAAAACAAGCGATAGGATACGCTTGCACTTTTTTTGGCCAGGTCTGCAACAAGATGTAAAGTTTAAAGTGTCATTGTTTGTCATGTGATCTATGTCAAAGGACATTCCCAAAGGGTAGGGTTACAAAGGTTCCATTAGAAAAAATGCCTTTGATCGAAATTCCGTTTGAAAGGGTGGCAATATATGTAGTAGGTCCAATACAGCCAGTTACTGAACACAAAATCGGTACATACTTACGTTATTGGATTATGCAACAAGGTATCCAGAGGCAGTTCCTCTTTCAGGTATTGATGCAGAAAGAGATGCAGAAAGAAATGCTGAAGCTTTGTTTAATATGTTCACTCGCTTAGGATCCCAATTTACGTCAGAAGTAATGAAAGAAGTGAGTAGACTATTATCAATACGTATGCTCCACACCACACCCTTCCATCCAATGTGTAATGGGTTAGTTGAGAAATTTAATGGCACACTTAAGAGCATGCTTAGAAAGATTTGTGCAGAAAAACTAAAGGATTGGGATAGGTATATTCCCGCATTATTGTTTGCCTACAGGGAAGCTCCACAAGCAAGTCTAGGTTTAAGTCCTTTTGAGTTGTTATATGGAAGAACGGTAAGAGGTCCTATGGCAATCTTAAAAGATCTTTGGACGGATGAAGTAAAACATCCTGAGATAAGAACCACTTATCAATATGTGTTAGAACTAAGACAAAGATTAGAAGATACTTTAGACTTAGCAAGAGACTACGGTCATGGTGGAGTGCCTTGGGCAAGGCACATTTTCTAGCCTAGTACTGGTTTGTTTACCCAGGGATCATGAATAAGTGAACTGTCGCCGTGATATAACTGAAATATTGTTGAAAGCGGCGTAAAACCCCAATAAATAAATAAACATTACGATAGGAAGAGCAAGTCTAGAAGTTTTGAGATGAATGACGAAGTTTTGATTTTGCTACCCACAGATGGTAACAAATTGCTAATGCAGTGGCAAGGACCATTCAAGGTGGTCAAGAAAAAAGGTAGGTGTGATTACCAACTTTTAGTAAGGGGTATAACAAAGGTGTATCATGTCAATTTGTTAAAAAAGTATGTACGTAGATCAAATGTAGTTGAAACAAAGGTGTCTGATAGTACGAGCATAGGTAATATGACCCTAGGGCAGGGAATTTTAGAACTAGCTGGCACAGGTATCATTGATAGTGACATAGATAGGCAAGATAATGCGATAGACGAAGGAGAAAATGGCTCAGTGAATGACGAAACACTCCTTGAGCTACCAGATTTCAAAGGTAACGAGACGATTAAAGATGTAAACATAAATCCTGATTTGTCAGAGAACCAGATCAAAGAAGCAAGGGGCCTTTTGACTGAGATTAAGATGTTCTTACTGATATGCCGGGTGAGACAAATTTAATTAAGCAGGAAATACAATTAACTTCACACCAATCCATTAGAACCAAACAATACCCTTTACCATTTGCCATGATGGAGACAATAAGGGCAGAAACAAAACAAATGTTGGAAATGGACATTATTGAACCGTCCAAATCTCCTTATATATCCCCTATAGTCCTTGTTAAAAAATCAGGTCAAACTATAAGGTTTTGTAAAGATTTAAGAAATTTAAATAAATTGATTGTGTTTGACGCGGAGCCAATTCCAAATCCAGATGAAATATTCTCAAAATTGGCAAACTGCAAATACTTTAGCAAGATTGACGTAAGTAAGGGTTATTGGCAGATAAAGTTGACCGAAGAAAGCAAGGAGAAAACTGCTTTTGGTACACCAGACGGGCTTTTTTCCTGAAATTGCTATATGCTAAATGCTTCGAATCGTTTTTCAAAACATAACCGGTCTTGGTGGCGGACAACTGCCCAAATATGTAGCACTCCGAATCTGGAGAAATATTAGCCCAGGTGAAATACCTTCTATATAAACTACAGGGCAAATGTTACTGCCAGTTCTTGCTATTAATAGCCATGCCCCTTCTCTATATTTATCTGTCTTGCTGGATTCTATAAACACACACATGTATACACTGTTAATCACGAAATCACAACGTCTCAGTTTAAGCACTTCATCGCTTCTCATAAATCCTGCATAAGCTAATAAGCAAATGCAAACAGTTCTTTGGTTCTTCACGTTACCGAAATCATACAAATTACTATAAATCTGTTCTAGAAGTTCACTTGTCAACGGTTCTTTCTTATTCACAGGTCTAGACAACTTTTAGCTGCTTCTAATATGTTGACAACAAGTTTGGAATCGGTAGGGGACTTTAAATGAAACAAATCATGAAACCATTTAACACTATAAAATGCATTAATGATAGGACTAGGAGTATTAGCTGTTTGAACAAGTGAATCTAAATGGAACGCTTTATCCGGCAGAACCTCCCTACTTCCCAATACATTACTTAAGTCCTATTTCCTCCATCTTAGGAATCCACGCTTATAAGATGAACATGTATTGTCGGCTCTTGAACTCCTAAGGAATTCTGGCAGCAAGGAAATCTTGTCCACCAAATCGTCCGGTAACCCGTCAATATCATCTGCATAGCTCTGCATAAATAAACGTAAAAACGTACAACACTCTGTCATTCGTTATATATGTGAGGACATTAAATCAATAACTAACACAACGAATGTACAATTAAAATATATTAATTTAATTGTTCTTCATTTCAAATTTAATCTTAATGTCCAAAAAACAGCCATACAAATGTTTTTAAAAAACTAAATTTGAACTGACCGTTCGAACTATTACTTTCTTTAACAGCAATTAACCACTGCCCTTACCAGCCGACCCTGCCCTTACCAGTAGACAATCACTGCCCTTACCAGCAGACTCTGCCCTTACCAGCAGACAACCACTGCCCTTACCAGCAGACAACCAATGCCCTAACCAGCAGACCCTGCCCTTACCAGCAGACAACCACTGCCCTAACCAGCAGACCCTGCCCTTACCAGCAGACAACCACTGCCCTAACCAGCAGACCCTGCCCTTACCAGCAAACAACCACTGCCCTTAAATGCCTGATATTGTACTGTTACAAGGGGAATAACTACTTACTAAAATAAAATTTAGTTCTACTAGTTACCTCCCCTGTACCGATAACAATCTATTTTGAGCGCTAACATGGGAAATCGCAAATTTTCATTGCCAAAAATCCCAGCTCCATTCTTGCATGGAATGTAAAATTCTTTTTCTGTTGGCAGATACATGAAATCTTTCACAAATTCCCTAAAGTTACCATCAGGTAAACACACAGCCGGCCAATAATTCACCGATTTCCATAGGGGAATGACTAGAATTCCTCTTGCCTGACAACTTTCCATTTTACATATAACTCGTGTGACTAACATAACTGGTGGTACAAACAGACCATAAATACCACTCCAATCGTAAGTAAAGGCATCAACACCTGATGCACCTACACGCCGAAATCGAGAATAAAATATTCTAGTTTTCGCATTATGTTCTGATGCGAAGTAGTCAACTTGGATTTTCCCCAATCTCTGCTCAATCAAATTTAACATGTCAAATGAAATTCCCCAATCATCTTTATCAACAATTTTCGACAAATAATCAGCTTGACTATTTTGATTTCTCGGAAGCCATTCTACCTCCAAATGAATAGAATTTCTACAGCAAAATTCATAAATTTTCAGTGCTATTTCTTGCAATTCTACTTTCATAGAACCTTTCTGAACAATACTGCAAACCCCAGTATTATCGGTAAACCATTTTCCCCTCTGATTTGCTAAAACCTGTACTAAGGAAGAGAGAATCTTATGTACTCCACATAATTCCCTCCATGTGGAAGATTTTGCCGCCTCTTCAACAGACCACATCCCGTGTGAAACTTCATTTAAAGTACTTACGTCAAACCCAGCAAAACCAGTATTACTGGCTGGCATCACTATATACAAGTTTCGAGCACTTATTAGAGGTAGATAAAATTCTCTTATTTAACATGCCCAAATTCCTTTCCCAGAATTCCATTTGTAATTTACTTTCATCTGCTAGTTTTATGTATGAGTTCCAGTTATATGTAAATACTAATAATTTGTGTAAAATACCAATAATCTGTTCAATGTTTATATATATGTATACGTATAAACTATGACTATGTACTTATAATGTTAATGTGTACCATGTATTAGATATACATTTCCAAGCGAAAATTTTGACGGCTTTTAAATGCAAACTTATGAAAACATTGCTTATATTTCGCCACCAGGAACTTTGTAAATGTGTATGTATGTTTATTTTCTCTGTTGTGTTGCTGTCAGTCAGCAGTGTATTTAACATGTGTCCTCATGGGCTGGAAGCCTAAAGGAATTTGAATGAATAAACTTATCAAACTTATCAAACTTATCATGATATATACAGTCAGTTTTCATGTATTGTTTGGCGTAAACTGTTTGAAAACATTGCGGAAAAAAGAGAACATTTTCAAACAATGAAAATCTATTTCTAATATTCCTTTACCCTTTAAATGCTGGAATTTTAAAATTAATTTAAAAGAATCCATAGCCAATTCTAGAAATATCAAAATAAAACGTTGAGTTTAGCAGTCAACAATATATATAGACGACCCGGCTGCTTTTGTTGGCCGTGCTTTAAACTGTAAAGAGCCCATTGTCAATTCTAGAAATATCAAGAGTTACTAGCGAACACTTTAACAAATACTGCAGACCTCTACAGCATTTAATACATCACGGCAAAGTATGGAAACATCTAATAATGAATGTATTATTAATAAAAATAGTAGAAAATCTTTTGGCAAAAGTAGTAATTGGAGCAATTTCTCCTTTGTCCGGATATTCTTTTTAAAAAGTCGTCTCTACTGTAGATGCGTATGCATGTGGGAAACGGTAAACGATTATCTGTGTTAATCCTGCTTTACACAAAAAGTGACCTGGTCCCGGATAAAAAATCGAAACCCAGAGATTAACAATTGCTTTTAAATACAATTGCTCGTCAATTAGTTGATTCTGCATGACGAGTGTATAATAACCAATCTCACTAAACCAACATTAATAGAAGATAGTAGATAATTGCCAATTGCTTACTGAACTGAACAGAATAGATAAATAGATAAATAATATTCCAAAACGGTATTATTTTTTGACTACTTGAATGTGCAGAGAGATTTCGTCAGAGGAATACATGGTATCTAAACATTTCCAAAGAAAATAACTATGGCAATTACTGCTACCATTTTATCTTGATTATATGAACATTATACACTTATTATAATGAGAACCGTAGCCTCGTTTTGAATTCGATATGAATATTTCACAAACTTAACAAAGGTAGGGCGGAGTGCAATCTCATTAAAACCAGACCTTAACTTCGTTTGTTCGTATAAAGATCTGATGATTGCCAAATACGGCTCGTCTCAGATTGACCTTTCGCTCATCAAATTTCTCGGTATAAAACAGGTAAGATAACCCGTGTGAATACACGATATAGACTAGCGGTGACTGTCGAGTGGTCCGATTGTATAGCATGGGCATTTGTTGTATCGTGTGATTACATTGGACATACAAACCAAGCACGTGCTCAAGAGTATTTAAGTCTATGAGGTCAATTCGAGACGACTTTGTATGCGGTGTAGTCGGATCCAACATACGAACAGCGAACTGTTTTGGCCTGATTTTAATGAGATTGACACATACATGTAATGAGAACCTTAGCTTCGTTTTGATATCGATATCAATATTTTATAAACTTAACCCTTTCCCCCATAAAGACGCTTTATGACGCCTCTGCAGCAGACGGCTTTTTGAAAACATGGCGACAAAAGAAGAAATTGCTCAAAACGAGCAATTTCTCCCTTTGTCTCCATGTGTTCAACTCTATTCAAGTATTGTACATTCATTTTAAGGGAGTTTCCAATTTGTTTGCGGGTATGTTTTCTGCTGCAGAGTGCGGGAAAGGGTTAACAAAGGAAGGATGGAGTTCCGATAATTAATCAGTAAACGACATGTATCTACCGTTACATAACTCGTGTTGTTCATGCGACAATGCAGGAGGCGTCACTCACTATTATAGACATGCTTGTCGTATTAAGTGGAATGCTATTATAAACATGCTTGTCGTATTAAGTAGAATGCTATTATAGACATGCTTGTCGTATTAGGTAGAATGCTATTATAGACAAGCTTGTCATATTACGTAGAATGCTATTATAGACATGCTTGTCGTATTAAGTAGAATGCTATTATAGACATGCTTGTCGTATTAAGTATAATGCTATTATAGACATGCTTGTCGTATTAAGTAGAATGCTATTATAGACATGTTTGTCGTATTAAGTAGAATGCTATTATAGAAATGCTTGTCGTATTAAGTAGAATGCTGTTATAGACATGCTTGTCATATTAAGTAGAATGCTATTATAGACATGTTTGTGGTATTAAGTAGAATGCTATTATAGACATGTTTGTCGTATTAAGTAGAATGCTATTATAGACATGTTTGTCGTATTAAGTAGAATGCTATTATAGACATACTTGTCGTATTAAATAGACATACTTGTCGTATTAAGTAGAATGCTATTATAGACATGTTTGGCGTATTAAGTAGAATGCTATTATAGACATACTTGTCGTATTAAGTAGAATGTTATTATAGACATGCTTGTCGTATTAAGTAGAATGCTATTAAAGACATGCTTGTCGTATTAAGTAGAATGCTATTAAAGACATGCTTGTCGTATTAAGTAGAATGCTATTAAAGACAAGCTTGTCGTATTAAGTAGAATGCTATTATAGACATGCTTGTCGTATTAAGTAGAATGCTATTATAAACATGATTGTCTTATTAAGTAGAATGCTATTATAGACATGTTTGTCGTATTAAGTAGAATGCTATTATAGACATGTTATAGACATGTTTGTCGTATTAAGTAGAATGCTATTATAGACATGCTTGTCGTAATAAGTAGAATGCTATTATAGACATGTTTGTCGTATTAAGTAGAATGCTATTATAGACATGTTTGTCGTATTAAGTAGAATGCTATTATAGACATGCTTGTCGTATTAAGTAGAATGCTATTATAGACATGTTTGTCGTATTCAGTAGAATGCTATTATAGACATGCTTGTCGTATTAAGTAGAATGCTATTATAGACATGTTTGTCGTATTAAGTAGAATGCTATTATAGACATGCTTGTCGTATTAAGTAGAATGCTATTATAGACATGCTTGTCGTATTAAGTAGAATGCTATTATAGACATACTTGTCGTATTAAGTAGAATGCTATTATAGACATACTTGTCGTATTAAGTAGAATGATATTAAAGACATGCTTGTCGTATTAAGTAGAATGCTATTATAGACATACTTGTCGTATTAAGTAGCCCATGAGCATTGAACACGAAAGTGCGGATTTCATAGTATGTATCAGAGAACGTGAAAAGATATCAATGTGTGACAGACCAGAAAAATAACTTAAATATAGTATATTTCAAGATTTCGTCAAGATTTCACCAAACTACATTAGGCTTCAAGATGCGTTATATGGCTAGTGTTTCGTGAAGTATTCATACTAGATTTTGTTTCGTGCATCTTGAAAACATCATAGTTATCATCAAAGTTTTTTACTGTTTTGGGCGAAATGTCCATCTCTACATACATGTTTGGTCTAGGTATGCTTATTATTTTATCATGTCCTCTTCTCTTTCTCACATACAACACGCATGCAGCAGACGACTTAGAAGATATCCAGGAAAAACTATGGAAATTCACTGTAAATGAATGGGTGCATATTTCATAGAGTTGAAAATATTTTATTGTGCCAATGGAGGGATATTGCTCATTTTAATATATTTCGACTTTTGCCATAGTGCTTTCAAAGCCGTCTGCTTCAGAATCATCAATGTTACCAGTACTACTGGTCCATTTATCCTGCATATCCAACTATGAGAATCAGCGACTTTCACGGCGTTTCTTGGAAAAGTTACCAGTACTGCTGGTCCATTTATCCTGTTTCACGGCGTTCCTTGGATAAGTTACCAGTACTACTGGTCCATTTATCCTGTTTCACGGCAATTCTTGTGTAAGTTGCCAGTACTACTGGTCCATTTATCCTGTTTCACGGCGTTTCTTGGGTAAGTTACCAGTACTACTGATCAATTTATCCTGTTGCACGGCGTTTCTTGGGTAAGTTACCAGTACTACTGATCCATTTATCCTGTTTCACGGCGTTTCTTGGGTAATTACCGGTACTACTGATCCTTTTATCCTGTTTCACGTCATTTCCTGGATAAGTTAGCAGTACTACTAGGCCATTTGTCCTGTTTCAGGGCCTTTTTTTTGATAAGTTACCAGTACTACTGGTCCATTTATCCCGTATCACGGCGTGTCTAGGGTAAGTTACCAGTACTACTGGTCCATGTATCCTGTATCATTTATCCTGTATCATGGTGTGTCTAGGGTAAGTTACCGGTACTTCTGGTCCATTTATCCTGTTTCACGGCGTTCCTTGGATAAGTTACCAGTACTACTGGTCCATTTATCCTGTTTCACGGCGTTTCTTGGGTAAGTTACCAGTACTACTGATCCATTTATCCTGTTTCACGGCGTTTCTTGGGTAAATTACCGGTACTACTGATCCTTTTATCCTGTTTCACGTCATTTCCTGGATAAGTTAGCAGTACTACTAGGCCATTTATCCTGTTTCAGGGCCTTTCTTTTGATAAGTTACCAGTACTACTGGTCCATTTATCCTGTATCACGGCGTGTCTAGGGTAAGTTACCGGTACTTCTGGTCCATTTATCCTGTATCACGGCGTGTCTAGGGCAAGTTACCAGTATTACTGGTCCATTTATCCTGTATCACGGCGTGTCTAGGGTAAGTTACCGGTACTTCTGGTCCATTTATCCTGTATCACGGCGTGTCTAGGGTAAGTTACCGGTACTACTGGTCCATTTATCCTGTATCACGGCGTGTCTATGGTAAGATACCGGTACTACTGGTACATTTATCTTGTATCACGGCGTGTCTAGGGTAAGTTACCGGTACTACTGGTCCATTTATCCTGTATCACGGCGTGTCTAGGGCAAGTTACCGGTACTTCCGGTCCATTTATCCTGTATCACGGCGTGTCCAGGGTAAGTTACCGGTACTACTGGTTCATTTATCCTGTATCACGGCGTGTCCAGGGTAAGTTACCGGTATTACTGGTCCATTTATCCTGTATCATGGTGTGTCTAGGGTAAGTTACCGGTACTTCTGGTCCATTTATCCTGTATCACGACGTGTCTAGGGTAATTTACCGGTACTTCTGGTCCATTTATCCTGTATCACGGCGTGTCCAGGGTAATTTACCGGTACTTCTGGTCCATTTATCCTGTATCACGGCGTGTCTATGGTAAGTTACCGGTACTTCTGGTACATTTATCCTGTATCACGGCGTGTCTAGGGTAAGTTACCGGTACTACTGGTCCATTTATCCTGTTTCTCGGCGTGTCCTGTGTATGTTACCAGTACTACTTGTCAACTTATCCTGTTTCACGGCGTGTCCTGTGTATGTTACCAGTACTACTGGTCTATTTATCCTGACATCAGATATATCACAGCGTGTCCTGGGTAAGTTACCAGTACTACTGGTCCATTTATCCTGTATCACGGCGTGTATAGGGTAAGTTACCAGTACTATTGATCCATTTATCTTGAATCACGGCGTGTCTAGGGTAAGTTACCTGTACTACTGGTCCATTTATCCTGTATCACGGCGTGTCAAGGGTAAGTTACCGGTACTACTGGTCCATTTATCCTGTATCACGGCGTGTCTAGGGTAAGTTACCGGTACTACTGGTCCATTTATCCTGTATCACGGCGTGTCTAGGGTAAGTTACCGGTACTACTGGTCCATTTATCCTGTATCACGGCGTGTCTAGGGTAAGTTACCGTTACTACTGGTCCATTTATCCTGACGAGTCAGTCGCAATGCTAGCCCGACAAACATGAGCGCCAAGGAGGGAAAGCCTACATTTTTCGAATTTGTTGGTATGACCCTGCCCGGGATCGACCCTACGAAATGGTTAATAAAGTAACATACCCCGCAATTCTAACTCATACACAGTTAAAGTGAAGTAATGGAAGAATAAAGCCAACTTACGAAAGTTGCTTTAGGATATGGTGCTCCTCAAACGTTTAAAGATGAATAAACAATAACGTGTAACTCATTTCAATGCAATTAAATTAAATTGCTTTATTCAAGTAGTAATGCCTCTGACCCATATACATTAATATATATAAATAATACAATAAGAATGACACAATTGGAATGAGTTAAATTACAGAAACAGTTTCGTTGAGAGATATTCTTCAATATTGAAATAGTGATATGTCCATGAAAATACAAGTTAGCTATACAATGTTTGAAGATATCATTCGGGCAAAAGATCGTTTTGAATTTTCAAATTATTTTGAGTTCACCAATTCAAACCATTCATTTAAGCAGTCTACCGTATGTGTCATACAACAATATTAAGCTTTCTTAAAATCTCTAAAGGGAGAAATAATTATGTTGCAGAATTTCAATCGTCAACCATTTGTATTTTTGCATAATATAATCACATTGCCTTACCAAAACGAAACGTAAGGCACATGCAGTCATTTTAAAGAGTTAATGTAAATGATCTGGATTGCAAGTAATCATATCCAAGCACATTTGTATTCATGAAAATAAATCAAAGCGATTCATCAATTTCAGAGGGAAAAAAACCCACATCGTAATTCATTGTGAAGTAATCTTTTTAGACACGTATGTTGACATTTTGGTCAGACTATATAACTAGACCATTGTCACCCTCGAAGCGAACGATAGGTAATAGTATTTCTTTTTTGTTCAGCTTGAATATAAAGACAGGAAGCTATGGTACCATTTCGACGTTTATAAAGTTATGGACGTCTTTATTTTCAAACTGTTTAAATGAAATGTTCGAATGAAATGTTCGAATGAAATTTTCGAATGAAATGTTATATGTAAGAACTTAAATTATGTACAATGCTTGAGTATACTTTGACGTATTGCTTAATAATGACCAGACTCTACCAGTGTCCGTGTTCACGCATATACTATTTCTATATTCACTCGAAAATGAAATGAAATAAGCAAATACATTTTTATTTTTATTTATATGATACAATTACACGTTATTTCATTCATTTCAATACAAAAACAGAACAAAACAGTGATATACTGGGGTATTTGACGACCAGACTCTACCGGACTCTACCAGACTCTGTTTAGTGACACCGAGGCTAACCGGCGCATTCGCGCCATTTGATAAAACTCTACACTGGCAACTGTACTACACAACACTTTTATCTTAATATTACCAATATAACTACTCACACTGACTTAAAGCATGGTACCCGGCTGACCATAGTAAAATAGTATGTCTGGCATGAACCAGCAATGGAGACTTGCAGTAGATTTACTCTTGTTACTGTGTCAACGTGATGTTGATGCACAGTTGAGAATTTCAGAAAGTCTTATTGAACAAAAAGTAAAGTAGTATAGAATAGGATTAAAACAACATCTGATTCGATTAACTTCAAATCATACAGTTTTCGTATCATTTCCAAAGATTCCTTAAAACTTCTACACGAGTCAATAGTGTTTAGTGGATTCGGATGTGTATCACTAATGTATTTGTCACAAGGAGAGAAAAAAGGCAGCCAGTCCGGGGCTCGAACCTGAGATATCTCACTGTCAAAGCAAGTTCTCTACCAATTGAGCTTACCAGGTCGCTTATGTGACAAACTTTAATAGGCGTAATACTCCACAGTAGTTACCTCCCTTTGTTAAAGATCCGCCATTTGTTCTCTTATAAATAAATACAGACAGGTATGTTAATTATAGGTTTCTTTGTAATCTTCGGTAGAGATCGTTAATACTCGGGAATCCGCTAGGTGGCATAGCGGATTAATCCGCTAGGTGGCATAGCGGATTAGCAGTATAAATACCGAGTTATCTGCAGTTTGAATCAGTCTGGGCCGAATCTCTGACCAGGCAACAACATTGTCTTTAATTAGTTCTCCTGTGCTTTTGGGTGTTAGGTGTTGCTGAAACAAATTCACTCTCGAGGCAGCCTCGCTGTATTGAGAACGTGAAACAGTTTGACAAGCTTCGCCGTGTTGCTCGGAGCGTAGTGGGCTTGTTTAGAACGTTTGATGTAAGGGAGATACTGGGACTATACAAGGCGCTGTGAAGCTTGGCGTTGTGAAGCCTGGCGCTTTGAAGATTGGCGTTGTGAAGCCTGGCGTTTTGAAGCTTGGCGTTGTGAAGCATTGCGCTGTATTACAGAAGAGAAGCATCGCCTCCTTCTGGGTAGCTTTCGGGCCTCGCCTGATTGCTAGGGTGAACTTGATAGTCGCCAGAGAGCAGCTGTGGCTTATTGAGGCATAACCTCAAAGAAGCCAGGTCAAACCGTAAGTGAAACTGCGCCCTTTATTTATATTGCAAGTTCGCGCAATATATGAATTAGTTTTTGTGATTGATACCTGTCTCTGTTTTATTATTATTGATCCTTCCTTGTATCTGAATCCTTATATAATCATTTGTACGAATCGTAAGGCTAGGTAGCCCTGAGGTAAATTTATAGCTGTTAAATTGATTTATTGATTTTACGTAATAACCGCTCTGGACGTAAAATCGTTACACTTACATGGACTCTCTCCAATTATGTACAAGTTCGGACCGCGACATATTTAATCTATGGAATCCTATATGGGAAAACCCAGTTCCCTCTTGCATTTTTAAGATCAGCAAAATAAAAGTACACTATATTTGTTTATTACTCTGTCGCATTGTTTTACTTCACCATTTACCAATTATTTCTATTGTAAAATTACTGAGTTTCCCTTTGAAAGTTGACACGGAAAATGACGAGATTCGACTTTCACTTTGTCGTGTTTTTGTTTGAATTAAGTCTGGACATGATTGTCTTGTAGATAAAGAAAAAATGCAAGATTTGAGGTTACATTTGCAAATATGAAAGACATCCACTTTATACAATATGTTTATTGGCTTCATGCGAAGCTGTTATGTGGCCTGTTCCTGCTTACATACTTTTGTATCCAAAGCGTGCACAACTGCATCATTTATTTACATGTTTGTGTCCCCCTGAGGGCCTCCATTTCGAATCAACTCAAAGACGTAGCTGCCATTCCCTTTATATTTTCAGGAAATACCATGAAGCTCCTTATTCCACTAGCAACTTCAATTGCTCTCGCCGCCTCCCATAACTGTAAGTTTAATATTTTCCGTGTATATGTGAATCGCATTTTTCTGATATAAAGCAGATTATTAAGGCCACTTACGTACGCTATTCAACTCGACATACACACATTAAGTAACCCTCTGCCTGCTGTAACTTTTTTGTAAAGCCCGTTCCACCAGTATAGAGTCAGATCAGCCGACTCATTCGCGTCTATTGACGAGGCTCTACACAGTTGGCTCCTTAACTCAATAGTTTTATCTTGACATTCATTCCTAGAATTGGCTTCCTCTGACTCTTTTAAATGCAAAGCAGGATAAGTCCATTTTAAAAAGTCTGCATTGAAAGAGTTAAAAAGAAAATTCAATAATCACCACCGACATAAAACGCGAATGGTCCATTTCAACAGATTATGGGTATGGAGGTGGAAACGGTGGTGGATTCCTATGAGGCGCCGTTTTACTATTTATTCCTTATTTTTTGATATCATGAATTCGATTTTTTGATATCAGAAAATTGATTTCTTGATATCAAGAAATAAAGAGTATTTTCTGATATCAAAAAATTGATTTTCTGATATAAAAAAATGAATTTCTGATATAAAAAAATCGAATTCCTGATATCATAAAATATTAAGAAATATGCTCTATTTTTCCTTATCTGATATCAAGAATTCGAATTCCTGATATCAGAAAATGAATGTTTGATATCAGAAAATGTATTCAGAAAATATATTTTTTTATATCAGAAAATACTCTTTATTTCTTGATATCAAGAAATCCATTTTCTGATATCAAAATATGATTTTCTGATATCAAAAAATCGAATTCCTGATATCAAACAATAAGGAATAAATAGTAAAACGGCGCCTCATAGATTCCAACAGGGAGGATATGGCAGAAAAGTTTACGTTACAATGATAGATATGACAATATACATTAAACAATGAATAATGATCACTAATGAAAGAAACACCGCTTAATATATTCTGTACAACTATTGAAAATATATGTGATATTGTTTTGCGAAGATTGTTGATGATTAATTATGCTCAGAGGAACAAAATCGATCATCGCCAAAGTACGCAAGATGTTTAAATTTATCTCATCCTACTCTATGAAATAATAGTTACTTCGATTTGTCATATTATCTTATAGTGAAAGTTAGAAGGATCGGAGTACCGTTAAAAGCAGTCTTACCTTTACTGATTTTCACTATCGAGAGCAGATCGTGTTGTCAAAACACGTTCCGACGATGTTGTTACAAAAATGCATTTACCCTTATCTCATACGGACTTTACGAGTTTTGATGTAGAAAACGGAGCACGTGCTCTCTTTGCTCACTTGCTCCGTTCTCAAAACTCTAGATGTCAAATGATAAGTACTGCCTTTGTGCTCTTAGAGATTAGACTTCATTTATTAGTGGTTGTGAATATTATGCTCGGGTATTATTTTTCATTTATTTCACAAAGGTGCGATCTAGCCATAAGGATTTGTAGCTTTAGGGAAAGGATCGCATCTTTGTGTGTGTGTGTGTGTGTGTGTGTGTTTATGGAATACATATCATATGATTACTCTATCGAGGGTCTATTTCTCCAAACTCCGTAAACTTACGGACCCGTAAGTCCATTGTTCTTTCGCAGACTTACGGAGATTTTGCATTTCTCGAAAAATCGTACATTTGCGGGATTTTGTTGGACTTCCGTAAATTTACGATATTCATGACGTAGTAGCCTTCTTTTCCCGTAACTTTATGGGCACCTCAGACCCTGTCCATAACTATTTATGGAAGAAATATTGTCTTAATCAATCATTATTTTGTCAAAATATTTCGTAAATCATGAAATATTAGAAGGAACGGAGAAGAAATCCCCGCGAAAGAAATTTTGAGTAAAAGTTGTGTTGATAAATAAGTTCACCGCACGTGCGTTTACCAATAAATACGCGCAATTTAACCAATCAAGTTCCCGGGATTTTCCAATCACCTAATTTAGTTGAGCCATCTTACGGTGGAAGCTGAGACTAAAGCTTTGCCCGCCGCAGTGATATGTTGAAGACTAGCACTGCCACGGGAGTTAGACTTAGGGGATCACAATGCCAATTACTCTCAGTTATCTAAACTCTGCTTAGTCTACTGATTCCCTAGGTCTATTCATGGACGTATACTTATAGACTCTGTACGTATAGTTGGCTATAATAATCCTAACACTGTATTGCATTGCCTTGCCTACAAATTCCTTCAAAGGAGCATTCCTTAGCTCAATCTGTAGATCTAACATGATTTGAAACAGAACAAGGCAGGAGAAACAAAATAATAACCTGGATAGAAGCAGAAATGACGTAATATCTCCGTAACTCTGCAGCTAAGATATGACTACGATACGGAGTTTGGAGAAATGCAATTTGAAACTCCGCATCTCTTCCGTAACTTTTTCAATTCTACGGAAATCGTAACTTTACGGAGTTTGGAGAAAAAGACCCCTGATTCACCTATTGAAAAAGACTTTCGTTAAATACTTCGTTTTACGATGTATAAGTTCTAATTGTACTCTAAGCTTTACATCTCCATATCGTTGTGAAGGAAGTTAAATTGTTATAGAAGGTTGGTCGGTATTTATTTATTTTCTCCACCGATGCTTGCTATGCAATACAGCAAATGCGTTAAGTTCTAGAATCGAAACTCATATTCGAGTCTTATGATCTCTTTAGTTTAAATGTATTATATCGTGTACGAAACACTATAAACAACATAATATAATCCAACTTACAATAGACCATGCCAGACCACATCCATTTATTGTCCTTAAACTGTCAAGGTTTGCGCGATAAAACAAAAAGAGATCCAGATTAAAGCACTACATAAAACAACAAAAGGCTGATATCTTATTCCTACACGAGACTCATTTTACTCCCGATTTGATGCAATCAATATCTCTTGAACTAAACGACTGGGATATAATAAATTCATACGGTAGTAATTTAAGTAAAGGATGCACAGTTCTTCTCAGCAAAAACTTAGCTTTTGAAATAATCGATTCAGTTATAGACGCAAATGGCCGTTATATTATATTAAATTTTATACTGGAATGTATCACGTATACATTAATTAACATATATGCATGTAATGATTTCAATGACAGAAATAAATTTTTCGCAATGCTGAACTTATTGATTGATAAAAACGCAAAAGGATTATTAATATTAGGTGGAGATATGAACGACACCCTATCAAACAATGACAGAGTGTCAAGACATAAAAGTACAGAAACTTGTAGGACAGTAAAATCCCTAACTGACCTAATACAAAACAAACACCTGTGCGACATATGGAGAGAAATATACACAGACAAACAACAGTTTACTTGGAAAAGAACATGGAATTCCGAAAAAAGTAGAATTGATTTTTGTTTAATTGATAAGTCCATAATTTCAACTACATGTATACTTCCTACGGATATTCTACCTGCATGCATTAAATACACAGATCAATTAGCAATATCATTGAAAATAGCTAAACAATGTCAACGAGGGCCAGGTTACTGGAAATTTAACAATTCGTTATTACATGATCTAGAATACATCGCACTTATATCTAATTAAATGGATTCTTACTTAATCAAAACAATCTGGAAATTCAAGTTCTTTGGGAGCTTTTAAAAATAGAAATTAAAGAAAACTCTATAGCATACAGCAAAGTCAAAAGTAAAGTTAAACAAAAAAAAAAAAAAAAATTCTTGAAACGGAATACAGACAGTTAAATAACATTAAACACAACGAAATTAGATTACAAGAAATCGAAGGCAAAAAAAGAAAACATTAAACAAAATTGATGTAAATGGTAAAGGAATCACAAACACTGTTGACATTCTCCAAGAAGAAGTAAAATTCTACAAAAACCTGTAAAATTCTACAAAAACCTATTTAGTTCTGATAACACAGATCCTGCTCTTATAAAAGATTATATATCGCAAGCGAAACTAAACTTTCAAGTTACGACGCAGATCCCTGCGAAGGTCTTTTAAGTCTGTCAGAATGCGAAATCGGTTTAAAAGGAATGAAATCTAATACAAGTCCTGGCTTTACAGTTGAATTTTATTCTCATTTTTGGAATATATTAAGTCCTCTTCTGACTAGTGTATTAAATGAGAGTTATAAAAAATCAGAATTAACATATACCCAAAGAACTAGTATTTTATCACTTATTCATAAAAAAAGGTTGTCCAACAAATCTTGAAAATTTGCGACCTATATCATTATTAAACGTGGATTACAAGATAGCGGCTAGAGTTTTAGCCAATAGGTTGCAAAAAATTATTCATGAAATAATTAACAAGGACCAACAAGGTTACATAAAGAACATATTTATAGGCTACACTATTAGACAGATACAGGATATAATAGAATACACCAAATTGTTACAAATAAACAGGGCAATTGTCTTTTTAGATTTTAGAAAGGCCTTTGATACTCTAGAATGGTATTTTTTATTTGAATCGTTGCATTACTTTGGTTTTAAAAATGAAATCATTCGATGGGTCAAAACACTTTACTTAAATTGCCAAACATGTATAATAAATAACGGCTGGAAATCACAAACGTTCAAACCACAGAGGGGCGTCCGTCAGGGATGTCCGGCGTCATCTCTATTATACATCATTGCAGCAGAAATAATGGCACTCCGAATATGCAATTCCAAAAACATAACAGGCATAACAATCCAACACAATCAAAATGATATACATATATAACAGCTAGCGGATGATACCACTTTATCTTTAAAACCCACAATTGACGTCGAAAACGCACTTGAAATACTAAATATATTCGGAAAGTATTCTGGACTTAACCTAAATACAAATAAAACAGATTGACGTCGAAAACGCACTTGAAATACTAAATATATTCGGAAAGTATTCTGGACTTAACCTAAATACAAATAAAACAGATTGACGTCGAAAACGCACTTGAAATACTAAATATATTCGGAAAGTATTCTGGACTTAACCTAAATACAAATAAAACAGAGGCTAAGTGGATTGGAAAACAAAAGGCAAATACAGAAAAGCCAGGAAATGTTTCGTGGAGTTTAAGTCCAAGTAAAGGCCTTGGTATTTATTTTGGAACAAATCCTAAAGATTGTAATCTTCTGAATTGGAACAATAAAACAGAACAATTTGATTAATTAATTTATTTATTCATCCTCCCTCCTCGTGGGAGATTTGTTAACATCAAAAGAAAATATAATATATACATACACAATATAATAGAAGAAAAGAAAGTATAGTTACAACCAGAGTATAATGCTTATAGCGACATGACGAGTCTGATACTGGTTATGATGTGATGATATTATATATCAACAATAACTTGTTGCAAATCATATTCAGATACTTTTGTTCTCACAAATGTGAATACACATTTGTAAAAATCATAGTTCTGCTCGATGGAAATATTCTCCTGCCTTGCGCCTAGTGATGCACAAACAAAATCTTCTTTTCCTGGCCTAGTTAAGTGCATCGCATTTTCCCTTCCAAATGTTCGAGATATATCGTTAATTAACGTCTCTCTTGCTTGTTTAAAATTTAAACATTCTGATAAAATATGCACATAATTGTTAACATAAACATTTTTACAGAATTTATACACTGCATTGCTTCTAACAGCTTTTTGAACCCAAATAGTTGAAATGAATGTTGAGAGACTATTATTTTTTTCTCTTTTTGAAAATGACCAAACAACTGCCGGACTTATAGAAGTATGTATTAGCCTAAATAGAGTAAAGTCCAAATCGTTATTAATACGCTGTTCCCATAATCTTTGTTCACGTTCCGCTATTTCATGACGAACGCGCCGTTTCCATGCATATTTAGAAAGAGTTTCCGCGTTTTCTGTAAAGCAATATAAATGTTGTTTATGCCCACATAAAATACTTTATGGACTTGTTTAGGTAAGCAGTTAAGCTAATTTAAGGGACCCGCTCGTTATACTCTATCTTCTGTGGGGTAGTCATAAGATATACATAGATCAAACCTTATCCAGTCACTCCTCAGTATCGGGTCACGTGCTTAAACCACCATCTTTGTGGACTTTTTCGAAGATCCATAGCTAAAATTAGAGCTGAACATATTTAAGGCTATCGTGCTTTTCAGATCAAATTAAAGGTTAACTTTAATACTGTTCGATACATCTTATCATATGGTTTATAATTCTTATAACGTTTCTGGACGGCGACCTCGATATATATCTGTGAAATAGACGAACTTCGTGCTTTCCTTTGTTTTCATTTGTTACGCAACTTGAGTACACACGTTTCCGTGACGTCACATCCAAGATAGCAGCGCCCGCGAGGAAAATCCAACTTTTCGGTCACTCCTTCGTACGACGATTCAATGACTATATTCGTGATAACAGTGAACTTTCATTTACTTGGGACTTACACGGAAATCCTTTAATCCAGTACTCCGGCATTTCCGGCGCGGATATCGACAGATTACACGCCAAATGTGAAGATATTCAGGACTTTGAGCCAAACATAGTGTTGCTCATAATCGGAACTAATGACTTATACCGGCCGTTCGTAACTCCTTCACATCTTGCCAGGAGCATCGTTGATCTAGTAGATACTAGTAGTATAGGCAGCGGTTTGCCTACAAACAAAGATGACGTAATCGGCGGCCATTTTGTTGACCTAGTTACTATTTATAGTATCTCATTTGCATATAAGGATTGACACGAGTGAGGACGCCATTTTGTAGTTATACAATGACTGCGCATGTCCATTTTAGTTCTATATTTAGAATGACATCATGGGTCTATATTTAGAAAGCTTTAACAATGGAGCAAGTGTTTCGGTAGCACCCTTCGGGCGAGACCACCAACGATTTGTCTCTAGCCTTCTACCAATAGATTCTAGCGGGTATGTTGTTGGAACCCTCGAAAATAATGGCGGGGAAATTCGACCTAACCTTTGCTACATTGTTTCGGGAAACCTGACACGAGACATCCATACGACACGATATATCCCTTTAATATGTCGTATAGTCGAGCCGAAGCACGCAGTCAAACATGTAGGGTAAAGCAATAAATTTAACGTCTTACCTCTAGAGCGTCCACAGTTCAAATGACAGAGATCCCGCTCTATTTTTAGACTCGGTATTTCACCATATTTTTATAAATAGATTATGTGTCATGTTCTATAAATAGATTATATGTCATTTACTATAAATAGATATTTCTAATAGTTCTATATTTAGAATGACATCATGGGTCTATATTTAGAAAGTGTTGGAGCTGGCGGAGAAATTCGACCTACCCTTTGCTACATTGTTTCGGGAAACTGAAACATCCATACGACACGATATATCCCTTTAGTATAGTCGGCACATAGTCAAACATGTATGGCAATAAATGTAACGTCTTACCTCTAGAGCGTCCAGAGTTCAAATGACAGAGGTCCCGATCTATTTTTAGTTTCGATATTTCACAACCACTATCGAATATTTCATCAGACCAGGTGTACCAACAATAGAGCATTGAAATGACAAAGTTAATCTCATTTAAAGGCGCCATACTGTCTGCGTCTGAACATCTGCAACGAACGTGTTAACACTTGTCTGAGAATAACACTTTACAGTGCGGTTTCAAAACCTGAATATTGACAGAGTTTCGAACTCATAACCCTCATCGTATTGCTCTCAGGTGTGTTAGCATTGACCCATTATCAGAGTCATCAGATTGTGTTCATTTGGTGACGGAAGTACGGACAAAGACCTTTTGAAATGCTAAACACGATATATCCCTTTTGTATGTCATATAGTCGAGTCGAAGCACGCAGTCAAACATGTATGGTAAAGCAATAAATTTAACGTCTTACCTCTAGAACGTCCAGATCTCAAATGACCGATGCGCATGTCCCAATTTATTTTTAGATTCGATATTTCACCATCGCTATCGGATATTTCATCAGAAACTCAACAGGTGTGAGAACAATATAGCATTGAAATGCCAAAGAAAACGTGGACAATGGATGAATAGACTGCTTTAAACCAAACGGCGCCACAGTGTCTGAAGAACACCTGCACGTTAACACTTGCCTGAGAATAACCCTTTACACTGCTACTGCTGTTCAAAAGTTTATCCTTCATGATGAAAGTTATTATTATGTTTGAATTTGCACTTGAAAAGTGTCAGTGAAGTTATACACGACTTTACCAAATTGATCATATTTCAAATATAGCGGGAAAAGGAGCCCATTAAAAGCGTCAAATCAGTTTTTACTAATTCATTTCACTATTTACGCTTTAACTTTTTCTCTTTATGCTACCAAATGATAGAGGTCACCAAAAGCTTTCATTTAAACCCGGGGTTGTAGAGAAAATATTCAGCCGTTTTCGAGTTATGTAATATGAGAGATTTTTAAACCCCCAAAATGAACTTGCCCCGATCCTCAAGTTTGATATACCATTGGAAAGATCTCGTTGTACCCTTTTCATATATGAAAAAATTATGGTCCTACGAATATTAGTTCTCTAGTTATCGTCGTTTTAAATATGTGTTTGTTTCAAAGTGCGTCAAAAGGCTTCTTAATGCGTAAATGCCGATAACTCCTTTATTTCTTGTCCGAATGTAGTCGTGTTTGGATTCGTTGAAAAGGGTTTCGTAAACTCTATCGATTGAGGAGGTCAAACCGGAAGTTTGGTCTGTCTGTAAACCGGAAGTGTCGTCATTATATTTTACAATGGTCATATCTTCCTTAGTTCTGAACCGATGTTTACAATTTGTATATCATTCGAAAGCTCTCATTGAGATATGAGTATATTCGAAGTTGAAAGATATCCGATCAATGTTTTCATGACATTGTACTTTAAATAAGCAGCGCAAGGGGTAAATGAAAAAACAAAGACATGAATACAATTTCTACAATTTTATTATATAATCAAGTATTGTAGTTCGCATAATCAAAATAACTAACACTATTTATTGAACACAGTATTCACAAATCACGATTCATTAAGGGATAAAAATGATTGTCAATTCGTCTCATATTCCATCCATGACGTCTATGAATAACTGTCAACCGTTCCGTTATGTTGTAAACGTGGTTAATTTAGGGCTCCCCCCGGCATTTTCTTTCCGATAATTTAGTCACGTAGTCCCGGTGGTCCGTGTATTCGATATCCCTTTTTCGCATTGTCAATCATGGTATGTTGTCTTTTACTGGATACCTCTGATTTGGCTAGTTCAACAGCTTGAGCCACGGGTGTCACAAAGTTAATGGTGGGTTCTTTCATCGTCCCACCCATCTGAATTTTTTCCACGACGTATTGTCCTTTATGATTAGGTTTCAACTTCCCTTCGGCCATCCGTTGAAAATGTCGTGTCCACATTTCTACTCTATCCATCGTTGACGTAAGTGAAGTACACAGCGAGTGATAGTTTTATCTTTGGCTATTAGCTGTAACTTTCTTCCCCTTATAGCATGTCTTCACCATCACTGTCGTCGCTACCACCATAGCTAACGTCGTCGTTCTCAGACTTCACTATACCTTCTATTAAATAACTGTGTTTCTTAATGGCCGACTGTATGGCCTGTTCTAGTATCATTCCCTCGGACACGAGTTCGTGTACATCTTCCATGACACGTTGGTGAATGACTCCGTGTTCTAATTGGAATGTGTGGAGAAGCAGTTGGCTATACATACGTAAGACATGTGTTGTATCTTCCGCTACTATTTTTGAGTCTGCCTTTTTCTTGGCCTCGTCATTGGACATTCCATCTCGCTCATACTTTTCCACTTTTTTTCGCCAAGATTTTTCATTATTGTTCGAAGCTTTACGGTACATGACTTCAAACACTTTGTGTTCTTCGCTGTCTTTATCTTTTACATCTTCTTCGCTCTGGTCATAGGATATCCACCGTTTTAATGGAGGCGTTTCCGAGTGATCCTCCGTGGCAGAACGCTTATTACACCATCGTTTGACATGATTTTGTAAAGAATGAACGTCACCAAACACGATACCACAATCGTCGCAAACGGGCATGTCTAGACTGTTATCAGACTCGAGGCTGGAATCACTCTTTATGTACTCCACAGGGGTGTCCCTTATAGTTTTCTTAACTGAATATCCTCGCTGATCATACGCTGGAGTATCACTTATATACTTGTGTTCAGCTACTGATACATTCTGTTCAAAAATGTTTGGTCTAAGTCGCATGTATTCGGGTGTAGAGGCTTGAAGATCAATAACGAGATGTCCATATGGCTTTTCTGTGGCGTTTCGATATACATTCATGAAACTGTGACTACTGGTAGGGTAGATCCGTCGTGCCAGTACAGAAATTTGATGTCTATCAACTGGGTTGTTAAACACAATTAAATATTTTGTATTAAGGCTGATATCTCGGCACGCTTTTCCTTGAGGAAAAACGTTCTGTGTCAGGAAAATGACCGTCAAGTTTCTATGATGAGATCCTTTAGTAAAAAGATTAGCCACTCTTTCATCCTTCTTCGCCTCTCCCATCAAATCATCTAATATGATGCAGTTCCGCACGTTTACGTCTAGATACATATCTTGTTCAAGACAGTCTGGAATACCCCTCACAAATTCAACGTTAGACAATTCTGTCTTGATTTCGTCGTATAATGGTTGATTTTGACTATAACACCAGATGATCCTCTGAGGTGGTGGTTTGATTGTATCTTGGCACAATATCATCTTAGTCAATACCGATTTACCACTTCCACTCGGTCCAGACAAAACGAGTGTACACGGATGTTTAAACTTAAATACGGGCGCTCCGGGCGCTCCCAAATGCGCTCCGGGAGCTCCCAAATGCGCTCCGGGCGCTCCCAAATGCGCTCCGGGCGCTCCCAAATGCGCTCCGGGCGCTCCCAAATGCGCTCCGGGAGCTCCCAAATGCGCTCCGGGCGCTCCCAAATGCGCTCCGGGCGCTCCCAAATGCGCTCCGGGCGCTCCCTCATATTGTTGTACTCCTGGTGATATATTCCAGTATCTTTGGTCTGTATGTGAAGATGGTTCTTCAAAGTGTTTGTTTCTCTCATGTCTCATTAGATTGTATCTACTACAGAACGACCGATCACACGTTGTACAGAAAATTGTACTCATCTTTTCAAAGTCGTGTGTTGCAGTTTATTGTGGATATCTTCCCCTTATAAACTTACAGGGCGCTCCCAAATGCGCTCCGGGAGCTCCCCCTGAGCTCCCAAATGCGCTCCGAGCGCCCTGTAAGTTTATAAAGGGGAGATATCCACAATAAACTGCAACACACGACTTTGAAAAGATGAGTACAATTTTCTGTACAACGTGTGATCGGTCGTTCTGTAGTAGATACAATCTAATGAGACATGAGAGAAACAAACACTTTGAAGAACCATCTTCACATACAGACCAAAGATACTGGAATATATCACCAGGAGTACAACAATATGAGGGAGCGCCCGGAGCGCATTTGGGAGCGCCCGGAGCGCATTTGGGAGCTCCCGGAGCGCATTTGGGAGCGCCCGGAGCGCATTTGGGAGCTCCCGGAGCGCATTTGGGAGCGCCCGGAGCGCATTTGGGAGCGCCCGGAGCGCATTTGGGAGCTCCCGGAGCGCATTTGGGAGCTCCCGGAGCGCATTTGGGAGCGCCCGGAGCGCCCGTATTTAAGTTTAAACATCCGTGTACACTCGTTTTGTCTGGACCGAGTGGAAGTGGTAAATCGGTATTGACTAAGATGATATTGTGCCAAGATACAATCAAACCACCACCTCAGAGGATCATCTGGTGTTATAGTCAAAATCAACCATTATACGACGAAATCAAGACAGAATTGTCTAACGTTGAATTTGTGAGGGGTATTCCAGACTGTCTTGAACAAGATATGTATCTAGACGTAAACGTGCGGAACTGCATCATATTAGATGATTTGATGGGAGAGGCGAAGAAGGATGAAAGAGTGGCTAATCTTTTTACTAAAGGATCTCATCATAGAAACTTGACGGTCATTTTCCTGACACAGAACGTTTTTCCTCAAGGAAAAGCGTGCCGAGATATCAGCCTTAATACAAAATATTTAATTGTGTTTAACAACCCAGTTGATAGACATCAAATTTCTGTACTGGCACGACGGATCTACCCTACCAGTAGTCACAGTTTCATGAATGTATATCGAAACGCCACAGAAAAGCCATATGGACATCTCGTTATTGATCTTCAAGCCTCTACACCCGAATACATGCGACTTAGACCAAACATTTTTGAACAGAATGTATCAGTAGCTGAACACAAGTATATAAGTGATACTCCAGCGTATGATCAGCGAGGATATTCAGTTAAGAAAACTATAAGGGACCCCCCTGTGGAGTACATAAAGAGTGATTCCAGCCTCGAGTCTGATAACAGTCTAGACATGCCCGTTTGCGACGATTGTGGTATCGTGTTTGGTGACGTTCATTCTTTACAAAATCATGTCAAACGATGGTGTAATAAGCGTTCTGCCACGGAGGATCACTCGGAAACGCCTCCATTAAAACGGTGGATATCCTATGACCAGAGCGAAGAAGATGTAAAAGATAAAGACAGCGAAGAACACAAAGTGTTTGAAGTCATGTACCGTAAAGCTTCGAACAATAATGAAAAATCTTGGCGAAAAAAAGTGGAAAAGTATGAGCGAGATGGAATGTCCAATGACGAGGCCAAGAAAAAGGCAGACTCAAAAATAGTAGCGGAAGATACAACACATGTCTTACGTATGTATAGCCAACTGCTTCTCCACACATTCCAATTAGAACACGGAGTCATTCACCAACGTGTCATGGAAGATGTACACGAACTCGTGTCCGAGGGAATGATACTAGAACAGGCCATACAGTCGGCCATTAAGAAACACAGTTATTTAATAGAAGGTATAGTGAAGTCTGAGAACGACGACGTTAGCTATGGTGGTAGCGACGACAGTGATGGTGAAGACATGCTATAAGGGGAAGAAAGTTACAGCTAATAGCCAAAGATAAAACTATCACTCGCTGTGTACTTCACTTACGTCAACGATGGATAGAGTAGAAATGTGGACACGACATTTTCAACGGATGGCCGAAGGGAAGTTGAAACCTAATCATAAAGGACAATACGTCGTGGAAAAAATTCAGATGGGTGGGACGATGAAAGAACCCACCATTAACTTTGTGACACCCGTGGCTCAAGCTGTTGAACTAGCCAAATCAGAGGTATCCAGTAAAAGACAACATACCATGATTGACAATGCGAAAAAGGGATATCGAATACACGGACCACCGGGACTACGTGACTAAATTATCGGAAAGAAAATGCCGGGGGGAGCCCTAAATTAACCACGTTTACAACATAACGGAACGGTTGACAGTTATTCATAGACGTCATGGATGGAATATGAGACGAATTGACAATCATTTTTATCCCTTAATGAATCGTGATTTGTGAATACTGTGTTCAATAAATAGTGTTAGTTATTTTGATTATGCGAACTACAATACTTGATTATATAATAAAATTGTAGAAATTGTATTCATGTCTTTGTTTTTTCATTTACCCCTTGCGCTGCTTATTTAAAGTACAATGTCATGAAAACATTGATCGGATATCTTTCAACTTCGAATATACTCATATCTCAATGAGAGCTTTCGAATGATATACAAATTGTAAACATCGGTTCAGAACTAAGGAAGATATGACCATTGTAAAATATAATGACGACACTTCCGGTTTACAGACAGACCAAACTTCCGGTTTGACCTCCTCAATCGATAGAGTTTACGAAACCCTTTTCAACGAATCCAAACACGACTACATTCGGACAAGAAATAAAGGAGTTATCGGCATTTACGCATTAAGAAGCCTTTTGACGCACTTTGAAACAAACACATATTTAAAACGACGATAACTAGAGAACTAATATTCGTAGGACCATAATTTTTTCATATATGAAAAGGGTACAACGAGATCTTTCCAATGGTATATCAAACTTGAGGATCGGGGCAAGTTCATTTTGGGGGTTTAAAAATCTCTCATATTACATAACTCGAAAACGGCTGAATATTTTCTCTACAACCCCGGGTTTAAATGAAAGCTTTTGGTGACCTCTATCATTTGGTAGCATAAAGAGAAAAAGTTAAAGCGTAAATAGTGAAATGAATTAGTAAAAACTGATTTGACGCTTTTAATGGGCTCCTTTTCCCGCTATATTTGAAATATGATCAATTTGGTAAAGTCGTGTATAACTTCACTGACACTTTTCAAGTGCAAATTCAAACATAATAATAACTTTCATCATGAAGGATAAACTTTTGAACAGCAGTAGCAGTGTAAAGGGTTATTCTCAGGCAAGTGTTAACGTGCAGGTGTTCTTCAGACACTGTGGCGCCGTTTGGTTTAAAGCAGTCTATTCATCCATTGTCCACGTTTTCTTTGGCATTTCAATGCTATATTGTTCTCACACCTGTTGAGTTTCTGATGAAATATCCGATAGCGATGGTGAAATATCGAATCTAAAAATAAATTGGGACATGCGCATCGGTCATTTGAGATCTGGACGTTCTAGAGGTAAGACGTTAAATTTATTGCTTTACCATACATGTTTGACTGCGTGCTTCGACTCGACTATATGACATACAAAAGGGATATATCGTGTTTAGCATTTCAAAAGGTCTTTGTCCGTACTTCCGTCACCAAATGAACACAATCTGATGACTCTGATAATGGGTCAATGCTAACACACCTGAGAGCAATACGATGAGGGTTATGAGTTCGAAACTCTGTCAATATTCAGGTTTTGAAACCGCACTGTAAAGTGTTATTCTCAGACAAGTGTTAACACGTTCGTTGCAGATGTTCAGACGCAGACAGTATGGCGCCTTTAAATGAGATTAACTTTGTCATTTCAATGCTCTATTGTTGGTACACCTGGTCTGATGAAATATTCGATAGTGGTTGTGAAATATCGAAACTAAAAATAGATCGGGACCTCTGTCATTTGAACTCTGGACGCTCTAGAGGTAAGACGTTACATTTATTGCCATACATGTTTGACTATGTGCCGACTATACTAAAGGGATATATCGTGTCGTATGGATGTTTCAGTTTCCCGAAACAATGTAGCAAAGGGTAGGTCGAATTTCTCCGCCAGCTCCAACACTTTCTAAATATAGACCCATGATGTCATTCTAAATATAGAACTATTAGAAATATCTATTTATAGTAAATGACATATAATCTATTTATAGAACATGACACATAATCTATTTATAAAAATATGGTGAAATACCGAGTCTAAAAATAGAGCGGGATCTCTGTCATTTGAACTGTGGACGCTCTAGAGGTAAGACGTTAAATTTATTGCTTTACCCTACATGTTTGACTGCGTGCTTCGGCTCGACTATACGACATATTAAAGGGATATATCGTGTCGTATGGATGTCTCGTGTCAGGTTTCCCGAAACAATGTAGCAAAGGTTAGGTCGAATTTCCCCGCCATTATTTTCGAGGGTTCCAACAACATACCCGCTAGAATCTATTGGTAGAAGGCTAGAGACAAATCGTTGGTGGTCTCGCCCGAAGGGTGCTACCGAAACACTTGCTCCATTGTTAAAGCTTTCTAAATATAGACCCATGATGTCATTCTAAATATAGAACTAAAATGGACATGCGCAGTCATTGTATAACTACAAAATGGCGTCCTCACTCGTGTCAATCCTTATATGCAAATGAGATACTATAAATAGTAACTAGGTCAACAAAATGGCCGCCGATTACGTCATCTTTGTTTGTAGGCAAACCGCTGCCTATACTACTGATACTCTTCTTTATCAACTAGGAGTGAATATAGCGGTTGTTATGTCCATCACACATCGATGTCAACCCCAAACTCGTACACGTTATCCCGTCGACGTTGATTGGTTCAACACCAGGGTAGACGAAACAAACTTGGAACTTTCTAATCTCATTCGCAGTAGAGATTCCTCTCGCAATTACTTCTGGAGACTGAAGGGATTTTGGTCCGATGCCGCGAAGGCCAAAGTGTTCGCTCCTGATGGCTGCTATCTTTCGTCAAATGGTCAACGGAAGCTGCTTTATAATTTGAGAGCAGCAGTGGTCGCCATCCAGAGACAGTCAATTTGCCACTCTACCTCCGACTAGGGATATGTATTTAATACAATTTATTCATGTTTATCAACATTTTTACTATTTTCAGTAGCTCTTTCTGAAACTATCTTAAGTGAACCTGTTGATCTGTAAACGGGAAAGTAAGTCCGGTAAAACATTTGCTTTCCCCGGTATGTGTACACTCTTAATTAAAACATTCTGTGACATGCAACTTAGTATTAGTCGACGTACTAGACATATAATATGTTTGTCTTTGGATGATTGCTTTTTTATGATGTGTACCACTGCTTCGTTGTCAGAGTGTAAGATCAGACATTGATTTCTGAGAAGTGAGCCCAAAATGTCTAAAGCTGACACAATAGGGAATAATTCTTTAAGGGTGATTTGAAAGTGTTTCAGACAATCGTGCCAAGTGCCACTAAACCAGTGTGTTTTGAAAATTGCCCCAAAACCATGAGATCCAGATGCATCTGTAAAAAGATGCAATGTTTTATCCGTGACCCACCGGTATTGAAGCAGTAGTTGTCTTCCATTGAAGTGTTCTATAAAACATTGCGAGGCTTTTATATCCCGTCTACTATCTGAATTAAGGGTGATGAAATGAGATGGTTTGGTAACTTTTTAAGTAAGATCAGTTAAACGTCTCATGAAAGTGCGACCGGGTACTACCACGCTGCAGCAGAAGTTAAGAAGGCCTAACAGGGACTGAAGAGCCTTGAGTGTGATTTTACGTTTTGTGGTGTAATGAGTTAATAGAGCCCTAACTTTTTCCAACTTCTCAAGTGGAAGCAAGTAATATAATCTAGTTATAAACCCATAAATGTGATGATTTGCCGTGCGGCTTCGGTTTTTTCCCTTTTGATAGGTACACCGGTGTCTTCGCACAGGGAAATGAATTTGGACAGTTGTGATTGATAAGTTTCTTCCGTAAAACCCATAAATAGGAAGTCGTCTAGAATATGGATCATGTGGGAAATACCCAATTTTTTCTGGGCTATCGATTGCCAAGCTGAGCTGAAACTTTCAAAAATAGCACAGCTACTACTACATCCCATTGGCAGACATGAATCATAGTAACATTGACCCCTCCAATATATGCCTAATAGTTGATGGCCATTTTTATGGATAGGTATGAGCCGAAAGGCGTTGTCTATGTCGGTTTTAGCCATGAAAGCTCCTTTACCTAAATAACGTAATAAAGAGGCAGCGTCATCGAATGATGTATAGGATACAGAATCTATATCTGGTGCGATGAAATCGTTTATTGATTTGCCCTTTGGGTAACTTAAATGTTGGATTAGACGAAACTGCCCCGGATTTTTTTTAGGGACAACACCAATTGGACTGATGTGTAAATTTGGAAAAGGACTATCTTGAAATGGACCTTTGATTCGTGAAGATGATACTTCTGCTTGTATCTTTTTATGTACTTCTTCGGGCATTTCTGATGCAGATTTTAAATTATTAGACCGGAGATATTGTCTGGGTCCCGTGTAACCAATGTGGAACCCATATTGGAAACCTTCAATTAAATAAAGTGCATCTTTATAGCCTATTAAATATTCGGCTAGAATTTTAAGTTTGATGGGTGTTATAGGTTGACAAGATCTATTTCTTAGGTCGGTTAGGAGGTGTTGTTTGAGGGTGGGTTTGAAGGGAGTTGATGGAAAGGCCTTGTTCTTTAGTGGCGAACGAACAGTCTGAAGCTGCGTGGTTACCTCTGCAGAAACCTCAGACATGTGGATGTGGACATCTGGAGAAATTGCACTGTTTGCGTCTGTTGTAAGTCCAACAGGTGTTGTCCAGAAATGCCTTGTATTTTTGTTGGCGATTGTATGGTTTTTGAGGACATTTTGCTTGTCCGGTCCGAAAGGACTGAACATTGGAGGGTTGGACTGGAGGTTAAAAAGTAGAGGCCATCAACCAAAATTCGTTGTGGAGCCTGTCCGAAGACTTGTTCTCTCTGAGCAGCCGAAACTGGGTGTCATAATAAGACCAAGCTAATCCTTTAGACCTTGCGGCCAGATCCCTAACAATTTCCGCATACTTCATGAGGGCTGGCGTTTCTGTGGGGAATTTTTCCGTGTAAACAGAAGTAAATCTAATAAAAGCTGATGTCAAGCTGTCTATAGTGGCAATGGTCTTTTGCCTTTTAGTGGCGACCACGTTTATATTGGAGAATTTGTCAACTTGGAGAGAGAATTGTGCAGACGAGGAATAATTCGCAGAAGGGAGTAATAAGGCAATATCAACGAATTTGTTGCACCAGATCTTTTTGCGCAGATACTTTTTAATCTGTGCAGAAATAGAGGTAGATATTGGTTCGTGGAACTGAGCAACATTACCTCCCACTCCCTCCTGTAGATGACTTGACACAGCTGTGTCAAAATAGTCCTCGTCATCTGAGGACTCACTTGTCGTGGATCTTTTTCCCGCGTTTTCTTCTTCTGATGAGGAGTCTGAACTTTCCGGAAGGTCCGGCTGTATTAATTGATTCCTCTTAACAGGGCAATACGGGCGTTTTGACGTTTTGGCTTCATCTGGAATAATGTACGAAAGTGTAGATAACTTGTATCCTGACAAGTTTTCCAACCCCAACTGATTGAAAACATTAAATTTGTAACTAGAATGTTCTTATCCTTTGAGGCAGTATCATAGTACTTTCCTGTTCAAGATGAATATACTCTCAGACACAAGTATCATGAGGTTAAACTCCTGGCAGAGCAAAACCTAAAAACACTTAATCAGTAAAGTCTGGCTGCACGAGATACAAGGTAGAATGCTAACGTATTATATAAAGATTTTTGCGAAGCATAACTATGTACAACCTGAAATACCCATAATAATCCTGCCAATAAGTTTTACATGTCCAATTCAAAAAATGAATGAACTTGTGTGTAGCCTCGAGTGTTAGCCTCTTAGTAAGAAGTCATAGGGGATTGTAACATGATAGGCAAAGACAGGAATCGCAAACCCAAAAGGTGATTACGCTCATTGTTATCGCTCCTATAAACCGACAGGAATCGCAAACCCAAAAGGTGATTACGCCCACTGTTATCACTCCTATACACCGACAGGAATCGCAAACCCAAAAGGTGATTACGCTCACTGTTATCACTCCTATACACCGACAGGAATCGCAAACCCAAAAGGTGATTACGCTCACTGTTATCACTCCTATACACCGACAGGAATCGCAAACCCAAAAGGTGATTACGCTCACTGTTATCACTCCTATACACCGACAGGAATCGCAAACCCAAAAGGTGATTACGCTCACCACTCCAATAAACCTACAGACAGGAACGGCCTTTAATTGGCGTCAACTGTTCCACGCACATTTATTAAGACTACTGCTCATCATCCAGAACTAACAGGAATCACAAATATATGCTCACTGTTATAATAAAATGTGACCCCATGAAAAGAAATATCAGGAAAGATATTTAATACGCCAATATGCTCACAGTTAACTAACTTGGAGATCACAAGGTTGAATGTTCAAATAATGAATGAATAATTGAATGATTAAACTCAGGTCCGTGAAGTTAGGTTGACGAGTGACGAATTGACGAGTGACGAACTGTGACATTTTTTTAGGTCCGTGAAGTTAGGTTGACGAGTGACGAACTGTGACATTTTTTCTAAAAACTTTATATTTTTCTTTAAGATAAGGTATCTGGACGGACGCATTAAATGCAAATTAGGCCATATTTCATGTTTCGTCAATACGTCAATTTAGTTGACGAAATTGACGAAATTTTTTTTTTTCTAAAAACTTTATTTCTTTCCTTTATATAAGTATTTGGACGTATTGAATGCAAATTAGACGCTATTTCATGTTTCATGGCTATCAGTCAATCAGAAGAGCTTCTTCAAGTTCGTCAATTCGTTAACTTGTCAATAAAGTTGACAAAATTGACGAACAAAATATTTTTCTAAAAACTTTATTTCTTTCCTTTAGATAATGTATCTAGACGTATTTAATGCAAATTAGGCCCTATTTCATGTTTCATGGCCATCAGTCATTCAGAAGAGCTTCGTTAAGTTCGTCAATTCGTCAACTTGTCAATAAAGTTTACGAAATTGACGAACAAAATATTTTTCTAAAAACTTTATTTCTTTCGTTTAGACCAGTATCTGGACGTATTAAATGCAAATGAGGCCCTATTTCAAATATCATGGCGATCAGTCATTCAACAGAGCTTTGTCAAGTTTGTCAATTCGTCAACTCGTCAATTTAGTTGACGAAATTGACGAACAAAAATAATAATCTAAAACTTTATTTCTTTTCTTTAGATAAGTATCTGGACGTATTGAATGCAAATAAGGCACTATTTCATGTTTCATGGCGATCAGTAAATCAGAAGAGCTTCTTCAAGTTCGTCAATTCGTCAACTTTATTGACGAAATTGACGAAAAAATAATTTTTCTGAAAATCTTTATTTCTGTCATTTAGATAATGTATCTGGACGTATTGAATGCAAATTATTTCAAATATAATTTCGTCTACACTGTACGGATGTGAGCTATGGCATTCTATGTCTTCTTTAGATATCCAGGACGTTGCAAACTTTGGTAATTATGTGGCCAACAATCACAGCAATTGCACTGTAGAACACGTACAGATATGGTATTTAGTCTGCTAGGTCGGTACAACATACAATGTGGAATTGACAAACGCAAAACAACTTTCCTTTAAAAACTGTGTAAAATGCCTACGAATTGTCTAACTAACCAGATTTGCACTTATCGTGTAAATTGGTTTAAAACAATTCAATGTACTCGACAAAATGTTTTATTTCCAATACTTTTAATTTATTGCAAAAATATGGTTTAACTGCATACATTGTATGCGCACTCGTATCTAACTACTGGCACATTCCATGAAAAAGGGAAAGGTTTTAGCGTCGTTAAACGGATGTTTGAATGCGAGCGTCAGGAAAGAATGAACCTCCACCATGGCTACGACCGTTTTGTGTCTGTTCACAAAAACAGCCTTCCATTTTTTTATATTTGCCAAAACGCGCAGAACTATGCATCATGCATAAAGTGCTATACAATTATTAGTTATTAAACACTTAAGGGAAACTGTCAGTCACTGTGTGTAATGCCAAAATATTAAAACAAATATCCAGGGACACTTAATATCCGAATTTGCTCATTTCTCAATTGAACGGAATTTATATTTTTGAAAACATCAGTTTTTACTGTACTAATGATAGCTATAAACGTTGTTAAACTTCAGGGCTTCACTCATTTTCTAAATACAGAAAGCCATCAACTCGAACCTGTGTACGTATTCAACTGAAGAAGAGTGTGCTGTGATGTTTGTCAACGTTTATTTTGGTGCGTTTCATACGTTTACAAACATCAAGGCTCATTTACATATAACATATGCATTTGGGGACCGTCCACCAGTACGTGTGTACTTTAGGTAATTGCATGCGTTGACGCGCCACAGAATAAACTTCCCCAATGCAGAAAGCTATTAGCAAGAACCTGTGTATGAAGAGATTCAACCGGAGAAGAATATGCTGTGATGTTTGTCAACGTATATTTCGTTGTGTTTTATTTCTTGAAAAATTATTTTTTTCGTCAATTTCGTCAAATTTATTAGCTAGTTGACGAATTGACGAACTTGAAGAAGCTCTTCTGATTGACTGATCGCCATGAAACATAAAATAGGGCCTCATTTGCATTCAATACGTCCAGATGCTTATCTAAAGGAAAGAAATAAAGTTTTTAGAAAAATATTTTTTTCGTCAATTTCGTCAACTTTATTGACAAGTTAAAGAATTGACGAACTTGACGAAGCTCTTCTGAATGACTGATGGCCATGAAACATGGAACAGGGCCTAATTTGCATTAAATACGTCCAGGTACATTATCTAAAGAAAAGAAATAAAGTTTTTAGATTTTTTTTTTTTCGTCAATTTCGTCAACAAAATTGACGAATTGACGAAGCTCTTCTGATTGACTGATAACCATGAAACATGAAATAGCGTCTAATTTGCATTCAATACGTCCAGATACTTATATAAAGGAAATAAATAAAGTTTTTAGAAAAAATGTCACAGTTCGTCACTCGTCAATTCGTCACTCGTCAACCTAACTTCACGGACCTAAAAAAATGTCACAGTTCGTCACTCGTCAATTCGTCACTCGTCAACCTAACTTCACGGACCTGAGTTTAATCAATGTAAAAACACAAGCATATATAACAGGAAACTGAATATAAATTCAGCTCACTGATGATAAAGAATCGTGCTAAAACAGCTGCATGACTTGAAGTAAACGGGAATCTTAACATGAATTAAGCTCACCGATGCTAAAGAATTGAGCTAAAACAGCTGCATAACTTTGGATGCAATGAAATATCTCAATTAAAACTGATCGTAATCTTAGAAATATACATAACTTTGGGCTAAACTCCTGACTTCAGAACAGCTACCACTGCGGCCCGGATATTGAAATATAGTCGTTCTTGACCTCTGGTTGAAAGATGTACTCCATCAGGCGACAGTGTCCTGATCCTAGCGGAGTTGGACCAAACCCCGTTGCAGCGCTAGAATCTTGCTCGACCGTCAGGGAGGGAGGTTAGCTTGCTGGACAGCAGAATATTGAGCTTGTCGACTCGTGAATTGAACCAAACTGGATCTACCGGCCATCTAGACATTCGGGACGAAGGTTGACGGTGAACAATCGGCATAACGATGACACAACGAACCTGCGTAGATGCATATAGAGTGTTTACCAAGTCAATGACTGAGTTTGCCACTGATTCAGGAGTGTTTGTTGGACAATATATGTCGTTAGTCCCAATTAAAAGTATCACGTAATCCGGTTCAAAGTCACTGATACATTCCAAATTCCGTAATAAAGTATCCACTGTAGCGCCCGGGAAACCCGAATATTGAACCATGGTTGGAGAGTTTACTTGTAAGTTAAATCGAAACTGTGAACTCGAGCAAATAAACTGTTTCAAACGCTTCACGTACGAATGTCCAAAGAACTGAATTTTGCACACAGGAGATTGAACGTCGGCCATGATGAATGTCTAATTAGGCCACAACCCAACTTCACACGATCACCCAGATTAAACGGTGTGTACCGGAATTCCGCAGTAGTAACTGCCACTGATACAAGTTATACGTCCTTTTAAAATTAAATTATGGAAATATTTACGTTTGATTTTTCCAAATCGACGGTTGAAATTAATAATTCTTTGTCTTCGATTAACGAAGGAACTGCGTTTATAAAAATATTCCACACACTGAAGAGACGCGTGATAGCTGCTCGCTGATTGGTTTCTGGTACAAATAGTTTCCAGAGAAATGCGTTAATCGTTTTCCTGATTGATGTGACCTAAATGAAGGCGTCGTTTCTTCTTCACCACTTTTGACAACGCAGATCAACTAAATAGTTTTTATTGACTCTATTACTTTTGATACACCGCGATGACATAAATCATTTTATTTATCATAAAATACATATATATATCAAAAAACTTGGGTTAGTTCATTACCCATGCTTAACAGCCATTGAGCAATAAATCAAAACACCATTCTCTTCTTCCTTTGACTCGCATTTTGAAGCCACACGGGCTAAGCTGCAAGGTTTGATTTTCTCTTAAATGGCTGTCTAGCACAGATTTGATTCTACGAAGCACAGCGCCCTGTGCTATCTCATAAATATATACAAGGCACAGCGCCCTGTGCAATTTTATTCAGATACTTCGAAACACAGCGCCCTGTGATCATTATTTCACCAAAACTTTACAAAGCACAGTGCCCTGTGCCAATTGGGTCTGATTTTTTCAAAGCACAGCGCCCTGCGTTTGTTATTTCATACATCTATAACAAAGAGCGTCCTCTACTAAAATGGTTCATAGTTTTACACAGCTCCTGGTTCTAATAAACCATATATCTTCAAAGCATAGCGACATGCGCTATCTACCGGACATGCTTACACATCACATAACCAGATGCGAGTTATTTAACTCTGGCGTTTCATTTCACTGTAAACACTTTTCAAAATGCTATCTCTGACCTTACAGCCACAACAAGCAAAACCAGCTAGAATTTGCTTTGGCCTTATTGAACCCCACAAATACTTTCCACGTTTAATGGCAGCCGTGGTAGGCCTCCTTAACATTGCAAGTTTCGCGTTTACATTAACATTTGCCTTAACTTCATTATTTCAGATGAACAAGCAAAAGAGGAAGACCTCTAGTTCTACCAAATCAAAATGCCCCTGCTGCCCAGAACACGCAATTACTTCAGTTTCATCGCCCAAAAAGAGGACCAGAACCACATTAACACTGCCTTCCACCTCAACTGCGGCAACAGCGTCTTCATCGAACCCTCTTCTTCACAGAAACCAAACTCCTTCGGCTTCCAGGATTCCTGTAAGAACATTAACCTTTACACCCGCCATTCAGGGTAACAGGATCCATAGCGACATGCAAATAAACTCTACCAAACCAGAAATCGGACAAGACACAGCGGACAGTTCTAGCTCGGAGGACTCCGACAGTGACGCCGACATCCAAGATCCGGCTTCGTTGGCTAATACTGTTTATAACCATTGTTCTTCCCTAAATCCAGGTAACAACATGTACTTTACTGAGCCAATTGGCTCACCTATATCTCTCCAAATAAAACAACCTACCAAAGGTCATTTGGAGGAATGTTTTCATTGAAATGGCGACTCTTTTGCCAAACACCTCTAATACGGCCAATACAAATTTCACTCTACAAATGGACCAAAACTCCAACATCAGCATTTCGCCAAATAACCGACCTCGCAAAATTCAGAACATCGAACAGTGGACCACAGCCTTTCTCCGCTTTGTGGCCATATATGCCATGAAATCCCCGCTGGAGACACCCCAACTAATGAAGTATGGCGAAATCGTGCGAGACATCGCAAATAGGAAACCAGGTCTTGGGTTTCTGTACTACGATACCCAATTCAGAATGCTTCGGCAGTCGGTGTGTCTCCCATGGGACAGAGTCCATACAGAATATTGGCTCATGGCTTGCACCTCCTTGCCGCAACCTTCTATTTCTACTCACAAGCCACAGCAGCCCTTTCGGTAATCTCAAGCAAAACCAACGCGCTTTCTCGACAACACCTGTTGGCGTTTCAACATTAGGCAATGCACTGTCAAAGAATGTTCTCTCCCACACATCTGCAGCTACTGCAAAGGCTCTCATACCGCATTCACATACACATTTTCCTCAAAGGAACAGGCAAACAGATTCTCGAACCCAGCCTTTAAACCAGCATCTTCCAGGTGAAACAACCCTCACGGGGCCTGTTAACATGGATCGTCTTTCGCCAGTTCTGTGCAGCTACCCACTAGCAGAATAGCTTATATAAGGTTTTCGCAATGGCTTTCGGGTCGGTTATACCGGTCCGAGATCAGCCTCCACCTACAACAATTTAAAGTCATGCATTGAAAGAACCCGACTTAGTCGAAATAAAATTACAAACTGAACTTCATGTCGGTCGCATAGCCGGCCCCTTTTAAACTCGCTCCTTTCTCCAACCTCAAGTTAAGTCCAATCGGCTTGGTTCCGAAAAAGACTAACGGTCAATTTCGACTTATACATATATATTTCGGCCATCCGCCGCGAGGGTCAGCCATAAATGACTTCATCGATCCAAACTTGGTTACAGTTCAATACACCACCTTTGACGTTGCGGTTTCCTTAGTATTATAGTTGGATAAAGGTTGTCTTTTAAGTAAAACCGACATTGAATCTGCTTTTCGGCTTATCCCGATCCATCCTCAGGACCATACTTTACTTGGCTTTAAGTTTAAAGGGCAATACTATTACGATCGTTGCATGCCAATGGGGATATCTTCAGCATGCGCTATATTCGAACGTTTTAGTTCCGCACTACAACATATCGCTACAACCAAATTACATATCCCACACATGATACACATTATTGATGACTTTCTCATAGCAGGCCCTCCAAACTCTCCATTATGTCAAGCGTATTTGGGAAAATTCCTTAAGTTTTGTCACTGTATCGGTGTTCCGATTAAAAAAGGAGAAAACCGAAAACGCCTCAACAACTATAACATTCATGGGTTTAGAACTAGATTCCATAGCAATGGAAGCTCGACTCCCAGCTGATAAATTGTTAAAACTGGGACAAACTCTGACCACAGCAGTCCGTAAACGGAAATGTACTCTTAAGCAACTTCAATCTCTGTTGGGTCTGCTTAATATCTGCTGCCAAGTCGTAATCCCATGTAGATCATTTCTCAGACGCCTTACTGATCTAACCAAAAATGTGACCCTGCCTCATCACAGAATAACTCTTAATAAAGAAAGTCGGAAAGACTTACAAGCCTGGCTTCTTTTTATCGAACATTTCAATGGAATAAGTATCTTGTTTAAAAAACGCTGGGTCAATAGTGATACTCTTCATCCACATGCTGATGCATCGGGCACAATTGGTTACGGAGCAATTCTTAACTCTCATTGGTTTAAGGGGCTCTGGCCCCCTCATCTGTCTGACAAAGACATTACATTTAAAGAACTTCTCCCGATCGTATTATCTCTAAAAATGTGAGGACCCGATCTGAGCAATCGGTGCATAGGCCTACACAGATAATGCCGCAGTTGTACATATCATTAATAAACAAACATGTAAAGTACCCACCATAATGACTTTAGTTCGCCGTCTTGTCCTGGCTAGCATGAAGTTCAATATCCTAATCAAGTCAGAACATATTCCGGGTAAATATAATATATATCCGGATCTTCTTTCTCGTTCACAGGTAAACTTGTTTCGATCCATGGCCCCACAGATGGACACCAACCCTACAACAGTTCCAGAACATCTGCTCACAATGTATTAAATGTGGTAGTATTGGACCTTCTTAATTCTTCACTTGCTCCCCCCACAACGGTCAGCTACAAATATGCTTTAAACCACTACACCAATTTTCACCAAAATTACTATCCTGATAATATAACACTACCGGCATCAGTTCATAACAGTATGCCACATGCGAGGTTTGAAAACCCTCAACTATTTCTTCTTTCATATCAGCGCTCGCTATTTCATAAAATACAGGGTCTACCAAATCCTACAGCAGACTTTGTTATACATAAGTTATTATACAGCACTAGACGCTATAACATACCAGACAAACGACGACCTTTCACGTTGGATTTACTGCGTCAGCTTCTTACAACACTTTCATCCATTACTCCAGGTAGGTATAACCTAATCCTATTCAAAGCCATGTTCCTAACTGCCATTTTTGGTTTATTTAGAGTGGGAGAGCTTACTCTCTCCCTCCTGGCACCAAATAACTTGGTATCTCACCAATCTATTACAAGCTTACAAAAAGGAAATAAAATCCAAGAGATCTTTATAACACTATAGAGCATTACAAACACTCACAAGATCAAAAAGTTGAAGTTCCTTTACAGCGTCAACCTTGCAAACACCTATGTCCAGTCCGCTCTCTGTCAAAGTACCTCAAAATCACACCACACAAGCAATGCGCTTTATTCAAGGACATCCACGGTCAAGCCATAACTTCAACTCGCTTCCGCACAGTTCTCCGTTCATGTGTTACCGCATGCGACCTAGATCCAAACTTTTATGCAGGGCACTCTTTCCGCATAGGCGGAGCCACATATGCACATTCCAAACACATGCTCCCAGAGCAAATACAAAAAGTTGGCCGCTGGAGATCTAAAGCATATTTGAAATATATTCGTCCATTAGCACTGCAAATTCCTTTGTTAAAGGGATAAAATCTTCTGACTGTTTTAGGCAGCAGAGAATACACCCGAATGTTCAAATCTCAGTTCAAGGAACTGCATGGTTTCACTTCTTATTTCACCAGAGATATTTATGCATTGACCTAGAGAGAAACAATGCGATTTTCAGCACTGTTCTAGGCAGACTGAAAGGCTCCATCGTTTTTCATTTTACTTATAGGTTTAAACTGAAGTTGGGTACTGTTTTAGGCAGACTCAAGCTCAATTTCATACTTACTTGTCCGTTAAAGTTTGACATAGTACTGTGTTAGGCAGACTTACATTCTTAACGATATACAAAGTTCAATAATTTGTTGGTGTTAAATCTTACTCTTAGCTCATAAATATCTTGCCTTGTTTCATGTGTATGCTGTCGATAACTTTGTATTATTATATAACTTAATAGCTTGGTGGACACCGGAACAGTTTGTTCCACGCTATCATAATGCTAAGGAACTTGGTATACAATACAATACAATACAATACAATACAATACAAATATTTTATTGCGTTAAACAAACAATATGCTTATAGCATAAAATACAAATAAAGACATGGATTTTTTTTACAGAAGAACATACAAATATTCAACAACGTAGAACATTATGGGGAAAACTGGATTCTTTTCAAATTAGCATAGTAAATAAATTTTGACATATTTTTAGCAATACTAATAGAATTATTGGAGAGTAAGTTTGTGAATTTTCGTAACGATGGCCAAGTATAGTAATATCGTTTAATATATTTAGTTCTAAGATCCGAATATTTTGAACAAATTAGTAGGAAATGATATTCATTTTCAATTTGGTTATTTGAGCAATTTGGACAAATTCTATTATTTCGCGGTAAATGGAGGTGACGACCTCGTTCTTTTGCTAATTCATGAGAGGATATTCTAAATTTGGTGAATGCTTTTCTAAAATAAGAGTCTGTAATGTTGTCTAGGTAACTTTCGAATTTGAAGTCGTGTTTAAATAAGCAATACGTTTCTAAACGATTCGAGTTATTGATACAGGAGTACCAATGTTGATAGTAAATATCTAAAATTCGCTGTTTGATCATTTCATAATTAACTGTTACATTAAACTGGTTATGCCAGATATAAGCAAGACCACATTCATCGAGAATTTGTTTAATGTTAAATGCCCAATTATTTTTTGTGCAATACAAATCGTTTTCTAAACCTAATTTCATAACCATGTAGCTTTTGAATAAAATTGAATTTTCATTTTGATTGAGTATCTTTATCCAATATTTGATAGTTATAAATTGTCTATGTATGGACATAGGGATTCTTCCCAATTCTCCGTAGAGACTGTCTAGATTGGAAGAGCGACGTACACACAGAAGTTTTCTACAAAACTTTGAGTGTATGGATTCGACATCGGGTGCGGGGTGATGACCCCAAATTTCGGCCGCGTAGTTTAGAACTGGTGATACCAGGGAATCAAATAGTTTTAACTTTTGTGATATAGGTAAATCTATTTGGTTATTGACCATGAACAAATTATGTAATAAAAATGCTGCATGCTGAGCTATACGACGTTGTGTACGATTCCAATTCCCGTTTTTAAAAAGTTGTACACCAAGATATTTAAATGAACTCACACATTCTACTGGCGAGTTATACAAGGAAAAATTGTAGTTAGTGTGCCGCCCATTCTCGAGTATCATGATTTTAGTCTTTTGTGCATTAAGACGTAAATGCCATTCATTACAATAATGTTCTATGTCCTTTAAGATAGATTGTAGAGATTTTGGATCCTGCGAAAATACAACCGCGTCATCAGCAAAAAGTAACAAAAACAAGTGTATATCATCAATGCAAAATTTACCATCTATATTGCAGCTAATGTTGTTTAAAATGTCATTTAGGAAAAATAAACATAATATGCTGCTAGCTGGGTCTCCTTGTTTAACACCGATGTTTGAATATATATATTCAGATGTTTCGGACTTATATCGTACATATGATTTAACAGTGCTATACATTGATTTAAGAGCATTTACAAATTTAGTACTAACGTTTTCATTAAGTAGTTTCTGCCACAAACATACTCTATCTATTTTGTCAAACATCTTTTCCCAGTCAAGAAAAGCTACGTAGAGTTTTTTCTTGTCGGCTAAGGTTTTCATTATCAAGGAGTGCAAAATGAAGATACAATCTACCGTAGATTTTTCCTTTTGGAAGCCAAATTGATTATCAATTATCTTTTCATGTTTTTCAGACCACTTAGTAAGTCTTGTAATAAGTAATTTTGAGTAAATTTTTGAAATTATATTATTAAGAGTTATCCCTCTAAAGTTTTTAGCATCAGGGTTTCCTCCCTTAAATATGGGTATGATTATGCCTTTTCCCCAGCTATTTGGAAAAAAATACCTTCATTAAAAATTATGTTGTAGAGACTTACAAGTAATGGAGCAATAATATCATATGAACTTTTGAAAACTTCGGCAATTAAATGATCTGTGCCTGGGCTTTTAGAGTTATTTTGTGAAAATACAGCATTTCTTATCTCCGATTCTGTAAAATTTACATCTAGATCATTGTCATATAAGTAACTATTTTCATGTGTTGCATTATTCGTGTTGTGTTGTGGTTGAGGGCCATATAGATCATTAAAATGTGAGTACATATCATTGATCGATATATTCTCGGGATCGCATTTTTTTGTATTATATTGAGTTTTGACATTTTTCCAAAATGATTTTGGATTAGATTTTGCTAATTTTGACACGCGCACACCTTCTTTTTTGCGAATTGTTTTTTACATTTGCGTTTTGTGTTAATATATAGCCTTTTTCTGAACAGGAAAACATTTTTATTTTCTATACTTTTGTTTCTCAGATACGCATTTCTTGCTTTACTAAATTCTTTACGAGAGGAATAGCAGTCTTTATTAAACCATTTATTTTTCTGCTCACGTGTTACATAATAGTGATTGTTTTTTCTTTCGTTACCAAACACGCAGAATGCATTGTTGTGCATATGTGTTGTAAACAGTTGTACTGTTTCATCAATTGAATTAGTATGTATTTTGTCAACAATACTTTGAAGGTGGTTATGATTTTCAATAAGATGACTCCGAAATGTAATAATTAGGCTTTCATCCCATGATAAATATTGCTCTTGTATATTAGCTTGATCACGTGATATGTTTCGCGGGAGTTTACATTGTATACAAATATGCAGTGCGCAGTGATCTGAAAATTCGTTAGGTGACATTACGTAAAATTTATTAATGTGTGTAAAGTCATCGTGTTTAAGTATAAGATAATCAACAACACTGGAGCCGTTTTTACTTAAAAAGGTGTGACTTCCATTTTCATTGCACAATCGACCATTACCGATAAGTAATTCCGTGTTTTTACATAATTGGATTAAACGTTTTCCATTTGCGTCAAGTATCTGATCTTTGTTTACACGGGATGTAATATTAACACTATTGTTTAACATAAAATTGTTATCTAAGTATCTATCAAATGTTAAATAATCTTTTTCTACAGATGATCTACTATTTAAATCTCCTACAATAAGAACTTTACCCTTTAATTTATATTTCTCTATGCCCAGTTCAATCAGTTCGAACATATCAATATCAATATAATTCAATATGGTTGAACCATGCGGAGGTATATAAACACTGCATAAGAATACATCAACATTAAAATGGAACAATTGTTTGCACATCTTTAACCAAACTATTCCACATTGATCCTTTTCAATTATTTGAATTGTCTCACTAAAGCAGTTCTTATAATAGATAGAAATACCTCCACTATATCTACCTTTCTTTGTAAAGGGTGACTTATTACCATACAAATGATGAGAACAATAACCCTTAACTTCCAAATTATATAGAGTTTTGGGGTTAAGTCAAGTTTCTGATAGTACAACGACACCATGACTGTTTATAATGTTCAGAAAATCAGCGGCTGCTAATTTTCGGACGATTCCATTTACGTTCCAGGAAATAATGTCAATTTGTTCTTTATGACACCTTTATTTCTTTGGATTTGGGTTCTCTCGTGGATTGTACACATGACCGTTAATAAGGAGTTTATCAATGATGAATTTCACCTTGTTACCCTTGCTCTTCTCTGAGTGCATGATGGGATACAATTCTTTGCGAGAATCTCTCCACTCTTTGGGAACAAAAAGTATACAAAAAGTATAATCAAGTTGAGTCATCTTAAATTTTGTGCACAGAAAAAGTCGGTAAACATTTCATAAGTACTGAATGCGTAAACAAAAACTGTTACATTGTTTTCCAATGTTATACTCTGTTTTATTGCAAATGTCAATTCAATTTTCGGGATAGCTCATATGCGGCTCCTTTAACACTATCTCCCTTGGACAGGTTGTCTCTGTCAGTTAAGCTAAGGGACCCGCTCGTTATACTCTATCTTCTGTGGGGTAGTCATAAGATATACATAGGTCAAACCTTATCCAATCACTCCTCAGTATCGGGTTACGTGCTTAAACCACCATCTTTGTGGATTTTTTCGAAGATCCAGCACGCTAAATTTAGAGCTGAAAATGACCAAACAACTGCCGGACTTATAGATGTATGTATTCGCCTAAATAGAGTAAAGTCGAAATCGTTATTAATACGCTGTTTCCATAATCTTTGTTCACGTTCCGCTATTTCATGACGAACGCGCCGTTTCCATGCATATTTAGAAAGAGATTCCGCGTTTTCTGTAAAGTAATATAACATGTCAGTCATTAGATATTTTTCTGTGATCTTGTACATATCCGGTACAAGAGAAAGTTGATGCAACGCATCAATGTCGCCGGATATCCATAGTGCAGTTATGCATAACACTAACATTATAGTAGTTGAATAAACAGTTATCAACTGAGGGGCATATTGGAACATCAGGGGTGGGGGTCAAGTGAAAATGTATCATAACTTGCATTGTTTTGTCAACTAAGTGAATGATAATTGAAGCCTTTCATTGTTTATGATCAATCTCCATTCCAAAGTAGGTTGACCATACACACAACTAATTATTGATCATACACAGTAATGGAAATGAGTAATCTTGCCAATCATTAGTCTTAGTATGTATACAGTGCTTTCATTAAGGAATAATTATAAGATTTGTGAATTCAACATACACTTTTCAAGATGTTTGTCAGAATATTTGAATTTTATTTTTTTTCAATAAAACCACAAAACAGACAATTTAGGATTTGCATGCAATAGCACGTCATTTTACCTTTCCTCTTTTAAAGTCAACAGTGGAAACCTTTGCAGCAATCTACTTTTAAAGTCAACAGTGGAAACCTTTGAAGCAATCTACTTTTAAAACAATGAGATAAGGGTTAAATCGCCGAAGACATGAGTTTTCTCTTTTTCTCAAAATGATATTAGCTTAGCATCCTAATTATATCATACTTTAACAAATGTTGAAATGTAGTCCAATATTTATAAATTAGACCACCTTCGAAATATAATAATAACTAAACAGTTAAATCTCATTGAAATTGTTGTATAATTTTAACTTAATTTCGAACATAAACTTAGCCCTACAACATGTTAATTTATTTTAATTCTTTCCTTCCTTTTTTATAATGAAAACAACAAACTACTCATGTTTTAAAATTATATTATGATGAGCGCCCTTGTGTCAATGATGCATAACAGATCGGAAGCAATATGCCTTTAGGGAATTAAATGACACATTTAAAATTGTCAAGGACGAAATAATTTTGTACGAAAGACCCGATCCTTTCTTATTCGCAGAGGTGTCGTTCTTGAAACTCTCTTTATAGGCAGAGAGTGTTCGTTCAAAGTCATTTTTCCATTAAAACCAGTTTTATCTCGGTTTGTTCTTTTCTTCATTTGTTTCGAACCAAATAAACATTTTTAAATCACCTATAATTTACTATTTGTAAGTGAGTGTAAAGAGCGGCTCTCTGCAAAGGAGATTGATCTACGCAGTTGGTATTCGCGAGTCACGCAGGTGCGCGTAAGTAAACAAATTAGACTGCGACGTAAAGGTTTGTAGTTATCGACTTTTGATTACATGTAGTAGTGTAAAATAAAGTATACCAGTCTAGCTAATAGGGACTGTTTTGTCTTCGTAAATAAAACAAAAAAACATAAATGCGAGTCAAAATAAAGAAACTAAAAATACCTAAAACATCGGAATATTTATTTAATTTTAGATGTGTCATTACTTAGTGTTTTTAAACAAACACAATTGTGATATGTTCAAGACATCTAAATGTGTTTCTTTCTAATAATAATCCCCCCTCCCATGTGATTTCAGAAAACCTATTAAAAATAGAAGTCGCGGGCTTCTGCCCGGCGACTAATAAACCTTTCATCGTTTTCGGATCTTTTATGTAAGTAAATAGTCTTCGTGTAAATATTTGCCTAGTAATAGAATTTGTGTTAAGAGTCGATATTTTGTGAACAAAACGTAGTTTCCTATCCTCTACCTAACTTGACAGTCGATTTAAACCTAGCATTAACTCGCTCATGTCGGAACGGGTTATTTTTGGAAATTGCTGTATTGACTTAACGATATAATGCTGTGTCCTATAAATTTATCTGATCTACGTCCGTAGTTTTAAGATCGTTCCATAACTCGCTGCCGTATAATATGGTTGGTTTTATTAGTCGCCGGGTAGAAGCCCGCGACTTCTATTTTTAATAGGTTTTCTGAAATCACATGGGAGGGGGGATTATTATTAGAAAGAAACACATTTAGATGTCTTAACATATTACAATTGTGTTTGTTTAAAAACACTAAGTAATGACACATCTAAAATGAAATAAATATTCCGATGTTTTAGGTATTTTCAGTTTCTTTATTTTGACTCGCATTTATGTTTTTTTGTTTTATTTACGAAGACAAAACAGTCCCTATTAGCTAGACTGGTATACTTTATTTTACACTATATACTACATGTAATCAAAAGTCGATAACTACAAACCTTTACGTCGCAGTCTAATTTGTTTACTTACGCGCACCTGCGTGACTCGCGAATACCAACTGCGTAGATCAATCTCCTTTGCAGAGAGCCGCTCTTTACACTCACTTACAAATAGTAAATTATAGGTGATTTAAAATGTTTATTTGGTTCGAAACAAATGAAGAAAAGAACAAACCGAGATAAACTGGTTTTAAGTATCATATAATTAGGATGCTAAGCTAATATCATGTCTTCAGCGATTTAACCATTATCTCATTGTTTTAAAAGTAGATTGCTGCAAAGGTGTCCACTGTTGACTTTAAAAGAGGAAAGGTAAAATGACGTGCTATTGCATGCAAATCCTAAATTGTCTGTTTTGCGGTTTTATTGAAAAATAATAAAATTCAAATATTCTGACAAACATCTTGAAAAGTGTATGTTGAATTCACAAATCTTATAATTATTCCTTAATGAAAGCACTGTATAACATACTAAGACTAATGATTGCAAGATTACTCATTTCCATTACTGTTTATGATCTATAATTAGTTGGTTGTGTGTATCGTCAACCTACTTTGAATGGAGATTGATCATAAACAATGAAAGGCTTCAATTATCATTCACTTCGTTGACAAAACAATGCAAGTTATGATACATTTTCACTTGACCCCACCCCTGATGTTCCATATGCCCCTCAGTTGATAACTGTTTATTCAACTACTATAATGTTAGTGTTATGCATAACTGCACTATGGATATCCGGCGACATTGATGCGTTGCATCAACTTTCTCATTGTTATCTTATTATATATGTTACACACGGTTAACGGGTTAAGAGTTTTAGGCTGGATTCCATACCCAAGCATAGCATGATAAACAGTTTTACCCTTTTTACACCGATCTATTATTTTTAGATTTACAGTTTTTTACCAAAACCAGTGTCCAATATCATACCTAAATGGGTAGTCTGTTCTTTTCAGTTCTTCGTCCTTTTATTTAACTGTGTACGGTAACTTCATCATCCTACGATAGGAAAATGCAAACGTAGGGCCTACATGATTTATCAATGTTTATTTCAAATTTAATTTTTTTCTGCGTACAATCTCATTAAAATCATCTCCTATTAACGCTACGCATAGGTTACATTTGGTCAGATCGTGTACTTTAGTCAGATTGTTCTGCGTATTGTTGTACAATGTTTAATTGTTTTTGTAATGCTAGTTACAATACTTTCTGGTAATTACGATCTACTTATTCGTCTGCTATAGTAGGATTTTCCGACGGAACGCTTCCACCGTTACACAATACCCTGACCTTTCAATGTCATCAAGGAGGTCATTAATAAACAAGGTGTAGTAGATCCTGATAAAAACCCTTCCCTGACCGACCGCTACGTACGGTTACGTTAA
>JASEVX010000009.1:40193973-40346950 GCA_031761405.1 Serripes groenlandicus
ACGAAGTGTAGAAGAGTATCACAATGGACGAAGTGTAGAAGACTATCACAATGGACGAAGTGTAGAAGAGTATCACATTGGACGAAGTGTAGAAGACTATCACATTGGACGAAGTGTAAAAGAGTATCACATTGGACGAAGTGTAGAAGAGTATCACAATGGACGAAGTGTAGAAGACTATCACAATGGACGAAGTGTAGAATAGTATCACATTGGACGAAGTGTAGAAGAGTATCGCAATGGACGAAGTGTAGAAGACTATCACAATGGACGAAGTGTAGAAGACTATCACATTGGACGAAGTGTAGAAGAGTATCACAATGGACGAAGTGTAGAAGACTATCACATTGGACGAAGTGTAGAAGAGTATCACATTGGACGAAGTGTAGAAGAGTATCACAATGGACGAAGTGTAGAAGACTATCACAATGGACGAAGTGTAGAAGAGTATCACAATGGACGAAGTGTAGAAGGCTATCACAATGGACGAAGTGTAGAAGAATATCACAATGGACGAAGTGTAGAAGACAATCACAATGGACGAAGTGTAGAAGACTATCATAATGGGCGAAGTGTAGAAGAGTATCACAATGGACGAAGTGTAGAAGAGTATCACAATGGACGAAGTGTAGAAGAGTATCACAATGGACGAAGTGTAGAAGAGTATCACAATGGACGAAGTGTAGAAGAGTATCACAATGGACGAAGTGTAGAAGACTATCACAATGGACGAAGTGTAGAAGACTATCACAATGGACGAAGTGTAGAAGAGTATTACAATGGACGAAATGTAGAATACTATCACATTGGACGAAGTTTAGAAGAGTATCACATTGGACGAAGTGTAGAAGAGTATCACAATGGACGAAGTGTAGAAGACTATCACAATGGACGAAGTGTAGAAGAGTATCACATTGGACGAAGTGTAGAAGACTATCACAATGGACGAAGTGTAGAAGAGTATCACAATGGACGAAGTGTAGAAGACTATCACACTGGACGGAGTGTAGAAGACTATCACATTGGACGAAGTGTAGAAGAGTATCACAATGGACGAAGTGTAGAAGAGTATCACATTGGACGAAGTGTAGAAGAGTATCACAATGGACGAAGTGTAGAAGACTACCACAATGGACGAAGTGTAGAAAACTATCACAATGTACGAAGTGTAGAAGACTATCACAATGGACGAAATGTAGAAGACTATCACAATGGACGAAGTGTAGAAGAGAAACACAATGGACGAAGTGTAGAAGACTATCACAATGGACGAAGTGTAGAAGACTATCACACTGGACGAAGTGTTGAAGAGTATCACATTGGACGAAATGTAGAAGACTATCACAATGGACGAAGTGTAGAAGAGTATCACAATGGACGCATAGTAGAAGACTATCAAACTGGACGAAGTGTAGAAGAGTATCACAATGGACGAAGTGTAGAAGCGTATCACAATGGATGAAGTGTAGAACCTGTCACATTGGACGAAGTGTAGAAGACTATCACAATGGACGAAGTGTAAAACCTATCACGATGGACGAAGTGTAAAATACTATCACGTTGGACGAAGTGTAGAAGAGTATCACAATGGACGAAGTCTAGAAGACTATCACAATGTACGAAGTGTAAAGACTATCACAATGGACGAAGTGTAAAAGCCTATCACAATGGACGAAGTGCAGAAGACTATCACAATGTACGAAGTGTTAAGACTATCACAATGGACGAAGTGTAGAAGCCTATCACAATGGACGAAGTGTAGAAGACTATCACAATGGACGAAGTGTAGAACCTATCACATTGGACGAAGTGTAGTAGAGTATCACAATGGACGAAGTGTAGAAGATTATCACAATGGACGAAGTGTAGAAGACTATCACAATGGACGAAGTGTAGAAGAGTTTCACAATGGACGAAGTGTAAAGACTATCACATTGGACGAAGTGTAGAAGAGTATCACATTGGACGAAGAGAAGAAGACTTTCACATGGACGAAGTGTAGAAGAGTATCACATTGGACGAAATGTAGAAGACTATCACAATGGACGAAGTGTAGAAGAGTATCACAATGGACGCAGTGTAGAAGACTATCAAACTGGACGAAGTGTAGAAGAGTATCACAATGGACGAAGTGTAGAAGAGTATCACAATGGATGAAGTGTAGAACCTGTCACATTGGACGAAGTGTAGAAGACTATCACAATGGACGAAGTGCAGAACCTATCACGATGGACGAAGTATAAAATACTATCACATTGGACGAAGTGTATAAGAGTATCACAATGGACGAAGTCTAGAAGACTATCACAATGTACGAAGTGTAGAAGCCTATCACAATGGACGAAGTGTAGAAGCCTATCACAATGGACGAAGTGTAGAAGACTTTCACAATGTACGAAGTGTTAATACTATCACAATGGACGAAGTGTAGAAGCCTATCAAAATGGACGAAGTGTAGAAGACTACCAAAATGGACGAAGTGTAGAAGAGTATCACAATGGACGAAGTGTAGAAGAGTATCACAATGGACGAAGTGTAGAAGATTATAACAATGGACGAAGTGTAAAAGACTATCACAATGGACGAAGTGTAGAAGACTATCACAATGAATGAAGTGTTGAACCTATCACAATGAACGAAGTGTAGAAGACTATCATAATGGACGAAGTGTAGAAGACTATCACAATTGACGAAGTGTAAAGACTATCACATTGGACGAAGTGTAGAAGAGTATCACATTGGACGAAGAGTAGAAGACTATCACAATGGACGAAGTGTAGAAGACTATCACAATGGACGAAGTGTAGAAGACTATCACAATGGACGAAGTGTAGAAGACTATCACATTGGACGAAGTGTAGAAGACTATCACAATAGACGAAGTGTAGAAGAATATCACACTGGACGAAGTGTAGAAGACTATTACAATGGACGAAGTGTAGAAGACTATCACATTGGACGAAGTGTAGAAGACTATCACATTGGACGAAGTGTAGAAGAGTATCACAATGGACGAAGTGTAGAAGACTATCACAATGGACGAAGTGTAGAAGACTATCACATTGGACGAAGTGTAGAAGACTATCGCATTGGACGAAGTGTAGAAGAGTATCACAATGGACGAAGTGTAGAAGACTATCACATTGGACGAAGTGTAGAAGACTTTCACAATGGACGAATTGTAGAAGACTATCACATTGGACGATGTGTAGAACCTATCACAATGGACGAAGTTTAGAAGATTATCACAATGGACGAAGTTTAGAAGACTATCACAATGGACGCAGTGTATAGGACTTTCACATTGCAACATCTGAATGATTTTCCCATGTCATATGCTTTAAGAAAGACTTAACAAATGGAAGTATAGGATGCCACCCTTGTTGCAGGGTTGCAGGGTTAGCATTACGAGTGACTTGCTGTTGTTAGGATTACATGGATAGGTAGAACTGGTTACTTACCCAGGGAACGCCGTGATTCATTAATCAGCAATAAATCTATCAATCAATCAATTTTCGATGACTCGGTTCATCTCCTCATCAGTCATGACTTATATTCAAAGAGAGACAACTCTTGACAATAAAGTGCTAGGGCGTGGAAAGTTGGTTCCCCTGGAAAATGCAAATGTCAAACTAAATTGCATAGTTATAATTTTATTCGGAGTCTTTAAGAAAATTTAACCTTACAATCTGATTATTTGTTTTGATTGCATTTTACGCCGCTTTCAACAATTGTTAAGTTGTATCACATTGTTCTTTGGTAAGTTACCAGTTCTACTGGTTCGTTTATCCTCACACCAGCGAGTTAGTCGTTATGATTTCCCACAACCCAGAGCGCCATGAAGGAAAAGCGATCACTTCCATCATTTACAGTCGTTGCCATGACCCGTACGGGGATCGAACGCAACCAAGAAGGACGCTCTGCTACGTCACCAATGAGGCGGTCACTTACACTCTGAACTTATTCAAGCAAATGGTTCAAATGTTAAGGAAGCATCGTACTCAAGATATCAGCAAATATCATTGAAGTAAATATTGATCCACTAGCTTAAGTTGATCAAAACGAGTGGGATGATTGAATGGTTAGGGTTTTTAACGCCGTTTTCAACATATTTTCTGTCATATCATGGCTTTCTTACACCAATACTACACACAATTGGTGGAACACGAATGACGCTTGTCTCATTGACTTTTGTTAAACGTTGGAAATGTTGGAAAGATTGTTGGCGACCTGGGGTAGGTAGGGCCATCGTGGTTTCGCGCTGTCGCCCTAGGGGCGAAAACACGATACATTGACGCGAAAACACGATAAACTTGGCTGTGATAGAGCGAAAAAAAGATAAGAGATCGCGAAAACACGATGCGAAAAATATCGCGTTATCGCACCATTAATATCGTGTTTTCGCTTTTTCGCCCTCGATCTACCATCGTGTTTTCGCGTTTTCGCCTTCGCGGTTTAGAGCGAAAACGAGAAAACACGATATTTTTCGCATCGTGTTTTCACGCTCTCTTATCGCGTGTTCGCGTCTATGTATCGTGTTTTCGCGATTTCGCCCTTAGGGCGACAGCGCGAAACCACGATGGCCCTAACTGGATTCCGTAGGTAGGAACTCACAACAAATTGATTGTCACCAGCGCGTAAGTAGTTATACTAACTTTCCTATCCAGAGCGTCAATAAGGGAAGACTATTACTTCCATTTCTAAAATCTTAGTTAACCCGGCCGGCGACCTCCCGCATCCGAGGTGGACGCACTACCACTACACTACCGATGCCGTGCAATCTCAGTTAATGAAGTATTGATGACTTAAACTTAAAGAGAATGATAGTAAAGAGATTTACACATGTTCCTCTACCATTTTATAATGATTAAGTTCATATTTCTCACCTAATCAACCCCGCAATGCTCATAATTGAAATTGTTATAATGCGAAAGAAATTTTATCGAAAGCAACAATAAAATCGTAAAATTTCGGATACTAACGCCTCTACCTCTATCAATCAGACTAAAACATAACTGTCATTGTTCGGTTTTTGTCGCGTGAATAGGCGTGGCTATATCCATTAAAAGTTGTCAAATCTTTTATGTTATTTTTGGCTTACCGAGTGTTTTTACTCTGCCTTTGTTATACTTACTTAAATAAAGATAATAACTAGCCGTGACAGTTGATGTAGTTTTATACGGTAAATGACAGTATTTTAAGCGTATACGTTGTTTCAATGTTATATACATACGAATTCTCCTCGATATTGATATTGAATTTCAAAAGACTAGAAGCGATATGTGATTCAACCTCAAAAGGTAATTTTTCGTTTACTTTCTGTAATTTTCTTTCTCAATATATGTTATATCTATATTGTATCTTGTTACATATAATTTACTATCATGTATATCGGAAATATATCAAATAAGCATTGATGCTCAAAATTCAGCGATTTATCTTGGTTGGAAATCTTGATTTCTTCCGGTTTTTAATTAACCAAATTTACAATAAAAAAGCAGAATGATAAACCCTTTCTCATCTGCAGACACATTTTGGCGCTTATGCAGTAGAGGACTTTATTTAAACATACTAACAACAGGAGCAATTGTTTACAAAGAGCAGTCCTCATTTTTGCAACAATACTTTATTCTTTTTCAATAATTATACTCTCATTTTCATGAATGTTAAATCTTTTTTGCCGAGATGTTTGTAAAGTTAACAAATTTGTTGTATGCGGGAAAGGGTAAGCATTTGGTTCAATAGTGTTTGCTACTAGGTAGATCTGCGTCAGCTACATTAATCATTTCCCCTATAGCAGTAATGTTTAATGCATCGTTGGAAAAGGAATATTGCTAATGAAGAGCATCTTCTCCTTTTGCAACAATGTTTTCAACCCTATTATGTAATATCGCCCGTCCATGGGGAAAGGTAAACGTTTTCTTTTGTGAACATTGTATATCTTGTTGAGTGTGTGTATTCACAGAGTCTGAACAGATAGTATAACTGACAAATTGGTTTCTTTTAACTTCAACTTGTGTAGATTCTGATAAGACTGAGCAAATTGACAGGGTAATATCACAAATGCCAACTTGTACCTTTTCATATGGACAGGCTAAATTCTACATCGACGTTTTTAAAGTAATTTGTCCCAGATATGTTGTATGTGAGAAAGGGTTAAAGCATCACATATATACAGCTAACATAAATCACAACCTTTAAGACGTGACCATTCACGAGATAACATATAATTGACGATTTGGACCGTATTACATTGTTGTATGGTAATCTGTTTATGCCGTAGCACTTTTTCATGACCTTTACAAACATATAAGGGATTAGGTGCCAAACAGTGACGTCATTTACATGATTCCCAAGGGCGTAGGCTTATCAGAATATTTGTCACAAATGAGTAGAATACCTTTTGGACAGCATATACGAGTGGTGGTCTGCGAAAACCAACCTTAATGTATTTTCGAACAGTGCAGATGCATATAAGTCAGCCCAATCGCGCTGTTTGATCTGGCTCTGTACTGTGCTTTAATTAGTCAAAGAAGCTTTCAAGAAACTTCTGTTAAATAATCCATTGGGATCCTTAGCATGGAGTCGGAGGCGGGTATGTTTCCTCATTTGTGATAATCAAGCCGAGATTTTCCAAGGTCACCGTTTATTTCCTAGTCTAGTCATTGTTAGTCAGCCAGGGATGTTTAGATAAGTGTACTGTCGTATTTCACCACTGGGCTAAATAGCTATGTGGGAATGTAGCTAGTCACACGGGAAGAGTGTTTGTGTGGACCACTAGTGTGAGACAGCCTAGAAATATACGTTATATATGCGTATATACGCAAACTTCAACGAAACAATCAAATAGCAGGAATGTAGAAACAATAACATATACATAAAGAGCTGGTGGACTTGCACTTTATGGTGACGAAAGGTACTTACTTTACCTTATAACAAAATGCTTCCCATTTGAAAAAAAACAAAAACAAAACCTCCCAATACGCTTTAGTCAGCTGTATAAAGCATTGTCCTTTCATATCAGTTTGTAAATGTATATAATCCATTTCACACACAGACGCATTTGACGCAAAAAACACTACCGCAAAATGTGAACTTTTACTAAGATTTCAACTCTATTCAATAATCACCCTTTTATCATTATACATTCTAAATAGTTTTGTCTAGATACGTTCAAAGTCGTCTGCTGCATATATATATATTTCATGTGCAAAAGGGTTAAGCAATATATTTACACACTTGTTTTTATTGTTAATAAAGTAACTTCGTTAACCCTTTCCAACATGCATACATACTTTGACCTATCTGCAGCAGTCGACCTTTTTCAACTGTTTTTCAATAATTATACGTTTATGTAAATAGATTGTCCATGTTTTTGTCTGCATGTTTTCAAAGCCGTGTGCCGAAGATTTGTTGAGTGTGGAAAAGGGTTAATACGAAAGATCTGGTCAGAAATCTATGATGATGATACTTGTTACAGGAATTCATCAGGATAAGGGGAAATGATGACGTAATAGCCAACAAAAATGTTTTATTTAAGAATAGTGCCCAATAACTGTCAGCCATGTTTTTTATATTTCCGTTCACTTCGCATTTTTAATTACTTCTATAACACAATGGCTTATACAAAAGCATTTTATTTATAACACATCAGCGCTGACCTGATCGTGAACTTTGTGAAACTATGTATAGTCATGATTATGATGTACACATATCATTTGTGATTTGTTGTGAAAATAAGCATAACTGGATAAACCGCACACGTTTTAAGTTTGATGAACATTTACAATGGACTCGCAATAACTCGAAGTCGAAAACGAACCATAAATGACTTCGAGTTATGGAAGTGTTCGAGTTGTTACTAGATTTATGTCGTGTCAGCTTCGTCATTAATTCATAAGTAATCATTATGAACAGCAAGTATAACTGACAAATGGGTTTCTTTTAACTCACATCAACATAAATGATGCTACGCAGTTTTCAAAACACAAATCCGTTCCAGGAAATGGTTCCAGTTAAACGATATATTCGAAATCTCACATGTTTGAGGTATCGTGAGCCCACTTGATGTCATCATACTGTATATCTTTGGACAAGGGTCAGGTTATGGCTCATATTGTTGAATTGGTATTTAAGATAAGTCAGGAGTAGTGATCTTTACTCCATGCTTGTTTACATCAGGGACACTATATTACACTGTAATATAGTGTCCCTGTTTAAATACAATAGATATATCTTCTTTTTTTTTGTCCCCACTTCCCACAAAGCTTCATTTATATATTATTTTCCTTCGAATAGAACTTCTGACACTATCTCTGGTTAATATAAGTTTGGGAAAAAACCAAAAAAAACATGCAAACAGAGAATAGGTAATGATTAAGACGTATTACACTGATATATTTGACATCATCAATCAAGTTCAAAGGGAATCCAGATGAGCGTCATGTAATTGCCTTTTAATTGTATTATTTATACTTGTGTTTTTGCAATAGAAGCAAAACAAATAAACAAACAAACACTAGTGCCATGACAATAAAAGGGATATAATACATCCTTACTCGTCGCAACTGTCGAAGTTTCTGACTTTTGTTTATTGGTGTAAAACGCCGTTTACAACAAATCTGCATTCATATCATGGCGGGCAGTTCACATTTCCACGTGTTTCCTGTTAGACCGTTCGTGGGAAACTAATGCCGCTTATCGCATTTACTTTTGTCATCGTGGGCAAGAATGTTGTACGAGCTGGGGTCCGAACCCTTGAATTGAAAGCCCGCTTCACTGCCCAATTTAACCTGCATTCATCGCTTATTTTTCAATATATGCAATATATCCCGTTAATTGGATACTGGCTAAGTGGTTAAGACCTCTCCTTCGGGAGGCAGGTACAATGTTCGAAACCAAATGATAATAGTGAGGTACTTTCTGATATGGCCGGTTGGTGAACCTCCTGCTATTTAACTACTGATTCCGAATGTGTTCCTGGTCAAACGGACATGATGCAGGAAGTAAACGTGCTAAGTTTCACATAAACCAGACCAAGGTGGCCCTTTCAATAGGGATGACACTAAACCTAATAAACAAACTATATTTTGCTTTTATATGAACAGTATCTTGGGGGTCTTAATGACACACCTCTTTTCCACCAATTAAAGACAAATTGGCAAACAGATAGTAAGGCTATTTATATACTTCCATTTGTGTCATAATATGCATCTAGGCTTGTTTAACGTATATGCACACGGTCAAGATTGGTGACTGGTCAGCATTGCAAGCAGATGCTTTAAGAATCGAAATATTTTGCATAGATCTTTTCAAAGTCGGCTGCTGCAGATTCGATTTTGATGGGGAAAGGGTTAACCCAGCTTTGTGAGTTTAAAACCCCCCAACAATCTTACAGGCTTCTTGCTAACTTTAAGGGGGTTCATTGTGGAAGGAAACGTGTCCTTGGTGTAGTGCACGTAAGCGTTGTAGGCGTGAGGCCGGGGTTCGAACCCCTGTCATGTTATACTTTGAAGACTTCCAAGACTTTGAAAAATATTGTAAATAACCAGCCTTCTTGGCACTCAGGGTTGCGGAGATATCTTTACGTCTGATGTAAATATTACCGGTAGTACTGATACTTAACGTCTAATGTATATATTACCGGTAGTACTGATACGTTACGTCTGATGTATATATTACCGGTAGTACTGATACTTTACGTATGATGTATATATTAACGGTAGTACTGATACTTTACGTCTGATGTATATATTAACGGTAGTACTGATACTTTACGTCTGATGTATATATTACCGGTAGTACTGATACCTTACGTATGATGTATATATTACCGGTAGTACTGATACTTTACGTATGATGTATATATTAACGGTAGTACTGATACTTTACGTCTGATGTATATATTAACGGTAGTACTGATACCTTACGTATGATGTATATATTACCGGTAGTACTGATACTTTACGTATGATGTATATATTAACGGTAGTACTGATACTTTACGTATGATGTATATATTAACGGTAGTACTGATACCTTACGTATGATGTATATATTAACGGTAGTACTTATAACTTACGTATGATGTATATATTACCGGTAGTACTGATACTTTACGTCTGATGTATATATTACCGGTAGTACTGATACTTTACGTCTGATGTATATATTACCGGTAGTACTGATACTTTACGTCTGATGTATATATTAACGGTAGTACTGATACTTTACGTATGATGTATATATTACCGGTAGTACTGATACTTTACGTCTGATGTATATATTAACGGTAGTACTGATACTTTACGTATGATGTATATATTAACGGTAGTACTGATTCTTTACGTCTGATGTATATATTAACGGTAGTACTGATACTTTATGTATGATGTATATATTAACGGTAGTACTGATACCTTACGTATGATGTATATATAAACGGTAGTACTGATACTTTATGTATGATGTATATATTAACGGTAGTACTGATACCTTACGTATGATGTATATATTAACGGTAGTACTGATACTTTACGTCTGATGTATATATTAATGGTAGTACTGATACTTTACGTCTGATGTATATATTAACGGTAGTACTGATACTTTACGTATGATGTATATATTACCGGTAGTACTGATACTTTACGTCTGATGTATATATTAACGGTAGTACTGATACTTTACGTATGATGTATATATAAACGGTAGTACTGATACTTTACGTATGATGTATATATTGCCGGTAGTACTGATACTTTAGCCAGGAAATACCGTGATATAAACGAACTTCTGTTGAAAACGTAAATCTTTAAACCTTGCTCTTTTTATCTAAGCGAAATAACCCTGTCGGTAGCAATGAGGGCCATCAATACAGGGATCGTAGATTTACCATTGTCTCGGCTATCAATACAGGGGTCGCAGATTAACCCTTGTCTCGCCTATCAATACAGGGGTCGCAGATTGACCCTTGTCTCGCCTATCAATACAGGGGTCGCAGATTAACCCTTGTCTCGCCTATCAATACAGGGGTCGCAGATTGATCCTTGTCTCGCCTATCAATACAGGGGTCGCATATTGACCTTGTCTCGGCTATCAATACAGGGATCGCAGATTGACCCTTGTCTCGGCTATCAATACAGGGGTCGCATATTGACCCTTGTCTCGGCTATCAATACAGGGGTCGCAGATTGACCCTTGTCTCGGCCATCAATACAGGGGTCGCAGATTGGCCCTTGTCTCGGCTATCAATACAGGGGTCGCAGATTAACCCTTGTCTCGCCTATCAATACAGGGGTCGCAGATTGACCCTTGTCTCGCCTATCAATACAGGGGTCGCAGATTGACCCTTGTCTCGCCTATCAATACAGGGGTCGCAGATTGATCCTTGTCTCGCCTATCAATACAGGGGTCGCAGATTGACCTTGTCTCGGCTATCAATACAGGGATCGCAGATTGACCCTTGTCTCGGCTATCAATACAGGGGTCGCATATTGACCCTTGTCTCGGCTATCAATACAGGGGTCGCAGATTAACCATTGTCTCGGCCATCAATACAGGGGTCGCAGATTGACCCTTGTCTCGGCTATCAATACAGGGGGTCGCAGATTAACCCTTGTCTTACCTATCAATACAGGGGTCGCAGATTGACCCTTGTCTCGGCCATCAATACAGGGGTCGCATATTGATCCTTGTCTCGGCTATCAATACAGGGGTCGCAGATTGACCCTTGTCTCGGCTACCAATGCAGGGGTCGCATATTGTCCCTTGTCTCGCCTATCAATACAGGGGTCGCATATTGACCCTTGTCTCGGCTATCAATACAGGTTTCGCAGATTAACTCTTGTCTCGGCTAGCAATACAGGGGTCGCAGATTGACCCTTGTCTCGGCTATCAATACAGGGGTCGCATATTGACCCTTGTCTCGGCTATCAATACAGGGGTCGCAGATTGACCCTTGTCTCGGCTATCAATACAGGTGTCGCAGATTAACCCTTGTCTCGCCTATCAATACAGGGGTCGCAGATTGACCCTTGTCTCGGCTATCAATACAGGGGTCGTATATTGACCTTTGTCTCGGCTATCAATACAGGGGTCGCAGATTGACCCTTGTCTCGGCTATCAATACAGGGGTCGCAGATTGACCCTTGTCTCGGCTATCAATACAGGGGTCGCAGATTGACCCTTGTCTCGGCCATCAATCCAGGGGTCATAGATTGACCATTGTCTCGGCCATCAATCCAGGGGTCACATATTGACCCTTGTCTCGGCTACCAATCCAGGGGGTCGCAGATTGACCCCTGTCTCGGCTGCCAATCAAGGGTCGTATATTGACCCTTGTCTCGGCTGCCAATCAAGGGATCGTAGATTGACCCTTGTCTCGGCTATCAATCCAGGGGTCGTATATTGGGCATTGTGTCGACAATCAATCCAGGGGTCGTATATTGCCCCTTATCTCGTTTATCAATCAATGGGTCGTAGATTGAACCTTGTCTCGGCTATCAATCCAGGGGAGGGTCGTAGATTGACCTTGTCTCGGCTATCAATCCAGGGATCGCAGATTGAACCCCCGTCTCGGCTATCAATCCAGGGGGGGGGGGGGGGGGGGTGGGGTCGTAGATTGACCTTGTCTCGGCTATCAATCAAGGGGTTGTAGATTGAACCCCCGTCTCGGCTATCAATCCAAGGGAGGGGGGGGGGTCGTAGATTGACCTTGCCTCGGCTATCAATCCAGGGATCGCAGATTGAACCCCTGTCTCGGCTATCAAGACGATTATGCACGCATTCAACTTAAATATAAATTATACTTCAACATATTATGGACTATATCATAGTGAAGTTTCAAGAAAGAATAGAAATCATTGCGTAAACAAATAGGTTATCTGATGCAAATCTTTCTCTAAACAATTAACGTATGTTGTCATGACTGTACAAAATTTATTTGAAATAAAATATGTCTATAAATATGTCTATGTCTACAACAAAACTGTCTTAACATTTAATTAAAGCATTGGTTACGTAGTTCACAACCTTATCGGCTTTTGTTTTCTTGTTCGGCATTGACATTTTATAAATTTACCACAAAATCAGCCTAATGAATGCCATATTGTGCAATAACTATTTATGTAGATACCATTTAAGTGCTACGCAGGTAAGATTTAATAGTGCAAAAAACGCTTAATACGTTAACCGGTTTCCACATGCAGACGACTTTGAAAATATTTATTAAACACATAAAGGAACTCTATCAATGAAAGAACAATTATTGAATAAAGTTGAAAACATTGTGACATACGGAGAAATTGCTCATCATGAGCAATTTCTCCTTTTGCAACAATGTTTTCAAAATTCGTCTATTCATCAGAAAGCGTTAATATGTGGGAAAGGGTTAAATAAACAAAATGAGACACATCACGTGTAAACATGAGGCGAATTGGAATCAGAACACACGATTTCTTTGAACATCTGCATTCTCCCGTATCATTTAGATTAATCAAATTACGGAATTAACTTTGTCAGAACTGTTATTATTATTAGTTTGGGGTTATTTACCTTCGCCTTTCGGTATAAAGCCATTTGGCGAGCAGCCATTGTTAATTTTCTCTCTTTTTTTGTATTATATAAGGGTCAGGCCATATTTTGTTTTGGTTTTTCACATCGTTTATTTGTTGTAGTACTATGTTTTACTTTTGACATTAGTTTACATTCTATTGATTTAACACTTGTCCCATTTTTCTGTTTAAATAATTTTTGTAGAAAAGGAAGCAAAAATTTATAAAAAAAATAACTTATTCTATTTAAGATCGAATTCAACAAGCCAGCCGCTTCAGACAGTCTAGCTTGTTGATTCATCTATTCTTCCCAATACCTGTCCCCCCATCTCTGTTTAAATAATTTCGCAATAATTAAATATTTAAGGGTGCGGACTTGGTCGTAAGCACCCTCAAAAATAAAAACCACTCGCGAAAAGGAAGCAAGAAATGGGTAAATGATAATTATTCGTTATAAGATTGAAGTCCACAAGCCAGCCGCCTAAAACAGTCCAGCCTGTCTTTTCATCTTTTTAGCAGATTGGAAAGTCCCCAGACGTTAGTATTGAAGCAATAATTAAATATTGAAGGACGCGGACGCGATCGTAAGCACCTTAAAAAATAAAATAAAAATTGTCACGAAGGCAATCTTCTTTATGATTATAAGACCAATCAATTCTATTAGCGAACAATAGCCGGTGTGTAGTACACCCGGTGAGATCTTGAGGATCTCCCTTCCCGGCTAAAGCTGCCTCTTAGAATTGTTATGGAATTATCTCAGCGCGTAAAAGATGATTTGGTATCCCATTTTTTCTATTTATCCCTTTAAGTATCCAGGCCAGGGACGAAGACGGTGCAATAAAAACATAAAGAATAATCTACCTAATTGAAAAAGAAAGAAATGTATTTAGCTAAAATGTGCTCATCCAGTTTTGGTGTTTAGTGGCTTTTGTCCCCTTCGTATAAGGAGATGTATATATTTAATTGAATATTAAGTTTTTAATACTGTAGGGGTGTTTACTAGGTATCCCCTTGTAGATTAAAATATATTTTCTTTATATCCAATTCCAAAAATTCCTAAAAATGTAACAAATATCTCCGCGCGGACGCGATCGAAAGCCCCAGTGGTCTTCTTCTTTTATGACGTTGTTTACCCTCGCGCTCGGCATTAATGCCATTTGGCAAGCAGCTATCGTTTATTCCAATATTTAATTTAATTTCAATTAGCAGACGGACTATTTTTTAGCAGATTATTCTGATATTTATTGTGTTTTTATTATTGGGTCGGGGGATGGGAGATATAAAAATATTGTTACATGTCTATTTCTAAATATATATAAATTGCAGATTATATCTGTAATTGTATTTTATAGGTTAAATAAATAAATAAATATATTTCAGACTTTATTTAAGATCAATGTTTTTCAAGAATTGATTGTCTGATTAATTGTTAGAGCTATAGTTTCCCAATAGTTGATTTTTATTTCTGATAATAAAAAAGTAAAAGACACAAAAAAAATCTAACTATTCGGATTGAAAGTCAACAGAGTCCAATGTTATATTTCCAGACAGACTCATTTTAGTAGTGTGCTTTTCCTGATCGCATTGATAAGTGCTCATTCAGATATTCTACCATAAGGAAGGGTTCGAATGGTCCAGATTTCAATAAAAAATATTTATGTATGGGATGGTGGGGAGAACTTTCAGTAACGGGATCTTATCACAAAAAAGATTACCGACGAAATCTCCTAAAAAGGCACGAACAATGCTGTAAAGGAGGACCTGTATTGGACTGAGGATGGGATTCAGTAGCATTGCCTCATTGCACTGTAATGATTGCAGGTCCTCCCACGCGCGGGCCCCCAAAGAGAACTGTCGGGGAGGACATATTTTGTAAATGACCCAGATGTCACCATCCCCCGACACCGTAGCGAAAAGCGCACCCACGCCTACGGGGACACACACCCACATGCAATGGATCCAACACAGATCTTCCTTCATATAACAGGATGCGAACCTGAGCCCAGCTACCAGGCTAGGACAAATATTTAAGCAATAATTAAATATTTAAGGGCGCGGACGCGATCGCAAGCACCCTCAACTAAAAAATATTTGCGAAAAGGAAGCACAATATGGATAAACAAGAATCTTATTCTATTTAGGATTTGATTCAACAAGCCAGTTGCCTCAGACAGTCCAGCTTGTCGTTTCATCCTTTTAGCAGATGGGAAAGCGGTGACGTCACCCCCCCCCCCCCCACCCCCCCACCCCCAGCCCACGACCGAGCATAATGACGACTATGAGAAAGGTTGACACTGGCTACAATTTATGACAATTTGGTTGACTCTCATTTGACAATTTAGGTGGTCTGACAATGACTCGGAAGTGGGTGGGCGGGGAATGCGCAAACAGTGACGACCGCAGACACTGTCCTAGTTGAGAACAAAGCATCAAAGACGCCGCGCAAGATTTTGAAGCCTAACTTAAAGGAAGCAGATGCAGTTCAGTACATTTAAATAACCTGTGCAAACAGACAGGATGTAGATTTTTCGAACAAGAAGGCAAAATGTCCCTTTATTTTAAACAAGAAGGCTAATCTGTGCCTATATTGCTCACCTGGCTACCATAGCCTATATAAAAAGGTTACCAAGAGCAGAAAGGGTCACTATTGACGTAGGGATTAAACGTTTTATATGCTACGATCTATGTGATATTCAGCATGCAAAGTTTAGTCGTGAAATGACAAGTTTAGTCCTGAAACCATTTGGTTTACAGTTTGCTTAACATTCACTGCAACTATAATGTGTCATACAAGCTGAAGTTTCTCAAGGTTTGTTTTTACCAATAAACTGTTTTACATCCTCTAACTAGATTAATTAGATAAAAGAAAACCCATAGGTGCTTAAATATTAACATATATTAAGGTGTATTGTCTCTAGTTATAAGTTAAGTGTGACAAAAGCTTTGGAAGGAGAGGGGGACGTCTATTCTCCTTCCAGTTTAGCAGAAGTATGATAGCAAAAACGGGAGTATATAAACAAAAAATACGAAGTAATTAAAACAAAATTGAAGATATCTATGATCAAGATTGAGCATTATGAAAGTTCACATGTATAGTCATCATATAGCAATAATTATTAAGTCTGTTTTGTTTGTTTATAATGTCATTTTAATCGTTTTGGACATGCCAGTAGAATACTGAAAAATAAACAAAAGAAAATGGTCAAGTCAGTTCCCCAAGAGCAAAGAGCGAAATCCAGTTGGTACGGTTCGTTCATCCCGAACGAAACATGAAAAACCGAGTACGTATCCAATGAATTTTAGAAATCAGATAAAATCGTAAAAACAGCGAAGTATTCATAACGGAAGGAAGCAGAGACAACTTAATTACTCTATGGGGACCGATGACACCTTGTCGTCTATTAAATAAGAATGACCAAAATCGTCAAGCGATGACATGCTGCATTTACAACACGTTACGGCCCTGCCTATTGCATAGTTGGGTTAACGTTGTTTTTACAGTTTCTATAATTATACTGTAATATGTAGTAATTAAAATGAATCATCATTGATTTTTTAAAGATTACCCATTTATTTAAACATTTTTTCGGAGCTTTGATGAATCGGGTCGTAAACCAAACTATAAAAAAAAGCGTAGCCTAGGTATTTATTAAATTTATTAAATGTGTCTAAAGTTTTGTAATAACGGTAGAAGACATACGTATTTTGTATTTTGCAGTTTCTTAAATCATTTTATACCATTTATTTATTCATAAATGTTTTTGTTTTTTTTTCAAACATTTAACAAGAGTTTTTCTTAACAATAATAATGTTGGTTGCTCCCTTTTCAATTACGTCACCCCCTGGGTACAAAATTAAAACCTGTTCCATACTGACGCCGCGCTACCACGCGGCGTCAAAAAGGAGAAATATCCAGTCCTAGTTTGCTCATCGAGTTTTGATGTGTAGTGGTTTTTTTGTCCTCTTCATAAAAGGAGATTTATCCATTTAATTGAATTTTAAGTGTGTCTTTTTTTGTTGTGGTTTTTTTATTATTAAACCTGTAAGGGTGTATACTAGGTATTCCCTAGTAGATTAAAATACATTTTCTTTCCATCAAATTTCAATTTAGATGACTTCTAGAATGCCTAAAAATGTAAAAGAAATATCTCAGCGCGGACGCGATCGAAAGCCCCAGTGGTTAAATAATTAAGCAGAAATTAAATATTTAAGGGCGCATCGCGATCGTAAGCACCCTGAGGCCTCAAGTAAAAACATTGACGAAAAGGAAGCAAAAAATGAATAAATTGCACTGAATTCGACCTGTTAAAATTGTACAAACAGGATGTTGTAGATGACAGTTATATCTTGTCTGTCATCTGACAATCCAACAGAAAGCACTCCAGTGCCATAAATGTAGAGGTCCGTAGGGCTTTGGCCGGAAAAAGTAAATTATTTATATCCATTTGGCCACCAGATCTCAGTATGGCACCGAAGAGCGTTTACCTTGCCTCTCCGTGAACACTTCAATGCAACACAAAATGCTCTGTGGTGACTAGGACAGCACACCTGGGACATTATTTTGGTTGTCCCAGTATGTACTGTCCCTTGCTCCCTGGTAGTAAATTGCAGTCCAGCCTCAGTCTAGTCACACATCTATCCACCTTTTTACAAGATGAGTATTTGTGAGGCTGACCGAAACTGGCTCCTTGTTGTGGAATGGGCTGAATGTGCTTTGATTCAGTCAGCCTCTTGGTCCATTTATGTTTTCTATTTGTCCTTATCAAGGAGTATATTTCCTATGCTGCCAGGGGAATCTTGACACTGACAGAGCTTCTTAGTCCGTCCTTTGCCGCCTTATCCGCTAACTCACTTCCCTGTAAGTCAACATGTGCTGGAACCCACAAAAATGTAACATGTAATTCATTTACTAGGCACTGATCATGAAGGGAGATGATATTTTCTATAATATCAGGCCTTGAGTTGCTTCTTAGGTCAATGGATTGTAAGGCAGATAATGAGTCAGAAAGTATAGCAACTGTTTTCGGTCTGTTGACTATCCAGTTTAATGCATAATGGATTGCGGTCAGCTCGGCAGCATAAATAGATAACTTGTCGATGAGTCTTTTAGTGATAGCGACAGTTTGGGATGGTATCACCATTGCTGCCGCAACTGACTGATTTGGGTCTTTACTTCCATCTGTATATCTTTTAAATGCTCAGCATAATTTGAGGAGATATGACCTTTTGTGATCTCTAAAATTGTGGGAGGATGATCAATCTTATTGAACCTCAAACTTATGGATATGTCGACTTCGGGAAGGGATAGCATCCAGGGCGAAATCTGCTACATTGCATTCATGGATCCGGTATTCTTCGGCCAGCTGTTGTACAGCGGCTCCATATGAAAGATCTGCTTTTTTCGTATTTGGATTTTACAAAACCACCGGATCCAATGATAGCATTCACAGGGTTGCAAGGTTTACTCTTTACCCTAGCCAGGTACCTTAGGGCTTGTTCTTCGCGACGCAATTCTAGAGGCTCAATCCCAGCTTCCTGCTCCAATATGCTGGATGGAGTACAGGATAGAACTCTAAGATCTATAACTGATGCCTTATGTTGGATAGTACTTAGTCTCTTAAGATTAGATACGGAGGCACAAGCATAAACTAGGGCACCATAGTCTAACTTTGGACGTATCAAGGACTTGTAGAGAAGCAAGAGCAAATGTTTACCTGAACAAAATGTCGTGTCTTTTAACATTCTCATTAAATTCAGGTCCTTTTGACATTATGTGACCAGTTCATTGATGTGTGACTGTAATGTAAACTTTTCATCAAGATTCATGCCAAGAAATTGTACAGGCTTCCTAAATTGTATGTTTGTGTCTCCTAAAAATACGTCAACTTGGTGCGAGTTTTTATGTCCAAATAACACTCCTACTGTTTTTGCTTTTGAAATTTTGAAACCCCACTGCTGGAACCAGCGCCATATGGAGTCAAGTCCTATTTTTGCCTTTTTTGCATATGTGCGATATTGCCTCCACAGAGCCAACTGCCTGATTCGTCGGCAAATTGGCATATAACCATCCCTTTCCCCTCTGAGACATCAGGGAATTCATTTATTAATAGTGAGAAAAGTAGAGGGGATATTATGGCTTCAACTTTAGCCTTTATTTTCCTTTCCAAAAAAAAGGCCCTTATATAGTTAAAGCATCGCCCTGTGACTCCATGATGTTTTAATTTGTATAAAATACCTGAGTGCCAAGCCAGATCAAATGCGGCCTCTAGGTCTAGACAGATTGCTAAAACATGATACCCTCTATTTTTGAATTTTAGCACGTCATGTTGTAGCTGCACAAGGTGATATATAGTGCTGCACCCCTTTCTAAAGCCAGATTAAATTTTTTTTTTATATTTTTTTTATTCTAATAGCCATTCTAAACGTGCCTTGACCATCCTCTCTAGCAATTTCCCACAGTGGAATGTCAGGTTAATAGGTCTATAGGATTTTGGATCTTTTTTGTATTTTCCATTTTTATTTGTTTGGCTTGTTCAAACAAATATAGAGATAGTTTTCTGAAGCCATACGTCTTATGGAAAAGTCCTTAAATTTCATACGCCCTGAAAGTAGTACTCAATACTTGCTCTTACTTTTTAAATGTATCACGATCTTTGAAAGAATTATATATTTATATCGTCTGTGTTTTCTTATTTGGTTCTGCTATTTAAAGAGAATTTGGAAATGAAATGTAATTGTGTATTTAAGAAAAATGACGCGAAGTAATAGCAAAGGTCAAAATAAGTAAATTAACCAACAGGATCTATTTTTTTTACCAATTCACACCTATATAAACCTACGCCTAAATATAGTACCACATTTATAAACCTATATAATGTAAATCAAATCTGATAAAAGTGAAATTTAACTTCATTACGGAATTATAAATATTTCAGTTACGATTTTGATCCGAACAAGCTAATAATGTGTTCGTTTGCAGGAATGGTATAACCAGTAAGATTTCATACGCCGTGAACCAAATACTTGAATTGAAATGCAGAGAAAAGATCCCGAATTGATACAAAGTTTTTTACGAGTTTTAAGTTATAAAAAGTTTGATTTGATTTATATGTGTCATATTATATATTTATTTCTTATAATATATCTATAGGTGCTACCTATTTACGAAAAAAACGCAAGATAATTATAAACAAAAATTAAAGAGCATACTTTGGCCATAAAAAAGGATTTATAAGTAATTGACTAGACAATAATAATGTTAATGTCATGTTTCTTGCATTATCAAAACATATTTGGAATTCGTTTTGCTGTTGTCTATTATTTGAACAGAAAATAATAAAGTAAAGACTTTCAGAAAATCAAGGAATACATTTATAATGAACGAGGTTAAAACATGATGGCCAAGATGATCCTTTATCGATCACCTGCATTATGGCAAAGAAGCAAATAGATCAGCCCTTTTCTGATGCCACCTGGCGACTGCCTTTTTCAACCAGTCAATATGACTGGAACAAATTATGTAAGGGGTCACATTTCTGCTAAACCCTTTCCCTATTAGAGACGGTTTCTGAGGCCTATGCAACAGACGATTTAGGATAAGATTGTCGCCACAAGAACAATTGCTTCTTATGAGAAAGTTATCCTTTTGCCACAATGTTTGATAAATAATTATACTTTGAATGAGTGAGTCAATAGTTCATGTATAGGAATTTGGGGTCTTTCATGTTGATACCACTTTTTTGCGGGAAACGACGTCGCTCCATTGACGTTACGCCAAGATGAAGTGTAACGGAAATGACGTCACGTCCTTCTTTGGCTACGATACAGTCAAAATTTAGTTTCGGGCGTAGAAGGCTAATGCTGTTGTTTTTTTGACGAACGGGAAAACATATTTCTTACAGATTTCCATTTATTTTTAACTTTTCGTACAAATGTTAATTGCCACATAACACAGCACTTAAATGATCTTAAATATTGATTTAAAAAAAAAATGATTAAAAAGACGACAATAATTTTCAATGCGTGTTTTTCTGCTCATTTTATACATACCCAAAATACCGATTTAAAAAAAAAAAAAAAAAACCCGACAATAATTTTCAATCTGTGTTTTACGTCTGCTTTTTATACATATCCAAAATGGCGGCCCCCATGGATTTTTCCAGTTTCATTTCAGAAAGCTTCATGGGTAATTGAAAAAAAAAAAAAAAAAAAAATCTCACCCGTTAACTATAAGGGTTTTTTTCGTATTATTTCAGCTGATAATCGGGAAAATAGTGGAAGATTGAGGATTTTTAACGATAACAATGTGTTTCGTAAATCAAAATGGCTGTTTTCCATTTTAGTTACCAAAATAGAGCCCGTGCGCCTGACAAGGGCCCGGGCCGTAAAAGACCCTACACAGAGCTCCATTTTTGGGATTTTTTATTCTATGATTTTGGTTCTATGTACATTCATTTCATAGAGATTCAAAGCATGGCCGAGCAGCAGCACCAAGCTACCGGCCGTGTCTGCACCACTGTTGAGCGTGCTTGCTTAGGGTGCTCGCAGCGCTTGTTTAGCATGCAGACATTGCCGACATGTGAACCCGGTGCCAATATTACCCGCGAAACCTATAAGTCAATATAGAACCCTTCCCCTGCCAGCTCGCTATTAAATCGAGTGATACGCAAAGAACAAACCAGGAATTCTCCCTTAACACATTTGTCTCAACCCGAATCTCTAACAGATGTATGCCGGTTTATTTTGTATCCTCAAGATTTAGGTGTGTTTGATTCAATTCGTTTCTAATTGGTGACGTGATCTCATTTTAGGTTAACAAAAAAGGCCCTACACAGAGCTCCACTTTTTGGAATATTTATTCATTGTTTTTGGTTTATATTTTCCGCTTCTTTATGTCTGCTTCCTGGTGACATAACCAGTACTCAAATTTAAACCTTGTCCTAGCGTTAACATTTAAGACAGATATAGACGAATTATTGTTGAAAATATCGAATGTACAACTGACATACAGGTATAAGCGAATGATTGATACAAAATATGTTGTTGTTGGTTTACAACTAAAATATGCAGTCCTTTTTACATGAAAGTGTTTCAATATAATCTGTGTGTTTTTATTTTCAATTGTGTATGTTTTGCAATTTTTCAGGCGTTTGCGCGTGCCATGTTTTCGTGCAATTCTCGTAATGGAGGGTAATGTTAGTTGCTTATCTGTTGATGGGATGTTTGAAATGTGATGCGACTTAAAGTTCAATAATTTCATAAATCGCCTTGATCTCTGGTCAGGACTTAACTGTGTCCATGTAGCATGAGAAACATGTAGCACCGACGCTCGTGTCGCCAAACAATATTTACCCGAGACGTGCATTGCACCTCTCACATCAAGAGTTTGACACTGTTCAAGTTCTTGTAACTTTTCTATCATGTCGGGCAATTTCTGGACTACCCAGTTTGTCGTCCTTTTGATAACATGGTTGTACGACTCATTTGCATTATTAAACCATTGTTGTGGTAGCCAGGGATGTTTGAGTTTGGGGAGAAACATATGCTTCTCCAAATTGGTAAGTATCCGTTGTAAATATGTCAAATTTGGATGTGTATTGGATATTTCTTGGTCCATTTCTGTGAATGAGGTTGCAGTTTCAGCACTTAAGATACCATTAGGACCGAAGAGTTTACAAATAATGCGGTTAACCTCAGGTTGAGGAAGACACTTACTGAGTTTATTTACCGCATTATCCTTCAAATGTTTCGCGCAAAGAACTATTGTGGCTTGTGGGAAACATATGTCAATGGCTTTACAAGACGGATGTTTGATGCAAAGCATCAAAGAGAAGCCGCAATATTTCGTTTCACATGAAGAAATAAGAAAAAGATCATTTAAATCCACAAATATTAGAACAATTTAATCTGTAGTCAGTAATGCTGATATCGGTTATTGAAGATGTAAGTTTTATGTAGGATATTTAACCTGGCAGGGTCTGTGTTTTAAGTAAATTAGATAATTTAGAGTTAAACTGGTCATGAAAAGTGACATATAATACTAAAGATAAATGGACAAGAGGTTATGATAAATTTAAATTAGTACCAAAAACAATCAACTATTTTTATTGAACACACGCCCTGTTATGATAATGTTTTATCAAATAATGACTGACACACAGAAAATCTGTTTTTCGTTTGTATCGGTAAGTCATGATAGTGGATAAGGGTTTCCCACATAAAACAAATTTGCAGTAGACGACTTTGAAATTACCAAGTAAAAAATCTCTATAAATTATCACATTGAAAAGTGTTGAAATTATTGTGGCAAATGCAGATATTGCTCGTTATGAGCAATTTCTCCTTTTGCCACAATGATTTCAATGATGTTTACCCTAACAGACTTTAAAATCATCAAGTACACAACATAGAAAATCTCTATAAATGATAGTAAGATAATTGAAAAGAGTTGAAATTATTGTGGCAAATTGAGCAATTGAAAATCAAAGCTGTCGGATTACAAACGGACAATCTCGAGTTGACGGAACTCGTTTCGTGTTTAGCATTTAGAAAATCAAGGAAACGTATTTCAATTTACACGTAATCCGAAAGACTGACAAGAGCTGCAGCGACTTTTGAAAACATTGTGACAAAAAGATAAATGGATCACGAGAAATTTATCCTTTTGCTACAATGTTTTCTACTTTATGTCCATAAATTATACCTTCATTTAGCAAGATGTTCCAATTTTTACTTAATGTGCTACATATCTGTTGTACATGGGAAAGGTTTAATATAGGAACTATTCAATTTTTTTGAAAACGTTAAACCAGTGCATGAAAATTTACTTGAATTTATTTCTCGAAATTGTAAATTTACCAGTTGATATAAGAATTGAAATGCTGTCTACATTAACAGTGATAAGTTAAATACAGTTTAGTTAATCCGATCACATCTTGTTTGTAAGAACCAGAAGATTTCATTTCATTTAAGTTTTCTGCATGTTCACCTCGCATCCGTGATAAAACATGTTCTCGGCTAGGCAAAATACACCGATATCGTGTTTACCGCGATATTCAAGAAATGTGAAACTGCAACAGCGAAAAAGAACGAAATTGATTTTCTCAAACTGTAAATTTACCAGTTGATATAAGAGTTGAAATGCTGTCTACATTTACAGTGATAAGTTAAATACAGTTCAGTTAATCCGATCACACTTTGTTTGTAAGAACCAGAATATTTCATTTCATTTAAGTTTTCTGAATGTTCACATCGCATCCGTGATAAAACATGTTGTCGGCTAGACAAAATACACCGATATCGTGTTTATCGCGATATTCATGAAATGTGAAACTGCAACAGCGTAAAAGAACAAAATTGATCTTGAAACAGATATTTATTTTCATGTCTGCATTTTGTGATGACAATTGTACTCAAAGTAAACTTTGAATCAAGTATGTACTGAACATGAAAGTCAGATTATTAAAAGCAAAGCAAATCAAAAATGTATGTGAAATAACGATAAAAATGAAAATCTATAAGTAGACTATAGATGAATGGTACTGTCTTTTATTTTAGCTCTGAACTTGATTCGGGAACCAGAGTCCCTGCGCGGCCGCTTACGACATTTACAAACTAGACCAAATTGAGATCGGTTTAAAACGCCAACGGATTAAATCTATAACGTTGACTAAATATTAAGATTTAGATTTAGTCAAAACTCTAAATTGAAAAGTTTAGTGAATACGGGACGTGGCTTCTTCGTCTAATTACTGCGTAATATATCATAGGATGTAATTTTAAGGAAGCAGACTACATTTACCAATTCAATAGAAGGGTTCTCAATTTTACTGTCTAGACTAGATACAGTATGAATTTCGCTTAAATAAAAATGTACATACATTCAATTAATAAACTGGCCTTTGTCTTTTGTTTTTAATTTGTAAAACTCAAAACTGTATATAGAGTGTTAAAGGGATGTTTTAAAAGTCATTACCTTAAATTAATGTACTTAGTAAGACAAAGAGAGATCAAGATATGTGGTCACGCTGGCAGGTCTAAATATTCTCCTTGACCGAAATTTCAAGCATCCCTACAGGAAGCCGCCTCCTGGCGGGTTCCAACAAGTCGAAAATCTTCGTTGGAACAAAATATTAATATACTCTGGTCGATGTCACTCAATTTATCCTGCAATTTCATATGAATTACATTTAAGTAAGTATATAGCTTTCTAAGCATTTGGTTTAATTAATGTTTATGACATATAAAACATAAAATTATTCTAATCTAGTAGTTTTCATACATTTAAAATCTTGGTAATTATAACAATAATCTGTTGATCACACCTAATCAATTAGTTGGCCCATAATAGAGAGAGACTTTAGTGTATTACTCGTTCAGGATGTACGATATTGCCGCATTATAAACAGAAATTCCACGTCAGCCATTTTGATTTACGAAACACAATGTTATCGTTAAACATCCTCAGTCTTCCACTGTTTTCCCGATTATCAGCTGAAATAATATAAGAAATAAATATATAATATCACACATATAAATCAAATTAAACTTTTTATAACTTAATAATCGTATAAAACTTTGTATTTATTGCTTAATAATGACCAAACTCGATCGTTAAACATCCTCAATCTTCCACTATTTTCCCGATTATCAGCTGAAATAATATAAGAAATAAATATATAATATGAAACATATAAATCAAACTAAACTTTTTATAACTTAAAAATCGTATAAAACTTTGTGTCCGTGTTCACGCATATACTATTTCTATATTCACTCGAAAATGAACAAAAATAGGCAAATATCTTTTTTATTTTTATTTATATGATACAATAGCACTTTATTTTATTCATTTCAATACAAAAACACAACAAAACAGTGATATAGTGGGATATTTGACGACCAGACTCTACCGGACTCTACCAGACTCTGTTTAGTGATACCCCAGTAGGTCTGTGTGATTTATCATATGCAAACTATTTGATTTTTGGCCGGATTGCTCTAGCAATTCCGGTCTATAGATTGGCGATGTTCGTCTGTCTGTCCGTCTGTCAACATTTTGGTTAAAGTTTCATGGTTGAGGCAAAATCTCAGCACTGGAAAGGGTTACTAACTTGAAACTTTGCCTGAAGGTAACCAGTAACAAGTTCTATTGATTCCTATGGTTACTTTGATATTGACCTTGGTTTGTCGATTTTTAAGGTCAAAATGCCGACAATCCGGCCTAACCGTCTCCAGCGGTTTCTTGTTATTTCATCGTCCTTCAAAAAAAGACATCGCGTATGCTCATTTTTCATTTTGTTATTATCCTGCATACGCGACCAATAATGACAGATGATGAAACGAGAAACCGAAAGTCTAAATTATTTGGACTACGTCCTACTAAGGAATTATTCCGGAGACCTGAAGTTTAACACTGTCCAACTTGCAGACGCATCAGTAGTAGACGATTTTAGTCCCAATGTTTAAACTGTAGCGTTAACATAAGACATAGATAAAGCTAAGAGGTCATATTCATAACACTTAGGCCTATTTATTTTTTCTATTGTTACATGCATGGGTGTATTTGCAAATTATTTCATACGCTAGTGTCAGTTATTTCAAAGCCGGCCTTGTAACCAACAATAAGTTATAGATTAATGTATTCGAATCATATTACATATGTCAGGGATACAGGGACACTATATTAGTCCCTGCATATGTTTACAAAATTTATTGCAAAATATTTAGTAGTATTTCAAATATTGTACATGATAACAAATATTAGTTTAGTTTAAAAGGTCTTATGTTTCACAAAGGTGTTTACAGATTGGCGTGTAATTGTTTCTCAGCATGCCTTTAACATTTAAGTAAATCTTGCCTGATGAAATTGCTTTTGTAAACAAAGATTCAAACATGCCTCAAAATAGACTTTTTACATCAATTATATATATAAAATAAAATTAACACATGAAAAGTGGTGAATTTTCCTATTTGTCCCTGAATTAACCTTTAATTGTCCATGCATTTGTGACAAATGATGACAATTTTTTAATTTTGTTTAACAGGACATATAACAAAACCTTTCATCTAAGCTTGGATTGCTCTTTCCTGATATCAACCAACTTGGTTGTGATGTGAACATTGGTGAAGCTGGAAACCAACCCTACTTTTTACAAGAATGGACCTGGAAGGAATGTGAGCTGTTGCTTCTATAAGAGCATGAATCTAAGATTTTTTCCTAGGTAACATTGTCGCTTGATTTAATATATTTTTCTTATAATTTTATAATATTCAGAAACATGACATTGTAGTTGTATGTCACTGATTTGTTAAATTTAAGATCACTTTATTCTCGGTTTTGCAAAAAATATGTTGCAGTTGTAAACACATTGTTTTGATATAATTTCAAATATGATTTTTTATGAGTTAATATATGTTTCACAGTGTGTGTGATCAGACATTGTCCTGTCTGACAGTATTTTATATAAGCTTGACATTTCTAATAAAAGGCTAGCTATCCTACTCACCTCGGCGTTGGCTTTGCATCACACCTTGGTTAAGAGATATTGCGCACTAAAAGGTCGAGCGCACTGTCTTACAGACAGCTCTTGTTATAAGAGGACACACTGATCCATGAATTACACCTTTCCCTAATATGGACACATGCTGCCACCTCAGTAGGGATGATTTTGAAAGCATTGTGAAAAAAGGACAAAATGTTCAAAACAAGCAATGTCTCCTTTTGGCACAATATTTACAACTTTGTTTCGATACCTTCATGTTATAGAGATTTTCTATAACCTGCAGGGAGTATACGGTAAAAAGTTAAAAACAATTATTTGTTATAATTTATTTACAATTACTCCAAGCCGAGCTCCGGTAGCTCTGTTGGTAGAGACGCTGCAACACGCGGGCTGTCAATCTAGGGGTTGTGAGTTTGAATCCCAGCTCGATCATCATTCTTTCCTACGTTTGACAAAAGTCACTGAGACAAGCGTCATTCTTCTTTCACCAATGGCCTTAAAGTATATGTGGAAAAGTAACCAGTTGCTTAGAAAGTATGTTGTGTGGAGTACTGTTGAGAGACAGCTAGGAAACATAAAAGCAGTTGAACTGACCGCCATGATATGCGTGATTATGACTGAACAATTATTGAAACAGCGACTGCTGCGTAAGCCCCAATCAATCAATCATTAACTCCAAAAGTATTTTATGTAAATAATGAAATCAGTCTTTTTATGACATTTCCATTCCATACCTTATCAAACTCTTTTCTCCTTGTTTGATTTAATTTAAATCTTTCCCACATACAAAAAATATGTAGCAGACAAGTTTGAAAGCTTATAGGCGAAAATAAAAGAATAAAAAAAATATCAATGAAAACTTAATTATTAAATGCGGTTGAAAACATTACGACTTTTAAAAATATTGTAGCAAAAGGAGAAATCACTAACAATGAGCAATTTCTCCTTTTGCCACAATATTTTCAAAAGTAATCAGGTCAAATCAGAAGGCACCAGAAAGTGTCTGTATGTTGGTAAGGGTTAATTTGTTACTCAGAACAACCCTTGTTATTCGCCCATAAGGCTGTATATCGGGATAATCTATGGATTGTCTGTCTCTAGGTCAAAAATTTCCAAAATTGGTCAAATTAGCCAATTCTGCTCTCTTTAGTTGAACATTTGTGATTTCGTCTTTTCAAAACTTGATGTCAATGTGTGTTGCCATAATGTATGGTCAATCAGTCAAATTACATAAGGCACTTTAATAATATTGCCTTGAATTATCCAAAATAGCCTTGTCTGCTCTCTTAGTCAAAAAGTTTTCTTCTGATCTACACCAAACTTGGTGAACATGTTTGTGACCATAATTTCTGGGCCTAGTTTGATAATCAGCCAAATAAATCAATGCGCCTTTTGAAATTAGCCATAGACCTTGTCTGGTCTTAAACTTCAGCAGTTCTTATCCAATTTGCATCAAACTTGATGTGAATGTTTATAGGCAATACAACCTCGTTTGCAACAAAAAGTAGGCAAATAGTTTTAAACGTTCCAGAGTTATGCTTCCCTCACTGGTGTATTTTATGATATTTTCTTATTTGGCTCTCTTGTTTGTCTTTTCAGGAAACATGTACCGGTATGTCAACTGTTGAGTGACACAATCCTACAGAAGTTTGGCTGGCACTCAAGCACAGCAATAATTACTTACCATAAACAAGTGTTAGGTCTGAGCAAGAATCTTTTGATAACGAACTTAAAGGAAAATAGGCTCTATGAAAAAGTGTTTGATATGTTTTGGCATCAATTGTGATTTAAATTTAAATTTAGATGTTTAAGACATATGGAGTATTGGACAAGGAACGTTTTTGTAAAGTTTTATTGAAAACTAACAGTTGTTTTTTATGGATATAAAGTTCAAAGAACATGGTGAATAGATGATTACCAACACAAACATGGTGTAACAAAATGGACAAGCAACAGACAGGAAAATATCACAATCAGCCTTCTTAACTAGATTTAAGAACACTTTAAATTGTAATATATTGGAGAAATAAACCCTTTATTTTCTCCTTTTATCATGAAAACTCCTTCTTGAGAGATTTCACATTTTTTTTCCATGATATTTTTGAACAATATGACATTAAAATATTCCTAAGTTACAGTTTAAAATTGATGTTCATGTCTCTTTGAAACATTTGAACATTTCTCGTATGAAAATGACTTTGGATGCCACTGCAGCAGGCAGCGAGTAGGTGACTTCTATAAATCAGATAAAAAGGAGAAAGTGCTCATATAAATACATGTATAACTTTTCCCTTTTTCCTCAATGTTATCTACATGATTTCAATTACTCATTCATTTTGATAGCTGTTGCATTTTTCCACAGATGGTTCTACTTAATATACTCTCATTATTCTATGGTTCTTAAGACAATGCAGATGCCTTAACATCTTTTTAATAAATAAATAGTTGTATGTTGAGTACAGGTGCGGGACAACAAAGTATCACATTTTGAGGGGTATTTGTGGCTTTCATATGAACTGAATAATACTAATAGCAATCAATGAATAGAATATCAAGTGAAAATCTTGTGAAGTCAATTACAAACTTGCTTCAAAATGTCTTTGCCTTATTAGAGGAATTGTCTTTTCACCAGTCACTATTTTTCTGCTTTAATAATTGTTTATTTTGATACAGAAAATTGGAAGAATACATGTTTACTAAATATAAATAAAATTGGAAAAATACATGTTTAAGAAATATAAATAAATGTATATTATCATTTGTATGCTTTTGCTGTTACATTTTTTTTAATCACCTGAGCATAAGGCTCGAGTTGCTTTATTATAATCACTCTCTGACTGTTGTCTGTCTGTTGTCAAAATTTACCTTCAATGGAATCTCTTTGTAAACGAAATGACAAATTTCAACCAATCTTAACGGGAATGTTCCTTTTGTAGTCCTCTTTCAGAATTGTTTAAAGATGTAAAATTCAAAGTTGAACTTTGGTTGCTATGGCATCAGAAAAAGAAAATTCCTGTGAACTAGCTTGTCTGATTCTAAGATAAAAGGTTCCTTTAGAGGCCCTTTAAACAATGTGTTCAAATTATATTGATTTCTTGCAAAACATGGCTGCAGGATGTCATACAAAATAAACATAATGACACATGATAATACTTGTGGGATTTCAAGATAGTTTAGCAGAATGTTCCTTTAGTGGGCCTCTATATAATCTGTTCAATCATTATGAAATGGTTCCCTAAACACAGCAACCAGGTGTAAAATAAAACAAGAGGGCAATGATGACCCTGGATTTTTGACCAATCAACATGGCTTTTAGGAAGGTTTTTTAAGTATTCACTTAAGCCATATAAGGCAAAATAGACTGGCGGCCATGTTTTTTCACAATAATTATTTCGGAGGAGAAGATTTTTAGTTCACCTATGCACAAAGTGTTCAAGATGAGCTATTGTGATCACATTGTGTCTGGCATCCGTCTATTGTGCATCGTCAACAATTGCCTTTGTTAACACTCTACAGGCTACATTTTTAAAGTAGTCAATTCTGCTGATCTTCATGAAAGTTTATTAGAACATTCATCTCCATTAAATCCTGGACGAGTTAGAAACTTGGCCATATGATGTCAAAAACTAGGTCACATTGAAGGAAAATCTTGTTAACACAATTTTAATTTCAGCATGTTGAAACTTTATCAGAATGTATGTCTTTATGATATGTAGGTCAAATTTGAATGTGGGTCGTGTTGGGTAAACAAGTAGGTAAATAGGTCAAAATGAAGGAAATTATTGTTAACACTAGAGCCTAGAGTCCGCAATTTTTGCTTCAGCAGTCAGAATGTTTGTCTCAATGATATCTAGATCAAGTTCGAATATGGGTCATATTGGGCCACCCACAAGGTCTTTATGCCAATTTGAAGGACAATATTGTACAAACTTCTAAGGCCGCATTTTGTTTTTGAGCAAGTTGAAACTTTATCTGAATGTTTGTCCGTAGGTATATCATTTTAAATCTTTAATGGAATAATTATCTGGATGTGTTTTGCATTAGAATCACATTTCAGTATTCAGGTAAGCGATCTAGGGTCAGTATGGCCCTGTTGTTTAAGTTTCCGCTATAGCCATATAAGGAAAAAAAGCACCGTACCCTTATCTTTTAACCAATCAACAAGGCTTGAAGGCATCTGATAGAGGTTCACCCAAGGAACACTTCTACAAAATAATTTGAAAAGCGTCCAAACAGTTTGAGAAAAGAATAATTTTAAAGTTCTTTAGCTCACCTGTGCACGAAGTGCTCAAGATAGGCTATTGTGATCACATTGTGTCCGGCGTCCGCGTTGTGAGTCGCCAACAATTACCTTATAAACACTCTATAGGCTACATTTTGCATCCGATCTTCATGAAAGTTAATTAGAACATTCTCCATCAAATCTTGGACAAGATCGAAACTGGGCCACATGATGTCAACAACTAGGTTACTAGGTCAAATTAAAGGAACATTTGTTAACACTCTGGAGGCCACATTTTTAACTTTGAGCATGTTGAAACTCTATCAGATCGTTTGTCTAAATGATATGTAAGTTCGAATATGGGTCATGTCGGGTCAAAAAGTAGGTCACTAGGTCAAATTGAAGGACAATCTTCTAACACTAAATGTCACACCCCCCCCCCCCCCCCGCAGTATGAAATTTTGTCAGAATTATTGTCTTTATAATATCTAGGTAAAGTTTGAATATGGGTCATATTGGCTCAGAAATAAGGTCACTAGGCCAAAATGGAAGGAACTTTTCTTAACACTGTAAAAGCCGCATATTTTGCCTTAGTAGCTTAACATTTAGTCATAATGTATATCTTAATGATATCTAGGCCAAGTTTGCATATAGGTCATGCCAGGTCGAAAACAAGGTCACTATACCAAATTGAAGGAAAATATTGTTAACAGTCTGGAGGCCGCATTTTTAGCTTCAGCAGCTTTTAATGTTATCAGAATGTTTGTCTGAATGATATCTAAGTTTAGTTTGAATATGGATCATATTGGGTAAGAAATTAGGTCACTAGGCCAAAGTGATGGGAAATCTTGTTATCACTGGATGCAGAATTGTTAGCTTCAGCATCTTCAAATTTGATCAGAATGTTTGTCTTAATGATTTCTAAACCAAGTTCAAATATAGGTTATATGTTTAATACTAGGTCACTAGGCCAAATTTAAGGAAAATTGTTAAAACTCCGGAGGTCGCATTTTTACTTTGAGAAAATTGAAACTTTGTCAGAATGATTGACTTGATGATATCAAGATGATATTCGATATGGGTCATCTCGGGTAAAAAAAATATAGGTCACTAGGCCAAATGATGGAAATTCTTGTTATTCATGTGTCATTTGTTCTTTTACCCGAACTTGTAATGATCTATACAATTTATTTCACAAGAAATACATGTATGTCTATGCTAAGGAAAAATGTTTGTACAGTTTTGTGTACCAAACAAATTTTGCCTTCAGCGCTTTGATTATATAAGGGAATCACACAGGCTAGCTTCCAATCTTCCTGAAACTCTCTCTCACTCCATACTTTATTATAGAATTTAAGCCATAATTTTAGAGCCGTCTCAGACATGTGTTTAAACATTGGATAGGCTATTTTGTCGAGACCCGTGGCAGAGTTTTTCCTGCTACTTATGCAATCCTTTAGTTCTCGAAGAGAGAAGTCAGTGTTAAGGGTTAAATTGTTATTGTCTGAAGGCTATGAAATCTGTGTGATCTTTTTCAAATTTCTTTTGATAGGCCAAAACTGATGGGTCTAAGTTCTGTTCACTTTAGACTTTTTGGGATAGGGGCGTTTCGCCACTATCCCATAGCGAAGCTGCTTTCGAAAACTCGGATTAAAGCTGCAACCGCAGTCCACATGTGTATACCTATACCCAAATCGAGTTTTGATTGGTTATAATCTGCCTTTTCAACGATTTCATTGGTTCGACCGAATCACGAAACCCTCCGCTTGCATAAATTTATGAGACAAAATAGTTTCTATGAATGAAACACACTCTGAACTATGGTTGACCTCAATGTCAGTAGTGTGAGGTAACGTCGACCGTTCTGTGACCCCATTAGTTTACAACAGTCGACTTATAGAGAAATGTGCAAAGCACTGTAAATACAATTATTGAAAGGAGTTGAAACCATTGTGGCAAAAGTAGAAATTGCCTACGAAAAGCAATTTCCCCTTTTGTCACAATGTTTTCGATTGTCGTCTGCTGCACATGCGTCTGTAAGCGTCTGTCGGCGGAAAATGGTTACATCCTTCCCATGGAAGCGGAACCCTTTCCGTGATACTATAACAGTTCGAATATTTAAAAAATATTGTTGAAAATGGAGCTATTGCTGACAATGAGCAATTCCTCCTTTTCACACAATTCTTTCAAACACGTTTCAAATTAATTCTTTTCATATTTAAACGTTTTACTATGGACGTTCTTTCCCTCTTTCTCCCTTCCGGACACATTTTGAATAGCATGCTAGAGATGAATGATTACGAGCAATTTTGCCTTACATCAAGGGGAAAATATATAGTTGAAACCTTTGTGGAAAAAGAGGAAATGGGTCATGATAAACAATTCTGCAGCCGTCTGCTGCACATGCGTCAAAAAGCGACTGTAAGCGGGAAAGGGTTGAACCGTTCCCGTTATAGCTACTTAGTTACAAACAAATGTTGAAAGTATATTTACAAACAGAGCAATTGCTGACAATGAGCAATTCCTCCTTTTCAAACAATGCTTTGAAACATGAATCAATTTGTTTCTATAACCTAGATTACGAAAACATTTGTCTACAGTTATTATTTTAACCTTTGCCCCTTTTAGACACATTTGACTAACCTTAACAGATGAATGATAATCAACAAGTTTGTCTTTTTCCACAATGTTTTCATCACTATTCAAAATCATACTTTTATTAATTCAGGTCAATAGTTATGCCTTAGTTCAATGTTGTTTGCTGTATATTTAGTCTATGTGGTCAAGGTTAAGGAATACTGTAAACAAACTTGTTACAACATAATTCGTCCAAAGAGAGAGGTCCTACTGTGTATACATGCCATGAAATAATGTTACAAACGGTCTCACCGCTACTGGGGAATTGTTGGTAAAACAGGTCGCGTTTTGTGTTGAATATTCTCTTGTGTCGCTGTATGTAGACCCTACTAGGAAATAGAAATTAAATCTACACATTATAGATAAGTTAATTTCAACATTGATTGATTGGGGTTTAACGCCGTTTTTAACATTTCTTCAGTCATATCACGGCGGCCAGTTCACCTACAAATGTATTTCCTGGTTTTCTCAAACCAGTACTCCTCACAACAATCTTCCCAAGCAACTGGCTGCGTTTCCACATATACTTAGCCCATTGGTGAAAGACGAATGACGCATGTCGCATTGACTTTTGTCAAACGTCGGAAAGAAATTTGGCCGAATTTGTCAACACATCCGAGTTATAACCGCAAGGTCATTATTTATTTTATAATTGAGAAGCTTCTAGCGATTTTGGGACTAAAATTATAATGTATATGCATTTGCGTTAATTTAAGACTCAACGTTCATCAACGTATAATATAGTCCTAGATGTATCTGTTGACAAATAAACTAGAAATGTAGTCTAAATAGGTTTTTTTACAAATACCATAATCTAAGCTGACGTGTTTTGACGCATCGGACCAGTCTTCTGTAATCAATACTTTATGAGTTGTCTCCGTCTGTAAAGCTTGGAGGTATAATCCGGCGTCCGGCCGGCTGTCTGCCTGAATGTGCATTCGTCCGTCCGTCATGGATTGCATGTATTGGTTAACACGTTGTTTCTGTATGGCAGATTTATTTCAAAGTGGTCACAATTATACCCGTGTGATCAGGAGAACGGCAAAGTACTAGGTACATAACTTTGGTCTGTTTTTTCAGTTATCTCCATTTTTCCTTATTTAGTTCAGCGATTGTCTCAATTAACTTTCATTGTATCAATTTCAAACTTGGTTTGTAGGTAACTTATGACCTACAGATTTGCAGTGCACCATAACCATAAATTTAGCATGCTGCGTTTGGAGTGTGTAACTCTATCATGCTTTCGATCGTCTTTCATTTATCAGCATGATTACAATATACATTGTGGATCTTTAGTGATTTCTGAACTAGAAATATTTTAATTAAGGGTAGCTGCTCGGGTTTTTTTTGTCAATCTTTTGTCCTTCGATATTTTGTTTATACAAGAAAAGGGTAAAACTTTGACAAATGAGGTATATGTTATTGGCAGGCAAAATGTGTTGCTTCAAACATTTTTGGTTTGGTTTGTTTAAAGGTCATTGTTTCATTGTTTCAACAATGTTTGTCCATATGATCTATGCCATATGTTTTCAACTTACATATGCCCCCCTATACCATCAGCGGTTTCAGCGCTTTGATTCATATTGGGAGACAAGGGAATTTGCCTAGTCTAGGGGGGTAGTCGAAAATCTTGCTGGGTTGTTCAGTATAGGAACTGGTGTGAAAGTTGTCCCTTTAATTCTGCGAATCTTATTCCAAAAATGCCTTGAGTTTTTAGGATTGATTATGCACGATTCGCAGAAATTAGCCCAGTTCTGCGTTTTATTTTCTTAGATAACCTTTTTGCAGTGGACTGTTGCTTCTTTTAGTTTGACCAGGTTGACTTCACGCGGTGATTTTTTAAGAGTGTATATGGCATGTTTTCTTTCATTGACTGCATTTTCACAGATTTCGTTCCACCACGGTACATTTATCTTATTTTTGTTACATGGTTTGAAAACTGGAATTGAGTCTCTAGCTATGGACAGGATTTTTTCCGTTATTAATTTATTATAGTTGTTTATGTTTTCGTGATAAGACAGCTGTAAGGGAGATCTCCTCACTTTTACTTTTGAATATATCCCAATCTGCTTTTTCAAAAGTGAAGTAGAATGAGTTGTAACTCCTCTGCAGGAGACGACTTTTGAAAACATTGTATTAAAAGGAGAAATTTCTCAAACTGATCAATTGCTACATTTGCCACAATGTTTTCAACTATATGCAATTGTTATGTTTACATTAACAAATGTTTCCCATAGTTTTACTTAATATTTACATTCGACCAAGTTGCTAAAGATATGACTATTTATAAAATTCCAAAAACGCATAACAATGAATTGCTTCTGTCGTGCCAAAAGATGAATAATGAGACAAATATTAAGGCATGTAAAATATGCATACATTAAAATGCATAACTATCTGTCATACTCGCTTGTCATGCTCTAAAATGTTCGTTACAAACACTGGTGACCCATATAAGTCTGCTTTATGCTAATTTAAGCAACAATATTTGATCCCACTGTACACGACTTTAAGCAATATTTGTGAAGTGTATAAACTAAGATCAGCCTATATATTGACGCAGTCTAATCTTTGTCTACATTTTCGTTATCCATCTATCTATCATTTAATAAGTTGACTGCTCTATATGCAAGATCTTGTAAACGAAAAGACAAGTTACAGAACTCCAATAAATCCTTTAACCTACATACAATAGCAGACGACTTTAAAAACATACCCACAAAAACTGGAAACTCCTTATAAAAATGAAAGTTCAATAATTGAAATAGAGAACATGGTGCTCGGTTTGAGCAATTTCTTGTTTTGTTGTCATGTTTTCAAAAAGCCGTCTGCTACATAGGTGTCAGAAAGGGCATATATGGGAAAAAGGGTTAAATCCATTCTCACTGCAACTTCTCTCATCTTCAGCAGATGACTTATGGAATAAGTGTGGACAAAGAAAATATTGCTCATATTGATAGCTTATAATGAAACATTTAAATGCATAAAATATGCACTATTTAAGCATTTAAGGGTAAACTACCAAGATAAAACATGTTATACAAATACGATAAATGTTATCACTATTATTCTATTTGATTTCAGCAAATGTAGTTTTTAGACCACACGTGGTGAGAAAGTCATCTAAATACAGACTGTTCGAGTTCATACCAGGAGTGTGAAAATATTTACCTTACACATCTAGCACTCGAAAACGTGATAGCCGGATTGACCAATCAAATGTCAGCTTCAATCGAGCACTCGCCGAGTATTCGTTGTGTTAGGACAATCCTAATAGTACCCATAGTATGGGGGCTTATTCAGATTTACACCCAACACAACGAGCACTGGGTGTATAAGTTGATTGATGAGTTCGGCTAACAATCTACTAACAACAGAATACACCCCTATTCCTCATTTTTGAAGATACCCTAAGGACCTGATAAACTTCGTATAATGAACAGTGTAATGTACGTTTTACAGGGTGTTTACTGTAGAGATTTAATACGCTAGACATGGAGTCACGAGTCAAAGCTCAAAAGTGATTAATAGACACTTGTCTCGAAATTAAACTATACATTCGATGGTGTAGTGGTAGATAACGCGCCTCGATGCGGAAGATCGCGGATTCCATCTGCCAGATCATTGCTATGCCGTTAAATTTGACAATTTAGTTCTTGCATTTCACTATGACTTTATTAGTCGCCGGGCAGAAGCCCGCGACTTATATTTTTAATAGCTTTTCGGAAATGACACGGGAGGACGAGTTATTTATAGAAAAAAACTAATTTAAATGTCTTGAACATATTACAATTGCGCTTGTTTAAAAACACTAAGTTATGACACATCTAAAATGAATTAAATATTTAGATGTTTTAAGTATTTGCAGTTTCTTTTTATTTTAACTGGCATTTATTTTTGTTTGTTTTATTTACGAAGACAAAACAGTCCCTAGTAGACTTGCAGCAGACTTTTATGTGTCAATATCGAGATAAGAATCACATCGGATTCTCCTTTTAATATCAATTTTAACTTTCTGAATGTTATTTTCATGTTCAAAGAGAGTCTTGATTTGTAAAGAATGCATTTAATAATGTTTATCCATGTATATCTAAAATATGAACTGTTTCTAAGCTAAAAAGATCGTAGATCGTAGATCGTAAAAGCTTCGTAGATCACTCTCCTGTGCAGAGAGCCGTTCTTTACACTCACTTACAAATAGTTAATTATAGGTGATTTAAAATGTTTATTTGGTTCGAAACAAATGAAGAAAAGAACAAACTGAGATAAAACTGCTTTTAATAGAAAAATTACTTTGATGATGATGATGTTTTTTTTTTTTTTACCCTCGCCTTTCGGCATAAAGCCATTTGGCGAGCAGCTATTGCTTTCTCTCTCCAATTATTTTTTATTTCGGGGGTAGACCATATTTTGTTTTGCTTTCAATTTTTTATTATATATTATTGACTTTTGATATTGTTTGATTTCTTTTCATTGTAAAATATCCCGCTTTCTGTTTAATAGTCGCCGGGCAGGAGCCCGCTACTTATATTTTTATAGGTCTTCGGAAATGACATGGGAGGATGAGTTATTATTACAACAATACAAATTTAAATGTCTTCAACATATTACAATTGCGTTTGTTTAAAAACACGAAGTTATGACACATCTTAAATGAAATAAATATTCCGATGTTTAAGTATTTGCAGTTTCTTTATTTTGACTTGCAGTTATGTTTTTTTGTTTTATTTAAGAGTGTCAATATCAGTATCGAGATAAAAATCACGTCGAATTCTCTTTTTAATAGCAATTTTAACTTACTTAATGTTATTTTCATGTTCAAAGAGATGTCTTGATTTGTGAAGAATGCATTTTATAATGTTTATCCATGTATGTCTAATATATGAACTGTTTCTAAGCTTAAACTGTTGATCACGTGACTCGCGAATACCAACCGCCTGGATCAATCTCCTTTGCAGAGAGTCGTTCTTTACACTCACTTACAAATAGTGAATTATAGGTGATTCAAAATGTTTATTTGGTTCGAAACAAATGAAGAAAAGAACAAACTGAGATAAAACTGGTTTTAATAGAAAAATGACTTTGAACTCTCTGCCTCATTCTCTAACACTATCGATTCATTACATTCATGTATGTGAGTGTAAGTAACGACAACTCTGCGAAGGAGATTGTCTCTGCCTATAGGTCAAATTACGCTTAACTTGCTGATCTAGCTGATATTATATTTCGGGGGTGGTCTAATTTATAAATATTGGACTACATTTTAACATTTGTCAAAGTGGTTCGGAAGCCTCCGTTCTGTCGGATAATTTTTCAAATGCTCTGGGTATACCTCTCGCTGGAAGGAATGGAATATTCTACCACCTCATACCCGACAGTATCGCTATCCTCTACCACAGTGTTTGAAAGCGCTGCCTCTACCAGTGATCTAGCCATATAAATATAAATTATTAATTATTGTTGTAATATAATTTTTCAAAATTGCATTTTCTTACATGTCCTTGTATAACACAGTGTTTATGAGCGTCGCCTCTACCAGTATTTTCTATTTATAAAGAAGGCATAAACTGTGTACGTATGCTTACCTCTCAGTAATCAAAGATGTGTCAACCGCACCATTTCTTGCCATGTCAAAAGGGTCGATACTAACGTCCATAGTATCTTCAAGGTCGCCTGAGGCATCTGCCGTATGTGGGTTAGTAATATCGAATTCTACGGTGAATTCTCGTGACGGGGACTCTAATATGGTGTCTTGTGACGGGGACTCTAATATGGTGTCTTGTGACGGGGACTCTACTGTGGTGTCTGATGTGATTAAGGAAATGTCTAGGGTTGTGTCCTGTACAGTCTCACTGGAATGACATCCTCGACATGTAAACTCTAGTATGATGAGACGTTTTCTAGCTTTAAAGTAGTCAATTCTGCTGATCCCTGCGATACATAGTGAGTTTAACATGTACGAGGTTTTTCATCCTTTACCTGTCATTTTCTATTAGAAGAAGCATGTGTATGTTTTCATATCATTATCACGACTATGTTTCATACTTTGAAAACATATCACCTTATTAACATTGTGTGAAAAGGAGAAATTGCACATACACTCTATTGGGTGATAATGCGTAATTAACCCTTATCATATCACGACTATGTTTCATACTTTGAAAACATACTCACTTTATTAACATTGTGTGAAAATGAGAAATTATTAACAGAAACCGTATATCTGTGGGACAGGATGTAAGTCTTCGCATAGTATATATATTACATAAAAGTACTCACCGGGGTTGCAGATACGATGTTGACATGTCACATATATCGCATGTGATGCCATATTGTAGTTGTCGAACAGGTTCTTCACCATGGGCCTATATGTCACCATTATACAAAGTTAGCTACAAATGTACATATATAGTCACAATCAATTATACATAAATTAGTTGATACGATAATATGGCATTGTCATACAAAAAGCTATCACATACTTCATGGTAAATGTTAAATAACTTGTTGCACTTTTACACACGACTATATAACCTGCTTCTCCTAAGAGCATAAGCTTTAACTAAGAATTTTGCAGTTTTCCTAGTGCACTCATTTAAAAGGTACTTTAATTTTTCGAGGGGCGTTTTTGAGCTAAATGTATTTTCACCTAATAAATTGAGGTAAATATCTCGTCTTAGTTCATCATAAAGTTTGCAGTCGAGGAGAAAGTGAATCTCAGACTCGATTTATATGCAGATCTGACATTTTAACACAATCACTTACAGAAGTCACAAGGCACAAACTATTAATCAAAGTTATTACAACTTAAACAATTCTGAACAGAGTAAGATGGAATGAGGAAATTATTTGAAATTATGGTGGTTATATATATATATATATATATATATATATATACTATGCGTTCACTAACAAAAATTGTCGTACGTATTATTAAAAATAAGCAATTAATACAATTAATTATTACAATATAGAATAGACAAGAAAAAACATATCGCGTAAATCAAAAGTAAGTACAATAACACAATAAGTTTCATCCTTTGTGTGTATCGGGTGCGAATAACATTATTAACCACCTCATTAATGGCACTTGAAATACGCAATTAATATAATAAGTACCTTTATTTAAAATAAACATGCAAAGTAGATGAAACAACAATTAATTTAATGAAACATGTATTTAGACAATTAGAAGTATTCAAACAATTACCACACAAATATTAAATCTCGTAATAAAAACAATAATAATCTGAATTAATTTCAAAACAACAAAGTAAACATATTATAATTCAACAGTTTTAATAATGTATAATCGATAATGTGTTGAACATACATCATTATTACAATATTAACATGCATCATAACTACATATTGACGAGGGGTCTAATACGCTCCGAGGGGTCGAAAAGTCGTGTAAATAAGGGGTCGAATAGTCGGAGGGTCGAACAGTCTGACAGCCAACATTACGACTGACTGGCTAGTAAACTACTCAGGAATTGCTTCGATATAGCTGTAATTTTTTGAAACGGACGCTTAACACAATACAAATTAACAAATCAAGTTTCCATTTATTCAGGCTTCGAAACCATAAAACTCTGAATACGCTCTCCGTGCTCAGAAATGAACTCTATGCTACAGCATAGAAAAAATCCCTAACTTACTTCGAGCTATAGTCTTAATCGAGTCATCCCTCGAGTTATGCTAATACTGTATTGTATTATCAGCTGCGTAATTCATTTAAATACTTAAATCATTTTTATGAAAAGCGAGCCAATGATAAAATCATATCAGATCAATCAGAACTGATGCTACGCTGTTTTTAAAAGAAAGATCCGTTTCAGAAATGAAACGTTATATCTGAAATGTATTATGTTCGAGTTAAACGTTATATTTGAAATGTATTATGTTCGAGTTATCGCGAGTCCACTGTATATTTCCAATACCGGGTTCTTGAACTTTAAGTCTTATCAAATTCGAAAGAAATTAAGGAATAAATATTAAGTTGGAAATTATAACAAATGTTTGTTTTTATTATGATTACAGGGACCGAGGTTAATTTTGGCCATTTTATCATTTTTACTATTTCTAATTGTGTTACCCGAACATTTTGATTGCAGTATCTTATTATTAACCTTTATTTTCTATCATTTCAGAAATAGATTAATAACAAAAGGCTCACAATGGATAACGAATATGAAATACGTCATTGCGCCGTCATGGCTTCTACATCATTTCCTAGCCACCATGAAATCGTATTACCAATGCCAAACAACGAGATAAAAGATGATGTCGAAGCTGATGAAATTAAAACTAAACCAAATAAATCTTCATCACCTGTGCGCGAGGACTATCCACAATACGCACAAATATCGGTCCAAGACTCTCCAAAATATACTAATAAATCGCCGACCTCTATTTACGCGCTCAGCGGTGGAGACACGCCGAAATTGGCACTGAAATCTCGCGAGGTTTCAACGAGGCAATGTAAGTTTGACATTGGTGAAGAATGGGAGCAATTTCAGATATATCATAGTAAATCTATCAGTTGTCCACCAAGTCCGCTTGCAGGTCGTAAGCCGGAAGTACTTACGGGTAGAGAAAATCCAGGATATGCCGCCAGTGAACCTGGGGCAGAAATTGACTTTGAAACCGACAAGTCGAAAGAACCCTTTCCGTTTCACTTCCTGTTTGCATCGCCCTCTGGCGGTTCGAAAGAACACCAGATTGTGCCGAACCCGTTCAACAAAGTTAATCACAAATTCCACAGCACGTTACAATGTCCGTGTTTTCTGTTCTTTTTCTTCCTGTGTTGTTTACCCGGAGTTCATCTCATGCAACAATCGGACCATCAATTTAAAAAGAGCAACAGAAAACGTGCGAGAAATTATGGAAACATCTCTACAGTCATGTATATTTTGGGATCAATCGTCGGTGTCACCTTTTTAGCGGTTGCGATTTATTTTGCAGCCGAATATGTGAGACAATTTATATAAAGTTGAAATAAGCTCGTCCATGGGAAGAGATACAAGTTGGCCTTTGAAGACCAGTAAAAATCCAGATAAATCTCTACATGTCTTATCAAGATAAACACTGTTCACATATTACTTGAATAAGCATGATCAAAATATGTCAACGTGTGAAGAGTCTGATATATGTCTGTATGCTAACGTGTACACTTTCCAATTTACGGGCTGTTATTGAAAATCACTCTAATGTCAAGATGTTTTGAAATGTACATGTATATGGACAAGTATATTGCATGTACATGCATTTGCATGTTATGCAAAATACTCTGTGACCGTGTGTACTGAACAAGGTACAGCACTGTTCATCCTGTATCATTCAGACCTAAATCCAGACGTGTGAAAAAAATCTGATTGGACATAGTGAAAATCCGATCACACAAAAGCTGACATGACATGCGTTCGTTTAACTGTGACGTTCGCAAACATTAATAAATCAATTAATCAAATTGCAGCTACCTATTAAGAAACTGGTATTGGAGTACTGTATTAGTTAGCATCAGAGTAAATACATACTATTTGAGAGATCTTCAGAAATATAACTGTTGGGACTAAGAAATTAAATGTCTTTTGTACAGTAAAGCTTGAGTATAGAGTAACATAGGTTCGGCCTATCGTCTTTTTGAAAAACAGTTGTAACCCAAATGTTAAAATTTGCCATATCACCTAAATGATTTAAAGAAATCTGAATGTTAATTGACCTACAGAATGATGCTTACATGAGAGGCGTTTCAAAATTAATGAGCATTTTTTTTTCCATTTTCCACAATGATTTTAACTCTATTCAATAAGCATACAATCAATTATAGAGATTTGCCATATTGTGTAGGTGAAAAGTTGGAGATTTTTGAGGGAAATGATTATAGCACCGCTGCGAACAATGCAGACCAAGAAACACCTGTAAATGCGTGCTGTCTTATCTTTGTTTTTATAATCAGTTAAGTATGTATCGGTATTTAGCAAAGACTAATCAAATAATATGAGCCGTTCCACGAGAAAACCAACATTATGGACTCTGCGTAATGTATCGACCCAGATCAGCCTGCGCAGTCCGCGTAGGCTAAAGCGGGCCGACACATTCCGTCTCAGGGGGATAGAGGTATAGAGTAATGATTCCTGAAACAAAACATTTACATTAGGCGAAAAGTGTCTGTCCGGGGTTAGCCTGCGCGGCATGCTTAGTCTGATCCGGATCGATACTTTACGCAATGTCCACAATGATGGTTTTCTCGTAGGACGGCTCATAAGTAAGAGCGTATTACAACTCGGGGAAGATGATATCGGCTAAAGGAATCGAGTGGCTTCAGGGTCATTTGTGGCAAATGTGTGCAAGAAAAGCCGTCCGATTATTGTAGTCATTTAGCAAGTGGAGAATTAAACTCAAATCAGAAGAAAATATACGAAAACATTTAGTTGTCTGGATCACTGCCCGTATTTAATGTAAAAGGGTTAAGGGACCGACAACGGTAACACATTTATAACTAACACAAAGTATTTTGTCAAGTAAACAATTCATTTATGTGTTCGTAAATAAACAAAGAGCGTTTGTTAAACGAGTTGACTGTTTACGATTTATCGACGGATTATTGCTACAGTGGTTGTGAAATGGAAAAGATGACGATAAAACTAACAGTATTGTTTTATGTTATAGCATTGAGAATATTGTGATAAAAGAAGAGATTGCTCAATATGAGAATTTTGTCAAACATAGTCTACAAGAGGGAAAGGGATTCACGAAAAGAAACTAATGGACTCACTCAGAGAAAAAGAGAGACAACAATTAATTACTAGAAAGAATCATCATCTGTTTTAGCCGGGCTTCACTAGGACCAACCGTAACAAAGACACATACAAATAATCTGCAGCGATAACCAAACATACGAAAAAAAAAGAGAATTTGCACATTGTGAGCAAATTTTCTTTTTGAAACAATATTTTCAACACATTGTGAGCACATTTTCTTTTGTTTCTAAATATTTTCCTAGTTCGACTGCTCCTAAGGCGTTAGAAAGCGTATGTATGTGGGAAAGGGTTAACGTAATTATGACAAATGTAGATACTATGTGCTTTCACATCCCTGTCATCCGTTCTAAACGGACTTAAGACTTCGGTGACTAAGAGGCGAACCGTTCAAAGTCAGATCAGTTCTACACTGAACCAGGAATCCGCCGTGGTCGAGTGGTTAGCGTCGGGGATTCGAAACCGGGCGCCCCGGGTTCGATCCCCAGTCACGGCACGACAGTCATGGTGGAGTGCTCTTGGGCAAGGCACATTTTCTAGTCTAGTACTGGTTTGTCTACCTAGGGATCATGAATAAGTGAACTGTCGCCGTGATATAACTGAAATTATGTTGGAAACGGTGTAAAATCCAAATAAAATATGTACACTGATCCCAAATGAGCCCTGGTTGATTCTCATACAGTACAATGACGCATCCTAACCTAGACATGTTAGCGACATACAGTCTATACCGTTATTATATAACTTAACATCATTCACCTGAATCTCACCTTTAACCTGTTCACATATGTAGACGCTTTCTGACGCCTTTACGGCAGATGACTATTGAAAACATTGTGGCAAAGGAAGAAAATGCTCATAATGAACAATTTCTCCATTTGCCATAGCATTTTCAACTCTTAGAGGTATTCCATATTTTTGTCTACATATTTTCTAAATCCTCTGCTGCAGATTTGTTGTATGTGGGAAAGGGTGAACAAATATGTTGGCAGTGTTTAGCGATTTGGAGTTATAATGACACACCGATTTAATATCTTCTAAAAACATATTTGCATCCACTTGGTTAAGCTAGGGGAATCACTTTCTTATTTTTTTTTGTCAAAAGATGTATTTGTGTGTACAAAGCATATATGCGAACATATACGGCACGTTAGTTCATGATAATGTTTATCCTTGAACAAAGTTCAAGTTCAGGTAAATATGTAAATTGTACTGTGGTATGATGAATACACAACAAGGTCAGTTTACGGTATATGCCAGTTTACGGTAAACGTAAACTGACATTGAAATGTCAGTTTAATCATTATTTGATTGCAAATTTCTACATCATACACGTACAACAATTGCTGCAAAATATCATCAATTCGCTTTTTACATATACGGACGCATATTGACACATGTGCATTGGCCTTTAAAACGTTGCGGCAAAAGGAGAAATTACTCATGATGAGCATTTTCTTCTTCTTCTGCAATGGTTTCAACTCTATTTGTAGTATACTATTATTTATAGAAAGTTCATTATAGATCTATTTGCATAGATGTTTACAGAATCGTCTGTTGTCGAGTTATTTAATACATGTATTACTTAAATTATTGAAGTTCATGAACTATTAAACAAATGCGAGGCATTAAAGAGTCAAGTAAACACAATCATAAATTACATTACTATTGTCAGAGACATATAAACACATGTATGTATATGTATCTGCTATGTTCTACGAAGTAATGAATGTTCTTCAAAAGGAAACGGACAGAGTATTCTACATGTGGGAAAAGGGGCTTTACTTATTGTTTATCGTAACGTTACAATAATTAAACATAAACTAACACTTAAACACTTTCAAAACATTTATTAAAAATATCATATAATGTCATTTTACAAAACCAATACAGCTTCTTATGTCTTTATCTATTATATAATGAAACAATACACAATACACGTTAAATTTGCACTTTTATAGAAATTCATAAATAAAATAAGTAAAATAACAAATGTTTTCCCTTATAAACCTTTATGGGGTGATGTTTCATAGATAAAATATGAGAAAGCGTTCATATTTTAATTATTTAAATAAAATAATTTTTCCCTGCTCGGTAGTTTAAGGAAATGCGAGAAATAACGGGAACGAATCGGATTTTCTCGATTTAAGTCGTGAGATCACGTGACACGAAACCACAACTAAATTATACCTCTTCAAAGGTTGGTGTCCAATACAAATATTGGGGGGGATAACATGTACACAAGTCAACTGTTATAAAAAGAACTCTTATACAATTATGATGTTTATGGTATGTCACAAAAAACGAACATTCTCTTATTTCCTAATAGTGAAGAATCTGATCATACTACATAAGTACATACTGATCATGATCTTCACTGTAATGAAATACGAGAATGCTATTTTCTTTAAATCATCTAATAAACAGCATAATTAGTTAAACACTAGATACACATTTATTTGACCGCCTTGATGGTGTTGTGGTTTTGGCATCTCGGGTGCGGGAGGTCACAGGTTTGATCCCTGGCCGGGTCATACCACATTAAACAGGGTAGGAATGGCTGCCTTCCGTGGCGCTGAGGGTTGCAGGGTTAGCATTACGACTGACTGGCTGATGTCAGGATAAATGGACCAATAGGACTGATAACTTACCAAGGAAACTCAGTGATATAACATAAACAATGTTGAAAGCGGCGTTTAATACCAAACAATAAACATTTACTTACTGTGTAACTTAAGATGATTTCAGGAATGTCACACAAAACTATGGAAATACTATAATGTTAGTTTTCTGTGACTTACTAAATCATCTTTTTTCCATAAACAGCATTTATATTACTGCTAAAAGCACTAGATAAACGTACGTAATATACATTGTATATGCCTCATTGAACTGAGTGTGTTTTGATAACAGTTATGTACATTTTATCTCACCACGGTTTGTATATGTCACCCAACCTATATATAGGTCTAATTTCCGAATGAAAATGTACATGAACGGCTCCGTTTTTTAAATCCTGAAATCTTGGAGAAAAGTATAATTCGTGTGTAACATGTTTGTGATTAATCCCATTCAGCTTTTTATTTTTTGAAACTCGATTTGAACTTTTTTGACATTAATTTTTTCCCTCTATAAATGCCACTTTTAACGTATTTATAAATAGATTGAAAATATGCATAAAGCGCATGCAGGATACGTCGGCCGATTTCGTAACCCTACATCTTAGATGTAGCCTGTCGAGATATTCCGACTGCCATAAACAGTAAATCATATAATATTAAGGACCATTAGGTGTTTATAATATCATCAAAATTACGAGAATTAATTAAACAAAAACTTAGAATATTGGAAATATATAAATAGTTTTAAATGAACTATAATTAAGTCTCTTCACAATCAATTGTAGCTGTATTTTTAGAAAGGCATTTACATTTAGTTAATCGTAATAATGACTTCTCCTTCCATTGTGAACTATCGTGAACATTACAAAGTAACCACATATAGCACGGTGCGGGATCGCATCGCGCAATTATAAGCATTCATGACATTTATACAGAACAGTAGCAAATGGGTTGGGGCAAAAATGTATTACAACAACAGATAAATATCCCCCCTTGCTATGTTATATTGACAGTTGAATTAGCACACACGGTCGATACTTCCTTATTTCTAGAACACTTCGACGGCGATTCATCCGGTCATAGAGTAAAAGACCACAATAATAACTAAATAAAGAACACTCCATCTAGGGCTCTTTATATGACTGTTACTTCCAGATGTCCCTCCTGAAAATAAAAGTTCAAATAAACCATGGTAATTGACATTAATGACTTTGAAAACACATTCCCACATATAACACATCTGTAGCTGACGACTTTGTAAACATCTAGGCCAAAAAAAGGAATATTTCTAGAAATTAAATATTATTATTGAAATGATTTGAAAACGTTGAGTCAAAAGGCGACATTGCTCGTTTTGAGCAATTTCTCCTTTTTAAACTTTAATATTTCCAAGGTCGTCTCCTGCAGAGGCGTCAGTATGTTAGAAAGGGTTATTCTACATTAACACGTGAGACTCATTGAGTGTTTTTTACATTTTAACTGCCTCGGTGGTGTAGCGGGAGGTCATGGGTTTGATCCCCCGTCGTTTGGCATAAATACTTTAAAACAGGTCATACTAAAGATTTTAAAAACGGTAGTAATGTATTAACCTCCTTGGCGCTCAGGGTTGTGGGGGTAAGCATTGCTGGTGTCAGAATAAATGGACCAGTAGTACTGGTAACTTACCAAGGAAGCGCTGTTATATTTGGGGATTATGACGTCGAAACCGTGGGATCGTACCGCTACTTAGGAGTAGACATCAACGAGACGCTTAACTACACGCCGCAGGCGTTAGAGCAAAGGTTTTAGCTTCAAAACGTATATACTCAAAGTTGTACAGTAGTATCATTATCCCAGTAACGGATTATGCAGCCGGTGTTTGGGGATTTAAAAACTATGACGACATGAACAAACTCCAACACAGGGCTATACGAACATTTCTAGGCGTCAGAAAGCAACTTCTTTAGTTGCCCTTGATGGTGAAACAGGACTTAATAGTCCACTCTACAGAAGACACTGTGATATAATTCGTCTTTGGCATAGACTATCTCGTTTACCTGTTTCACGCGTCGCACAATGCGTGCTTGTCTGGGATATAAGAAAAACAGCGCATTCAGGAGACACGTGGTCAGCAGACGTTAAACAAATACTGTAGGACAACAACCTCATAAACTTTTTCGATGTTAACACCATAAAAAATGAGTCGCGTGAATATATTATAAACTGTTTGAATCGTAGTACGAGACACAAGCTCGAAACTACCTGGAGAGATGGGTTACAACAATCACCAAAACTGCGGACGTATACACTGTTTAAAGACTGCTTCAAAAATGAGCCATATTTAGATAGATAATTGTCAATAAAACAAAGATTCGCATTGGCCCGATTCAGATGCGGTGTTTTCCCACTATCCATATAATTTGGGCGATACAGGAGACCACAGGTACCACTATATAGAAGAACATGTCTGGCATGTAACCAAGGACACGTCGAAGACGAGACACACTTCCTTGTGTCGTGCCCGGCTTACAACGAACTACGACATAAACATTTTGGTGATATCGTACGGCAGGACAGTGAAACGGACACTCTAAAAACAATGATGAGAAATCTTAAAGGAATCTGATATAGTAAAAAATATGATGTTCATCAGAGATAATAATACAATTCAAGGAAAGCAAAATGTCATTGATGAATTAAATAAACATTTTGTTAACATTTCAAATTTGATATTTAAGACTGATTTTAAGAATACACATTTTGATTATCTTAAGCAAACCATGAACACTCACTTAAAATACCACCAATTTGATATTAAATTTATAACGCCACTTGAAGTCAGAAACATTATAGGTAGATTAAACACCAATAAATCAACAGGTCTTGATGGCATAGGTCCAAAGATTTTAAAACATTGTGGCGATGTCATAACACCCTGCATAGCATCGATCATAAATAACAGTATTGCAACAGGCACATTTCCTGATATTGCTCAACAAATTCAGGCTTATTTCACTAACACGAACATTCTACATCGAACACAATCGGGATTTCGTAAAAATCATTCCTGCAATACGGCTCTAGTAAGACTTATTGATACATGGTTGAAAGACGTAGATGAAGGAATGTTGGTAGGCACTGTGAGTCTGGATCTAAGAAAAGCTTTTGATTTGGTGGACCACCGAATTCTCTTACATAAACTCAAACTTTATCACTTTTCTGAAATATCGTTACATTTTTTCCAATCATACCCTTCAAACAGAACACACTTAGTAAATATTGATAATATATCATCACCCTTAAAACCAATAACATCAGGAGTTCCCCAGGGGTCAATTTTAGATCCGTTATTGTTTTTGCTCTACATAAATGACATTTCATTAAAAGGCCGGGATGTTAACATAGACTTATATGCAGACGATTCAACTTTGTATGCTTCCGGATTCCAGTTATGTGATGTACAAGACAAGCTACGAGAAAACATAACTCATATCATGGATATGTGCAAAGTAAACAACATGTCCCTTAATCCATCAAAGTCAACTTGTATGAAAAGTCAACAGTCAACCACTGAGTAATTTTTCTATTCAAAAAATCTTGGTTGTTTATGTAGATAATAAGTTAAATTGGCATGCACAAATTGATTCTGTATGCAGAAAATTAAACACTAAAATAGAGCTATTGAAAAATATTATATACATACTACCTTAATGTGAAAATGAAATTACTATATTATAACTCCTATATACTACCAGTGTTTGATTATGGTTGTGTAGTCTGGGGACATGGAGCCAATACATACATAAATAAGATATCTTCAATTCAGAGAATAATACTTGCAAAATCTCGCGGGTCTACTACCAAAACGGATCTTTTCCATGACTTGCATTGGCTGTCGTTTGACGATAGGTATCGCTATCACACCGCCTTGCTGGTTTACAAGACCATTCACAATTTGGCACCAATATACATGAACGACATTTTAATATTTTCGGAAAATAAATATCACACCCTACGCTCACAATCCAATAATAATTTAGCATTGACCTACAAACCTAGAACAAATTACATGTTAAATTCATTTAGATATTTTGGTTTTAAAGTCTGGAATAGCATTCCATAACATATAAAGCACTCAACGTATATTGTATAATTCTATTTGTATTTCATGCCATAATTTTTCATTGAAATTTGCATGTTGTTAAATGTAATGTTTGTGTGTGTTATTATATTATTGAAGGCCATATGAAAATAAGATATGTATAGCCATTGTTAAATTGTCTGTATGTGTCTTAGATGTAACCTTCACAAAATAAAGATATTATTATTATTATTATTATTATTATTGAATCACACGAAGAGCGAAATCAGACATTAAAATATCGCCAGTGATATTTATTAAAAACATTAAACCACCTAAATTTGATTACTTTTACCGTGATAAATCGTAGACATTATGTTGTGATGAACCAGACTATAATTGATATTTAATTTTTCATAAATACCTAAAGGGGAATTCATCTCTCAATACTTGCATAAAAGAAACTAAAACTATTAACTACTTAATATAATAACTGTATTAATTTGCTTTCACTGATAGCCTAAACGTAACTATCACTTGACTTTCATAAACATTGGCATATAAATGTAAACTTTTCATGAATTCATTTGAAAAAAAATGATAGTTCTTCGTGAGCCTTTGAAGGCTGGCTATTATATAGTATTGAATTGTATTGTATTGTGTTGTATGTATAGGTTGCACTTTGAATTATAAAATATCTATCTATATGCCCGAACACTTTGAAAGCGGCGTACAAACAATGCAACCAACCACACTCATTACAAGAAAAGATAAAGATATATATATGTATGCGAACCAATGCAAGTGTAACCAAATGAATATGTTTTGTCAGCTGTTTCTTTAAAACTTACGTGACTATTTGACCAGCAGTAAAATAGGGATGAGATATTTGATCTGGATCGTCATTGGTGACAAATGTCTTATTGTTTATTGTCAGATTACGATCTCAGGTAATGCTTAAAGAACAGTCAGCAATGAATGCGACAGGGCCATGACTTGTATACAAAGAACAGTCAGCAATGAATGCGACAGGGCCATGACTCGTACGTTCCTTGTCTACCAAGCTCATCAAAACGTCATCGTGTGTCAAATAAAAAAATATCTTGACGGTGTTTGAGAAAATAACAAGACGTTTAGTTTTAACAAGTTTGGTTGCTCGCGTTTGGTCACGGATCATACCAGAGCTGAGGTTGCTGTGATTTGATTGGTGGATTGGTAAGCTAACGTGAATATCATGGAAAGCACTTCATGCGTTTATCTACAGTAGCGGAAGCCAATCTGGTCACTGATATACACCAACGTTTGCTACCGCCCTCTACAGGACGATGAAAGCTCTATATACATAGGGAAAAGCAATGAGCCGGAGAATCAGGTTTGAAGCCGGATTGATTTATATCAAAGACTTTAAAAAACAAGGTATTCCTTCTTTGCGCCCGGGTTGCCGGATTTGCAAAACGATCGATTCCCTGGTGTTATGATAAACACCATTGTTAACAATGAAGGACCACCACTTGTATATAAAACGAGAGGGCCTAGATCGATCAACTGAATTATGTAATGTGATTTCTAATGCAAAACTCATCAAGACAATTATTCTAACAAGGGTTCAAATGAAACCTTAAGTGTTAACAAGATTTTCCTTCATTTGGCTTAGTAACCTATTTTTTACCTAATATGACCCATATTCGAACATGGACTAGATATCATTACGACATATATTCTGACAAAATTTCAAACTGCTGAAGCAAAAATTGCGGCATCTAGAGTGTTTATAAAATTTTCCTTCAATTTGATCTAGTGACCTTCTATTTGACCTGACATGACCCATATTCGAACGTGACCTACATATCATCAATGATACATTCTGATAAAGTTTCAACACGCTCAAGTGAAAATGTGGCCCCTAGAGTGTTAAAAATATGTTCCTTCAATTTGGTTAATTGACCTTGTTTCTGACCTAATAAGACCCATATTTGAACTTGATTTAGATATTATACAGTCAAGCATTCTGACAAAATTTCAAGCTGCTGAAGCAAAGAATGCGATGTTAAAGAATGTTAACAAGATTTTCCTTCAATTTGACCTAGTGACCTAGTTTTTAACTTGACATGACCCATATTCGGACTTGGCGTAGATATCATTAAAATAAACATCCTGGCCAAAGTGTAAAATATGCGGCTTATACAGTGTTAGAACATTTTCCCTTCAATTTTGCCTTAAGACGCCGCATGATGACCCAAATTCAAATTTGGCCTACATATCATCAAGAAAAACATTCTGATAAAGTTCTAAAATGATCGAGTTAAAAATGAAGCCTCCAGAGTGTAAACAAGATTTCCCTTCAATTTAGCCTAGTGACCTAGTTACTGACACAATATTACCCATATTCTAACTTGACCTACACATTATCAAGACAAACATTCTGATAAAGTCCAAGATTTGATGGAGATAAATGTTCTGATAAACTTTCATGACGATAGGTTGCAAAATGTAGCCTGTAGAGTGTGAACAAGGCAATTGTTGACGACGCACGACGCCGGACAAAATGTGATCACAATAGCTCACCTTGAGCACTTCGTGCACAGGTGAGCCAAAAACCAATTCTTTAATTGTGAATTGGTGTGAAGATAACTCTTACCTAATGATTGTTCGCATATGTAGAGTGCTGTCCCCTGACAATCAAAATCGTTATAAAACCCATCTTGTGTTATCACGGCACAATTTTCGTTGTTCTTATAGTTATTAGGTTCTTTCGCCCATGCTCTGCCATGAAAAACAAGATGTATACAATCATTTCGCATTAATCGCCGAATGGTACGTTTTTTAATATTGAACCGTGACTATATTGAGCGTATTATACAGTATGTGGTTTTTGAGCGAAGGGTCGCGAAGCGATCCGAAAGCTCATAGCATGCCTGCTTTCGAAAATCCAACTTAAAGCTGCAACCACACACAACCGCGGAAGGATTTGAGATTACTTCATTTGATTGGCTTTCATTCGCATCGCACTACTTTCGACAGGCCTTTTTGCCCGAGTCCGCCTTCCTCATGAATGAGTTCAAAAAGTAATTCCACTGTGGACTAGATTGTTATCAATATGTACAATGTCAAATACTTTTGATTTCATTCAATATTATCACACTGTATACTAGTCACCCAGTCACTTTAAACAACGTTTTATAATATCATAATGTATATACACAGAAAACTGATAAACTCAGAGGAACACTTTGAAATGGCAGGCTTCGAACGTTTGCATTAATAAACTGTCAGTGTTCACCCTTTACATGATAGAATACGACACAAATCAAGCGGGTGAATTTTGAAAACTTTTCTAGAAAATGTAACAATTACTCAAAATGACTTATTCCTCGATTTTACACAATGTCTCAAACCTGTAGCATGAAAATTAATTCAATATTCTAGATATCACACACTTTTCTACAGCTATTCTTATACCATTTTCCGCCACTTATCTGCGTTCATGTTATTAGGCAGGGACAGTGTATAACACTGTCCCTGTATTAGGGGAAATTAAGCAGAACACTTGAAAATCATTGTGCCAACGCTTCCCGCTTTATTCAGTTAAACTTATTATTCCCATATTTTTGTTTGGATATGTTCCAATTCGCCGGCCTATAATTTCGGTTTAGAGAAAAAGGGTAAGTAAAACTATCAGATATCATAAACGGTTATGAGGTCTCCTGTTACTATCTCGATTATATAACTGATTCTCGCTCAATAAGTTCAGAGAGCGGTCATACAGGGCATGAATAAATGGTCTCTTCCTTTATTCCTTTCCTCTGTGTTTTGAATTAAGGTTTAATTAATGTCTTTCGGATAAACATACACAAGGATAATATAATATTTTGCATAACCTTTTTTTGTATCAAAAGTAGCACTTTCAACAATAAGGGTAAGTCCATATATTTTGATGCAAATAAGATGTAAAATGTGTTACATTCATGTATACAGTCAAATTGTTTCAACAACAATACACTTATCCATGATAATACCAAGGCAGTGTTATTGCATTATTTACTGCGAATGGACAGATACTCAAATTATTCTTTAAGGTCAATTAACGCATCTGCGTATTCCGATCAGGATCTGCATTGCACACACAAATTAGTCATAGAAAGTTTAACCGTTTCCCTCATATAGACGCTTTCTGACGCATCTACAGCAGACGGCTTTTTGAAAACATAGTGACAAAAGGAGAAATTGCATAACACGTGCAATTTCTCCCTTTGACACTCTGTTTTCAACTTTTAGTCTTATGTTTTCCATTCAATTATAGATATTTTCCTTTTTTTGTAAAATATATGTTCAAAGTCGTCTGCTACAGAATTGCCGTATGAGGGAAAGTGTTAAAGGATTTTTTTTGTAACACAGAATTCATTTGTTTCTTATGTGTTGAACCTAAGACAGGTCTTATACTTATTGTCATGCTGGTTTTCAGAGTTACAGCGTCAACATCAATGAAGGTACTTCGCTCATTAGTGCTATCAGCGCTTTGATTTTTAACGTATGTACGATTTTAATCCTTTCACACAACCAAACATCTTCAGCAGACGACTTTGTAAACATATTGGCATGGGCGAATAAAACATCTCTCTATATAAAGAACTAGTAATTCAAATCGAGTTGAAAGCATTGTGGCACAAGGATGGTAACACTTCATGAAACGTTGAACGTGTTAAACGACCAACTGAGCGGCGATCTGAAAAACCCAACCTTACGGCTTTTGCGACCAGTGTATTACCAGATCAAGTCTTGCTCTAAACCGCCCGCCGATAGGTCATATATATATATACAAGAAACTACTGTAAAGCAGTGTCTTGAGAATCCTTAGCATGGCTGTGCAGGTGCAAGATCGGTTGGAGAACCGCCTTTTTGGCCTTGACAATGATGGATACTTACATTGTTTGTTTATTAAAAGGATTGTTAAAATAGTCCGAATACTGCCATACGTAAGTGACCAGTCGATCATTCAAATCAGTCCAATATGGCGGCGAACCAGCAGGTTGGCTCGCAAGCGTCTTATTGATACATCCTTGTTCAGTGACGTCATTTACTGCAAGTCGGTACCCGTTGGAATTATATTTCTGGGCCATGTCATTACAGCTGTCTTTAGCTTCCAGCCACGTGGTCGTGTCGTTGGGAGCACTGATGTAATAACAGGACGATTGGCAGCTGAACCACCCGGGGAAACATGAACTTCCTGAAACACGACATAATATATCATGTTGCATGTTTATTGTTTTCATATTTGATACTTCGATAGGTTTTGTTGTACATGTAAAATAGGTACACATTGTTGAAATGTCACACAATAATATTATGCAAATTTAATGAACCTCCTGTGACTTGTTTCTTACAAACCACGTAGAGCATGATACGTCTGCTCTGGTGTACGCGTTTATCTACATGTATAAATTACGCAAAAAACCTAGGGTTGTTTTTTCTTGGGTATTGATTACCGACGTTGAATGTTAACTATTTCAATTTAATTATCTAAACTCATAATTCTATAAGACGTCATTCATAAATATACCCATAAGTGTAAATATTTCCTCCCATATTACAAATCTGCAGCAGTGGACTTCCAAAACAAACAGAACATATATGGAATCTCTACACATTTAAGGAATATATATTAATTTCTTTACAAACGGAGAAATTGCTCACCATGAAAAAGTCATGCATTTCGTGTCGAAAAATGTTAAACTCAAACAAGACACGATTGTGATTCAAAGATCTTTCCCGTGTTACTATTTCAAAATGTGTAGACATGGATACCGTATCGAGAAACGGAGAACTAGCTCTTTATGATTATGGAGGGGGGAGGGGGGTTATACGCAACCAAACCACACTACCTGGCCCCGATACTATAACACTCGAAACGTTCTCCAAATCAAAACAAACTCAACTAAAACGTTCCCCAAAAGTTGTCTAGTTCCGACTGAGTGCTCCCGTTAAGCCTGGAGAATGTTTTCAAAGTTATATAGTTACTGGGCCTGCTTCAGGGGATTTACATATGTATTCCGCCTGACGGATACAAACTTTGTAGAATTGAACACGTGTTTGGCCAATGTAAAGATTGCTAATCCAGACCCCGATCCGATGCGTGGAAACGCGTGTTCATGTTCGAGAGGCTTTAATACAACCAAACCACAATACCTGGTACTATGGGGGATTCACAGATATATCCCGCCTTACTGTTACAGTTATTATCGTTGTATGTACCATCCCTCCGGATTTCTGCACACTTCTCGTTACCTCCACTGTTGTTGGGTTCTTCGTTCCATTTTCTGCAATCGTCAGTGGAGATGTGTTTTCAATAGCAACATAGTTCGGAATTTCAAAAAAAAAAAATTATGGAAATAAAGCTTTTTCTGATTACGTCCGTTTTGCATATGTAGCATGTATTTTCGAAACCCATTAAAGGAAAATAAAGAATCATTCATTATGAGCAGTATGGCTTTTAATAACAACAGCACCATCTTCTTCTCTAACTTGGTTAGCACAAATTGTAGTTATGAAGCATATGTTTTCGAAAACTATTAAAGGAAACTAAGGAATCATTCATTATGGCCAATTTGACTTTTAATAACAAGAATACCGTCTTCTTCTTAACTTTTTTAGCACAAATTACAATTATTTCATAAGATACACAATTCATTAAACAGTAATATTAAAAAAGATCTTGACGCCTGGTCATTTGACTAAAATATGATTTACCCTTATCTGTTATATGGTTTTAAGAATCTCGTGGTGAGTACATGTGTCAAATCAGCAAGGATTCATAAGTTATAACACTGAGTAAACTGCAATCAATCAACACAACCAATATAACAGTATAGCTTTACAATGTAAAGCTATTTAGAACATTGGCTTCATTTTAACATGACACAGAGACTTTTCATATTGCCAGTGAATACAACTCATAGATCCATGATCGTATTTTTAAGCCACGCCCTTTTGTCATGCATCACAAACAAAAGAACAAGTAATCGTCAAAAAAAATATCCGGTTCTCAAGCATCACATGTGTTTTGTTTGTGATGCAGAAACCGTGTTCAGCAACTGAGTCTACCGGACAGACCAAATATATCTTCTGATTGGCTAAAAACTTGCATCTTATTTGCATACCGGATCTATGAATTGAGCCGCCTCTGACTAGTTGGCTTTTTATAGCAAAAGTTAAACAATGAATACTTACTCCACTTTATACTTTTGAAAGATACATGTGTGTACATTGTCATGAAAAACTAGAGTTGTAGCCTAGCGTAGTTCACGTTCATAACCTAACATGCTATTCCGCTACGGACCCTATATCGACAGACCCGAACTATTTGAATGGGGCTACATGAAAACCAACATCTACATACTTATCATCTTTTGAAGGATCCAAATGGATACTGCGACAATCATTTGTAAATAAATCAAAGCACTGAAAGTGATCACAGCAAGGGGCTAACTGCAGATAACATTTGGACATGGATTTACCGATCCCAAAAGTCTAACTTGAACACTTTACACTAGCAATTTGTTAGTTAGCACTTTATATCCATATATTAAATGATAAAGGAGTAAAGCAAAACACTGTAAACACAGTATGATGGTCTATCGATATATACTAAAAGTTGGCATACACATGCGCATCTGCTATCTGGATAGTTTCTGCTTAGCACACCTCCTGGTTTACAATGGATTTTTAGCCGTGTCTTTTTTTAATGCAATTAACACATATACATTTCATATCCAAATCACAATAACCTAACAATGATAATTATATTGAGAGTCCAATTTTACTTTCAAAGCAGAAATAAAATCCTGTGTTATCTACATTTTCTTCAGCGTGCAATGACTGAAATATTGTTAAAACGACGTAAAACATCAGACACACGATTTAAGTATTTCTTAGTGTTTCACAACGCATAGTTGAATAATTTTAAATGCATTGCTTTTGAATTCATTTTAAATCCCAACATTTTGAAAGAGTTTATTGCAGCGGTGTTAAATGACAATTGCACCACTGATATCGGCAATTTATAAGACAAAAAATATTGTATTTTTCTTATGAATTTTTTTATCTGCCCAGACCGGGAATCGAACTGAAGTCTCCAGTTTCACGGCCGAACATGCTAACCGCTACGTTACGCGGCCACTTCGATGGATTTCATTTATAACATAATTATAAACCAATACACGAGTTAGCGAAATATTTAGTATTGAAACGTTTTATCTTGATAAAAAACAAATGTCATTTAAATAATTTGTTTTATAACTGGGACTTGACTATCTTATTCCGGCTGCTGGGGTTGTTCAGGTTAATTTTGGTTGAGAATTTGATGTATTTACCTAGGAATCTAAAATGAAATACTCTAGTATTTCCTGATTATCGTTCCGCTGATAATACATTTTATTCGAAAGGATTTTTGGAAATTACGACGCCTAGGCTCACTTGCACATTTATCGTATATATGTTATATTTTGTCAACTGTTTATTTTATTATCATTTAAATAGTTTGAATGTTTGAGTATATATGTTATAATTGGGACTCATTTATCTTAATTTGTTTTTGAGTCGGAATCGAAAAGTTGCCTTTACTCCATTCGATTTACAATATTTAGGAATTACCATCGAACTTACCGCGCGATCAAGTATGTTGAAAGCGTAGAAATACATTTTAATTATTAATCATGTAATTCATATGTTTTAACATAACATTTCTTTCGAGTTATTCCTTTTGGGTTAGTGATGTCGAATCAAATCAATTGTCGGCTTCATATGTCAACAAGTTACCGCATTTTGATTTTTAGACAGGAACTATTGGCGGTACAAGATGACCAACATGAAAATTAGCTGGCAACAGTCATTTCATTTTTAACAAAATATTCCACAAATCATCCACTTTCATTGACATTATGTACGATCTGCAACCACCAATACATCTATATGAAGTCGAGATGGTGTTCAGAAACGGAGAGCTGATGTAGAAAGACAGATGTGAAGTAATTCAATGCCGATATCGTAAAACGCCTGTCTAGATTCCAGTCTCAAAATGATGCGTCGTTTCGAAAATTAGCTACTATAGCAATTGGCTCTAAAGAGCCCCTTGCTAAAAACCGAAATGAACTATGCACTTACATAAGGTTAGCATTAGCTGCAGTTTGTCCACCCCACGCCCAAACATTCGGATCAGAAGATCGTTTTAGTCCTGTCCAATAACCATACATATTATAAGGAAGTTGCTCCACCCAAGACTGTTAAAGAGAAGAACATCGCTAAAATTCATGTATGCTTCCCAAAAAGGGTTGTAAAATAGCCATGCGCCATAACTCCGTAAATAAAGGAGAATACAATTATCTTAGTGAAGATTCAAATGAAGTTTCACTGAATTTAATATAGCAGTTGCCGAAAAATAGACCTGACACAAAAACATGATGGACGTACGCACGCTTTGATAGACACAACCATACACAACTTGACGACTGTATGTTGTCTTTTTTTATTTATAAAAAAAATTAATCCTCCGATATTTTCCTGGAGCATAAAAGTGCAACTGAAACAAAATATGTAATTGTTTCATCTATGTTTTTATATCATCGAGTGAAACCAATGGGATACCGTTTTTTGACGTAAGCTATATATCTCTTTCACAGCTGAATTTCATAAAGTCGACTCTTCCATGTTGACCACTCTATTGTACGTCCAACAGAAAATGTGGTAACATTTAATGTCTAAGTGGCAAACAATGCAGAGTTCTGTAGAGACTGTTCGTTATAAGCTGTCTAACCAGAATCTGCATAGTTTGCAAAAGCCTTTAATTACCTTAAAGGCAGCGAAAGGGTATATGACATGAGTTTTGACCTAGTTATTTTTCACCAATGAAATGTTGTAAATGACGTTGTCTCTTTAAATCTATTCTGCAGGAAAATGAAATAAACTTTTTCGATTGATGGTCTTTGGTTTCTATAGAAACATCTAGTGAAGGAGGAGAGGTGTGATTTGAAAACATAATGGACTTTATCAGGTTTACTAATGAATTGTATCACCGTGATATTCAAAGTTCACTGAACAAACATTCAAACGAAGACATACCTATCTTCTGGTATATATGTTCAACTATGTTCTTTTTTTTATAATTCTTAAAGGTGTTTAGTTTCAATGTGAATTTCTTCTATGTTAATACGTGCAAACAAATAAACATATCGCTGAGTCTGTCTTAGCACAATCATGAACTGGTAAGATCCTTGAATATATAATCTTTATCCCAGATTATTTTCTTTTTAGTTCAAATACTGCCAATTTTGAATTAAATCTGTTCAAAGTAAGAAATATAGTAAGTAATTCACATTTGTTATATCCTTTGACTTTTTCAGTTGTTTGAAAAAAAATATGAAATAGGATAATTGGCTTTGATTTACTACATTTTCATTGTTGACTTATTTTCCGTGGAGTTTTCATGATGTTTTTTCATGATTCAATCTATTTAACAGCTGCTGGTGTGTCCGTATGCAACTTGGATTGAGACATCATTCGTGCAACCTACATACTTATAATTTTAGAATTTCCAGTTATATCATTCCAGACTATACACGTTATTCTATCATGTAATACAAGTCTGCTTTCTTGTTCTAAATTAATTGCTATTTCAATGTAGTAAAAATAGGTACCTTTTCGTCTAGATCGTCGACTCTGAGCAAGTTAGCATTTACACCATTGCAGGTGGTGGAAGCCTGTGCCCATGTGAGACCTCTGTTACCCATCAAATAACACGAACGACCTCCACGCAGCCAACCACTAGGGCAACCTAAGTTTAACTGACCTGAAACAATAGCATGGAAATGTTAGATGTATGTACCGGTCCAGTAGTCTATTTATTAAGCCATCCTCGTTGGGTTTCGGACGAATGACGTTCAGTGGCAACAGTGGGGTCTGTTTAAATATGAGCCTGTTTTGAGCCGCTATGCAGTTTAATAGTACCAAGTACCAGAAGGTTACGATTTGAAAAATACATGTACTGTGCTTAGTTATCCTATAAATCCTAAATGGCTGGTCAGTACAAAAGGGGTTTGCACTTTATTGAGTAATTGATTACAGTCATATCACGGTGGCAAGTTCACATTACGTGTTTTCCTTGGCTTTCTCGCATCTGATGTCTACAAAACATTCTTACCAGGCAACTGGCTACCTTCCCATATACACTATTTGGCTCATTGGTGTAAGAAGAATGATGCTAGTAAAAGTGACTTTTGTCAACCATATGGAGGAAAGTCGGGATTCGGACGAGTGACGCCAGGATTGATAGCCCCCATTACTATCGACTAAGTGATCTCTTGCTCTTACACATTTTTTGTCTTTAGACTATATGTTTTGTAAACACACATAATGCAATTCTGTTAGATCTTTGGAGAGTCCCAAATTCAATTTAATCGAGCATCTTCCGATGTATTTTAAAATAGTGTTTGCGGTTCAAATCGGATTTCACTGATGTACCTTATTTTAATAATCCTATCAACGTCCGGCTTCCTACGTCTTTCGATCATCTATATGTCAATGTAATTGAGCGTATCCAACCGTGGCCGGCGTTTCAGTTGGGTTTAAATGACATTCCGCTTTGACATCGTTTAAAGTTATATTTGCATACAACTATTGGGTCTACACATCCAGTCTTTTGTCAATATATGCGTCTTTGACTAAACTACATGTGGACGGACAGTGAAGAGTCTGGTGAGACTGTGTGCATGCGCTCACCCGAGTCTTTACTGTACGCAGATGCAATAAGTGACCAAATTGCCAGACTCGACTCATACCTTTTAATCGATTTAATATCTGTATCTTACACTTTCGATGTCCTCTTCCTGGGTACTCAACAGGTACTTTGTTTTTAACGATATAAGTACAAATGATAAATCTCACCAAAAACCATTTCATTGATGCAATGATTAGAGCATCGGTCTTGGGAGCGGAAGACCAGGGTTAACTTATCGGTCGGGTCATTCCAACATTGGCGCTCAGGGTTGTAGGGAAAGCATCACGACTGATCCACCAGTGTCAGTAATAATAATACCGACAGTATTGCTACATGTAGTTTACACAGAAAACAGATATTTTATATTCTTTACCATGAGTTATTTCCCTAACAATACTGCAACTTGAGGCGCGAGCCACCGAAGAATTATAAAACAAAATAGATACAACTTCTTCATAAAAAAAAAGAAAATACTGTTTATCATAACATTTAACTTCCCATCCGTCAATTGATCAATAAATTGTCTGTTCTTGATGTCTGAAAGCTGTTTGAAATGTCTAAATAGCACCCGATGTAATACCGTGCCGGGGTATGCCCAAAGTCTTAAAAATGGGTGATAGTGGCTTTACTGCGACTGTCTCGCTGGTACCAGAATAAATGTACCAGGGGTATTAGTAACTTACCTTTGAAACGATATGATGTAACTGAAATATTGTTGATAACGGCGTAAAACACCACACAAGCAATTAAACAATCAAACATGGGTATCTCTATTCAACTTTACCTTGAATGGCAGATCTCTCACACGCATAATGCGCACGTTTGTTGCAAAGTGTATCCTGTATCGACCCACCCTGATACATCAGTCCACAGTTCTTGTTCTTAGAACGGTCCGTGCTTGGCGACTGAACCCAGGTTCTGCAAATCAAAATAGCCGGTGTATTAGTCTGGTACCAGGCTACCCTGTGTACTATAGTAAATAAATACGTCGGGCAATAACCAACAATGGCGACTGTATTGGTCACCTCCCCTTATATATCACTATCGTATGTATAGTAAAGTAGTACATTTATATGTTTTGTTTTATAAACTCTGCTGTGGACCCATACAACTTGGTGTTTGGAATCAATGCATAACTAATGAAGTAATCTGCTTTCGGAGTTTGAAATGTTAAATCGGTTTGGTTCACAAAAAAGTTGTCTCTATAGGCTTTTGCTTGCTACCCAATGTCCAAAGGGCGCCGCCATTATTGGTGTTTTCTTGATCCTATAATAGGTTGAGACAGACAGGTTACTCCAGACAAACAATGTATGGTCAAAATGTTTTCACATATGTGATTTGTGTATCTAATGCTTTGAAGAAACATATGTGGCAGAAAGCATCGGTACGAACAGACGACAGAGAAATGCTACCAAAGTGCATTACCTATGTCGCAAGCAAAAACTATTGTTTTAACAGGAAAGATAAACAGTTGGATTATGGTTTAACAAGTCTTAGACAGCACTGTTCTTTAAAGCATAAGTGATACAACGGAATGTGAAAGGAACACTGTAAATTGAATTTTCGCATCTATGAATTGGAAAGACTGGTCACATATATTAAAAAACATCATTATGATTTCCTCTAAGGGACTTGACAACCAACATTAACAAATTAGAGAACAGTTTATCTTTGCCTTGGAAGTTGATTATTAATACTTTATGTATTAAACGTTCAATTTTCAATTCATTAACTGTTAAATAACGTGAGCGAGACTCCAAGAAACACCAACCTCTATGAATGTTGGACCACTATAGATCAAGAAACACCAACCTCTATGAATGTTCGACCACTATAGATCAAGAAACACCAACCTCTATGAATGTTCGACCACTATAGATCAAGAAACACCAACCTCTATGAATGTTCGACCACTATAGATCAAGAAACACCAACCTCTATGAATGTTCGACCACTATATATCAAGAAACACCAACCTCTATGAATGTTTGACCACTATAGATCAAGAAACACGAACCTCTATGAATGTTTGATCACTATAAATCAAGAAACACCAACCTCTATGAATGTTCGACCACTATAGATCAAGAAACACCAACCTCTATGAATGTTCGACCACTATAGATCAAGAAACACCAACCTCTATGAATGTATGACCACTATAGATCAAGAAACACTAACCTCTATGAATGTTCGACCACTATAGATCGAGAAACACCAACCTCTATGAATGTTCGACCACTATAGATCAAGAAAGACCAATTATATGAATGTTCGACCACTATAAATCAAGAAACACCAACCTCTATGAATGTTCGACCACTATAGATCAAGAAACACCAACCTCTATGAATGTTGGACCCCTATATATCAAGAAACACCAACCTCTATGAATGTTCGACCACTATATATCAAGAAACACCAACCTCTATGAATGTTCGACCACTATAGATCAAGAAACACCAACCTCTATGAATGTTCGACCACTATAGATCAAGAAACACCAACCTCTATGAATGTTCGACCACTATAGATCAAGAAACACCAACCTCTAAGAATGTTCGACCACTATGGATCAAGATCATTCTGTGAATCAGCACATTTTTATATGGTTGAGTAATTGTTTGATTTGGGTTTAACACCGTTTTCATATCACCGCGGCCAGTTTTCATACCTATGTATTTCCTGGCTTACTCAAACAGTTATACAACATACGTTTCAAGCAATTGCTTTTCCACACAGCCTATTGATGAAAGACGAATGAAATTGTCGCATTGACGTTTGTTAAACTTCAGAAAGAATGTTGGCCGAACTGGGGTTCGAACTCACAAGCATTTTGCTATTGCTCTTTAATGTTCTTTTAACAGTAATAAAAGGAAGGTTTTAAGAAACATACAATGTATATTTTACAGATTATATGGATGCACAGGCAGATCTTGTTTCTATTCAAGTCATGATAATGTAGGTCGAGCCATGAAAGCTCACACGTTTAAAACGAGGGCTATCATACCATGGGTCGTTGCTTCGAACCCCGGATCGGATATTCATTATTTCCGATGATTAATAAAGGTTATTGTGACTACTCTCATTCTACTTCGACCAATGGGATAAATAGTATATCTGTCTCTCTGTATGTGTGAAAGTTATCTGGGATGAATGTTGGTACACGAGAGCCATGAAAAACGCGTTAGGTGAATGGCCACCGTGATATTATTGAAATGCCTTTGAATACGGCATTAAACTTCATGCAATCAATCAATTTATCATAATTCGGTTGGATAACAAGGAGCATCTGCTATATTTACATAAGTGATTTGTCGGGGAGTGAACCGTTCTGCCAGACGTAGGTCCCTGCATTCTGGATATCATTCAGACCAGTCCACCAGGGTAACATGACGCCCGTCTTGTCTGAATTAGCCATGAACTCCACAAGTCCTCTCTGCATTAAAAACGTTACACAGATTAGAGAATAGGGCTATGCGCATGATATATATAAATGAGCCGTTCCACGAGAAAACTTACATTATTGACCGCATAAGCAAGAATTTCGATCATCAGTTATATCATTAAATATCGATAATTGTATCTGCCCTTGGAAGCAATGTATTCGTTAAACTTCGTAAGGTTCCGTGATTTACCGATAATAGATCACAAACTGTAAAGAGACTTGCAAAACAATAAGTCGTGTTGGACAAACAGCCAGTACGCTAGGTTAAAACATGTTTATTCTGCAATAAGACAGAGACTGAATCAGAAACTCATTTCGTGGTAGTTTGTGATTGCTACAGTGAAATACGTAGAAATATATTCGGTGATATATTTGAAAAAGTCGACTTTGTACCCCTATCACCAGAACTAAAGTTGTGTTTTTTTATGAAATATCATGTGCGAAAATTATGTAAGTATATTAGGTCCGTGAAGTTAGGTTGACGAGTGACGAATTGACGAGTGACGAACTGTGACATTTTTTCTAAAAACTTTATTGATTTCTTTTAGATAATGTATCTGGATGTATTAAATGCAAATTAGGCCCTATTTCATGTTTCATGGCGATCAGTCAATCAGAAGAGCTTCGTCAAGTTCGTCAATTCGTCAATTTAGTTGACGAAATTGACGAACAAAAATATTTTTCTAAAAACTTTATTTCTTTCCTTTAGATAATGTATCTCGACGTATTGGATGCAAATTAGGCCCTTTTTCATGTTTCATGGCCATCAGTCATTCAGAAGAGCTTCGTCAAGTTCGTCAATTCGTCAACTTGTCAATAAAGTTAACGAAATTGACGAACAAAAATATTTTTCTAAAAACTTTATTTCTTTCCTTTAGATAATGTAACTGGACGTATTAAATGCAAATTAGACCCTATTTCATGTTTCATGGCCATCAGTCATTCAGAAGAGCTTCTTCAAGTTCGTCAATTTGTCAACTCGTCAATTTAGTTGACGAAATTGACGAAAAAAATATTTTTCTAAAACTTTATTTCTTTCCTTTAGATAATGTAGCTGGACGTATTGAATGCAAATTAGACCCTATTTCATGTTTCATGGCCATCAGTCAATCAGAAGAGCTTCGTCAAGTTCGTCAACATGTCAATAAAGTTGACGAAATTGAAGAACAAAAATATATTTTTTAAAACTTTATTTCTTTCCTTTAGATAAGTATCTGGACCTATTGAATGCAAATTAGGCCATATTTCGTGTTTCATGGCAATCAGTCAATCAGAAGAGCTCTTCAAGTTCGTCAATTCGTCAACTTGTCAATAAAGTTGACGAAATTGACGAAAAAAATATTTTTCTAAAAACTTTATTTTTTTCCTTTAGATAAGTATCTGGACGTATTAAATGCAAATTATGCCCTATTTCATGTTTCATGGCGATCAGTCAATCAGAAGAGCTTCTTCAAGTTCGTCAATTCGTCAACTTGTCAATTTTGTTGACGAATTGACGAAAAAAATATTTTTCTAAAACCTTTATTTCTGTTTTTTTTAGAAATAAAACTGAATCTGAACGTATTGAAAAGAGCTTCATCAAGTTCGTCAATTGGTTGTCATTTGAATTTCACCATATGGATAACATACAATGAACCCTGATGTTTTGCAACGTATAAAACGCACCAAAATAAATGTTGACAAACATCACAGCACATTCTTTGTTCAGTTAAAGAGATAAATACATGTACCTAGGTTTTAGTTGAGATGGCTTTCTGTAAGAGGTAAATGTATTCTGGGGCTAGTCCACGCATGAAATTATCCTATATATACACTCATACTGGTGAACGGAAGATAACTGAATATATGATATGAAAATCGGTCCTGATTTTGGACTTCGACATATACAGGTTCTAGTTGATGACATTCTGCACTGGAAAACTTATTTTGAGGCGCACTCACGTAATGGAATTATCACATATACACGAACTGGTGAACAGACCCGTAAAGCAAACCATGCATGAAAATGAGCCCTGATGTTTTTCAAGAAATAATACGTTGACAAACATCACAGCATATTCTTCTTCAGTTGAATCTCTTCATACACAGGTTCTATGTCTGTCTGTCTGTCTGTCTGTCTGTCTGTCTGTCTGTCTGTCTGTCTGTCTGTCTGTCTGTCTGTCTGTCTGTCTGTCTGTCTGTCTGTCTCTCTCTCTCTCTCTCTCTCTGTCTCTCTGTCTCTCTGTCTCTGTCTATGTCTCTGTCTCTCTGTCTCTGTCTCTGTCTCTCTGTCTCTCTGTGTCTGTGTCTCTGTCTCTCTGTCTCTCTGTCTCTCTGTCTGTTTCTCTCTCTGTGTCTGTGTCTCTCTTTCTCTCTGTCTCTCTGTCTCTCTGTCTCTCTGTCTCTCTGTCTCTCTGTCTCTATGTCTCTATATCTCTGTCTCTCTGTCTCTCTGTCTCTCTGTCTCTCTGTCAGGTTCGGGCGTAGAAGGCTGATGCTGTCGTTTTTTAGACGAACGGGAAAACAAATTTCTTACAGATTTCCATTTATTTCTAACTTTTCGTACAAATGTTTATTCCCAAATAGCACAGCACTTTAATGATCTTAAATATCTATAAAAAAAAAATGATTAAAAAGACGACAATAATTTTCAATCCGTGTTTTTCTGCTCATTTTATACATACCCAAAATACCGATTTAAAAAAAAATGATTAAAAAGACGACAATAATTTTCAATCTGTGTTTTACGTCTGCTTTTTATACATATCCAAAATGGCGGCCCCCGTGGATTTTTCCAGTTTCATTTCATAAAGCTTCATGGGTGTTTGAAAAAAAATCTCACACATGTTACCATTTATGGTTTTTTTTCGTATTAAAATGCATCAGTAGTATCCTTAAAATTATGCTAAAGCACGTTGCTTTCAAAAGTACATCATACATCCTAAAGTTCTTAGCAACTCTGTAATATTAATGTCTTCGTTCGGGGTTGCAATAACTGCATCTTGTACAAGCTGTAGCTTCGGCCTGAACCGCAGATGAACTTACGTACATAGACATTACCTGTATATATATAGTGACATATAGGCCCAAAGGGCCGGGTGTTTTTCCAACAAACTTTGTATTCTGTTTTATTATATGTTATACACATGTCACTTTAATAAAGGATTTACTTACTTACTTTTATGGTTAGAATATTGAAGTTCGTAATTTAGTGATTTGTTTGTTTGTGTTATTGGGGTTTACGACGCTTTCAACATTATTTCAGTTATACACGGCGACAGGTCACTTATTCATGATCCAAGGGTCAACAAACCAGTACTAGGCTCCACCATGACCGTAGTGCCGCTACTGGGGATCGAACCCGGGACACCCGGTTTCAATCGTAATTAAGTGACACACGCTCCAAATAAACTTGAATTGCACATATAAAACACACACATATATCATACAAACATTTGGAAATGTGTCATGTATAGAATCGTATAAATTCATCTGAACTAATACATTATATAACATCAGTATATACATATTCATATACAGGACAGAAAATCAGTAAATAAACTAGTAATATGCATATCCATTGTCAAAAGAAAGCGATCTTACGAACTCTGATTTATAGAAATAAATTCACCAATGGCTAATCACATTATAATTGATTTCTTAGTTTTAAGCATTGTCCTAAATTTGCAATGTATGTAAGGGATATATAACTGATTGTGAGTGTAAATTTAAACAGGTTAATTATTACATTATAAATTTTATAATCATAATTTTGCATTACATGTATAAGAACACCTAATGACAAACCTGTCTTTTCGTTTCGGACAAGATGTGTCTAAATAGGTGTTATATCTCCATATGTATTTTTAAATAAAACTGATGACCGGATACAATGTTCTTAGAGTCGTCTGCACAAGGAACAAACAAGCAAATAACGAAATAAAATAATGAGAACCAAAGTCGTCTGCTGCAGAGGCGTAAACAATCAAAAGTCGTCGGTATCAGGGAAATGGTAGATATTATTAATATCAGAGTAAAATGTTAATATTTGTTGTATTATTTTGTATGTTTCACTGTTGAATGGTTTCTAACCACATGGGTCTATGACCTTCTGGTGATTTTTTTTTAATAAACTCTCAAACCCTAAAACGAGATCATTATATGAAAACCACGCTTTTAATCAGTTTTGTACAACCAAATAACTACATTAGCTTCAAACTTTAACAGTTAACCTGCTGTGCGCGGGTTGGATCGGGTTGCGAACAGGTTAGACCAGGCCTGACCTTTCTGCCCGTGACCAAATTGATACTTTAAATTGAATGAAAAAGACAAATACGAAATGAGGCAAACTAATTCTTAAAATAGTAGGATACCTGCTTAGTTTGACTGTGGAGTAAAATTAAATCCATTCAAACTGATTATATCATGTTCTGAATCAAAGTTTAATTAAATACAAACGGTAACGGGATACAAAGCAACATTTTTTTTCCTCGATAGCCAGACAAAAGGCAATAGTTCTATTTCTATTTGTTTTCTAGGATTTTACACGTGGACAACATGAAATACACTTAATCATATTTTGTCTTATTATAGGTGCATATGTTTAGCATGATACTTAAATTAAATTAATTTTCAATTAATTTATTATTTGACCTGAACAATTAATATTCCTCCTCATTTCAGATGTACATGAGTTATTATATGTGCATATATTTTGCATTATACTCAAATTAAATTAAATTTTCAATTAATGTATTATTTGACTTGAAATATATTAATCTTCCTCGTCATTTCAAATGTACATGAGTTACAAAATACAATAAACCCAATCAGAAAAAACCCATAAAACCAGGAATATAAAAAAGAGAAAAAGAAATCAAATATGATTATGCTGAAGAAGCTTTACAAAAATGTTTAATAGAAGTCAAGTACCAAATTAATTTCTGTCACTAAATTTACTGTATTATTATTATTATTTATTATATAAAATGATAATAATGATAAAACATCTACACAAAAGACAGAAACAGCAAACAAAGAAAACAGAAAAAAAAAAAAAACACATATAATATTCGAAAGAATCTTTTCAGGTATGTTTAATCACCTAAATTACTTGCTGTCACTAACTGTTTTTAACGTTTCTTTTTTTAAGTCAAAAAGTCTCCATACAAAACCTAAGTAAGTTGTTCAACATTGAAGATTACCGTATGAGAATCGTGTATAAGATCATTCGGATTAAAATCCCTGGGTATACACTTTTATTGTATGAGGGTCATACAACTTCGGATCGAATCGGGAGCATTTTCAAATGTATATCTAAAAAAGACAATCTAAATCTAAATATATTTTAATGAAATAAAAACTACATTGTAGATGAAGAAGTGTAATATCCGAGACCGTATGCACATAAGAAATATCTTTAATAATATTGATATACATCGATTATAAGTGAAGGTGTATTTTTATTTTGTTCTTTGTTTATATGAAATTGATAACGTTTATTCAACTTAAAAAAATGACTAAAGATCGAAAAATAAAATATGCATATTAAAGATAGATAATTATATATTGTGAAGCCGTTTCACCTCAGCTATAATTTATTAATAAAAGCGTTATAGCGCGTTAAAGTTACAACTCCTCTTTATTTATATATGGTAAATTAATTCTTCCACAAGTTTGCGTAATGTACAAAACCCAGATGAGCCTGCGCAATCCGCGCAGGCTAATCCGGACCGACACATTCCGTCTCAGGGATATAGAGGTATAGAGTAATGATTTCGGGAACAGAAAATCCCCCTGAGACGAAAAGTGTCTGTCCGGGTTAGCCCGCGCGGAATGCTTAGGCTGTTCCGTTTAAATACTTTTCGCAGAGTCCATTATGTTGGTTTTCTCGTGGAACATATATATGTATGTAACTTACAGTGGACTCGCGCGTTTACTCGAACATGTGATAACTCGAATGTATCGTTTAATTCTAAACACATTTATTTAACGGATATGTCCTTAGTTTCATCACTGGTTTAGATAATAAAATTAAGATATAAATGAATTACGAAGCGGAAATGTATGAATGGATTTAGCACATATCACACGAACAACTAGAAGTAATGTTAGGGTCATACTTATTTTCGAGTTATCGCGAGCCCACTGTATATGATCGATGATCTGTATTTATGTTAAAGATCTCATACCTTATTCAAAACGGTTACAAGAGAAAGTTGATGCAACGCATCAATGTCGCCGGATATCCATAGTGCAGTTATGCATAACACTAACATTATGGTAGTTGAATAAACAGTTATCAACTGAGGGGCATATTGGAACATCAGGGGTGGGGTCAAGTGAAAATGTATCCTAACCTGTATTGTTTTGTCAACGAAGTGAATGATAATTGAAGCCTTTCATTGTTTATGATCAATCTCCATTCCAAAGTAGGTTGACCATACACACAACCAACTAATTATTGATCATAAACAGTAATGGAAATGAGTAATCTTGCCAATCATTAGTCTTAGTATGTATACAGTGCTTTCATTAAGGAATAATTATAAGATTTGTGAATTCCACATACACTTTTCAAGATGTTTGTCAGAATATTTGAATTTTATTATTTTTCAATAAAACCACAAAATAGACAATTTAGGATTTGCATGCAATAGCACGTCATTTTACCTTTCCTCTTTTAAAGTCAACAGTGGACACCTTTGCAGCAATCTACTTTTAAAACAATGAGATAAGGGTTAAATCGCTGAAGACATGAGTTTTCTCTTTTTCTCAAAATGATATTAGCTTGGCATCCTAATTATATCATACTTTAACAAATGTTGAAATGTAGTCCAATATTTATAAATTAGACCACCTTCGAAATATGATATCAACTAAACAGTTAAATCTCATTGAAATTGTTGTATAATTTAAACTTAATTTCGAACATAAACTTAGCCGTACAACATGTTAATTTATTTTAACTCTTTCCTTCCTTTTTTATAATGAAAATAACAAACTACTCATGTTTTAAAATTATATTATGATGAGCGCCCCTGTGTCAATGATGCATAACAATATGCAGATCGGAAGCAATATGCCTTTAGGGAATTAAATGACACATTTAAAATTGTCAAGGACGAAATCATTTTGTACGAAAGACCCGAGTCTTTCTTATTCCCAGAGGGGTCGTTCTTGAAACTCTCTTTATAGGCAGAGAGTGTTCGTTCAAAGTCATTTTTCCATTAAAACCAGTTTTATCTCGGTTTGTTCTTTTCTTCATTTGTTTCGAACCAAATAAACATTTTAAATTACCTATAATTTACTATTTGTAAGTGAGTGTAAAGAGCGGCTCTCTGCAAAGGAGAATGATCTACGCAGTTGGTATTCGCGAGTCACGCAGGTGCGCGTAAGTAAACAAATTAGACTGCGACGTAAAGGTTTGTAGTTATCGCCTTTTGATTACATGTAGTATATAGTGTAAAAAAAAGTATACCAGTCTAGCTAATAGGGACTGTTTTGTCTTCGTAAATAAAACAAAAAAACATAAATGCGAGTCAATATAAAGAAACTGAAAATACCTAAAACATCGGAATATTTATTTCATTTTAGATGTGTCATTACTTAGTGTTTTTAAACAAACACAATTGTAATATGTTCAAGACATCTAAATGTGTTTCTTTCTAATAATAATCCCCCCTCCCATGTGATTTCAGAAAACCTATTACAAATAGAAGTCGCGGGCTTCTGCCCGGCGACTAATAAAAACGCACAGTGTCACAAGAGGTAGACAAGCCTGTGTAAATACATGTAGTTTGGCATGCGTTGAAATACAATATCCGTGTACATTTAAACACTCTCACTTGACGTCGAGGATTCCAATGCAACGCTTAAACATTGTAAACAAATAGCATAGAATGTATAGAGAAACAGACAAGCATTGTATTACAAGTAGAACATATTATGGAACAATTGGAATAGAAAAAAAGCTTTTTCCACAAAAAAATCCCAACCATAGAATTTCTTTATACTTTGTATTTTGTCAGTACAATAACTGGTTGAAATAAGAAGAAAGAAAATATACATGTCATCGATTTAAAAAAAATATTGGCCTGTCAATGACATGTCCAATTTCATCAAAGGCACAAATATAGGCATTTTTGCCGAAAAGCTAAAAAAACAAAAAAAGAATCAAATGAAAACTACAAATCATATTAAAATTCATGTATAAATTTATATATAGAATGTAAATCAATATAAAAAGAGAATTTGTGAGAGAAAAATGAAAGAAATGAAAACAAACATATTAAGGTGTTTTTCAAGGTGTCACATTCAAGGTGTTAAATGGTGTCACATTTTACCCCAGAAAAGGTTAAAATCATACAATTTTTCAAGAATTTTTTCATTCTAAATAATAGAATTGTCAGTAATTATCCTTAAACACTAAACATCGTTCACTTTAATGAAAAATGCCAAAAGAAAGATAGGTTACCGTACTCCTTTTAGAGTAAAGGGCCTTTTTCCTTGCGTTTTCTTAGAAATACAGCAGTTTTGCTTAAAAAACAGGCCTTGCTTCAAGGAAAAAGTCGATTTACTCGAAAAGGAGTACGGTGACCTATCATTTGTTTTTGCATTTTTTAGATCGATGACACATTTTTCCTTCTTATTTCAAACAGTCATTGTATGTACTAACAAATACAATGAATAAAGAAATTCTATGTTTGGGATTTTTTTGTGAAAAACCTGTAGCAAACGCCTTTAAAAGATAAAAAAAAACATCAATTTTAGCTACGTCGTCCAAGATCGGTTCCTTTTCGTTTGATAGGATGTTCATCATGACTTTATAACATACACAGCGGCATGTTGTCCGCCGGTGTTCAGACTGTCCTAACACGCCCAGTACTCATGCATATTCACTCCGAATCAACCAATTAAATTACAGCTTTAAAATAGTGTTCGCAGAGCACTCCCCTAGCACTTGCTGTGTTAGTACAAACTGAATAGAGTGTCAGCATGTTGAATTGCGTATTTATCAATAGAATAGGCTCGAATTTCCCGCCCAAAGTCGTTAGAGATCGGTATTGTTCGTGAACTTGTCGAGATGCATTAAAGGTCGTCTGCACGAGTGATAAAGCACAAGTAGAGTTTGTAGAGCATACCTTGTCATAAATGTTCGGAAGGGACACAAGTTGACAGTTCTTCCCCGGTGCTACGTTAGAGCAGTACGTTTGTGCCTGGGTCCAGTTCAGATGAAAACTTGAATTTAACAATGAGCTGACGAAATAACAGGCCTTGTCACTCATATACCAGCTGTTAGCGGACGGGGTCGGGGGACAAGAGTCTCCTAAAATGGAAACACATTAAAAACATTAAACACATTAGGCGATAAGCGCCCGTCCATGGGTAAAGGTACAAGTTGGCATTTTAGAACAGTGTAGGACTAGCATCAGATCGCCCGTAACCTCTGCGCAGTCTTATTAGAATATACACAAGCTGACAGATGCTTCTAACACATTTATGTTTGTAATATGTGAACAGTGTATATCTTGATCAGACTGTGTGGATGCAGAGGCTGATTTTGATTTGTATTGTTCGTGAAAGCCAATTTCTTTCCTTTCGCACGGACGGGCTTATATGAGTGTTGTGGCGTCCCCATGTTCGTATCACATAAAGGGGTTTAACGTATCATGTTATTTGTATTTACTGTTTATATTGTTTGGCTAGAAACAGAGCAAGTCTTTAAGTCTTTTTGGAATTGAATTAAAGTAAAGTAAGGTTAAGGGGATAGACTCTCGTCAAAACACACGTCTTTGATTGATTGATTTGATAAGAATTTTAAGAGTTAAACGCACTCTTTTGTGATGATATACAGTTAAATCACGGCAGTCAATTCAACTAGCGTGTACTTTCTGGCAATCTCGCACCAGATATTCACAGATAACTGCCCATTTCCCTTCCAACATAGGTTATTGGAAGACGAATGGTGATAGTAACAATTGCTTTTTGGAAATCAAAGGAAAGGGTTTTGAACTCACGGCACTGAATTAAATTTCATCGCCATTACTTATCTTAATGAAGTGGGAACTCTCCGAGCCGGGTTTTCACTTTAAGTAGATGCAACAATTCAACACATTTTCTGAATCTGCTCAAAATGGTTTCAAAGAACATAATAACTCTACTGTCCTTTGACAATTGATGCAGCGTTCCTTGTTTGTAACTAATGACCCCATAAACCGTGTGACAGTCGTCAGTTCTAACGACCCCCCTAAACCGTGTGATGGTCTATTTGAACTAACGACCGCCATAACCGTGTGACGGTCCATTTGAACTAACGATCCCCCTAAACCGTTAGACTGTCCATTTGAACTAACAACCCCCCTAAACCGTGTGACGGTCTATTTGAACTAACGAACCCCTAAGCCGTTTGACGGTCTATTTGAACTAACGACCCCCTAAACCGTGTGACGGTCCATTTGAACTAACGACCCCCTAAACCGTGTGACGGTTCATTTGAACTAACGACCACCATAACCGTGTGATGGTCCATTTGAACTAACGACCGACATAACCATTTGACGGTCCATTTGAACTAACGACCGACATAACCGTGTGACGGTCCATTTGAACTATCGACCGACATAACCGTGTGACGGTCCATTTGAACTAACGACCCTCCTAAACCGTTAGACGGTCCATTCGAACTAACGACCCTCCTAAACCGTTAGACGGTCCATTCGAACTAACGACCCCCTGAACCGTGTGACGGTCCATTTGAACTGATGACCGTCATAACTGTGTGACGGTCCATTTGAACTAACGACCCTCCTAAACCGTTTAACGGTCCATTTGAACTATCGACCGCCATAATCCGTATGACGGTCCATTTGAACTAACGAACGGCTTAACCGTTTGACGGTCCATTTGAACTAACGACCCCCTTAACCGTTTGACGGTTCATTCGAACTAACGACCCCCTTAACCGTTTGACGGTCCATTTGAACTAACGACCGCCTTAACCGTTTGACGGTCCATTTGAACTAACGACCGCCATATGCGTGTGACGGTCCATTTGGATTAACGACAGCCATAACCGTGTGACGGTCCATTTGAACTAACGGCCCCCTAAACCGTTTGACAGTCCATTTGAACTAACGACCGCCATAACCGTGTGACGGTCCATTTGAACTAACGACCCCTTAACCGTTTGACGGTCCATTTGAACTAACGACCGCCATAAGGGTGTGACGGTCCATTTGAACTAACGACAGCCATAACCGTGTGACGGTTCATTTGAACTAACGGCCCCCTAAACCGTTTGACAGTCCATTTGAACTAACGACCGCCATAACCGTGTGACGGTCCAATTGAACCAACGACGCCTTAAACCGTTTGACGGTCCATTTGAACTGACGACCGCCATAACCGTGTGATGGTCAATTTGGACTAACGACCGCCGTAACCATATGACGGTCCATTTGAACTAACGACCCCCCTAAACCGTGTGACTGTCCATTTGAACTAACGACTGACATAACCGTGTGACGGTCCATTTGAACTAATGACCGTCATAACCGTGTGACGGTCCATTTGAACTAAATACCTCCCTTAACCGTTTGACGGTCCATTTGAACTAACGACCGCCATAACCGTGTGACGGTCCATCTGAACTAACGACCGTCATAACCGTGTGACGGTCCATTTAAACTAACGACCCCCCTAAACCACGTGACGGTCCATTTGAAGTTGTTCGATATGTGTCAAGTCACACAAAAACCGACCTTCGGGGTTTTGACATTGATTGTTATTTGTGAAGAAAATTCATACAATATATAATTCAATTCAATATAGTTTGCGTTTCGGTCATAACTGCTCTCCAGGAGCTTCTAGTACGTTTTACGGTCATGTGACGAACGGGGAAGATCACGAGCAGACTGCAGACAGGGTCGCAATGTCCTGTATCGATCCCGTTACCTCTCACGAAGAGTAACTTGAACAGTAATATAGATATCCGTATTCAGACATGCATACAGCGCACTTAGGTATCATTTGTAATGGTGTAACTTAACCAGTTTCCACACGCAGATACAAATACATGCTGACGCATCTTTTGGAGGTGATTTTTGAAAACATTGTTTCAAAAGGAGAAATTGTTCATTATGAATTATGATTTCTTCTGCCACAGAATTCAATTTTAATCGTTAAAATAAGCTTAAATAATTTTATTCCATTAAATAACAGTTCACATTTGTTTGCCTTTGCTCGTTCAAAGTCGTCTTCTGTAAAACTTCAGTTTTTTGTGGCGATTGGTTTGACAATCGCCACAATGCTAACAGAAACAACAACAACGAAAAGATTTACATAGTAAGTTTTGAACAGCCTGTTGACTTTTTATTCCTTACTGCAAACCAATTTACCTACATCCGTTATAGTTCCATCAGTGATGCAGAGACACGATTAATAATAATCATATCAGTGCTACTTTGGTACCGGATTGATACTAATATTTGACATTTATTGAGATAATATCTACATAGAGTTAAATGATGTAAACATTATCTTTCTTCATGTTTGGGCAGATAATAAATATCATTGCGCGTTTTATCTGCCTTGCACAGAACTCTCAACTCAATGACCAGTAGAAGGCTTCTGGAAATTCCAAAATGTTCTATGAAGGGATCGAGTCTTGTTCTTAATCGATAATAATCGATTGTTCTTAAATCTCAACATTATATACGCTTTATTTTGTAGTTGTTGCAATATACGAAATCGTCTAGATGATTATACTGGTTTACAAAGGTTTAAATGACACTATGTCAGTGTGTACACAAGTTATACACGTTCGAGTGCACCGTTCTCTGTACGTTCTAGAGTCAATTAGCAATCAAGTAGAAAGTGTAGCCTAATTTAGTTGGAGATCGAGCATTATCATAGTATCAACTGAATAGTTTGGCAAATAGAGTAATTGTGCTTTATGATCATTTGTTGTGTTTGTTTTAGCTCTCAATTTGTTCAAAGCATTTAACTTTTCTTTGGAGAAAACCCTCAATGTGAAGGAATTAAATTGAACAGACCTGTTCAGTATCGGACATCATTGAAACAAACACCAAACTAATGGATACTGTTTTCTCTCCTTTCTATGATAATTTAGTCATTTCTAAAGTGTACACAATATTTTATCTCAATATGGCCTAGCGACCTGGTGATGAACACATCATGATCAATTTTAGAACGTAACTTAAAAATCACCAAGATAACATTCTGGCAAACTAACATTATTCTACTGTCAAAAGATGCAGCTTTTCTCAAATTTATCCGCACCAGAGTGTACTATTATTGAAAATCGCAAGCCCTAACCCGAGATACTGCTTGTTACTTTGCAGGATTTTCTATACGATCGCCACTACAGTGCCATTGGCGTTTTGATTATATTATCTTTTCTGTTGTTTAAGAATATGACTCTAATGCTTAAACTCTAGTGATGAGAGAGTGGTATTAGAGACGGTAGGTCACATATCCAATTCCATATCCAGTCAGTTATTGTCGTGTGTGGTATAAGAGACGGTAGGCCACATATTCAATCCCATATCCAGTCAGTTATTGTCGTATGTGGTATTAGAGAAGGTAAGTCACATATTCAATCCCATATCCAGTCAGTTATTATCGAGTGTGGTATTAGAGACGGTAGGTCACATATTCAATCCCATATCCAGTCAGTTATTGTCGTGTGTGGTATTAGAGACGGTAGGTCACATATTCAATCCCATATCCAGTCAGTTAGTGTCGAGTGTGGTATTAGAGACGGTAGGTCACATATTCAATCCCATATCCAGTCAGTTATTGTCGAGTGTGGTATTAGAGACGGTAAGTCACATATGCAATCCCGTCTCCAGTCAGTTATTGTCGATGGCCATTTCCTACACTAAGTTCTGGTTAGTTATCAATGGACCATGCGCTAGTGTTCTGTCGACGTGATATAATTGAAATACCATTGACAACGTCGTACCCTCTCCCCCATAAAAAAAGTACCTCGTTGTATGCCATAACTACAGATAAAGCCCAACTGACTTCTACAATATTCATCACTAAATTCTCCATACTCGTTAATAGCAATGCAGTGTTGTTCATCGTAGTTATCAGGCTCGTTTCTCCAATGTCTGAATATAAACGCAATAACATCAACAACATTTAAATAATAGTAAGCACATATTAATATTTGATAAGTATAATATTATTGATAACATTTATTTTCTCCTTCTAACCGTCCAAATGTACAAATTTTCCGGCCTTGAAGCTCATACATGTATATGCATGATTTTCTTCTTTTTCAATTTTCAGAAGGTACACGTTCCGTTCTCACCCATGTAGTAAGGTACGATCCAATGAGGTCGGCAAGCCACGATAGCTAAATCGGAACGAAGATGGCCATCGATCCGGTAAGTTCGAACCCCGGTTCGGCCGTTCAAATTTCCCGATGATTGGAAAAAGTAATTGAGGCAAGCGTCTTTTATCTATGTCCAATTTGATCAGAAGTAAATGTTGGAAGGTAGCCAGTTTAATTAGGGATAATGGTGTACGGAAATACCGTTGAAAAGTGCGTCAACAAACCAATCATTCATTCATCAAAACTCAATATACATAGCAAGTAATAGAACTGAATGTACCAGCAGTGTTAACCCTTCCCCACATACAGACGATTGATAACATTGTTGCAAAATGAGAAATTGCCTTATTTAATAATTATATAGAGAGTTTCCATATGTTTGATGAAGTAAAAACAATGTGACAAAAGGTGTTTCATTTCTAGGGGTAGCAGCCGCAAACCAGTTTGTGTTGAGTTAAACGACAGTGTTATTGTTTCTTTATTTGTAATTGGTCCCACTTGGAGCGGGATATCAGGGTTCGATCCTCGGTTCGATGCCAACACTTAAAATTATACATTTGGCGTTAAAGTTTGCAGGCGTAGCATAACGACTGATGCATGGGTGTAGGGATAACTATATTAGTAGTACTGGTAAGTTATCTAGGAACGCCATGATATCATTGAAATACTGTCGAAAGTGGCGTCAATCACATTTATGAGATTTTTTTTAAAGGGTAAAAGTGATATAACAATGATAATTATGTGCCATTTACATCAATGTTTTGTCTCCTCCGTACTGCACCCAGTCCCAGCCTGTCCGGAAATGTAACCCAACCCACCAACCATCAGTCTTGTACATCTCAGTCTGTATGTTTAGCCATTCCTATATGACATCGTATAATATAAAGATGTTAACCGTTAGTTTGTGGTCTTAAACGACATAAGTATGACCTGAACGGAGATAGAACACGTGACCTTTCAACAGCCCAGATGGGATCTCCTTCACTACACGTCTTACAAACATTTTGTTTCGCTTAGTTTATGATTTTACTGAATTACCCACGTAGCGACTGTTTGATGACAGAGTAAACAGTGGAAATTATTGCATGATCAAATCACCGTTTGAAACAGTTAGTTTATCATGCTGTAATCCCATTTTACTTCCCAAATAACCAGCGTATGATACTATATACCAACAAAAGGTACGTCGAAATGACGAAGACATAGATATCAGTATTGCAAGTTTTCAGATCATCGACCCATACTTATTATAAACAATGAAATATTACATTTACATTTGAACAGAGAGTGATAATTATATAAATACAGATACAAATCCAGAACTTATACATAATCGTGTTCCCTTACCAGGTGTATGGGACTTGTAATGCTTTTACAGCAGTACACTTTTGAAAATATACTTTCCGATATTGCATTACGACTTACAAGCTCTTTTTGAGATGCGACTACTAACAGATCTGAACCTTGTAGAGCACATTCCGTCCGGGCCTCATCCCAGGAGAGTTGGTCCTTGCTGTTGAAATAGTAACAATTATTCATGGCCTTTGTGAATCCATCCGGGCAACTTATGTTATATGAAATAAGGCTGTAGTCCGCGTCAATATGTCCTGTAAGAAGAAGAAACATTTATAAAGCAGTTTTTGGAACAATTGTATCTGTTTCTTACCCCGGCCATTCATAACTAAGAATTTTTATTTGTTTTAAAAGTTATCATTTTATTTTTAGGAAATGTTTGAATTATTGATACATTCCTTATATCCTAAAATGTCTCACAAATTGCAGCTATTTGAAGAATTCGTTTCAAAACGAAAAATATAAAGTGAACAATTGAGACAGAAATACAAGCTTAAAAAGGGAGAAAAGGACAGACAATAATTTACCAATTAATTGCAAGATCTGGTTGCAAAGCAGTTGATTCCATTAATATTAAGAAAAAAACATGTGCAGTGGTAGATTGTCGGTCTCTCGTACCGAGTTCTAATCACGTGCTATGCACGTTCTTTCTATGGGGACTTTTCAGTCAGACTGCGCGTTTATTGGTTAGGTCTCCAAGAGTAAAGCATCGAGCGCATTTATTGGTTATGGTTCCAAGAAGAAGGCATCGAGCGTGATTATTGGTTATGTCTCAACGAAGAAGGCATCGAGAGTGATTATTGGTTATGTCTCAACGAAGAAGGCATCGAGCGCGTTTATTGGTTATGTCTTCAAGAAGAAGGCATCGAGCGCATTTATTGGTTATGTCTCCAAGACGAAGGCATTGAGCGTGATTATTGGTTATGTCTCGAAGAGGAAGGCATCGAGCGCATTTATTGGTTATGTCTCCCAAGAAGAAGGCATCGAACGTGATATTAGTTATGTCTCCAAGAAGAAGGCATCGAGCGTGAGTATTGGTTATGTCTCCAAGAAGAGGGCAATCCAGTGTGCTTATTAGTTATGTCTCTAAGAAGAAGGCAATCCAGTGTGCTTATTAGTTATATCTCCAAGAAGAAGGCATCAAGCGTGATTATTGGTTATGTCTCCAAGAAGAAAGCATCGAGCGTGATAATTGGTTATGTCTCCAAGAAGAAGGCAGTGAGCGTTATTATTGGTTATGTCTTCAAGAAGAAGGCATCGAGCGCATTTATTGGTTACGTCTCTAAGACGAAGGCATCGAGCGTGATTATTGGTTATGTCTCGAAGAGGAAGGCATCGAGCGCATTTATTGGTTATGTCTCCCAAGAAGAAGGCATCAAGCGTGATATTAGTTATGTCTCCAAGAAGAAGGCATCGAGCGTGATTATTGGTTATGTCTCCAAGAAGAAGGCATCGAGCGCATTTATTGGTTATGTCTCCAAGAAGAAGGCATCGAGCGTGATTATTGGTTATGACTCCAAGAAGAAGGCATCGAGCGTGCTTATTGGTTATGTCTCCAAGAAGAAGGCATCGGGCGTGATTATTAGTTATGTCTCCAAGAAGAAGGCATCGAGCGTGATTATTGTGTTTGTCTCCAAGAAGAAGGCACCGAGCGCGTTTATTGGTTATGTCTCAAAGAAGAAGGCATCGAGCGTGATTATTGGTTATGCCTCCAAGAAGAAGGCATCGAGTGTGATTATTGGTTATGTCTCCAAGAAGAAGGGATCGAGCGTGATTTTTGGTTATGTCTCCAAGAAGAAGGCATCGAGCGTGATTATTGGTTATGTCTCCAAAAAGAAGGCATCAAGCGCGTTTATTGGTTATGTTTCCAAAAAGAAAGCATCGAGCGTGATTATTGTTTTTGTCTCCAAGAAGAAGGCACCGAGCGCGTTTATTGGTTATGTCTCCAAGAAGAAGGCATCGAGCGTGATTATTGGTTATGTCTCCAAGAAGAAGGCAACGAGTGTGAGTATTGGTTATGCCTCCAAGAAGAAGGCATCGAGTGTGATTATTGGTTATGTCTCCAAGAAGAAGGAATCGAGCGTGATTTTTGGTTATGTCTCCAAAAAGAAGGCAACGAGCGTGATTATTGATTATGTCTCCAAGTAGAAGGTATCGAGCGTGTTTCGCATATCTGTTAAATCTGCAGCAGTAGACGTTGAAAATATATAACTATGGAAAATCTCTACAAAGGAAAACAAAAAGGAAACCGTGACATGTTCCTAAGGATAGTTATATTAGGAATATAATACATACCCATAAACATAGACGTCTATATCATCCGTGTACATTAAATAGTCATATGACTGCTTGACATGCAAATGAACACATTGATCCGCGTATAGCCATTCGTACAGCGAAGACTCTCGTAAGCATGTGCGTGCTTGCGTGCGTACAGCCTCAACAGGGTATTAAAAATTTCCTCCGAAAAGAATAAATTTCATCTCCTGAATAAAGTTATCAATGTAGATTAACTTATGTTACACCAATGTATTGATGTCAAACCAGACGTGGTGTATTAATACGTAAATTGACATTGTTTTGTTTGCATCATGAGACAGATCGATTTACACGGACTATATTCAAACGACGCCTTCACACATACAGACAGACAGACAGACAGATAGACAGATATTGGACGTGAATCATAATAACAGGTGTACAAACCAATATATGACGCAACCACCACCGTTAAAACGAATGTTGACAGAACACGTAGCATCTGCAAAAAGTAACGTTTTACCAAGTTAATTGAGAAAACACTGTGACCATATCCGATTTTCAACCAATCGTTTGAAAAGTAAACGATGTAGTCCATTTCGAAATGGTATAATCTGACTATATCGAACAGTGTAGATTCCGATCAGCCTACGCATCAACGTAATCTGATCAAGATCTCAAGTGTTTTCATACTGACAAAACTAATGATGCAAACGAAGATCTTATCTTTATTATTAACTAAAGGTATCTTGTGTACCATTTCGCAACAAACAGAATCAAACGTTTTATACATTGCATCTTAATCCTCAATTGTTTTGAGGCAAAACATTGCTATAACGTCACATTGCTATAACATCACGTCCGCCACAATCTGACTTGTGCTCCTGAACGCGGCGTAAATCCTTGAACAAGCAAACTGTATTGCGTTAACTTTTCGGTTAAAACCAATTTAGTTGCAACTGAATACAATTTGCTTTCATTAGTGAACGCAGTGCATATAGGCAGTGGCCATCCCTTCCCCCACCCAAAACAACAGTATTGTTGTAAGAAATCAATCACGTTGAGCAAATAGGGGATCCACCGTTACATAAATAAGGCAAATATAAGTCTCGGATTGAAACACATTGGGTATAAGAAGATTTTTAATAACCTAATATCGGGAAGAACATTCAAAGATCAGACATTTGTTTTATGTGTGCTGTTTTTAACCACACTGACTTTTCTAGTATATCAATGCTTTGAATATATAAACTGATCCCTTCTTGAAACACAAGAATAAATGATCTACGTTTTATACAACGATTCACTCACTACATTAAATTCTCAAAGTTAAGGGCGCCAAAAGGAAAAGTTAAGTGTCATTCGTTTTCAACCAATAGACTACAGTCTATGTTGAAAAGACAACCAGTTGCTTGAAATACTGATGGGTGGAGTAATGGTCTGAGGAAGTCATGTGTAGTTAAACTGGCCGTTATGGTATAACTGAGGAAGTCTTGTGTAGGTAAACTGGCCGTTATGGTATAACTGAGGAAGTCATATGTAGGTAAACTGGCCGTTATGGTATAACTGAGGAAGTCTTGTGTAGGTAAACTGGCCGTTATGGTATAACTTAGGAAGTCTTGTGTAGGTAAACTGGCTGTTATGGTATAACTGAGGAAGGCATGTGTAGGTAAACTGGCCGTTATGGTATAACTGAGGAAGTATTGTGTAGGTAAACTGGCCGTTATGGTATAACTGAGGAAGGCATGTGTAGGTAAACTGGCCGTTATGGTATAACTGAGGAAGGCATGTGTAGGTAAACTGGCCGTTATGGTATAACTGAGGAAGGCATGTGTAGGTAAACTGGCCGTTATGGTATAACTGAACAAAATGTTAAACCACGATATCAATCAATCAAACAAATCAAGACAAAAAGAAATTAAAAAGTAAAGTTTACCTTGATAATACGAATGTCCGTATTGAGAGCAGCGTTTATACACTTTGTGTTATCTTACCTCTTCATTTAACCTATACAATATAGTTAACCCTTGTCCTGATACAGGTGACACTTGACGGGTTTCAGCAGCAGAAGACTTTTGAAAGTATTTGAAATTATTTTAGGAACATGAGAAATATGTAAATGTTTTACTTATTTTTTGTAAACGATGATTATTTAAAAATAATTATGCTGCTAACTGGTTAGTTTTAACACACTGGTTTAAATGTCGTTAAGGGAGGACCTTTACACTGAGTAATGGGACACGTGCATCCTAACATAGGACGGCTTTTGATTTGTGTACGATATAACAAGTAGTTTCAGTCTAAAGTACCATTCTAAACTGAAGCAAATGGCGTTGTCTACATTTTACTTGTCACTTGAATGAAATTTGAAACATATTCCCTGCAAGTAAAATTCGTATGAAAGCGTAAGCGCAAGTGAAGCTTTTTTCAAGGGAAGATAACCCAGGTATCGGACAGGGCAATACACAACTGTGCCAGTGTGGAAGACAGTGGTGCAGAGGTAGAGCGTCGGCCTCTCGTATCAAAATCCCTGGTTCGAGTCCCGTGATGAGCGGGTCCTGACTTTGGGATTTTTCCACACAAACGGCGCGAGTACTGGTTAAGTCTCCAGGAAGCAGACATCGAGCGTGATTAATATAAGCTGAAAGCTTGCTTCGCAATCGATGTAAAATAAATAATGTTTAAATTTAAAACTGTGCCAGGCAATGACAATTGATTCACCTCGTTTTGGCATATCATAAATATTCACTTGAAAAAAGCCTTCCATCAGAAGTTATTGTACATGTGAAGTCAACTGTCGTATGATAAATGCATAACAATTGAAGTCAACTGACAGTGACATGTGACAGATTAATGGACAATGCGCACCCACATGTTGGACATAATTTGAACAGACGGGCATTGAAGACTCTATCAAACATGCATGTGCGCAGACGTTTACCAAACTCATCACTACTCGCACGTGTTGTCTGTACCTTGGGATGTTTCAGGCATGAGTTCAATGCAACAGCTTAGTAGCTCACAGTTGACAATCCACCAATGGACTGTTGTATAAGCCAAACAACTGACTCATGTACTAACTAATAACACAATGTATTTGAATGGCATTTTACGCCGCTTCGAACAGTATTTCAGTCTCATTTTTCGTAATGCTATCATCGCAATCCTGAGTTCAAAGGAGCGAAGCAGCTACTTCTACCGGTTTACAAAACATTGTGTATAACCCGACCCGGTTTTGAGCCACAGTCTCTCACTCTCGAGGCGAACGTTCTTTCCACTACACTACCAAGGCGATTTGTCGTATATGGGAAAGAGTCAATGCCATTATCAGGTCCAAAATCAGAAATAGAAACTGTGACATTTCTGCCAAATATCAAGCTGCCGATTTTTTTTTTGCACATCATAATTATAATGTGAATGATTGATTGTGAGTTAAGCGCTTTTTAATAGCAGTTAGGTGATATCATGGCAAATACACTCTCTGTGGCGTGATCTCTGTTTAACTAACCAGTATAAGGCTAGATCTAGGGCCTTGTCAAATGGCGAATTTATCATGACCACCGTGTGCGAGGATGGAACCTAGGACACCAAGTCGTATTACGCCAAATGATGCCGACTTGTGGAAGACAAAAAAACACACCAACAAATCAATTAATCAATAACTGAAGTATAAGTAGTAGCGTTTTGTCGGAATCTGTATAGTTAAATTGGAATATTTACGTCTACGTTACTGTATGCAAAGTATTGATATTATTAATACAGGTATATGTACATATCGTGACAGGATTTAACCAACATCCAAGAACGTACCGTATATTTCTGCAGTGGTCCAAATAATCTGTTCATGTGTCCGCGGTTAATGTATATTCAACTGTAACTCGTTGAATGCGCATCAGTCGACTTTAAAAAATTCAAACCAACAATATGGACAAGCTCTTAAAATGAAAGTGTTGTTATTGAAAAACAGTTAAAAACATTGTGTCAAAAACAGGTAAAAGTATTACAAATCTCTATATTGAAAGTGTTATTATTGATAATAGTTTAAAACATTGTGGCAAAATGCGTCAGTCAATCTCGTGACTGATACTGAAATCTGTGAACACTCTTGAAATGATCATAATTCAATTGACCTTGTTATGTATTCACCGTGTGACAGTTCAATATCGTCTGACTATATACGTACATGTAGCAAGATAACAGTATTTGGATAGTTCACTATATACATTGATTAATTCGGTATGGCTCATTCATGTCTAACCACACTATTGTTAACATGCGATAGTGTTTAACCCTTTCCAACATACAATTAATTTGGTATAGATTACATTGAAAACAAAACAAATAAAATCCTTTATAAATACACTTTTATCTTTTGGATAGAGTTAAAAACATTGTGGCACAAGGAGAAATCACTAGTAATGTGCAATTTCTATCACCTTAGCATTTTTTAAAAAGAAAACCCAGTCTGCTGCATATGCGCCGAAATTGCTCTGCAAGTGGGAAAGGGTTAACATCGATAGCGCAGATAGCAACTGATGTAGGGTATGAGCGCCTCATATATATGTGACTGATAAAACTTATCACACAAGGATTAAGGTAAATCGAGGAGTCCACAAGAAAAACAAACCTTAACGTTAGAAAGGAATTGCTAATGTAACATATGGCCTTACAAAAAGCAGTCTATATTCTGTTCCGTGTTTGTTTGTTTTTTTGTATATATGGCCCTTTCAATTATTTGAAGATGTTTGTACTTTATACCTGCCGTTCACAAGTCCGCCGAAGGGTTCCCGAAAGCGTAATTCGCAAAATCGGGATATTTCGGCATGTCTTCGCGATGTTCTGGAACCCTTCCGTGTCCCTCCTTAACATTTCTGGAAACCTTCTCGGCACTTCGGGCCAAATCGGGATCGAAAAAATGTCGGCATCCAAATTTTAAAAGTTATAACATTTGGACGCCAAATGAATTATTCGGGGCGGCTTCTGGGTCTTTGGCAAACCATCGGCAACCATTCGGGACGTTCGGGAACCCATCGCCGTTAACTCGGCGTCTTCGGAAAGTCGGTATCTTTTAGCCATCCCGAGCGGTCCCTGAAGGAAGCTGAAGCGATGCCGAAACATACCCGAAGACGACGAGAGGAAGAGTTCTGTTTCGCATATACACGCGGAAGCTATGCCGATCATGTAATGAAAAGATGCCGAATCATCGCTGAAGACGCCCATTGTCCGCAGAAGGGATGCCGAGCAGGAGCCGTATTTCCCGAACTATAAAAGAGCGACAGCAGAAGCGATGCCGTCAGTATGTCAATAGTTGTCTAATTGACAACATCGACATTTTGTGTTGTGAATTGAGAACTATATAGTCATGGTGCGAAGCAAGGGCAAGCTATCCCAAATGAGATTGGGCCTGAAATATACCAGTCAGCCAGCCCCTGAACACTCAAGTTCGGATGAAGGCGTAAACCCCTATCTGCCAGCCCAAGCTGAGAAGAAGAAAACTATGAAAAGGTGGGGTATGTTGCACATTCTCTCAAATTGGGCGGCCACTTCACGCCAGGCCTCTGGAGTATTGGGAATGGTCGGAACTTCGTCCTTATACTCCTATAGCAGGGCAGTACACACTTCTGGTCAAAACGGAAAACACTTTCCGCTGCAAATTTGGAAGTCATACGCCAAGGAGGCGTACGTGTCCCCAGATGCCATGTACCTCATCGTCTTCGCAAGCTTTAGGCCAACAGGAAGGGCGTTACGGGACCTTTAGTCCTTTTTATGAATGCGAGGCGTTAGACGCTGGAGTATTTCCTTAAACATTGTTAGCGTGATCCTCAAATACTTTTTGAAGGAGGCGACATCTTCATCTCGGAGTTCCCGCATCAATGTATTGTACTGTCCATACTGAAGCCTCCTTTCGTCTATGAGGCAGGGGTTGACCCACCATCGGTGACGTCTTCTTCTTCTCTGTCTCAAATACAATGCCAAGGCAAGCAAGGTGAAGGCATCTAACATCCATGGTGTCCTAGCAACTGATAACAAAATAGTTGCTCGGCATCGTTTATATTCGGGAGCCAATTTCGGAACAGTCGGCAGTCTTCCGCGTCGAATTCGGCTACTTCGGATAGGTTTCGGCATTTATATCTCAACCTTTCGTATGCCACTCCGCGAATACATGCCGAACGAGCCCGATGGCAAAGCTCAGCCCATTTTATCGATTAATGATCCCGAAAGGTTCCCGAAACTAGCAACATTTTATCGGCAACCCTTCCGCAAAGCATCGGGGCTGTAGTTGACGGCAGCTATATAGTTTTGAAAAGATACACATAATTATGTTTTGAAAAAAAAATACTTGATTATGTTTTAAAAAGATACACTTGATTACATTTAAAACAGATACACTTGATTACATTTAAAACAGATACAATTTATTCTGTTTGAAGAGATACACTTTATTATGTTTTAGAAAAGATACACTTGATTACGGTTTGAAGAGAAACACTTGATCATGTTTTGAAGAGAAATACTTGATTATGGTCTAGAGAGAAATACTTGATTATGGTTTAAAGAGAAATACTTGATTATGGTTTGAAGAGAAACAACTGATTATTGTTTAAAGAGAAACACTTGCTTATGGTTTAAAGAGAAATACCTGATTATTGTTTGAAGGAAATCGATCATGTTTCGAAGAGATACACTTGATCGTTCTTTGAAAAGATACACATGTTTATGTTTTGAAGAGAAACACTTGATAATGTTTTAAAGAGATACACTTGAATATGGCTTGAAGAGATACAAAATATAATTATGTTTTATAAAGAAACACTTGATTATGTTTTAAAAAGAATCACTTTATTATGTTTTGACTAGAAACACTTGATTATGTTTCGAAAAGATACACTTTAATATGTTTCGAAAAGGTACACTTGATACTACTTTAAAAGGATATACTTGTTTATGTTTTGAAAATATACACTTGATTGTGGTTTGAAGAGAAACACTTGCCTATGTTTTGAAAAGATACACTTGATTATATTTTGAGTAGATACATTTTTCATGTTTTGAAAAGATAACTTAATTATGTTTTGAGTAGATACACTTCGCTATGTTTTGAAGAGATACACTTGATTATGTTTTAAACTGATTAGTGTTGAAAAGATACACTAAGTTATAGGAGTAGAAGAAGTAGAAGTAGAAGTAGTAGTAGTAGTAGTAGTAGTAGTAGTAGTAGTAGTAGTAGTAGTAGTAGTAGTAGTAGTAGTAGTAGTAGTAGTAGTAGTAGTAGTAGGTGTAGTAGGAGTAGAAGTAGAAGTATCAGTAGTAGCAGCAGCAGTAGTAGTAGTAGTAGTAGGAGTAGTAGTAGAAGTAGCAGTAGTAGTAGTAATGTAGCAGTGGTAGTAAGTAGTAGTAGTAGTAGTAGTAGTAGTAGTAGTAGTAGTAGTAGTAGTAGTAGTAGTAGTAGTAGTAGTAGTAGTAGTTGTTGTTGTAGTAGCAGTAGTAGTAGTAGGCGTACAAGTCACTAAGTGGCAGATGTAGTAACAGTAGTAGTATAATTGATAGGCGTACAAGTCACTTAGTAGCAGTTGTAGTAACAGTAGTAGCAGTAGTAGTAGTAGTAGTAGTAGTAGTAGATACAGTAGTAGTAGTAGTAGTAGTAGTAGTAGTAGTAATAATAATAATAGTAGTAGTAGTAGTAGTAGTAGTAGTAGTAGTAGTGGCAGGCGTACAAGTCACATAGTAGCAGTTGTAGTAACAGTAGTAGTAGTAGTAGTAGTAGTAGTGGTAGGCGTACAAGTCCCTAAGTAAAAATTATAGTTACATAAGTAGTAGGCGTAAAATTCACTGAGTAGCAGTTGTACTAACAGTAGTAGTAGTAGTAGTAGGGGTAGGCGTACAAGTCACTGAGTAGCAGTTGTAGTAACAATAGTAGTAGTTGTGGTAGGCGTACAAGTCACTGAGAAGCAGTTGTAGTAACATAAATAGTAGGCGTAACATTCACTGAGTAGCAGTTGTAGTAACAGTAGTAGTAATAGTGGTAGGCATACAAGTCACTGAGTAGCAGTTGTAGTAACAGAAGCAGTAGGCGTAAAATTCACTGAGTAGCAGTTGTTGTAGTAGTAGGAGAAGTAGTGGTAGGCGTACAAGTCACTGAGTAGCAGTTGTAGTAACATGATAAGTAGTAGTAGTAGTAGTAGGCGTACAAGTCACTAAGAAGCAGTTGTAGTAACATAAGTAGTAGGCGTTAATTTCACTGAGTAGCAGTTGTAGTAACAGTAGTAGTAGTAGTGGTAGGCGTACAAGTCACTGAGTAGCAGTTGTAGTAGTAGTAGTAGTAGTAGTAGTAGTAGTGGTAGGCGTACAAGTCACTGAGTAGCAGTTGTAGTAGTAGTAGTAGTAGTAGTGGTGGTAGGCGTACAAGTCACTGAGTAGGAGTTGTAGTAACATAAGTAGTAGGCGTAAAATTCACTGAGTAGCTGTTGTAGTAGTAGTAGTAGTAGTAGTAGTAGTGGTGGTAGGCGTACAAGTCACGGAGTAGCAGTTGTAGTAACAGAAGTAGTAGTAGTAGTAGGCGTACAAGTCAATGAGTAGCAGTTGTAGTAACAGTAGTAGTATTGGAAGGCGTACAAGTCACTGAGTAGCAGTTGTAGTAACAGTAGTAGTAGTAAGCGTATAAGTCACTGAATAGAAGCTGTAATAACATAAGTAGTAGTAGTGGTAGACGTACAAGTCACTGAGTAGCAGGTGAAGTAACAATAGACGTCGTAGTAGTAGTAGAAGTAGTAGTGGTAGGCGTACAAGTCATTGATTAGCAGTTGTAGTAACAGTAGTAGTAGTAGTGGTAGGCGTACAAGTCACTGAGAAGCAGTTGTAGTAGTAGTAGTATTAGTAGTAGTAGTAGTAGTAGTAGTAGTAGTAGTAGTAGTAGTAGTAGTAGTGGTAGTGGTAGGCGTACAAGTCACTGAGTAGCAGTTGTAGTAACAGTAGTAGTAGTAGTGGTAGGCGTACAAGTCACTGAGTAGCTGTTGTAGTAGTATTGGTAGTAGAAGTAGTAGTAGTCACTGAGTAGCAGTTGTAGTAATTGTAGTAGTAGTAGTGGTAGGCGTACAAGTCACTGAGTAGCAGTTGTAGTAACAGTAGTAGTAGTAGTGGTGGTGGTAGGCGTACAAGTCACTGAGTAGCTGTTGTAGTAGTATTAGTAGTAGAAGTAGTAGTAGTCACTGAGTAGCAGTTGTAGTAATTGTATTAGTAGTAGTGGTAGGCGTACACTTCACTGAGTAGCAGTTGTAGTAGTAGTAGTAGTAGTAGTAGTAGTAGTAGTTGTAGGCGTACACGTCACTGAGTAGCAGTTGTAGTAACAGTAGTAGTAGTAGTGGTTTTCGTCAAATTCACTGAATAGCAGTTGTAGCAGTAGTAATAGTAGTAGTGGTAGGCGTACAAGTCACTGAGTAGCAGTTGTAGTAACAGTAGTAGTAGTAGTAGTAATAGTAGTAGTGGTATTAGTGGTAGGCGTACACGTCACTGAGTAGCAGTTGTAGTAACAGTAGTAGTATTAGTAGTGGTATGTGAGTAGCAGTTGTAGTAACAGTAGTAGTAGTAGTGGTAGTAGTAGTAGTTGTTGTAGTATCAGTAGTAGTGGTAGGCGTACACTTCACTGAGTAGCAGTTGTAGTAACAGTAGTAGTAGTAGTAGTGGTAGGCGTACACTTCACTGAGTAGCAGTTGTAGTAACAGTAGTAGTAGTAGTAGTAGTAGTAGTGGTAGGCGTACACGTCACTGAGTAGCAGTTGTAGTAACAGTAGTAGTAGTAGTGGTTTTCGTCAAATTCATTGAATAGTAGTTGTAGTAGTAGTCACTGAGTAGCAGTTGTAGTAACAGTAGTAGTAGTAGTAATAGTAGTGGTAGGCGTACAAGTCATTGTGTAGCAGTTGTAGTAACAGTGGTAGTTTTAGTGGCAGCAGTATGTTTTTTATGGGTTTTATACCTTTGAATAAGACGGAAGTCACGCCCCAATTCGTGTGAACAGAACGCGATCCAATAAAGTATCTTTGGTAATGCTGATCTTGAGCATCCTGTCGCTAACATCTACAGTTAGATGTTCGAGATCATACGTGCATACATCTCAGAGTACTTATCATATCCTAATGTACATATGGGTACAACGTAAGAGACCTTTACCGCATACCACTATTCGGAAGCAGACGACTTTTAAGCAAACATATGAATTGTGGAAATAGGTAACTCATTTCGAGCAATTTCTCCATTTGTAACAATGTTCTTTAACAATTGCGTCAAAGTTTCGCTATGTGTGGGACACGGTGAACGGGACACACTCCATTGTTATCAGTGTTTCACTTTATCCGTTTATTTAATGGTACAGATATGAAAACATTATGGGAAAAACTGAAACTGCTCTTATTGAACATTATGGGAAAAACTGAAACTGCTCTTATTGAACATTATGGGAAAAACTGAAATTGCTCATATTGAACATTCTGTCCCCTTTTCATGTCGATTTCAGATTGTTTCTACTGCAGACCGTTTTAATACGCATTTAACCCTTTCCCACATACATACATACATGTACATACACATGTTGACGCATAAACATACGACTTTTGACAACAATTTGCCAAACGGAGTAAATTGCTCATAAAGCTCAACATCTCATTGTGCCACAATGTTTTCAAATGTATTTAATAGTAACAATATATTCCTTTATCTTTAACTTCAATAGTTTTGCTTGGATATTTTCAAAGTCGTTTACTGCAGCTTTGATATATATGTGGGAAAGGGTTGACAGGGAAAAGGTTATGGTTATCCTCAACTAGTATATGTTACAAATAGATAATATGTGTAAATAGATGGATTTCATACGAGTGTAACTCTATGTCTTTAGTATAATTAGTTACATCTGATTGGTTATCGGGCTATAACACAGAATCAGTTAACTATGGACGAACATTCGACATAACGGTGATATACATTTTGATAGAACATCTGGATTTTGATTCCCATTTCAGTTAAAATACGTATACAGTAGACAAGATGGTGAATGGTTGTAGAACATGGCTCTATTTCACATTACTTATATTTGTAACAGGTATGATTGAATTTCTATAATTTCGAATAACTGTTTTATCAAGAAGTTCAAAATACTATACTTTTATTTGGAACTGATAATGATTAAGAAAGAAAAAAACAACGTGTATCTAAAAGACAGTAAAACAAGAATAAGCAGGAGAATGAGAATACAGAGAGGAAGAAGAAGGAGAAGAAAATAATGACGACGTCAGTCACAATGACGACGGCGATGATGATGATAATGATTATGAAGGTGATGATGATGAAGATAACTATAATAATGATGACGATGATGATGCTGCTGATGATGGTGATGGAGATGATTATTATTATAATTTTGATGACGACGATGATGATGAAAATACTAATGATAATAAAGATGATGATAATAATGATGTTGAATATAATGACGATGATGAAGATGATGGTGTTGATGAAGATGATGGTGTTGATGATAATGATGCCGCTAATATTGATGATGATAATGATGATGATGATGATGATGATGATGATGATGATGATGATGATGATGATGATGATGATTATGATGATTATGATGATGATGATGATGATGATGATGATGATGATGATGATGAGTTTTACCAGATTGCTTTGTTAGCTGTATTTTTGCTCGGCGATTTTCGTTCAAGAACCTTAGAGATCGGTATGTTGTGTCGACTTGGCAGTCATTTTCGGTGGAAATAATCGATATACTCACACACAATACCGAACTAAAACGATCTTGTACGGAAATAGTCGATGCAATTATGTACCTTCTTTTCATTTTAAGACAATTGCATGGGCTTTAATGCTTACTGTAGCGATAACTTTCAAGTCTCCGGACAGAACTACTGCTACATGGTGAGCACAGTGAAGTTACCCTGGAGGAAGGCGTATAGGGAGTGCTACAAATATAACGCAGATTTAGTACGCATATTTGATAGCAACACATTGGTAGGTAAAAGTAACATACATTTATAGGGTTTCTTACACTCATAGAAACGTTTTTGGAGGCATCTGAACGAACCACATTTTGGAAAAAGTCTTTGAAAAGAAGAATTAACTTGATAACCTAGAGGACAGAGGCACTATGCTTATGATGAAAACTTGCACAATAAAATTAATGGCAAATACGAGCAAAACTGCATACGTATACAGTCGGGTAATGGACATAAATCGTGGGAAGGTCAGGTCAAAATGTTGCAGAGTCCTGAATGGTGGAGACCTGCAGAAGTTCACATTCCTTATGGCTTAATTTCAACGGGAGTCCTCAACGTAATTGATGAGTCCAAAACAAATAAACGACATGTTATATCCTGAAAATAAGGACAGACAGTCCTGATACGAAGTTGAAAATACCGTACGGAAAGTTGAGCAATTACTGTTTTTCCAAAAATGTTGCCAAATTTCGTCTTTTGACAGATTTCGTCAAATGTTCTCTGTTTCAAGGAAAGGTTTAATAAGCCAATCAGATCCCTACATATATAAGAGAGCAAGTTAAAGAGACAATGGTACAATATGACATTTCTGAACAGATTAGGTTCAGATCATCTTGTTCAGGCTAATTCGAAGTGACTGAATCATCTTAAAAGCTTGTGTTAGTAATATATGAACATAGTATATCTTTATCAGGTTGTGCGAATGCATAGAGTGATCTGGATATATACTGTTCACAAAAGCCAACTTGTACCTTTTCCAATTGTTATATCTCCAGAAAGCCGTGATTTCACTCGTTAACGATACGACTGGTACCCGATGGTGGACAGCGCTTAATGACAGGAAGAATGTCGGACAGTGGGTATGGGGCATCAACAAAATGGCAACCATGGTCGATCTCAGTGTCGTGTAAGGAAGTTAGCAACATCAGTTAAAACAATGTCCGCTTGTTTTTGTGTTATTACGTTACTCAAAAATGCAATTTTCGAATAAAGATTAAATATCCACATATAACAGATATGCAGCAGACGCCTTTACAATGTCTAGGCAAAACTATGGAAACTTACTTTGAATGAAACGAGCATTATTGAAAAGAGAGAATAACTTATTGTGCCAAATGACAAGTTCCCACAAACTGTTGTGAAATATCGTCCGCTTTAGATGCGTCAATTTGCAAATGTGTATAAAGCGCGACTTATCTATTCCTATTAGTGCAATACAAATTGCAATCGGGTCCTTGACGCTTCTTTACGAAAAAACATCTCAATGATAAAACGCTGGCTAAATTTTGTGACATCATTTCCGGTTAGAAACAAATCTAAATGAAATTATTTTTGTTATCTCAGCGGTACAGCTGGGAGTGCCACTACTCGACAATGGGGATTGACATATACAAAAATAACAACGAAGGCTGTTTCGATGGTCACCCATGTCATTGTGGGACTATTTGTAACCGTATTTCATAACTGTAAAAAGGGAAAATTCAATATCCAGTATATAATGTCTTTTTCTTTTTTTGTAATACTCATATATCTTTATTATTCCTGTGTGTTTTATGTTCATTACATTTTCGTAAACGTGTATGAAATAAAAAAGACCATGATCAAAACTAATATACAATGGCCAAAATGACATGACATTAAATATTGATTACCTGTTTCGCATTCGCGACCATTGTATATCCATATCGGCCACTAAAATCGCGCAGTCTGATCTAGTTCTGCACTGTTCATCAATTAGTCATATAATGTTTTAAAAAATGTCTGTGTGTTCCTTAGTATGGATGCGCTGGCGAGTATTGTTTGTAGAGCACGACTCATATCTGCTTTCATACAAATGAATTGCACGAATAGGTATTACAACGATATGTGTAATCCGGCTTTTGTTGTCCATATATCTTATTAAAACAACACGTTAACTTCGTTGCAGTAGCAAACGCTCGTACAGATCTGACGAGTATAACAAGTAGATTCAGATTGACCTTTGCAACAGCCCTACGAAAATCGACATGATATAAAAAAACAAAACAATTAACAAGATGGAGAAGCGGCCATAGCCGAGCGTTGGTTCTATCGTGCGATTTAATTGAACAGAAAAATAAAATCTTGAATGTATAGGGTCAATTTGAGACGATCTTTTACATGGATGTGGTGTTGTCAAACTCAATATACACACATCAAAATAGTTTGGTCTGATTTGAAAGGGGTTGGTTTTACCATTGCAGACAGTGGATACAGGAACCTGATGAAGCGAATCACAGACAGAATTGTGCGGCTATAAATTTTCAGGGGAGTATGAGCGATGAGAGATGCTGGGACAGGCACAGATATATCTGCGAATATGCAAATACACCAGGTTTGTGAGTTCTGTTCAAATGTGCGTAATGAGTGAATGGTTGTGTAAGGAGTATGAGTTCATGGTTACTTTTATTCATAAATATACAGAATACAACTAAATACTATTAACCCTTTTTCACCTGCAGACGAATTTGGACGCAATAGCAGCAAACGACTTTTGAAAACATTGTAGCCAAAGGTGAAATTGCCCATGATGAGCAATTTATCCTTTGCCGACAATGTTTTCAACTTGATTTAACGATTAAGCTATCTTTTATGGAGATTTTTCAGGTTTTTATCACTATGTTTTCAAAGTCGTCTGCTGCAGATTTGTTGTATGTGGGAAAGGGTTAAATAGCAGTCACATCTAACATATAACAACTAACAGTGACTAGTTGTAAGCATACTTTATGCTATACTTGACATGTAGGCCGGGCATGTGTATACAGTATCACTCAGTATGTGATTTGTCAGGAATTTATATCATATGACAGGCTCATTAAATTTCATTGAAATACTACCCATACTACCAAATGTACGCTTAATGGAGCTGACGACACAATCGGAACACTTTGCAATCCCCGCTTATCCATATTGTTTAGTTTGATACCTAACGATTTTGTAGTTGATAATTTGATTGGCTGACGCAAAGGTCAAAATGGAAAGACATATGACATATGATAGGTAGTCATGAGATTTATACGAGCGTTTGCTAGTCCAGCGAAGTTTATGTCTGGTTTAAATGAAAGTGAGACATATTGGCATATATAGGTATTAAATGCATATTAATAGTTATGTTTAAACTAATTTATGTTACATCGACTGTGAAACACATTTCTGTCAACTTGTTATATTCATCTACGTTGTATCTGCTTCATTAATACTCACGCAGCTACGATACTCACGCAGCTCCAATACTCGCACAGCTACAATACTCACGCAGCTATAATACTCGCACAGCTACAATATTCACGGAGCTACGATACTCACGCAGCTACGATACTAACGCAGCTACGATACTCACGCAGTTACAATACTCACGCAGCTACGATACTCACGCAGCTACAATACTCACGCAGCTACGATACTCACACAGCTACAATACTCACGCAGCTACAATACTCACGCAGCTACAATACTCGCACAGCTACGATACTCACGCAGCTACGATACTCGCACAGCTACGATACTCACGCAGCTTCGATACTCACGCAGCTACGATAATCGAGCAGCTACGATACTCACGCAGCTACAATACTCACGCAGCTACACTACTCACGCAGCTACAATATTCACGCAGCTACAATACTCGCACAGCTACGATACTCACGCAGCTACAATACTCGCACATCTACGATACTCACGCAGCTACGATACTCGCAAAGCTACAATACTCACGCAGCTACAATACTCACGCAACTACAATACTCGCACAGCTACGATACTCACGCAGCTACGATACTCGCGAAGATACGATACTCACGCAGCTTCGATACTCACGCAGCTACGATAAGCGAGCAGCTACGATACTCACGCAGCTACAATACTCACGCAGCTACAATACTCGCACAGCTACGATACTCACGCGGCTGCAATACTTGCACAGCTACGATACTCACGCAGCTACGATACTCGCACAGCTACGATACTCACGCAGCTACGTTACTCGCACAGCTACAATAGTCGCACAGCTACAATACTCGCACAGCTATAATACTCGCGCAGCTACGATACTCGCACAGCTAAGATACTCACGCAGCTACGATATTCGCACAGCTACAATACTTGCACAGCTACGATACTCACGCAGCTACAATACTCGCACAGCTACGATACTCACGCAGCTACGATACTCGCACAGCTACAATATTCGCACAGCTACGATACTTACGCAGCTACAATACTCGCACAGCTACGATACTCACGCAGCTACGATACTCGCACAGCTACAATACTCGCACAGCTACAATACTCACGCAGCTCCAATACTTGCACAGCTACGATACTCACGCAGCTACAATACTCGCACAGCTACGATACTCACGCAGCTACGATACTCGCACAGCTACAATACTCGCACAGCTACAATACTCACGCAGCTCCAATACTCGCACATCTACGATACTCACGCAGCTACAATACTCGCACAGCTACGATACTCACGTAGCTACAATACTCACCCAGCTACAAAACTCACGCAGCTACAATACTCACGCAGCTACAATAATTGCACAGCTACGATATTCAAGCAGCTACAATACTCGCACAGCTACGATACTCACGCAGCTACAATACTCACACAGCTATGATACTCGCACAGCTACAATACTCACGCAGCTACGATACTCGTACAGCTACGATACTCACGCAGCTACGATACTCGCACAGCTACAATACTCGCGCAACTACAATATTCGCACAGCTACGATACTCACGCAGCTACGATACTCGCACAGCTACGATACTCACGCAGCTACGATACTCGCACAGCTACAATACTCGGACAGCTACGATACTCACGCAGCTACAATACTCACGCAGCTACGATACTCACGCAGCTACAATACTCGCACAGCTACGATACTCACGCAGCTACGATACTCGCACAGCTACACTACTTACACAGCTACAATACTCGCACAGCTACAAAACCCACGCAGCTACAATACTCGCACAGCTACGATACTCACGCAGCTAAAATACTCACGCATCTACGATACTCACGCAGCTACAATACTCGCACAGCTACGATACTCACGCAGCTACAATACTCGCACAGCTACGATACTCGCGCAGCTACAATACTCGCACAGCTACGATACTCGCGCAGCTACAATACTCACGCAGCTACGATACTCACGCAGCTACAATACTCACGCAGCTACAATACTCACGCAGCTACAATACTCACGCAGCTACAATACTCATGCAGCTCCAATACTCGCACAGCTACGATACTCACGCAGCTACAATACTCGCACAGCTACGATACTCACGCAGCTACAATACTCGCATAGCTACGATAATCACGCAGCTACAATACTCACGCAGCTACGATACTCACGCAGCTACAATACTCACGCAGCTACAATACTCACGCAGCTACGATACTCAAGCAGCTACAATACTCGCACAGCTACGATACTCACGCACCTACGATACTCACGCAGCTACGATACTCACACAGCTACAATACCCGCTCAGCTACGATACTCCCGCCAGATAGCAACATTCTTTCAATCATACGGATCTTAAAAGTTGGGTTATGTTTATCATATTTGCTATGAAAATTCGAAATTTGGGATAATTAACACTTTGTTGTTTACAGTTGTTGAATATAATGTATCATGATGAAATATTTTACACGAGCGGTGTTTGTCCATCTGATACTTATAGACAAAAATAATTCAATGAAATCATACAGTTGAATCGCGATAACTCGAAGTCGAAAGATTGCCATAAGTTATTTCGAGTTATCGTCGTGTTCGGTTGATGTCACGAGTTAAGCTTATAGCAGCTTCGTGGTTCAGCTTGTATGCAAAGCAAGTCAGTGGTCAAATCAAGTAAGTGGTCAAATCAAGTTAGCGGTCAAATCAAGAAAGTACACAGCAGCAATTCTCATTGCTAGTCTGAGAAATAAAAACTGCTGCCAGGCTGTATTTTTGTTGAGACAGATACGTTCCAGGAAATTGTTCGAGTGAAGCAATGTATTCGACTTATCGCGTGTTTGAGAGATCGCGAGTCCACTGTTAATTTAGGTATTTAAAGGCGCTGAACTCCAGATGGAGATCAACATTTTGAAATGTTGGAATAACTGCAAATATTGACAATAGTGACAACAAAGTAAGTAATAAATAGTTCAAACGTATTTTGGCAGTAAATGTTGCAAAACAGTCAATTGAAAGTCAATGAATATGTACAAAATGTGGCTTACTGGGTATGTCTACCCATTAAAAATGAATCATAAACGATCAATATTTAGATGTTTATTGTACTGGAAAGTAAAATTATTGCTCTAATTTTATCTCAGAATTATGATTCTAAAATTTCAAGACAATCTTTTGAACATTTTTAAAACTTTGACTATACTATCTATAATCTGGAGTTCAATATATATAATTAAAGGTACACCGTGCGCTGAAAGCTGGACAAATTATACCAATGGCTGTTATTTATTCCCGGCTGGGCTGCGGGACCCGTTTAGCATGCTCACGTGGAATAACGCGAGACAAAAGTGCGTCAATGCTTCTCAAGAGTTCATGGGACTTTCCAATGTTAAGACACATCTACTATTGCTCAAATCGCAGGATGAATTGGTAAGACATTTCTAGCCACCCTATTGAAAAACGATCATTTGAGCGGCGTACTAGGAAAACCCGCCTTACGGCTTAAGTGATCAGTTTAGATCCAGATTAGCCTGGGCATCCACATGTCTGATCTAGCTCTGCTCTTCACACCAATAAATGGGATGGAAGCATTCCAGAAACCTCTGTAAAGCAGTATAGCATGAATGCCCTTGCAAACATTCTTTACAACGCGTGCAACCCTCGCTATTTTGGTAATTAACGCTTTCTGACACATCTGCATCAGGCGACTTTAGCAAACATTGTGAAAAAAGTGTGAACTTTAATTTCTGCACCCGGCAAATCCTTGCAGCATATGTTTTTTTTCCCTCAGAAATAAACTACGTCATACAAAAACGACTTTCAAGTCCCTTGAACCAGCTAAAAGATTTATTTAAGCCTGCGCAGCCTGATTAGGATCTTCCTTGTTCGCCATCTAGTCACACAAGCATCTGTGACTCTGCCGGAGAAAAACAATGACTGAAATGCGGGGGATGTTGGCTTTAGAGTGTTGACAGGATGTGCCTTCAATTTGACCTAGTGACCTACTTTTTGACAAAACATGACCCATGTTAGAACTTGACCTAGATATCACCAAGAAAAAAATAAAGTTTCAACATGCTCAAGCTAAAAATGCAGTATCCAGAGTGTTAACAAGATTTTCCTTCAATTTTGCCTAGTGACCTAGTTTTTAACCCGGCATGACCCATATTCAAAGTTGACCAAGATATCATTTAGATAGAATTCTAACCAAATTTCAAGCTGCTGTAGCCAAAAAAGATGTTTCTACAGAGTTAACCAGATTAGTGACATAGTTTCTGACCCATATTCGAACTTGACATGGATATCATTATTACAAACATTCTGACAAAATTTCAAACTGCTGAAGCAAAAAGTGCAGCCTCTAAAGTGTTAACAAGCTTTTCCTTCAATTTGACCTAGTGACATACTTTTTGACCCACCATTAACCATGTTTGAACTTGACCTACATATCATCAAGACAAACATTCTGATAAAGTTTCAACATGCTCAAGTTGAAAATAAGGCCTCTAGAGTGTTCACAAGATTTCCATTCAATTTGGCTGAGTGACCTAGTTTTTGACCCGGCCTGACCCATATTCGAACTTAGCCTAGATGTGGCTTCTACAGTATTAACAAGATTTTCCTTTCAATTTGGCCTAGTAACCTAGTTTCTGACCCAATATGACCCATATTCGAACTTGACCTAGATATCATTATTACAAACATTCTGACAAAATTTCAAACTGCTGAAGCTTTTGCTTCAATTTGACCTAGTGAACTTGTTTTTGACCCAGCATGACCCATGTTCAAACTTGACCTACTTATCAACACAAACATTCTGATAAAGTTTCAACATGCTCAAGTTGAAAATGTGGCCTCTAGAGTGTTAACAAGTTTTTCCTTCAATTTGACCTAGCGAACTAAGTTTTTGACATCAAATGGCCCAGTTTCGAACTTGTCCAAGATTTGATGGAGATGAATGTTCTGATAAACTTTCATAAAGATCCGATGCAAAATGTAGACTGTAGAGTTTTAACAAGGGAAAATGTTGACGATGCACGACAGCCGTATTTGCAGGTATTTTTTCAAAAGGTTTTTGAGCTACCCGTTTTCAAGCTACTCGTTTTCCATATATTTAAAAGAAACATTTAAGATCCTTATGTCTAACTTAGATTTCTAAATTATGTATACAACTTCATGGATTAAAACTTTACATTGTGTACGTTTACTTTGTATAATGTGCATACTGTTTTGCTTGTTATGAAAAGTATTTAACTGATCCCTGGGCATGACAATATACGGATATATTCAGCATATCTGAATCCCCCGAATACAAATAGGACAGTAAAAGTATAAAATTTGAATGTAACTGATCCCTGGACAATCAAGACAAATTGTCCATTTTGAAAAAACGGAGGGCAGCACAAAATTTTACAAATTTACACTTCCTGAAAGCTGAGCATGACAATATACGGATATATTCAGCATAGCTGAATCCCCCGCATACAAATAGGACAGTAAAAGTATAAAATTTGAATGTAACTGTCTTTTTAAGGAAGTTGGTTTGACATGGCAACATTTCAGCACAAAGAAGTAACTACGCTTTGAACTATTTGGCGTAGCTTTATTTCGGCGGAGCTGCCTGTGTTATTTATTTATTAGGGTTTTTACGCCGCTTTCAACATTATTTCAGTTATATCACGGCGACAGTTCACTTATTCATGATCCCTGGGTAAACAAACCAGTACTAGGCTAGAAAATGTGCCTTGCCCAAGGGCACTCCACCATGACCGAGGTGCCGCGACTGGGGATCGAACCCGGGACACCCGGTTTCAAAATCCCCGACGCTAACCACTCGACCACAGCGGATTCCTGCCTGTGTTATTAGAAACTTAGTAACACTGAAAAACGTTTTATTAAATCTGTTGACACTATAATGGATATCTGTCGACAACCGAGCCGAAATCATTTGGGGATTGAGACAAGTACTTGCCTCTGTGTAATATCTTTATGTACAGTATAGATCGGGGCGACTTGATTGCTTTAAGCTATTATTCGATCGTAGTAGTTGCTTTTTCCGCGCGACCACATGATTCCCTTTGAAGAATTCACACATTGATACCGAATCACAAGACGTCAGCCTCACGTCCAAGGGTTAGTATTGCAGACAATACGGTATGTACTCTTAGCGACGTTCGGCCAAAATCCCTTAATGTTGACCTTTGATCTTGACATGTGACCTTGACCTTCAAGCAGTAAACTTCTACTTATTGCCCTCTAAGCTACAATCAAGTTACATGGACATGCCTCTAATACTTTTCAAGTTTCCGCTTAATCCAATTTTGGAGACAGAAAGGCGGGCGGACAGGTACAACTGATTAGAGGGCTTATATTGAAAATCACGAATCATGTTTACAGGACTATATTCGACGAATACTTTCCAATATACCTGTTACCTCCAACATATGGTGGATTGGATTGAATGACTCATCGCAAGAAGGACAATGGACATGGATGGATGGAACTCCATTGACAAACCCGTAAGCTTATCAAATAAGACCCCATCTGCGATTTACGCCTTTTGATCACATGCATATACATGATTACTTGCATGATACTTTTACACGTTCCCACATGCAGACACAACCACAGCAGGCAACCTTTGAAAACATCGTGGTAACAAATAGTTGTGAAATGATATATAATTGAACAGATGATAGACCAAACTGTTCATCTTAATATGTCTATTAATGTTTGAAAAATCTGAATTTGATTTCTTGTACAGTTTAGTATACATTGTTTAAATTATCATCAATTATGGTATTTAAACCGTGGTCTGCTCAAAACAGATCACAGGAAAAATGTTTAGTTGGCTTTATCTTATATAAATTGGAAGAAAACTGTTTAAACAGAGATTAAAACCTCGTGCAAAAAGTAATAATTACCTGCATACGTTTACTTAATCCTATAGCAATCCTTTCCTTGGGACAAGCAACTTATTAAACAGTGAGGGAAGTATTAATTGCTTTTTATTGCGCCCACTCTCACTGGCGTTTTTCTTTAAATCTGAAACAATAAGCTCCTATATATTTTATAAATACTTGTTTCAAATCTTAAATCTTTCAGCGCCAACGGCAATATTGAGGTGTTTTTTTTTAAACAATACGGATTAAGATATTACTGTCTCACCTAAAATCAGCATTGGTTCCTTTTTCGGCGATAGCTGTTTAACCTCAGTTTTGACCTAGATGTTAAACAAATGATCTAGATTGTAGACCAATCAAATGTTGTATTTAATGAATAATGTCGAAAAAATAAATTATTAATTATTTTTGAAACATGATAAGTTTTCAGTTATTTATCGTCAATTGAAACTTATACACCTCTTGGGAGCCTCGCGTAATCTCCAGTCACGTGGCGTATTCTCGGCCTTGATAATCCATTTATAGAAACTGAGGCTGGATGGAGATGGCCGATTAGCCTTTGGATAACACATAGATTATTGCGCAATTTTTATAATTCATGGAAAATTACTAATTGTTTTTATTATTATCGCCGTTTATCTTTTTTAAAGATATTTCTTGTTTGATATCAAACTATTCCAAAACACTTATCACATGAAAACAAGCTGGATTTGGAACATGGAAGAGTTTACTTTAAGAAATGCGGCGCTGGAAGGTTTAAATATAAACTGCGAAAGAAAAGTTAGTGACTAATTTCTTGTTTAATTCATAACAGGCCTGAAGGGCATCAGGTACTTTCTAACTGTTTACTATACTTTAGAATATGGGCCCAAGAGCCCAACAACCTGGGCGGCCAGGAAAGATGTGGGTACATAAACGGCGCGGGTCACTTTGGCGACCTGCCGTGTAATCAGCCGGAGAGATATATTTGTTACAAGGAAAACGATGGTAAGTCCCGTCTGTTTTACTGTAGAGCGCTTTAAATCTGCCGCGCAACAATTTATGCGTTTTTGTAGCGTTTTGAATAAGCGAATTCGCGGAATGTTAAAAGGAAAACGATGATAAGTTACAATAATTTTGCGTTTTTGAAGCTTTTTGAATTTGAGAATTTGTGGAATGTTACATGGAAAAAAAGATGGTTAGTCCCGTCTGTTTCACTGTGGAACGCTTAAAATCTACGTTGCAACAATTTGGCGAATTTGCGCAAATAATAATTATGATTAATAAAGAAAACAATTACATATACTGATTGAAAAAAAGTGTGGTATTAAGAATTCGTGGAATCATTCACCACAAATATAACTAAATAAAAAATCCGCAAAAAAGTAAACTCATATACCGGACTTCAAAGAATATTGGCCAGTCACAAACGTGTATTGGTACCCTGAGGATAGTATGTAGTATTATAATATAAGGTACCAACAAAATAGTATGACTGGCTCCTGTGCTACAAAGACTCAAAAGGTTTCGCACAATAACGAGAATGCCTTCACTGTGTGTATAACTTCTGAAAACTGAGTCATTACCTATGGGCTACAACGGCAGAAACCTTGTTAACCCTTATCGACCTGTAGAAATATTTTGATACAACTGTGACGAATTTTGAAATCATTGTGGCAAGAGAAGAAATTGCTTATGATGAGCATTTTTTTCCTTTTGCTACAAAGGTTTCAACACTATTCAATGATTACACTTTAATGTATAGATATATTCTATATGTTATATATATTATATATATATGTGTTATTTGTCGTATGCTGCATATGTGTTGAATGTGTAAGAGTTTCGTTAAGTGGGTATACAGCAATCGGATTTATGAATGACCATTTTACAAATGTTTACATTGAAGTCACATGTGTGTACTGGAAAGTTTGGCACTCTTTTCACATAAATGTTACTCGTACTTTATTTTTTATTTTAGCATCATTTGAACCTAACCTTGGTACATTTGGATGCCCAGCTAGTTGGACACGAGCCGGTCACTTTTGTTACCATGACAACAGAAATCGAATGTCCTGGCTTAACGCGTCTATGACATGTCAGAGCTATGGCTCGCACCTGATAAAAGTGGACGATCCAGACAAAAGAGTAAGTTGTAAACACGTACACGTAAATGAAAGCCGAATATCGAGACTTTGCCACCAGTGCATGCTCAGATCAGATCTTCTCCGTCTGTCATTTAGTAGTATAAGCGTTGTTGGACCTCTGATAGACATTTAAGAGCACTTGATTGCTTAATGATTTGGGCTTAACGCCGTTTTCATCAATTGTTCAGTCACATCACGGCGGCCAGTTCACCTACTCATATGTTTCATAGCTTTCTCACACCAGTAATCCACACAACATACCTTCCACATGAACTGTTAACCCATTAGTGGAAGACGATTGACGCTTGTCACAGTGAATTTTATCAAACGTCGGAAGAATGTTGACCGAGCTGGGATTCGATTTCACGACCCCATGATTGACAGCCCGCGTCGCTACCGACTTCAATACTTCGATATACGTATAATTGTTCTGACGATACCATATGTACGTTTATCGGATCTGACGACACCGTATGTACGTTTATCGGATCTGACGACACCGTATGTACGTTTATCGGATCTGACGACACCGTATGTACGTTTATCGGATCTGACAACACCGCATGTACGTTTATCGGATCTGACGACACCATATGTACGTATATTTGATCTGATAACACCGCATGTACGTATATTTGATCTGACGACACCATATGTACGTATATTTGATCTGATAACACCGCATGTACGTTTATCGGATCTGAAAACACCGCATGTACGTTTATCGGATCTGACGACACCGTATGTACGTATATTTGATCTGATAACACCGCATGTACGTTTATCGGATCTGACGACACCGCTATACGTTTATCGGATCTGACGACACCACATCTACAGTTAAATGTCTTTCAATGGAAATACTAGACAATCGCTGCTTCTCTTTCTCGATAGTTGGTGCTAAACGACACTCAAAGATAGAAATATCGCACACATGTGACGTTCTTAGTCCAGTAACGTAGTTATTATGGTATTGAGTACCAACTAAGTCAGAGAGACATTTACCCATTCTTACATTGTTGTCTGATGCGCAAATGTGTTACTATGAACTCGATTCAATGATAATTCAAAGAGATGTTCCGTACCCTTGCCTAGATGTTTCAAAGCAGCCTGTTGCAGATTTGTTGTATTTGGGAAAGGGTTTTAACAGTTTACTTTTAAGCCAATTAAATTCCTGTCACTGGTAGTATCACAATCGATTATTGATAAGTTCTAACAAATATATGGAGTAATCTTTGCTACATATAGATACCTGAAAAACGAATAATGTATATCAACTGCTCGAATGTGCACACTAATCTTGGTCTACACAACTCTCAATTGCAGTGTAAAGCAGGGGGTGTTGAATATCGCGTAAAGCATTTTGACGCATCTACTGCAAATATCTTTTGAAACCATTGTGTCACACGGAGTAACTGCTCATAATGGGCATTTAAATGTTCTAAAGAGATAACACTATTAAATACCTAGACATTTATTTATAAAGATAGTTATGTCTGCGTAGATGTATACAAAGTATTCTACTGCAGTTCGTTGTATGTTGGAAAAGGGTTATCTTAAAGTGTCTCCATTTCCTTGATTATCATTTATAATTGTTTCATGTTCATGATTTTCATGTATAAGTGTCTCCATTTGCTTGATTATCATTTATAAGTGTCTCCATTTTCTTGATTATCATTTTTAAGTGTTTCAATTTCCGTGATTATCATTTATAAGTGTCTCCATTTTCTTGATTATCATTTATAAGTGTTTCAATTTTCATGATTATCATGTATATGTGTCTCCATTTTCTTGATTATCATTAATAAGTGTCTCCATTTTCATGATTATCATTAATGAGTGTCTCCATTTTCTTCATTATCATTTATAATTGTTTCAATTTTCATGATTATCATGTATAAGTGTCTCCATTTTCTTAATTATCATTAATAAGTGTCTCCATTTTCTTGATTATCATTAATGAGTGTCTCCATTTTCTTGATTATCATTTATAATTGTTTCAATTTTCATGATTATCATGTATAAGTGTCTCCATTTTCTTGATTATCATTAATAAGTGTCTCCATTGTCTTGATTATCATTAACAAGTGTCTCCATTTTATTGATTATCATTAATAAGTGTTTCAATTTTCATGATTATCATTAATAAGTGTCTCCATTGTCTTGATTATCATTAATAAGTGTCTCCATTTTCTTGATTATCATGTATAAGTTTCTCCATTTTCTTGATTATCATTAATAAGTGTTTCAATTTTCATGATTATCATTAATTAGTGTCTCCATTTTCTTGATCGTCATTAATAAGTGTCTCCATTTTCTTGATTATCATTAATAAGTGTCTCCATTTTCTTGATTATCATTAAAACAGGACTGGCTTGAGAGTCAGAACAACCTCTTTAGTAGAGGCCGTTGGTTCTGGACAGGTCTTAACAGACGACTATCAACGTACTGGTTATGGGCAGATACCTCTTTCGCAAATATGTCTCTCGTGTAAGTACTGCTGTTTTCGTGTTTTTTCCTGTCATTGTCTTTAAACCCTTTCCCGCGTGCAACACACATGCAGTAAACGACATTTCCAACGTCTAGGCAAACGAACTGAGAATCTGTTTTTATCTTTCTTATAATTTATAGTTTTTGAAACACTAAGACCGAAGGAGAAATTGGCTAATACGAGCATTTTCCTGTTGTCAAAATGTTTTCAAATGTCGTCTGTTGCAGATTCACCAAAAACCAACAGCGTGGAAAAGGTTTGATATATATTCACGTTAATTGTTTATTAAGACTTAACAGATAACACAACAATATCCCATATGACTCCGATAAATATATTCGAGGCTGTGAAACGACAAATACTATAGAAATGGATTATTTATAACTTAGCTTCTGGTCACAAACGTAATTCAGTGAACTATATGATACTTGTTTAAATACAGGACGAACAGGGAAGAAAGGTCAAACTGACCTTGTTCTTTGAGTGTCGGACTTAGTTTGACGTGACTGAAATATGTGTGACACACATCGTGATCTGATATTGTTTTTATAAAATGGTCCGTGAGAACTATCCATTTGGTAACTCACCACATTCTGGGTTACCCGTAAAATAAATTTTAAATGCATGTGGAGCTCGGAGGTAAACAAACATTGCCTGTATAAACTAGTATCATCATGTTTTTTTCCACCATTTCCTTAGTCGGGTTATACCGATTGCTTTATAAATGCTAATAATACACACATCTAAATCAATACAATACAATACAATACATTTTAGTTTGTATACAAAGGCCACCGGCCCTTCATAAGATATATACAATACAATACAATACATTTTATTACATTCAGACACATTTGCCTATAGTAAGTTACAAACAAGTATTTACAATTTTCAAAACGTAATCCCTTTACAAGAAGCAAAGATAAAATAAATTATGAATATTAAACAATTTTTCCGACAATAAAAACAAATACAACAGTGCATACCAATATCAAACTATATAACTGTATACAGTCTGATATCGGTCTACACCACATATCCTTATCCCACAATTTACATTGATCATATATATAATTATTCATTCAACCAAAATAAGATGATGGTGATGAGAACAATAATTTGTGTAGATCGAGATCAGAGCACATAACTATGCAGTCTGATCTCGGTACACGTTTCACTTTTTCTTTTTATTATTATTATTTTATTTTATTTTTGTGTAACAATATTTCCCCCCATACACACACTGTATGGTTAAATATATATACATTCAATGACACAAAGACAATACTAATAAGAATATTATCGTTTATGCATATATTAATAATTTTGCCGTCAGTGTTCTGAAGTCAATTCCTCAATCTATTTGCGTTGTAAATATATTTTGCTAGTAATACATACATGCACGAATAATTATAAATAGTTGTCATATTATACAATGTTGTAGGAATATATATTAAATATTACTTTAATTAGTTGCGTTTTGTTGCGGATGGTCATTTCATCGGTAGTGCTCATTAATGAATGAAATCTATCATAATAAGACCTTCCAAGATACCAAGAATACAAAAAACGTTTCCGTACATCAGAATATTGAAAGATGTTCTTGATATTCGTGTTCAATACGATTAATAATAAAATGTTGCAGACAATAAATACAAATTCTATTGTCTCTGTCTATTCAAATATGCATACCAGTTTCAATACAAAATGTGTGGCTCGAACATCTGAACCTTGAAAATTGTTTCCTAAGACAGAATGATCGATTTATCGATAAATATTTTTATGGATTTAGCATTCTTTTAAAACGCATGTAAATTGAGCATAATGGACTCTTATGTATAGACTCTAACCAATTGTGTTGCATGCAGTCTCTCAGTCGTTGTTTGAATGTAGCTAAAATCATGCCCGGGTTACCAAAATATTGCTCTAGCCAGACATACCCAAGGCCGTAAAGATACAATATGTGTTTAATTGACTTTTCCTATGTATTCCTTTCACTATCATCTAGACTCTTCAACATTTTATATCAATTACCAGGAAGTCTATGGTCAGGCATATGGAGTAGTTTTATCCAATATTTTACAGATTTAATATAATAATCAACACAAAGGGGAAATCTGCCACACTCATCTAAAACAATACTATCATTTGTTGACGAACGTACACCTAGATAATCCTTACAATACTTTATTTGTACCCTTTCAATGTCTTTCGACAATTCAGTACCCCAAAGTTCAGCCCCGTGTAAAATAATAGGTTTCACCCTAATAGCAACAAACAAGTTAAAGAATTCAGAATGAGAATAAATACCAAAGTTTCTCTGGAAAGATCTAATTGCAAACAATTATTTTAAGGTATTCCCATAGAAGTTACATTAACAAAATGCTCATAATTACGAAGCGGTCCACCATTTCTAAAGACTATTATTTCTGATATTCATACCAGTTTGATAACTAAAATCGGCAATAGAGTTAAGGTAGAGGGAGTGTAATGCAAAACAAAATAATCAAATGTTGTTTGTCTTGCTATATTCTTGATCCACAACTATCAAGAGACAATAATATGAAGATGATTCCAACCGCAGGTTTGGAAAACAAGCTTATTATGGTTATCTCCAAATTTCAGTACGAAATGTCCGGGGGTATACTTACAAAACTTACAATAAAAATTCAATTTTCATAGTTTTTAATCAGGAATAGTGTTAATATACTCTTAAGTTATTACTTTATTGAGTTAAAGCTCCAAATCAGGAAAATCAAGATACCAACAATTGGCCTGTCAGTTGCAATTGCAATAAAACATAATGGTGATTTTTTTTCCATTTTGAAAAAGTACAACTATGAAAAATTTAAAAGAAATCACAAATACATAATTAGTGAATCAAAATGATCTATACAATAATTGTCTATATACTGTATTAAACAGAAATGCCAAATTAAAACAACATTCACCATCGATAACATATGATATCGTGTTTGAAACAACCACATAATTGCAATTTTTTATATAAAACAGATCAAGAGCTGACACTAGATTCAAAGTGCTTGGCCAACTTGGAAATAACTTCCTCGGGGACTTTTCTAGAATTTGTGATTCTTAGTAACCAATCAATTCTTGAAAGAATCATAAAGTCCATCTTACCCTGACTACTTTAAAATCACCTTCAAATGGTTAAAGTATAACCCTGATCCAGCAGTATTTTCTGCAGTTGTGCGCTTCATTATACCATGGCTTATCAAGGTGTCTAGTGATCTCATGTTGGAAGACTTTGCAGTATCAAATTGTACTGAATGTTTAATTGCAACAGGGGAAAAACTGAAAGATAAACGCTCTGACTCATCACAAAGTGTAAGAAGTTTTCCCAGGCCCCCGACATCAGCTTCAGCATTGTGAGCATCATATGAAATGCCGAGATGCTGTTTGACTAAGTCTTCCTGTTTGTGAGACTGATCTGGAAATTTCTTATTAAACAATGGCAGACTTTCAATAAAGCCAAACACACATTGTGAAAAGACTTCCATAGTTTTCTTTTTATCCAAAGCTGTCATCAATACTGGAAAGTCAAATCTGCAAAAAGTATACATATCATGTCAGGAATTGTACTGCTTACATGTACGTCCCGGGTCCCTATATTGCAGATATTTTTGTTGAGAGATTATCAGTAACACGTACGTAACTGCGCATATTTGAGTACATAGAAATTAACAATCCTAACATATTACCACTAATTCCATTTTTTTAACAGTTCAACAGATCTAAATGTCTTATAGAATCAAAAGCTTTTTTTGGAAATCGACATATAATACGTTAAACCTTCCCCCTTTTTATACATTTTTGAACTAAACTGTGTAAGGTAAACATATTATCTGTACAAGAATAACCCGCTCTGAAACCTGCCTGGGCTTCGTCTATTTTATTATACATTTCAGCCGACTTGCATAATGCTAGGTTCCCACTGTCGTGCGATCCGTTACGAACGCCACGATTGGCTATTTGTAGCTGATCGTGGAACTTCTCTGAAATGTCAGGCTTGGATACGAGGTGATGCAAGTCAATACGTTCTGGTAACGATTTGGTGCGCTTGGATGCGATATGGTCACGATTGGTCAATTTCAGGTGACACGATCTGTCACGATATGGTCTCCCGTTCAGATACGATCACATACGTTTCGATAGGATTGTCCCGATTGAGTCCTCGATGTAACACGATCATCACGATCGGGGTCCCCGATTTGAGATTACGGGGATTTTTAAACGTTTTTTTTTTTTATGTTATCTAATAAATGTTACATTGAGTCCATCAACTTAAAAATCCCCACATACATCAAATTAGCAGCAGACGACTTTGAATAGAACTAGGCTAAAACACGGAGATTCTCTATAAATGAGGATATACTTACAGAAAACAGTTTTGAGCAATTTTTCCTGTTGTCATGTTTTCAAAAGTCGTTTGCTGCAGAAGCTTCATAAACGTCTGTATGTGGGAAAGGGTAAGTGGTTATCAAAATAGTGCTGGTAAGCTAAACCAGCGCATTAATCTTATTTTGATGTCTTCTAGTAAATGGAACACGGAGCCAAACAACTACCAAGGGATTCAGAACTGCGCTGTTATACTAAGAGCGGGAACATTTGACGATGTTGACTGCATTCAACAGTACGGTTTTATCTGTGAGCAGAACCTAGAAGGTATAATTGAAACGCCTAATTGACTTTAACGCTTTCTCACATAAACAAAAAGTATGCAGTACATGACTTTGAAGATATCTAGACAAATTATGGACACTTTCCATAAATAAATATATTTTTATTGAATACAGTTGAAATAATTGTAACACAAGGATAATCTTCTGACAATGAGAAATGTCTACTTTCGACACAAAGTTTTCAAAAGTTGTCTGGTTGGTCGAAGGTAGGTTTTCGTGTGACGTCATATTTCATTCGTCAACTGACTTCATGCACATTCTCAAATATAATTTACGAGCCGCCATTGTTGTCCACTCGAACTTGAATCGTCGACAAAATGACGTGTAACGCTTATTCTAACAGTGTTTCCCATTAAGAACTCTTGGATTATCTTATTTTGGTAATTACACCTGCATATTTTCGGTTTTCTTTACGATTTAGATGCCCCTTTTTGAATTCGCAGTATGTTCAGTAATGCGAACTCGTCTTCTATAGGCCTACTGCGTTGATAAACTTCACATCGGAGGATAACAAAACAAATCTGAAGATCTACCTTTAAAACAATCATTTGCTTATTCATCCTAGCAGTTATGAATCCCTCTTTATTTGTTGATACACTTATGATAGATCTTCAACAACAATCAAAACATTTTTATAGCGTACAATCGATCAGTATTATTGATGTACACGTCACATTAATACATCAGAAACTACGTAGTTATTTACATACACAGCTAACGCTATAAATATACCAGATTGGTTTTTTTTGTATGTCTATCGATTTTTCACTACGTTTCATCTATAAAAGATGTACCAAACAATGTACTACGAACAGTATAAACACAGTTTTTTCCTGGGACTATCAGAGAATATGCCTTATTAGTTGTTTTTATCAATGTGATGGCTTCACTTACACTAAGCCCTGACAGTAACAAAGTAGAAGTAGAAGGTCTCTAAATCATTTCTAAAATGTGTTTGTTAGCAAGGGGCTCGTAAGAGCCAATTGCTATAGTAGCTAATTTTCGAAACGACGCATCATTTTGAGACTTGAATCTAGACAGGCGTTTTACGATATCGGCATTGAATTACTTCACATCTGTCTTTCTACATCAGCTCTCCGTTTCTGAACACCATCTCGACTTCATGTAGATGTATTGGTGGTTGCAGATCGTACATAATGCCAATGAAAGTGGATGATTTGTGGAATATTTTGTTAAAAATGAAATGACTGTTGTCAGCTAATTCCCATGTTGGCCATCTTGTACCGCCAATAGTTCCTGTCTAAAAATCAAAATGCGGTAACTTGTTGACATATGAAGCCGAAAAATTGATTTGATTCGAAATCACTAACCCAAAAGAAATAACTCGAAAGACATTTTATGTTAAAATATATGAATTACATGATTAATAATTAAAATGTATTTCTACGCTTTCAACATACTTGATCGCGCGTAAAGTTCATTGGATATTCCTAAATATTGTAAATCGAATGGAGTAAAGGCAACTTTTCGATTCCGACTCAAAAACAAATTCAGATAAATGAGTCCCAATGATAACATATATACTCAAACATTCAAATTATTTAAATGATAATAAATAAAATAGTTGACAAAATATAACATATATACGATAAATGTGCAAGTGAGCCTAGGCGTCGTAATTTCCAAAAATCCTTTCGAATAAAATGTATTTTCAGCGGTAACGATAATCAGGAATACTGGAGTATTTCATTTTAGATTCCTAGGTAAATACATCAAATTCTCAACCAAAAGTAACCTGAACAACCCCAGCAGACGGAATAAGATAGTCAAGTCCCAGTTATAAAACAAATGATTTAAATGACATTTGTTTTTTATCAAGATAAAACGTTTCAATACTAAATATTTCGCTAACTCGTGTATTGGTTTATAATTATGTTATAAATGAAAACCATCGAAGTTGCCGCGTAACGTAGCGGTTAGCATGTTCGGCCGTAAAGCGGGAGACATGAGTTCGATTCCCGCTCTGGGCAGATAAAAAATGTTTATAAGAAAAATATAAAATATAATATCTTTTGTGGTGCAATTGTCATTTAACACAGCTGCAATAAACTCTTTCATAATGTTGGAATTTAAAATGAATTCAAAAGCAATGCATTTAAAACTATTCACCTATGCGTTGTGAAACACTAAGAAATGATTAAATCGTGTGTATGATGTTTTACGTCACTTTTAACAATATTTCAGTCATTGCACGCTGAAGAAAATGTAGATAACACAGGATTTTATTTCTGCTTTGAAAGTAAAATTGGACTCTCAATATAATTATCATTGTTAGGTTATTGTGATTTTGATATGAAATGTATATGTGTTAATTGCATTAAAAAAAACACGGCTAAAAATCCATTGTAAACCAGGAGGTGTGCTAAGCAGAAACTATCCAGATAGCAGATGCGCATGTGTATGCCAACTTTTAGTATATCGATAGACCATCATACTGTGTTTACAGTATTTTTTGCTTTACTCCTTTATCATTTAATATATGGATATAAAGTGCTAACTAACAAATTGCTAGTGTAAAGTGTTCAAGTTAGACTTTTGGGATCGGTAAATCCATGTCCAAATGTTATCTGCAGTTAGCCCCTTGCTGTGAGCACTTTCAGTGCTTTGATTTCTGAAGTTATAGTGTCCTAGTCAAAAATAATTCGAAATTTATAATTACCCTGACGTACACATATTGGGACTATACGCCAGAAGTGTATCGTTTGATGTTTATAATAAGCAAAAAGAAACAACGGTTCTCTTCGAAGAAATCATTTATCAAGCGACATATTTGCTATTTTAACATAGAGGAACAGCATATTAAAATAGGTACCAACCAGTACGTTTTGTACTCACGAATTTCGTAGTCTTTAAGTTTCTCAGGTACACTATCTACATTAACTTTACGTTAGAAAATATCTGTACGTTATTTACACGAAAATGCATATGGATTCTTATACATGTAGCATGCTGACGGACGGTGAAGACTGCGAAACTGTGTGTTAAAACAGGCCACCATTGGTCTTCACTGTTCACTAGACACGGCTTATATCGTTTTCAAACCATCCACGGCTTCCGAAATGATTCCATGACACATTGCGAGTCAGTACAGTCAGAATGGGTACAGGCAGGGTGAGTGTATTTAATGCACTCCCCCTGGTATAGGCGAGCCTGGACCTTCATTAGTCGCAAATGTTGGGTTTCCTTTAGCTTCATTGTAAACGATCGTTCAAGCTGAACAAAATTTAATCCTTTCCCACATACAGCACATTTAATCCTTTTACACATACAACACATTTTATCCTTTCCCACATACAGCACATTTAATCCTTTCCCACATACAGCACATTTAATCCTTTCCCACATACAGCACATTTAATCCTTTTACACATACAGCACATTTAATCCTTTCCCACATACAGCACATTTAATCCTTTCCCACATACAGCACATTTAATCCTTTTACACATACAACACATTTTATCCTTTCCCACATACAACACATCTGCAGTAGACGACTTTGAAAACATATTGTCTAAATTGTGAAAAAAACCTTCACAAATGAGAGTTATGTTATTAAATAAAATTGAAAACGTTGTGGCAAAAAAGGGTAAACTGCTCATTATGAGCAATTACCCTTTGCCACAATGTTCAAAAGTCGTAATCTGTAGAGCCGTCAGAAAGCGTCTATATGTGGGAACAGGCTAAAAATTAAACGACATAAACGGACTGATTTCACTTGCTTTACAGACAGCCCTTGTCCGGCTTGGTGGATAACTATTTTCACACCGGACCATGCCAATTGTTACTATATCAGTAACACCACCGCAAACTTTGACGAAGCACACGACCAGTGCAATCAATTAAGCTTCCCGACGGCTTCCTACCTAGTGGCGTTTGATACAAAACTGGAAATTGTAATGTACACACGTTTATTACTATAATTATTATTTTTATTATCAAAATTGCCAATAGTACTAGACGAAGTAGTAGCAGGAAGTAGTACTAACAATATGCAAAGTATGTAGTAGTATTCGAAGTACTAGTAGTAGTATTAGTCGTCGTCGTCGTCGTCGTCGTCGTCGTCGTAGTAGTAGTGGAAGCAGTAGTATAAGTAGTAGTAGTAGTCGTCGTCGTCGTAGTAGTGGAAGCAGTAGTAGAAGAAGTAGTAGTAATAGTAGTAGTAGTAGTAGTAGTAATATAAGTAGTAGTAGAAGTAGAAGTAGTAGTAGTAGTAGTAGTAGTAGTAGTAGTAGTAGTAGTAGTAGTAGTAGTAGTAGTAGTAGTAGTAGTAGTAGTCGTCGTCGTCGTCGTAGTAGTGGAAGCAGTAGTAGAAGAATTAGTAGTAATAGTAGTAATAGTAGTAGTAGTAATATCAGTAGTAGTAGAAGTAGTAGTAGTAGTAGTAGTAGTAGTAGTAGTAGTAGTATAAATAGTAGTAGTAGTAGTAGTAGTAGTAGTAGTAGTAGTAGTAGTAGTAATATAAGTAGTAGTAGAAGTAGTAGTAGTAGTATCAGTAGTAGTATAAATAGTAGTAGTAGTAGTATAAGTAGTAGTAGTAGTCGTAGTCGTCATCGTAGTAGTGGAAGCAGTAGTAGAAGAGGTAGTAGTAACAGAAGTAGTAGTAGTAGTAGTAGTAATATCAGTAGTAGTAGTAGTAGTAGTATAAATAGTAGTAGTAGTAGTAGTAGTATAAGTAGTAGTAGTAGTAGTAGTCGTAGTAGAAGTAGTAGAAGTAATAGTAGTAGAAGTAGTAGTAGTAGAAGTAGTAATAGTAGTAGAAGTAGTAGTAGTAGAAGTAGTAGTAGTAGTAGTAGTAGTAGTAGTAGTAGTAGAAGTCGTAGTAGAAGTAGTAGTATAAGTAGTAGTAATAGTAGTAGTAGTAGTAATATAAGTAGTAGTAGAAGTAGCAGTAGTAGTAGTAGTAGTAGTAGTAGTAGTAGTAGTAGTAGTAGTAGTAGTAGTAGTAGTAGTAGTAGTAGTAGTAGTAGTAGTATAAATAGTAGTAGTAGTAGTAGTAGTAGTAGTAGTAGTAGTAGTAGTAGTAGTAGTAGTAGTAGTAGTAGTAGTAGTAGTAGTAGTAGTAGTAGTAGAAGTCGTAGTAGAAGTAGTAGTATAAGTAGTAGTAATAGTAGTAGTAGTAGTAATATAAGTAGTAGTAGAAGTAGCAGTAGTAGTAGTAGTAGTAGTAGTAGTAGTAGTAGTAGTAGTAGTAGTAGTAGTAGTAGTAGTAGTAGTAGTATAAATAGTAGTAGTAGTAGTATAAGTAGTAGTAGTAGTCGTCGTCGTCGTCGTCGTAGTAGTGGAAGCAGTAGTAGAAGAAGTAGTAGTAATAGTAGTAGTAGTAGTAATATCAGTAGTAGTAGTAGTAGTAATATAAGTAGTAGTAGTAGTAGTAGTATTTATTTATTTATTTATTTATTTATTCATTTTAATTCCTCCTAGTAGAGATTGATAAATAACAAATAATCACAAGTTTAAGTTAAATTAACAAATAGTTTGGATATAGAGCATCGTTATGCAGTTCATGTACACATAATAATATGAATATATACACTGTTGAATAGTGAGATTTACTGCTTTCCTTCATTGATATGTGCTTTATGACCGTGTTTCATCTTTAAGGTTCGAGCACAGAACGCAGTTAAGTGCATTTTTGGAACTATGTGTGATTTCCGACTCACAGAGATCACACTAGGTTCCTAAGGCAGCTATAGGCATACACCAATGAGCGCTTGAGCATTAGTCTTTCTGTTTCATGTGAAATATCGGTTTCCAGTTTTGAGCCTAGAATTTTCAACATGAAACTTTCAGATGAGTCCGAGCTAAGTTCTTCCGCAATACCAGCATTAACCTCATGTTGTATGCTTAGTATGAACGACGTTTTCTGCGACGTCAAACATGGACACTCACAAAGAACGTGTTTGATACTATCGCTGGTAAACGCATAGCACAGTTTACAATACAGATTGTCAGCATCAGGAATGTTTACCCATATTTTAGCAATTGTTCTGGCAATATTTGGCTTAACCTCTGTAAACACATCGTAAATAACACTTGGGTAGATGGCAGTGTGCAACCGTTCAAATCTAGAAAAATCTTGGTCGACACTTATTCTCAATTTCCAGTTGTCGGATTCATATGCATTGACAACAGTATTTACTGTTAATTTCCAGCTAGTCTTAGACGGCAGAAGTCCTGCATTGTTCAAATATGCATTGATCATATTTGAGAGACCATACAATTTCAATATTCTAAAAATATCAGGGATAAAGCCCTTTAAGACCGTTCTAGGATTTTGTATAAAAGCCAAAGCTTTTTTGAGTAGCAAGTTTTTACTCAGTGAACCGTTTCTTAAACTGAGTAGTTTGTGTAAGAACTTTAGTTTTCTTATGTCGATTCTAGATGACAGACGATAAGTGCCGACCATAGATTCGCACATGTCGGATCTTGTTCTGGTTTTAAAACCCTGGATGGATTTTACAACATAGTGCTGTAACTTATTGACTGCATCTATATCAGACTGTGACATGTTGTTCCACAGTTCACTACCGTATAGTATTGTTGGAACTACGATACTATTGTATAGTTTCACTGACGTAATAGGATTAAGTGCATCAGATCGCATACCTACATCGGCTAATGCAAAGAATGCATTTTTACCTTTTTGACATCTTTCTTTTATTTTATTAGACAATTTAAGTGATGCGTCTTGCCTGATTCCCAAGTGTATCGCATGGTCATGTTCGTGAATATATGTGTTCCCGATGAGAAGTGAAATTGGAGCGTCATATTTTAACCTATTAAATACAACGATGCTTGATTTACTCGCGCTTACTTCAAACTTCCATTTTGTCGCGTATCGGTATACAATGTCTAGTAAGACTTGCAAATTGTTGGGGGATAAGGCGATAATAGACAGGTCATCAGCAAATGAAGGGTTACCACATCTGAGATTATGTCCTAGATTTAAACTGTAATCGGAGTCCTCTAATTGATGTAAAAGTTCGTCTATATAAACTAGGTAATAAAACGTTGAAGCAACTCCTCCCTGCCGTACGCCTCTCTTAATCCGTACAGGACTTGATATGCTACCGCTACTGCGTACATTGCACGTTAAATTATCATAAGAATCGACAATGAGTCGAAGGATTTTACCGTATAACCCTAGTTGTGCCAGTTTAAGGAATAGCCCGTTATGCCAGACAGAGTCAAACGCTGCCTTAAAGTCAAGAAACGCGGTATATGTACGGCTATTCTTTTCTGACAGATCATATACTGTTTCCTGTAAGTTAAAAGCTGCCGATATACAGCTTAGTTCTTTCTGGAACCCTTGCTGCTGGACATGAGGGAATGTAATCGATTTCGATGAAAGGAATGATTGGATTCTGCATAGTAAGAGTTTTTCAAAAACTTTACAAAAGCACGGGATTAATGATATTGGCCTATAACTAGATGGGTCACTTTTACTCTTCCCCTTCCCTTTGAAGATAGGAATGATGAGGCTCTTCCTCCAGCTTTCCGGAATAATTTCTTGAATTAGAACGCCATTAAATAACTCAGTAAGACATGTGTATAAGACTTTACCTCCATGTATGATATGCTCATTAAGGATAAGGTCATGTGACGGGCTTTTACCGCGTTTTAAATCTTTTACAATATGTTCAACGTTGTCGCGGGTAAATGGGGCTATCATACCCTTGTAAAACGTATCATTTTGTTCGGCTGAGTTGTCATTCATGAACTGTTTAACCAGTGAATTGACCTTGTCTGTAAAGCCAAATGGGTAATCTTCTGAGGTTTCTTGGAAATCAAAGGTATCTTTGAAGAATTCTGAAAAACCGTTTGATACATTTTCTTCTGCATATGTTATATTCTTGTATATAATTTCAGCACATACGTTCGGTACATTTTTCTTTTTCCTTTTAACTAGTTTCCAAAACAGGTTTACGTCTAAATGAGCAGCCTTATCAAGTTCTTCGAATGTTTTATTTAGAAAGAGATTACAAGCAATGCGCTGTTTTCGCCTGAAATTGCGTTTTGCAGATTTGTATCTCTGATATGACTCATACTCGACCCCTCTTGGGCGGCCAATGTTTATCCAGATACGCCTAAGTCGCCTTGATTCAGCGTGGGCTTGTCTTAGGTCATGCGACCAATACGGTTTCGTATGTTTGTTAAATTTACCTTTCGGTAGGCAATTTTCAGCTGATTTTAAGGTCGAACTTACAATAAAATCAGACAACTGATTTGGATCCATTTTTGAGGTGAATGTTAGCGAGGACAGGTATTGAGATAATGTATTTTCAAATGAATTCAATTCGCATGCATTACATTTATCCCAGGCGATACACTTTCGATCAGTTAAGTTTACTTGCTTCTGTTTAGTTACATTAAGCGATGCAATTAAAGGTAAATGGTCTGATGTAAATACGTCCTTTTCTGGTAACGTTTTATACTGTTCTATTTTGTTTATAAGTGTCTGTTCTATCAGTATATGATCAAGCTTGGATCTATTTATAACGTATGTGAACTCTTGATCACTGTGATGAAGTGCTATAAGTCTATTGTTCGCCATGAACTGTTGTAGTGATGACGATTTGTCACTGGTGACGTCATCATGCATTTTGCCAATAGCTCGAAGACGCGCATTAAAATCACCAAGTATTAACACTTTACCTTTTAATGAACACGTGTGCGTAATAGCCTCAAGTTCTGTAATTGTTTCGTGATAGTGTTTAATGTAACTGTCCGACGGCATATATACTCCGATTATATAGATTCTCTCAGAATTTATTAATTTGAGTTCAATGCCTATTATTCTTTCATTATCTAGACAATCGATTAGACTAATTGAAGACTGTAATGATTTTTTATATAAGATGGCGACACCGCCTTTACCACATTTAGCCGGACCGTACTGGTCTATCGAGCTATCACAAACCGAAAATGACTTATATTTTGGATTTATGCTATCAAAAAATGACTTCGAATGGTTGAATAGTTTGTGTTCAGATATGATGCCAATATCAATATCATTCTTGTCTAACATATCGGAAAGTGCATAAGCAGACGACATAATTCCTCTAACGTTCCAACACATAACATTTAATATGGCCATAATAAATAATATAGTTATCACTTTACCCATTATATTATATTGTTTTCGCAAATTAATAGGCTTCTGGGTTAGAAGTAGCCCAACTATCAATGTTGTCGTTCCAGTCGTCGTACTGATTGCCCCATGCACTATTTGAATCGTTGACGTCGTTTCTCGTTCGAGGTTGTCATCGTTTTCGTATGTGTTGTTGTTGTTGTTGTAATTGTCGTATGATCGTCTTCTTTGATCGTCTCGTCCGTAGTTGTAGGGTCGTCGACTGTGTTTCGTATGTGTATTTCTGCTTTGGTTTTCCCAGTACGATTTACGTTTCCATTTCCTAAAAGTTATATCGTTCGGCCAAAACCTATCACACTCAACTTGATCTGCAAAATCTACCGGTATATTGACTTTAGCAGCTGAACCATTTTTTCCATAATACATGGTTATATATGTACACTTCACTTTTCTGTCATAGTCAGGGGTGTTAGGGCATTAAAGGGGCTGTTTGGTTCAGATTCTTCCAAAAGCACTAAATTTGGCCCGAAGGTTGCCCATGCCATACTTGTTACATTTTTGATGGGCGCCAAGAGTGGTGCCCCCTGGGGCCGCCATATTGGGAAAATCCAAAATGGCCGCCATCCGGGTTAGATGTCATTCACAGGTATATAACTAAAAGGCTTAGAATCATGAATGATACCACATTTTAGGGGTTTTCGGGGTCGGGGAATCCAATAAAGATGTTAATTCAATGATTTGAAGTCAAGTTTACCCTTCATCAACACGGTAAAGGTCATTGTTGGGGTCAACCCGGTGTTTCTGGTGTCTCATCGTCATCTCGAAAAATCCTTTCCCATTATCAGCTGTATGTTGCACAAGTTTGACATATCTCCATATCACAGAAAGAATTGAAGGTGGCTGATGAGCTAGCCAGGACATATAGGTCACACAATGGTCAAGAGGACGCACTTATATTCATGCGGGCTGCCGTGATGATGCACACGTTTTGTCTACAGAGTCAAGACCCATTTGACGGCTCCTTCCCCCTTACTGCCTAACGGCTTCAGGAAATGATGAGTTTCTTTAACATAGTGCTCCAGGGTCCATCAGCTCTTCATGGGCGTGAGAAGATTGGTGGCGACGCCAATCTGGAAGCAAGGGAGAAGATCGCATGTAACATCTCACAACTGCTTATCTACAATACAAGTAAGAGTACGCACCATGTAGTGAAGACAGCTGCAGTACGCCACAACAAGGACCGAGAAACTCCCTTCGCTCTGTAGCCTGGCCTCAAGCTGCATGGACACGGACGGGACAAAAATCAGATTGAGCTTGACCACGAACAGGGTATCTCAGTATCGTACAATCGCGTCATGGAAGTTAAGAGAGGTATTGCGCGTGCAGTGTGTGCTCGGCATGCTCAGGATGGGGTAGTGCTACCAACCAACAGCCATCTCAAGGTCTTCACCAGCCATGATGTGGATAATATAGATAGCAAGGCTCAGGGCAACTTCTCACATGATGAGTTCCACGGATATGCCCTGAGCGTGACAAACCATATCTCTCACGGGAATCTTTGAGTGAAGCGGGCTCCCACCAAGGTTGACACCTCCGACACGTCAACTCCTAAGCTACCAGATGCTTACATGATCCAGCCCCCAGACGAACTCACTCAAACAGATGTATTTGCACCCAGACTCGGCAACAGCGAAGTCAGACCACCCCTTGATGTGCGAGGTGCAAAGGTCAAGGATGATGCGTGGATGGAACACGTCAGCAGGGTGCTGAAGCAAGGCACGCTGGCAGAGGATGACGTCATCACCTGGTTGGGTTACAACTCGATGCTAGCAAGCGACGATTCGGTGAAGCCCCCTGCCGAGATCGGGGTGTATCCCCTATTCCCATACAAGGCTGCATCTGCATCTTCAATGAAGCACGCGATGGAGCTGATGATGCAGGCGACTGAGTTCCTCAACCCAGGCCAGATCAGCGTTCTTGGTGCAGATCAGCCACTGTATGCTCTCATCAAACTTATTCAATTGCAATACCCTGACACTTTGCGCCTAGTCCGAGTATTGTCAGAATGTAATGGGACCACCTGAATCAGTCGATATATGTGATCAACTTTCCTAAACTCTACCCCAGTTCAAGTTCTGGTCAACCATAATCGAGCTGTCCGGTTTTGTGCGGTCACTGCAGGAGGGGGACTTTCCTCTATATGTGCAAGCATGTGACGAACTATGCGACTGGTTTCACGCAATGGACCAGACAAACTATGCGCGTTGGCTGCCGATACATGTACGCGTCATGGTTGAGCTAGCCGAGAAAGACCCTCAAGTACATGCTGAATTCCTGAAGGGCAATTTTGTTGTGCAGAAATCAGCCAGAAAGTTCAGCCTCATGACCCCTTAAGGACCAAGCCATGAACAGTCCAACAAAAGCCTCCAGACACATGGTGGAGCTGTTGGACTTCATGAGAAGCCAGAAGTCCTTACACTGTTTATGCTGGCCGGACCTGACTGCACGCGGTTAATTGATGAGTTTGAGGCCATAAATGACCGACGATTGTCATCTACCGCTCATCAAGAGGAAGGACACGGCTTGCAATTGAAGTTTCAACAGGATGTACTATCGTTCATCAGGGTGGTAAAACAGCTGGGCAATCCTTTCCTTGCTACAAGTCAGGAGCTCATAGTACTTGATACACAAAATGTCATGGAACATGCCGTTGCTACGTCTCTAATCTAAAATCTGTGAAGCTGGCCAAACCCTGCATGCAGCATATGTCAGGGAAAGATTGGAAAAGGCTTCAGTACCAGTATCTGATACAATCAAGCGGAATAACATGCTAACCTTCGCCAACCGACCTGATCCCAAGCAAAAAGGTACAAAGGACAGTGGCGTCTAGAGGCAGAATATGATGTAAATCACACAACTTTTCCTCTCATTCCAGTCACGTCCCGATGCCGACATGACATACTTCTTTCGGTTCGAAAATCAGAGAGAGCCACCGAGCCTTGGGGGATTGAGGGTTGTTGTGATCTGGGACAAAATCAGACATTCTTAAGTGCCTCAATGCACCCACTGGCTGTGCAGCTACAGGCAAACAAGCCACCGTTGTGATGTTGGATATGGCAGCTGTTATCCACATTGTGCGACCCACAACAGATAAGACATTCAGCGAGTATGTGTCACTCCATATAGTACCATATCTGGAGGCCCAAATAACAAATAGTACCTAACGCATTGACGCTGTATGGGATAATTACCCAGAGGAAACTAACCTCAAAGCTCTCACGCAGCAACGACGTGGGAATGGCCCATAGGAAAGAGTCGGCGATGGCAGTACTCCAATCCCGAAGCGTGAGTTGAACAGCGGATTCCTGAAAAATGAGGAAAACAAAAAGGAGCTGTTCTCTTTTATCAGCACACATATCTCCAAGGCTGACACGAGCGGAAAGCTGCTTCTGAGTACCCGCTTCGAGACCGTACTCTCCAACAAGCATTGTGACCTCACAACACTTCAACCTTGCAACCATTCCGAGGGGGACACCAGGATCCTCCTACATCTGGCACATGCAGCAATAAAGGGTCATACTACAGCCTATTTTCGTACTGTGGACAGCGATGTCGTAGTTTTGACAATCCAGTTTTTCCCTGCAGAGTCCCTGAGCCTATCAGAGCACTGGGTGGTCTTCGGTACTGATAAAACCTACCGTGACATACCAGTCCAAACCATCTACTCTGATATTGGCTTGTCGAAATGCTTGGCATTACCACTCTTTCACAGCTTAACGGGATGTGACACAACTTCACAGTTTCTTTGATGTGGCAGGAAGACAGCATGGGCAGCATGGACAAGCATACCGGATCTCACCGACACACTAGTGGCTCTCACCGACACACTAGTGGCTCTCACGCATGACCCTGACTTCTTCACTATTGAGTCTGTGCATTTGCATCGCCTCGAACGCTTTGTCATAGTAATGTAAAGCAAGGGGTGTAGTACAGCTGGTGTCAATGCGGCTAGACACCAACTCTTCACCACTGGAAGCAGACTGCTGGAAAACATCCCACCTACCCAAGCAACACTGTTCCAGCATGTAAAGCGAGCGCTACTACAGGCAAGTTTCTACTGGCGTCAGGCAACCTCGGTCCAGCAGGAAATTCCTTACTTCAGCGAGTGGGGCTGGAACAAAGATGGCACCAGTACATGGCAACCATTATGTACCACCCTCAACGACGCTCCAGTGTCATGAGCCATTCTTTTGCACTGTGGCTGCCTCAATGCATGCACAGGAAAATGCAACCGCACCGGCGTCTGCAAATGCGAAGGCGGGTGCGTTAATAATGCTGGTAATAACCAGTAGTGCTGAAATCATAGAGTGCAATCCAGGACATATAATATAGTAATCAATATTAATCCGAATAATTTTAATTAGAATTGTTCCTGAATAATCTTTATTGATTTTTTAGTGGCCTTGAAGGGTAAAGTTGACCTCAGATCATTGAAATAACATCTTAATCGGATTCCTCGACCCTGAAAACCCCTAAAATGTGGTATCATTTATGATTCTAGCCCTTTTACTTTCTTAACTGCGATTGACATATAACCCAGATGGCGGCCATTTTGGATTTTGCCAATATGGCGGCCCCATGGGGCGCCCCTCTTGGCGCCCATCAAAAATTGAAAATGTATGGCATGGGCGACCTCTGGGCCAAATTTGGTGCTTTTGGAAGAATCTGAACCAAAATATCCCTAACACCCCTGACTATCAGTGATATATTGATATATGTCGGAGTCTGTGGAATCAGGATCTATATTACCGAGGTAATATGAATTTGTATTTTTCCTGCGCACGGCTGTAAATCGTTCCGATGATGCTTCGTGCTGCTCTCTTGTTTGAGAAGTTTGTGTAGATGTGATCTGTTGCGAATTTCGCTCATAGTGTTCATTGACCTTCGTTTCCTTTCGGGCTTTATCCGTGTTATACACCTTGTTATTTCTTTTGTCTTTATACGATGGCATACTTTTACTATATTTGCATGGGGATCGTATTTCGCCCTCTATCACCATAGAATTCATCTCAGGTCTGTCCTGTTTACTGAAAACGTCTGCAGTATCGCACGTCTTTTCCACAATGATTTCGACTTTGTCACGTTCTATAGTGTTTGCGACGGGCTCAGTTCTTTTAGGTTTGGATTTAATTCTTTCATTGTTTGTTTCTAGAATTGACTGCGGAGCTTCGCACGTTTGTTGTACAATGTCTGCAAAGGTAACTGCAGTTTTACTTATTACACCGCATTGTGTGTTTAGGATTGAGTCGTTTATTCGTTTGTTCATTGTAGCAAAATTTGCGTTCAGCTGTGTCATATCACTCTGTATTTTGTTGATGGTTTCGCCATCTGTAGCTCTCGATCTGAGTCCGTTTACTGACGCTAACATTGTTCTAACATTTACTGTTACCTGTTGAAAGTCATTTGACAGGCTTCTCAATAAATTACTGTTTTGTTCTGTAGAGTTTTTAACGAAAGCCATGTCGGATTGTAGGTTCAGTAGCATTGTGATCATTTCAGGTACGTCTACGTTTACTGCACGAGCTGTATATGTTGGATCCTTAGATTCGTGACTTTCCTCATTATCCGTAGTGTGGCAATACGTCATGTTCAATGTTTGGTCGCAGTCAGCAGCATTTTGACATTGCGAAAATAAGTCGTGAATTTCTTTCGATCTGGAGCCGTTCAGAAACATATGCAATACGTAACAATCTTGTGCGTATTTTCGAGATTTTAATGAGCTTGTCGAATTTCTTCTGTTGACAAGTTTACATTGCTGGAAATTTTCAGTAGCTTTAACACGATCAGCTAGACGTTCTCTATAATCGCCAATACGTTTGGGATCTGCTTTGCACAACTCTACGAGCTTCTGGATGTAGGAGCTTTTCGGAAGATTATCTAAAGAGTTGTCTAAATCTTGGTATAATTGCTGTGGACGTGGTTGTTGAGAGACCTGTTCATCTTCCGACGTTTCATCTCTGTAAGTAGAATCACTGTTGTCATTATCCGTGTTTAAGCTGTTTGATCTGTCCATGTTCATTCCATTCGAATAAGAACAAAATTCATCTGTCTAAGTAGGTATCCGCAAGGGTTAACAAACAAATACACTCCCTTTATAGCCTGGACACCAGAAAAGGGGTCCTTTTTGGTGCGTGTCAGGGGTGAGATGTTCTCACCAGAGTCTATTGTTCTCTTTGTTGTTCAAAGGCCGCAGGGCAAATGTTAGTATGGCGGTTCTATATACATGTAGCACTTTGGAAATATTTGTTGTTAGCAAAGTTAAAAAGTCGTTATTTTCCAAATAAAGTCACTTCAGAATTAGATGCACAATACAATCATAAAGTTTATCTTCATTTTGTTATAAGTACCTTGTACCTAATTCCGTGAAATCGTGGAATTTCTCGAGAGCTAAAGTCAACACATCTTGCCAGGCGCACTCGAGAAGTAGTAGTGTAGTAGTTGTAGTAGTAGGAGTAGTAGTAGTAGTAGTAGTAGTAGTAGTAGTAGTAGTAGTAGTTGTAGTAGTAGTAGTGGTAGTTGTTGTAGTAGTAGTAGTAGTAGTAGTTGTAGTAGTAGTTGAAGTAGTAGTAGTTGTAGTAGTAGTAGTAGTAGTAGTAGTAGTAGTAGTAGTAGTAGTAGTAGTAGTAGTAGTAATAGTAGTAGTAGTAGTAGGAGTAGTAGTAGTAGTAGTAGTAGTAGTAGTAGTAGTAGTAGTTGTAGTAGTAGTAGTAGTAGTAGTAGTAGTAGTAGTAGTAGTAGTAGTAGTAGTAGTAGTAGTAATAGTAGTTGTAGTAGTAGTTGTAGTAGTAGTTGTAGTAGTAGTAGTAGTAGTAGTAGTAGTAGTTGTAGTAGTAGTTGTAGTATAAGTAGTAGTAGTAGTAGTAGTAGTAGTAGTAGTAGTAGAAGTCTTATTTTGCCACAATGTCTTCGAAAGTCGTCTCCTGCAGATGCGTCAAAATGCATCTGCAAGTTGGAATTGGTAAAAGACCAATTATAAGTTAGAAAGAGCTGATAAAAAGAGATGTAAACATAATTGTTATATTCCGTAGGTCATATGTCAATAACATTTCCATTGTTATTGATTAAAAGATTCAGTCTGAGAAACTCAGTTGCAGGAATACAGCGCGGTAAGGTTAAGAGCTGATTACCGGAATGAACTATTTTTTACTGATTTGTTTAAAGGGATAAATCTGATTTTACCAGGCAATTCCAATGACATTTTAAGTTTAAATTCCGTGTTAAATGTCTCACGAGCTTACCAAGGATAATTAGGCCCCGTCGCCTATCGCCTATTAAGGGAGCGCAGAGAATTCTCTGTGGGGAAAATTCTGATGACATGATTATAATTAACTCGTTAATATTTTCTTCTGTATTACAATTAGTTCTGTAGTACTGCAAAAAGAATGAATTCACTTTTAGTATGTGATCAAACTAGTTAAGTTCTCTGTTTTTATAAAAGTATAATTCGGTTTCAGGTAACTTTCTTTGTTATGTAAAATAATATTTCAAACTAAATCAACAACAACTGGTTGCTGCGACAGTGGTCATGATGTTTCGTTCATAATACATATCTTAAGCTCAATACAATATGAAAATAATTGGCGTAAGTGTTTTTAAAATCCTTTCCCTTATATAGACGCTTTCTGACGCTTCTGCAGCAGACGGCTTTTTGAAAACATGGTGACAAAAGATGAAATTGCACAAAACGTGCAATTTCTCCTTTTGCCACAATGTTTTCCACTTTTTGTCATAGATTATCCATTCAATTATTGAGATTTTCCATTTTTTGACAAAATACGTTCAAAGTCGTCTGCTGCAGAATTGTCGTATGAGGGAAAGGGTTAAACACATCTGAAGCAGACGGCTTTTTGAAAACATAGTGACAAAAGAAGAAATTGCACAAAACGTACAATTTCTCCTTTTGCCACAATGTTTTCCACTTTTTGTCATAGGTTCTCCATGCAATTATGGAGATTTTCCATTTTTTGACAAAATACGTTCAAAGTCGTCTGCTGCAGAATTGTCGTATGAGGGAAATGGTTAAACATATCTGAAGCAGACAGCTTTTTGAAAATATAGTGACAAAAGAAAAAATTGCACAAAACGTGCAATTTCTCCTTTTGCCACAATGTTTTCCACTTTTGGTCATAGGTTATCCATTGAATTATGGAGATTTCCCATCTTTTGACAAAATACGTTCAAAGTCGTCTGCTGCAGAATTGTCGTATGAGGGAAAGGGTTAAGTAAGAGCCTGTCACATACTACTGATGTACATCGGAGGGACTAAACCGCAGCACAGAATTAGCAACGACGAGAACATGTTAGCCGTCGATCTTATTTTTAGTCGAGTAGCAACACAATTGAGTTTTGAACGCTACTTTGACATTTTACACAATACCGAGCGGTATGTTTACCTAAAACTTATTTATCAATAGGAGTGGAGTGCTACTTATCTTTTTTGTTTAAATCTGCGAATTATGTTAATCTCCCAGAGTGATGTGAGGGATGTTTAACAAGTTCTTTAAATGCCACAAACTCTAGAAAATAATCTCTTCAGCATACGACACAGATGATCTTATAAAAACATCTGGGCAAAAATATGTGGAAACCTATAATAAAAGAAAGCATAGTTTTGTAATGAAGATGACAACATTATGGCAAAAGGTGAAACTGCCCATTACGAGCAATTTCTTTTTTTATCACCATGTTTTAAAAGTCGTCTGCTGTAAGTTCGTCAGAATGCGTCTGCCGGTTGGTAAAGGTTAATCTGACGATTTCTATGTCAATTTTAAACATTTGTTTGCGATTTTAATTGATAAGTCTGAGGAGGTGGACACACTGATCATGGTTTTTAGAGTACCCACCTAGAGTGCGAGAGCTCGCTTGTACAATCCCTGACCGGCTCAAATTAAAGACTGTTAAAATGATAGTAGTGGCTTTCCCTCATTGGCTCTGGGGTCAGCATTACGACTGACTGCCTGGTGTAAGGATAAATGGACCAGTTGTACTGGAAACTAACTCATGAAAGACCGTGATATAACTGATGAATTGTTTAAAGCGGCTAGAACACCATACAAAGAAACACACCAATCGTCTAAACAATAACAGTAACTCGGATACGGACAAAATTAGAGAGGAAAGTTATCCTTTATGACCTTCATATTAACTCTTAACCACCTCCAGACGAATTTTTACGCAATAGCAGCAGACGACTGTTGAAAACATTGTGGCCAAAGGGGAAATTGCTCATGTTGAGCAATTTCTCCTTTGGCCACAATGTTTTCAACTTTATTGAACAATTAAGCTTTCTTTTAAGGAGATTTTTCAGGTTTTTGTCACTATGTTTTTAAAGTCGTCTGCTGCAGATTTGTTGTATGTGGGAAAGGCTTAATGAAGATTATTTGTGTAAAGAAATTACATTGATATATTCTCATTTCAATTCCGCAGGTGATAACATTTGGGAATATTTTCTAAAAGTAGCATGTATCATGTACATCTGGTGCGGGGGAAATTATGTTTTAAATACACTTACTGCTAGTGAAGGTTTATTTTAAAGTTACAAGAGGAAACATAGATGAACAGATAAGTCACCGTTAAACGATAATAAACGCCAAGTTGAATACATCGTTAAATTCCTATAAACCCTTTTCACTCATACAACAAGTCTGAAACGGACGACTTTGAAAACATCTAGAAAATATATTAAAAATATTCAAGGACGAAAGTATAATTATTGAATATATATGAAGACATTGTGAGAAAAGGAAAAAGTGCTCCTTATGATACATTTCCCTTTTTGCCACGATGTTGCGATAAGAATGCTGCAGATGCGTTAAAATGAGTCTGCAAGATGGAAAGGGTTAACCCTTATCTCAGAGTTATCGACTACATGCATCATCGTTCCCGGTTTAAGATAACATGTAACATATTTGTCGACTAGTCTTTACACGGTTAATAAGCTGATAATGTGGAACAAGATTGGAGTATGCGCATTTATCTTCGTCCGCACTGTTTGCAATTGCGTTAAAGTCTCGTGCAAACAGGTACCGCACATGATGTTTAACCCCTTCCTACATAGGCTTACAACAAATCTGCAAATCAACAGACGACTTCGAAAAGATATAGATAGATAAACGTTTGTAAAAACTATACGAATGAAAGTTTAAGTATTGAATTAAGTTTAAGACATTGTTGCAGAGAAATTGCTCATTATGAGTAATTTCTGCTTTTGACAAAGTGTTTGCAAAAGTCGTCTGCTGCAAACGTGTCATAAGGCTACTTTTGGCTTGAAATGGTTAACATAACGTCAGATTAACAATATAAAGGGCCATATAATCACAAGTATGGAGAGAGTCAACCGTTGGCCACTGTACTTCGACTGGTTGGCTTATCTTTATTGCTCATTCTTTCGACATGCTTGGCGTAAAACGGCTTAATTAATTGCTTTTCCTTCCATTAAAACCTATCTGCTCGCTTAATATGCAGTGCAAGCTATACTGCGATGGTAAATACACTCAATGTTTGTGTGTATTAATATTTAACTTGTAAATCCCCATTGGTGGTGTATTTATAATGATCTCATCCTCGGGAACGGAAGAGACAGGTTTAAGTCCCAGTCGCGTCAAAATAAAGACTTTAAGACCCTTTAACGACATTTAACCCTTTCCCTCATACAGTTCTGCAGCAGACGACTTTGAACATATTTTGTCAACAAATAGAAAATCTCTATGATTGAATCGATAACCTATGACTAAAAGTGGAAAACATTGTGTCAAAAGGAGAAATTGCTCGTTTTGAGCAATTTCTTCTTTTGTCACTATGTTTTCAAAAGGCCGTCTGCTGCAGAGGCGTCAGAAAGCGTCTATATGAGGTAAAGGGTTAAGTCGTGGCCTTGCATTAATCCTTGGTATAGATTCGATCATTTTAATCAACTAAATGTGCAGTGACGATCGGACGCTTCTTTAGTCGGATTAAATTGCTAAACAATTAAACCGGTCTATTGTGGTCAAAACGAATGTTGATCGTACAGTCGTCAGAAAAAAGTGCGCGCACTGTTAAATAGCTCACCAATTCTTATTGAATACTCAAAATAATGTCATGTGTGAATTACTTCATAATTACGCAGTTACTGAAAAACATGCCTCTGGAAACACACACACATATGTATGGCTTTGATTCAGTAGAAACTGTTACATGAAAATGTGATCAGTCTGCAGTAGACAGTTTAAACACATTGGGGAGGAGACATATCTCAAAAGTATGTGTTTGACTGTTCAGTACGAGTGGTGTGTCTTGGAGGCAAATGGCTCTAAGATTGCCCCGGTAGCTCAGTCGGTAGCGACGCGGGCTGTCAATCCAGGGGTTGTGAGTTCGAATCCCGGCTCGGCCAACTTTCTTTCCGACGATTGACAAAAGTCAATGCGACATGCGTCATTCGTCTTCCACCAATGGGCTAAGTCTATGTTGAAAAGCAGCCAGTTGCTTGGGAAGATTGTTGTGTGGAGTACTGGTCTGAGAAAACCAGGAAATGCATGAGTAGGTGAACTGGCCGCCGTAATATAACTGAGAAATTGTTAAAAACGGCGTTAAACCTCAAGAAATCAATTGACTGCTCAGTACGGGTGGTGCGTCTTCGAGGCAAACGACTCTAAGATTGCACATCGGGGGAAGGTTTGAAATGGACGTATGCGATTCGTCTCATGAAGACGCTCCACGGGAAAACCTGCCTTAGTGTATTCCTAAGAAATGTATCTAACGATCTGCATATGTATGCATCAATGCTACACGATTATAATGTTAATATTTTCTTTCGAAATATTCTTGTATCTAGTTGAACACAGTGTAGATTAAGATTTAACAGAGGAATGACAAGACTGAGTAGGATCTACACTTGTCGCAAGTACACGAATTTGCTTAGGCACCGATTGATTGATTTATTGTAACATGGACCTAAAATGTAACTGAAATACACTTCAACCCTTTCCCTCATATAGACGCTTTTTAGAAGCCTCTGCAGAAGATGGCCTTTTAAAAAACATAGTGACAAAAGACGAAATTGCTCAAAACGAGCAATTTCTCCTTTTGCCACAATGTTTTCCACTTTTAGTCATAGGCTATCTATTCAATTATAGAGATTTTCTATTTTTTGACAAAATATGTTTAAATTCGTCTGCTGTAGAATTGGCGTATGAGGGAAAGGGTTGAAATAGGAAAATGAAAACCGCTGGGATAATTGTCTTTTTATACAATATGTTTATTTAGGATATTTGAGATTTTAAGTCGCAATACTTTCAACATTTGACCCTCGTGAAAGTTTAGATCGACGAACAATTCACGTACAATCTGAGCATTGACTGCTCTGTGTCCCGACGTCGTTCTGATTAAATTGTGTACGTATAGACTGACAGAATCAGATCTACAATACTCGTTTACCTTGTATTACAAAATATGGAGATGGAAAAAAAGAAGAAAAGAAGTAGCAATTACACCAGCATTTCCTCATTTTTGCCATTATGTTTTCATACATCGTTTGCAGCATGTAGGAATATTAAAGAAAGAACATATTGTACTGTGCCAAGTCTTATTTCATTATACATTTCATTATATATTTCATTTGCAAATGTAAATAGAGATCCCAGAATTGGATCATAATGGTTGGAGCAGCCAAAAACGTGACGGATTTTTCTTAACCCTTCTCCACGTATAACAAATCTCCTGCAGTCGAATGAAAGCCTATGGACAAACATATTAAAGAATCTCTAAAACTGAAACAGATTTGAAAACATTGTGGTAAAAGGAGAGATTGTTCACCATCAGCATAATTTCCTTTGGTCACAATGTTTTTCAAAAGTTGTCAGTCGCAGATGTCTTACTGAAATAAATAACATATTTATGGAACAATTCTTGGTACATATTGATACAGAGGGGGGAGAAATATAGATACATTCCCCGCAACCCTGAGCGCCAAGGAGGGCAGCCATCACTACCATTTTTAAAGTATTTGGAATGATTGGCTGATTATCGAACCCGCGACCCCCCCCCCCCCCCCCCCCGCACCCGCTCTCGAGGCGGACGCTCTACCACTGCACCACCAAGTCAATTAAATATAAAAGTCGCGCAAAACAGCAACTGCAAATGTAACTTTACTCGACCTCTTAAGAAAGTTGAATAAAAACAACATAAGGTCGCATAACCCTGCACGTTAAGATATGACGTTTTAGGATCAACATGAAATTAAAGAATGTGTTAAACGTGTTTCTGAACAATGGAAATATAAAAATATCAAAGCGCCGATGGCACAGTAGTGGTGATCGTGTAGAAAATCCGGCAAAGTAACAAGCAGTATCTCGGTGTAGGCCTTGCGATTTTCAATATATATAGGCATATATACGATAATGCTCGATCTCCAACTCAATTCGGCTACACTTCTAGCATTGAATGCTAATTTTCGCTAGTATATACGTGTCTAACCTGTACACTGCATGACATCGTATCCTTTAAACTTTTGTAAACCATCATCAAGACGCTTTCATATATTGCAAAAGCTACACAATAAAGCGTTTATAATATTGAGGTTTAAGAACAATCGATAAAAAGTCTCGCTAGCTATTTATAGAACCTTTTGGTATTTCCATTTTGGCGAGGTGTTTTGAGAGTACTTTGTATGGCAGATAGAACGCGCAATGATATTTATTATCTGCCCGAACATGAAGAATAATAGTTACATATTTTAACTCTATGTATATATTATCTCGATAAATCTCAAATCTAAGTATCAATTCGGTACCAAAGTAGCACTGACATGATTATTATTAATCGTGTCTCTGCATCACTGATGGAACTATATATTTGGCGGATTAACGGATGTAGGTTAATTGGTTTGCAGTATTGCATAACAAGTCAACGCGCTGTTAAAAACTAACTATGTAAATGTTTTCGTTGTTGATGTTTCTGTTAGCATTGTGGCGATTGTCAACCCAATCGCCACAAAAATTATACGAATTTAAAAACATGGTGGAGAAAGCAGACAATCTCCTTTTGTAAAATGTTTTCATGTCTCGACTGCTGCAAAGGCTTAAACTGTCGTATACATCATGGGGCGGGTAAATAGTTAATCAGATGGCACGCTTAAATATAAATAAAATAAGATAATGGTTGTATTATCAAAGGCACTATCTACAGCATACGTCAACGAGTATGTGTAGTGCGATATATACGACCCTTTCCCGCATATAGACGCTTTCTGACGCCTCTATAGCAGACGACTTTTGAAAACTTGTGACAATAGAAGAAACGAGCAATTTCTTCTTTTGCCACAACGTTTTCAATTCTTTTTAAATAAGTAAACTCTCATTTATGGAGATTTTTCACGTTTTTGTAAATATGTTTTCAAAGTCGTCTGCTGCAGATTTGTTGTATGCGATAAAGGGTTAAGTAAAATTGTAGATGTGCTGTATGTGGGAAAGGGTTAAATAAGCAAATGCAAGTAAAAGATAATTTTATCTATAATGGTGTACACCTACAGGTTGGCAGACTATAAACTTATGTATAGTACAGCTGGTTGCAAACAGACTGCAACATCTTCCAAATCCATATGCGCTCCCTTAACGCCCTACCATAGATACAAAGTAACCACATTGGTGGCGTAGTGGTAAATTGTCCGCCTGCCGCCTGGTCATTAGGAGACAAGGGTTTCTTTCCAGATGGGGGTCATACATGTAATAAAGAGACGGTCGTGATTTCCCTTCTTGGCGGTCTGGTTTGAGGGGACATGCCCGGCTGTAGCTTTTCCGGGAACTCATAACAGAAAATACAAAAATACGCGGAAAATACACGGAAACCGTGGAAAAACCATGGAAAAAAACAAGGAATTTAATGTTAAAATGCGGAAATGCTGGAAATGTGTCCGAATACTCCGGGGTCCCGGAACCATTCCAGCATGTCCATGGAACCGTTCCGGGGTGTCCATGGATATTTTCCAGGGTTTCCATGAAACTTTTCCGGGTTGTCCATGGAATTTCCGGGTTTTCCACATAAATGTCCTGGAATTTCCATGGAAAGTGTCAGATTATCCCTGGAAAGTTGTCCGAATACTCAGGGGATTTTCCATGGAATTTGGAAAGTCTCCCCGGAAAACCTACAGCCGGGTAGTTCGACTGATGCGATTGTGTCAGGATACCTGGCCAGCAGTTCTGCTGCATGTAATTGACAAAGGTAACACGTCATATGAGCCGTCCCCCGCGAGAAAACCAACATTGTGGACTCAGCGTAAAGTATCGACCCGGATCAGCCTAAGCATGCCGCGCAGGCTTACCCGGATATACACTTTTCGCTTCCTGTGGATTTTCTGTTTCAGGAATCATTACTCTATACCTCTATTCCCCTGAGACGGAATGTGTCGGCCCAGATCAGTCTGCGCGGACAGCGCAGGCTGATCTGGGTCGATACATTACGCAGAGGCCTTAATGCTGGTTTTCTCGCGTGACGGCTCAATTATTACAATCTTAAGTGAAATGATATTGATGAAGGCGTAAAAACACCATTCCAACAAACGCATCAATGGTATGAGAACAATTCGTTCGTTCATTTGACGTTGGTTTTATAGACCATTTCCGAGAAAATTCCCTCGAATCAAACACTACTTCTCAGATCGACAAGCAATACCGTTTTTGCGACCAGTGTAGACCCTAAACTATTCGCCATTTTAGTCGTATCAGGCTTTAAGAAACCAGTATTTGGGTATTTTAACTCTTTCCCACATACGACAAATGAGCAGCAGAGGACTTTGAAAACATCAGGTTAAAAACATGGAAAATCCCTATTAATGAAGGTATAAATACTGAACAAAAGTGAAAATATTGTGACAAAAGGAGAAATTGCTCATCATGTCCATCATTTCTCATTTCGTCACAATGTTGACACCAGAAAGCGTCTATATGCAGGATAGGGGTGACATGAATTCCCAGGCAGATTTATAGCTACCACAGACCTCTAGATAAGAAAAGTATTTCACATCGGCAAATCCTTATATGACACTCGAAACCTATGTTGTGGGTACTCAAAAGAATCGTCTTTTTGAGTACCCACAACATAGGATTTAATTGCGCTGTAATATATATTAGGGGGTAACTACCAGTCTACTCCTCTGTACCCGTACAATAATAACGTTAACCCTTTCCCTCATACGACAATTTTGCAGCAGATGACTTTGAACATATTTTGTCAAAAAAAGAAAATCTCTATAATTGAATGGATAACCTATGACAAAAAGTGGAAAACATTGTGTCAAAAGGAGAAATTGCACGTTCTGTGCAATTTCTTCTTTTGTCACTATGTTTTCAAAAAGCCATCTGCTGCAGAGGCGTCAGAAAGCGTCTATATGAGGGAAAGGGTTAAGGTTGTTTTTTACCTTGATTTCCACTCATGTACAACCAATTCAACCTTTATATACATAAAAATTATCGGATTAGTGGTAAACCATTTTTATCGACCAAACAGGGAACAATTAAATCTAAAGAGATAAATCGGTTAAGAAAACATGCTGCATTCTACTTGTCATAATCCGACTTTATTATTACAATCTTATTATTGGCATTGTAGAAGGCCGATCTTGCTTTTCCGGTTAACAATGAAATCTGGCGAGAAAGGGTCCAACACTTACACATTATGACGTTTACTTAGTACATTGTGCTTTTAAAAATAAATATATAGAGCACGTTAAAGGGAGATAATACACTGGGACAGATTGATCATGTATGAGTTATCCATCTTTAAAACAGGCAATATAACAAGCCAGTTGCTTTTCCCCCCATTACGCTGGTCATTTAAAGTTATTCTTTTCACGTTGCCATTTTTCTTATTAGTAGATTTGTGCCATTTTCGCGAGAAAATCCAATACGGCTCTTCAAGAAAAGTTATTCTTTTAACTGTTGTCCAGGTAAAGACGACGATGAACAGCATCTGCTTATTATACTAAATATGCATTATAACAGTGTGTTTGTGAACAGCATATATTTAAATCAGCCTACGTATTCGGTGAGTCCAATCTTGATCGACATTGCTTGTTAGTTATTAATACAATTTAATTCAAGACTTATCCATAAAAGCAGGAATTTAGCTGGCTTAGGGTTAAAAAACAAACAGAAATCATAAATTTTGCCAAGTTCTCAAGTGTTTGTGGACTACTCATTGCTATATATCAGCCGTTCCTCGAGCAAACCAACATGGTGGACTCTGCTTAACGTATCGACCCGGATCAGTCTAAGCATGCCGCGCAGGCTAACCAGGACAGACACTTTCCGCCTCCTGTGGATTTTCTGTTTCATGAATCATTACTCTATACCTCTATCCCCCTGGGACGGAATGTATCGGCCCGGATTAGCCTGCGCGGACTGCTTAGGCTGATCTAGGTCGATACATTACGTAGAGTCCACAATGTTGGTTTTCTCGTGGTATGGCTCATATAAATACATCGGTAGCGAACCATGCAGACCATGATTAGCCTATATGAATGTGCAGGTTGAAGTTGGTCCACACTGTTCGTAATTATGGCATTAACGTAACCCTTTCCCTGTTAAAGACGATTTCTGACGCCTCTACAGCAGATGCCTTTTTGAAAACATCGTGACAAAAAGGAGAAATTGCTCAAAACGAGCAATTTCTCCTTTTGCCACAATGTTGTGAACTTTTACAGTAATTATACCTACAATTATAGAGATTTTCCATATTTTTTAGTAGACATTTTCAATGTCGTCTGCTGCAAATTTGTCCTATGTGGGAAAGGTTTAAGTCGAGCATTACATATTTCGCGAATGTTGTTTAATGTCCCGTATGTCACGATTATTATTAAATATGTGATGACTACATATAGTTACAGATAAATGGACCCTTAATGCTTAACTTAACCATGTTTCATTCCTGAGAATTCAATGTCAAGCTTAAGTCGTTCACTGCCAAATTCCACAAAATTGGATCATTCCGGTTTTCGTCCAACAGGAAATTTCATAAAATGTTATGTCTAAATGGCAAACAATGCAGATTCCATGTTGTTACAGTTCAATGGACCATTAATGCTTAACTTAACCATGTTTCATTCCTGCACATACACGGTCAAGCGTAAACATGATTCTGCCAATAAAATAAATCGAAGTAGATAACCTGTTTAAAATGTATGAACAAGTGAAGAACAATTTTCGAGGAACGAACCCAAAATCGATTCATCGCGGAAACATTTTTCTTACAACAGAAATTGGAAAATTTCTTGTAAAAAATGGCAAACACATGAACATTAACAACTTCGAAGTAACCACCAAGTACGTATAATTAGAATACACGCGATAGTATTTATCTTGAGTAACCCTTTTATCAGCATACATTTACTTGTGTTGGCCGCTTCTAGCAAAAAGGGTTCGAATTCGACTCTCCGGTTTGGCATCATCTAACAAACATTTCTTTCCCACAGGAAAACGACTTTGCAAATATCTAAGCAAAAATATTGAACACCTCTACAATGAAAGTTTAATTTTGGATATAATTGCATTGTGGCAAAAGAAAAAAATGCTCACAATGAAAACGAGCTGTCTCTCCAGAAATATGCATTGTTTGCCACTTAGACATTAACTTTTACCAAATTTACTGTTGGACGAAAAATGGAGTGGTCAAATTTTCAACATGAACAAAGTCGACTTTGTGAAATTCAGTAGTGAAAGAGATAATGTACAATGCAATGTTTATACGTAGATGTCAATATGTTTATATTTGGGCTTGCGTTCAAAATGAACTTGTATCTTTAGGTCACAATATACCAAATAGATTCATTCTTTGCTTCCATGTAAATCAACAAGTTTCAACCCACAATTGTCACACTTTATAAGCGTTTCTCAGGTAGAACACCCTATATCATTGAAGATAGTAACCTATAAGCTTTAAAATAATCCAAAGAAAATGAGGGGGTGTGTGTGTGTGTGTGGGGGGGGGGGGGGGGGGGGGGGGGGGGGGGGGTCATGTTTTATGCAGGAAAGAACTCGACCCGTGAAGATGGTGATTGTCATTTTGAACGCAATCGAGCGAGGCTAAAATTGGTTTCCTATATACTATCGTTTCACTTTCACACAAGGTTAAAATGCCAACAATTATTAAATCAAACAATTCCCGTGCATCTTAAACATATTTACAAAGTAGTTACAACCACCACATATTCAATGCAGTCCGGGGGAAGATGAACAACCATTTCTAGGCAAACAAAGTGTTTTTTATTTTGTATGGACCTATTTAACCTGGCCCGCGGATGTCTTTGGCGTAATTTGACCTATAGATTATTCATTGGCAATAAGTAAAGTACTTAAAGGTACGTTTGACAAGGCTGATTAATACGCATTTTATTAACATTTTACCTGCTGCAGACGGTAGATGACGTCAACTCATATACATTTAACGACATATGGAAACTGTATCGGAGAATGTGTACATACTCAGAGATTTTCTTAATATTAACTAACATTACTGTGAATCAAAATCAGTCTTCCACGTTTCCAGATGTCACAGGCTTCTCAAAATGTTTTGAACATCAGGCATCACTTTAATATCTTGTTATGTATAGTGTTTCAATGTTATTATAAAACCACATTACCACTGGCTAGACGAGCTCTTTCGAAACCGGAACTTGGTAATTTGTGACCGAGATGGTTTCGAGATGTTACCCAGATCCAACTGTGAGTGTGGCAAAGGGAGAAATTGTTCATTACGACAAATTTATTCTTTTGCCACAATGTTTTCAAACGTCATCGGCTGCAAGAGTGTCAGAAAGTTTCTGCTTATGGGAAAGGGGGTTAAACAACGTTTTCGTAACATGGCGTGCGCGAATTCAGTGATCAATACTTGATAACAAACAAGACCACAATTAGCATGCAGTATAACCGTGGTCAACATTGTTCGATATTGATATAAATACTATATAGTAAAACACAGTCCTTACATTCATAACAACGTGAAGAAAGACCAGGAGTGATAATACCGGCTTCAATAATTCAGCAGTAAAAATCATTTTGGTTTCTTTTTATATTTTTTCAAACTCCGCAATAATCAAATTAAATGATTAACCCTAAATCAATGAATTAATCCATTTGGGAATACATTCACAATTTAAATCGGCAAACCTTATCCTTTTTCCTGATAAAATGGAACGTGCTAAAGTCCACACAAACATCAAAACTGGTACATATATATAATGATGCTGTACAAGTTGCAACCACGTGTGTGAGTTACATGTTACATACGTAATGCATTTCTTCCAAATTTTATGAAATATTGCAGTACATGGCGACGGTATATAAAATAACTTAGTTTTTGCCATTTTTAGTTGGGAGCCACTCGGTTTTCAAAGTGTAAAAGAGTTGAAATTTCCATTTCGACATGTTTAACAAGATAATTTCTACTCTGACAAGATGATTATCACGCTGACGCCATCGGGATGATTATAAGCATAGGACTAGATAAGGAGGAGTAAACAGGTCTTTTACCACCGATATTTATCTTATGACTCAGCCAAACGCTATGTTGTGGGTGCTCAAAAGAATCGTCTCACTGAGACGATTCTTTTGAGCAATCACAACATAGGGTTTGAGTATCAAATAAAGATTTTAGAGTTTGAAATACTCAGATTATCTAGGGCTCTGTTATAAGTTAAGGCAAACTCGTGAGGGAAACCTCTAAAACGCGTCAATAGATGATTGAATGAATCACCATTGAAACACTACCGAATAATTAGGTTTGAAAAATGAATATCCATAGAGAATATTGAGGGGAATATTGAGACGTGAATTGGTAACATTGCACTAAAACATGGACGATAGCTAGCTTATGAAATGAAGTGGTGACCACATACACGCAGACAAACCTGAATAGGAAAACGCATTATTATGGAACAGAGTGACCGAACCCCGGTAGCTTAGTCGGTCGCGACGCGGGCTGTCAATCCAGGAGTTGTGAGTTCGAACCACAGGTCGGCCAACATTCTTTCCGTCGTTTGACAAAAGTTATTGTGACAAGCGTCATTCATCTCCTATCAATGGGCTGGCTAAAAGTCTATATGGAAAAGCAGCCAGATGATTAGTAAGATTGTTGTGTGGAAAGCCAGGAAAAACACACGAGTAGGTGAACTGGCCGCCGTGATATGACTGAATTTTATTTTAAAAAGGGCGTTAAACCCTAATAAATCAGATCAAATGGAACAAAGTGACCAGTATTGTTGGAACAAATTTGTTTTTTCCAAATGATGCTTTCACCGTTCTCAAAATACTTCAAGGGCCATGCCGTTGTTGGAAGATGGAACATAATCATTTTGTTCTTGAAAAAAAAAATATTTCACGCGAACCGTAACCTATCTGTCTCGTACGTCTTGTACTGATTGGTTTTGGATGATAACAGATCGATATGAAGTACTGACACAGTAAATCAGTGTGATTAACTTTCCACTTTACTTGTTAGTCTTAATAATCCCCAGCGTCTACTAAGATACATCGGTTTTTATTTGGTATTTTGATAAATCTGATGTCTATCCGTAAAACGAATTAATTATCACAATTGATGGCACACACTATGTTTGCTCAGTGACATATTTCCTATCTGAGCCTTTACTGATTACATTTGTAACCTGACCCGTTTTTGCATCCCAGGCTAATGTGCAATTTACTTTATCTAAACAGAATCTAAGGATGTCTTCTGATATTGTAGGTATCTCCTTACCGGAAAAATGTGTACTTTTGTATTCTCATATACTTTATTTGTTTTACGCAATAAAACGTGGTAAGATAAATGACAAGACATGGCATGGCATTACGTGAAGACATATGTGTGTCATTTAGATACAAATCTTCTTTCACCTGTTAGGATCAGATTACGGTTATACCCCTTTCCAAGATACAAACAATTTGCAGCAGAAGATTTGAAAACACATTGGCAAAAAGTGTGAAAAATCTCCATACATAAGTGTTCAGATATTAAATTAGGTTAAAAAAAATCATTTTGGCAAATTCAGAAATTGCTCATTATGGTCTATTTTATTTTAAAGCCATCATGTTGTCAAGAGTCGACAACTGCAGAAGTTGCAGAGCGTTATACACGAAATTAAGCTATTTGAAACACCCATGTTTGACCAACTGTCTCAAATATGAGCTGTCCCGCGAGAAAACCAACATTATGGTCTCTACGTAATATATCGACCCAGATCAGCATGTGCAGTCCGCGCAGACTGATCCGGGCCGACACATTCCGTCTCAGGGAATAGAGGTATAGATTAATGATTCCTGTAACAGAGATCCACAGGAGGCGAGAAGTGTCTGTCCGGGTAAGCCTGCGCGGCATGCTTTAGCTGATCCGGGTCGATACTTTACGCAGAGTCAACATTGTTGGTCTTCTCGCGGGACGGCTCAATGCAATTCCGGTTCGAACCCAAGCTCGGTAAAACATTCTCCTCGACGTTGCGTCATTCGTCATCACCCATCGCCGGACGAATAGTCTATGTAAAAAAGCAGCCAGTTGCTTGGAAAGTCTGCTGTGGGGGAAACCAATGTGAGGTGAACTGGTCACCGTTATATTACATATTGTTGAAAACGGCTTTAAACCACAATCAATCGATCAACTAAGGTCTCATCTTCACGAGTACACGAGTTAACCAGAATATATCCGATAGAAATGCTTGGCGCCCTGTTAAATGACATATTAGTATGGATCAGATTTGATATATCAACGGCGTCTATAGATGCGGGGTATCAATTCATCAGCGTATAGTGTAGACTCATACTAGCCTGTGAGTCCGCGCAGTCTCAACATAGTCTGCTCTCTCCGTCTACATGTCAGTTAGTTCTAAATGCCCTTTTTGACATTAGCCGTTCAACTAGAAAACCAACATTGTGGCCTCTGCGTAAAGTATCGACCTGAATAAGCCTAAGCATGCCGCGCAGGCTAACCCGGACTGACACTGTTCGCCTACTGTGGATTTTCTGTTTCAGTAATCATTACTGTATACCTCTATCCCCCTGAGACGGAATGTGTCGGCCCGGATTAGCCTCAGCGGACTGCGCAGGCTGATCTGGATCGATACATTACGCAGAGGCCATAATGTTGGTTTTCTCGTGGGAACGGCTCATAAAACTAGAACTGTAGCTCCATTTATTGTACGCCAAACTTACTTGTATGTGATTCCGTCGCGGAAAGTCAATAAGACCCTTTTTAGCCAGAGGCGGTCCATATATAAAGTTGCCAAAGCTCCATATAAATATACCGAGCAACCCCTTTCCATGATTTGGTCAGGCCCATGATGAATGTATATCGATAGATCACACCGATCGTCAAGTTACATTGTGTGTATGTATATCCACACAACTAATGAGAGGCTGTTCCCTATATCAAACGCGAACGTGATTAATTCGGACAAATCATCGATAAACGTTGGACATTAAAGTAAACGATGCCTCTTCCTTCATATATCTGAACCGCGCCAAGGGAAAATGGGGTCTTATCAGTTCTCCGTAATGGTTTCACCCTTTCCTACATACAGACGCTTTCTGACACCTCTGCAGCAGACGACATTTGAAAACATTGATGAGCAAGTTCACCTTTTGCCGCAATGTTTTCAACTTTATTTAATTATCATACTTTTATTAAAAGAGGTTTTCCATATTTTTTGTCCAGATGCGTTCAAAGTCGTCTGCCGCAGAATTGCGGCATGTGGGAAAGGGTTAACTTAACCCGTTCCAACATACAAAACATCTGCAGCAACGACTTTGAAAACATCTGGTGGCATGTATGCAATATATTTATAAATAAAACGTTAATTAATGGATGAAGTTGAAAACCAAATGGCAAATACATTTTCAAAAGTAGTCTTCTATAAAATCAAACGAAGGCGTATTTTAACATATTTACACATGAAGACGTATTTTGACGCTTCTTTAGCAGATGTCGTTTGTCACAATGTATTTAACACTTTTAAATAACTATAAGTTCCTATTTATAGTATGTCGATTATGTAGGTAGATGTTTGCAAAGGCGTCTGGCGCACTTGTTTGCATTATGAGGGAAAGTGTTAACTCCTGGTGCCTGCTGTTAGCTCGTCAATTACGTGGGGTCTGTAAGCATATCAAATTGCAGACATAGGTTATTGCACTTGCTCGTTTGATACCGTCTGCCGACTGAGGACGTGCATATTTATAGCAAGACTAATTGCCGCGATACTAGTGAGTAGTAGCATCGTTCTACAACTGTGTTTCGTAGACTATCAGCAGGAGGTACACACAACTGTGTTTCGTAGACTATCTGCAGGAGGTACACACAACTGTGTTTCGTAGACTATCAGCAGGAGGTACACACAACTGTGTTTCGTAGACTATCAGCAGGAGGTACACACAACTGTGTTTCGTAGACTATCCGCAGGAGGTACACACAACTGTGTTTCGTAGACTATCAGCAGGAGGTACACACAACTGTGTTTCGTAGACTATCTGCAGGAGGTACACACAACTGTGTTTCGTAGACTATCTGCAGGAGGTACACACAACTGTGTTTCGTAGACTATCTGCAGGAGGTACACACAACTGTGTTTCGTAGACTATCTGCAGGAGGTACACACAACTGTGTTTCGTAGACTATCTGCAGGAGGTACACACAACTGTGTTTCGTAGACTATCTGCAGGAGGTACACACAACTGTGTTTCGTAGACTATCTGCAGGAGGTACACACAACTGTGTTTCGTAGACTATCTGCAGGAGGTACACACAACTGTGTTTCGTAGACTATCTGCAGGAGGTACACACAACTGTGTTTCGTAGACTATCAGCAGGAGGTACACACAACTGTGTTTCGTAGACTATCTGCAGGAGGTACACACAACTGTGTTTCGTAAACTATCTGCAGGAGGTACACACAACTGTGTTTCGTAGACTATCTGCAGGAGGTACACACAACTGTGTTTCGTAGACTATCTGCAGGAGGTACACACAACTGTGTTTCGTAGACTATCTGCAGGAGGTACACACAACTGTGTTTCGTAGACTATCATCAGGAGGTAGACACAACTGTGTTTCGTAGACTATCTGAAGGAGGTACGCACAACTGTGTTTCGTAGACTATCAGCAGGAGGTACGCACAACTGTGTTTCGTAGACTATCTGCAGGAGGTACGCACAACTGTGTTTCGTAGACTATCTGCAGGAGGTACGCACAACTGTGTTTCGTAGACTATCAGCAGGAGGTACACACAACTGTGTTTCGTAGACTATCTGCAGGAGGTACACACAACTGTGTTTCGTAGACTATCTGCAGGAGGTACACACAACTGTGTTTCGTAGACTATCTGCAGGAGGTACACACAACTGTGTTTCGTAGACTATCTGCAGGAGGTACACACAACTGTGTTTCGTAGACTATATGCAGGAGGTAAGTCATCGTATCAAAGAGTGTATGGCGATATGGTTTTGCTACTAGTCACCTGACTTCAAGTTAACCCTTTCCCTTATATAGACGCTTTCTGAAGCCTCTGCAGCAGACGGCCTTTTGAAAACATAGTGACAAAAGAAGAAATTGCTCGAAACGAGCAATTTCTCCTTTTGCCACAATGTTTTCCACTTTATTATCATAGGTTATCCATTAAATTATAGAGATTTTCTATGTTTTAACAATATATGTTCAAAGTCGTCTGCTGCAGAATTGTCGTATGAGGGAAAGGGTAAGAATCGAGTTTTACTTATTTGAAATCGGCTGTCACACTACTACTAGGAGAGAGATATATTTATTTAAGCTCTAAGCTTTTTTCTCACCCTTAAACTTGTTTGATATTGTATACCTGTAAATGCAATTTATAGGACACTGAAATGTAGTTAAACCCTTGGACTGCTGTAATCGATTGGGTGAAGCCTGTGCAACAGTGCCGTCTGACCAGGATGTTCTGTTGATTGCCCAATCCAACATTTTTATCTGATTTTCCTAAAATTGGCTGTAGACTCTTCCAAATGCAAACGGTGGCAAGTCGATTTTAAAACTTCAGCCTTGAGGAGGTTGATCAAAAACAGTTCTTACAACCTATATTAATTAATCTCGACGTCTGTTTCCCGACTACTCCTGAAACAACACGCTCATATGAGAGCAGTGTTAATATGTGGGCTCTTTCTCCACCCTCGGAGACAGGCGAGGGAGAGCAGTGTTAATATGTGGGCTCTTTCTCCACACGAGAGAGAGAGAGAGAGAGAGAGAGAGAGAGAGAGAGAGAGAGAGAGAGAGAGAGAGAGAGAGAGAGAGAGAGAGAGAGAGAGAGAGAGAGAGAGAGAGAGAGAGAGAGAGAGAGAGAGAGGAGAGAGAGAGAGAGAGAGAGAGCAGTGTGAATATGTGGGCTCTCTTTCTCCACCCCCGGAGACAGGCATCGAGGGAGAGCAGTGTTTATATGTGCGCTCTCTTTCTCCACCCTCGGAGACAGGCATCGAGGGAGAGCAGTGTTTATATGTGCGCTCTTTTTCTCCACCCTCGGGAGACAGGCATCGAGAGGGAGCGCATTACTGTATTAAAGAAATATACTGATTTACATTTGTAAGCGAAGTAGAATCTAGAAGATATTTCTACGCGTAAAAAAACAAATATTAATTTTTTAAAACTTCCTCTGATAACGGGAATTGAAAAAATAAATCAGGGCTCTATTTGAAAAATGCAAATTGCTTGAAGTTCACGAAGAAATAGAGTCAGATTACATTACCGAGGTCTTCTCCCGGAAAATTGAGATGATATTTTTTCACTTCTCATTTGGTGGGCTGATTTTTATCCGTCTAAAATAAAGCCCTCTCTGTTTGTGGTGAGAATGAAA
>JASEVX010000009.1:40347150-40414494 GCA_031761405.1 Serripes groenlandicus
TGGTGATGGCACGATAGTACGATAGCACGATGGTGATTACACGATGACACGATGGTGATGGCAAGATGACGATGACGCGATGTAATATCGCGTCATCGTCATCGTGTCATCGTGTCATCACCATCGTGTCATCGTGTCATCGCGCCATCGTCATCGCGCTATCATGTCATCACCATCGTGTTATCGTGATCTCGATCTCGTGGCATCGCGTGTGCACGATAGCACGATGGCCCTAACGGTACACCGTAGCAGCCCTATGTTCCAACGATAGAAGCAAATGACTATCTATGTTAAAGTATTTGTTATGAGTCGCAGAGCTCTAGATATGGGACGTTTTGCATGTTCTAAAATCTTTATTAGACTATTTAACCCTATGATGTGGGTACTCAAAAGAATCGTCTCATTGAGACGATTCCTTTGAGTACCCACATTATAGGGTTTGGTTGCATAATAAGTGAGCTATTGTGGGGGAAAAGAGCTGTTTACCCCTTCTTATCTGGATCTCTGTATAATAATGACCTCTCCAGGGATCAATCACTGATCTCCCGCTCTAGTTGTAGACATGCACAATGTCTTTTAAGACCTTAATTTAAATCAAATTAAGACATCTTTGCTAAGTAACAGTTCTCAATATGTGGTTGACTGATTCTCAAAAGCGCTTCCTTACTATAAAATGAGATTATTTTCAGCGACAAGAATTATAGACTCTCCCACGTTGCATGAGAAAATCGATTTCAATAAATGGTAATTAGAATCAAATATAAAACATGAACAGTCAACCTTTAGTCAAAACCATTCTCCAGAAACGTCCATTGCTCCTTTAGGATTAGATGATGAACAGTGAAGACCCTGATCAGTCTGTGAGCGGTTGCACAGGCGGGTTTACGTCACCGTTGGTCATAACATTCTCGCTGGTCTCTTTATTCCCATGTTGTGAGCCATGTTGTGAGCCTTCTATATTTTAAAGAAAAAACGCATTAAAGGAATGCCCGCATAATTGTGTGTGCCTTAATTAAACTAAAAAACGAATCAGAAATCCGCATCAAGATGTAAAGAGAGTAAATCGGAGACGAATAAAAGCTAAGTAACATGCTATGCCGGCTTTTCCAGAATCCCAATATTCCAAGTAAATCCTAAAATCTGATTACCTTCAATAAAGAGAAAATCGAAATAGAGTAAATACAATATATCGTAGACAGTAGAATCTAATATTAAACAATATTCAAGGACTGGATTATTTATAAATCCCTTATTTCGCATTCTGATTCCTAGAACTGACGAACTACTGTGCCAATGCATATGAACCGTTCCACGAGAAAACCCAACATGGTGGATTCTGCGTAAAGTATCGATCCGGATCAGTTTAAGCATGCCGCGCAGGCTAACTCTTACAGATTTGTTTTGCCTCATGTGGATATTCTGTTTCAGGAATCATTTCTCTATACCTCTATCCCCACTGAAACGGAATGTGACGGCCAGTTTAAGGGTGATCTGGGTCGATGTATTACGTAGAGACCATAATGTTGGTTTTCTCGTGGAATGGCTCATATTAATTCACTTATTTCCACATACACAACCAATTTTGCAACGGGCGACTTAGAAACCATCTAGACAAACCTATGAAAAAAAACATAAACATAAAAGGATATTTATTGAATAACGTTGAATTAACCCTTTCAGCGCCAAAGGCAATATTGAGCATTTTGCAAACAATGCAGATTCAGGTGAGTCAGCTCGTAACGAGCTGTCTCACCTGAAATCTGCATTGTTTGGCTGTGAGTTAGAAATATATTCCAAAAATCCTATAACATGAAAATAGAGTCGTCCGCGTTTGAACATGGAAGAGTCTACTTTAAACAATTCGGCGCTGAAAGGGTTAAAGAGAAATTGTTAATGATGACGAAGTTCAAGTTGTGCACCAACGTTTTTAAATATCGTTAGCTGCACATGCGTAAACAAGCGTATACATGTATGTGGGAAAGCGTTTTGCAAACTCGGTGATTTCTCGTTCTCGTGACATGTTAGCGTCTTAGAGATGAAGGAAGCAGGTTCATCACTTCCCATAACAAATTGGTGTATGGCCATGTAGCCCTTTTACGAGCACGGAATAGGAGTTTTAATTCTTATTGTTTTTTGGCATGCATTCTCCACGGGAGAAATGATTACTATTTTCCAAGGAAAAAACCATTCTGTCAGATTGAAGACACATCATTGAATTCAGATGTGTAATTATAGACTGCAGATCGCTTTTTGAGCTCGTCTGTTTTTCTAAGAAAAAAAGTCGATGTATTGCGAAACCCTTGGCGTCGTCGTAATCGTCGCCGTCGTCGTCTGTGTTGTCTTCGTAGTCGTCGTCGTCGTCGTCTGTGTTGTCTTCGTAGTCGTCGTCGTCGTCGTCGTCTTCACAAAACTTTAACAAAACCTCATAACTCAAAAACCATTCAACATTTTCAAATGAAACTTGGTAAACATGTTCCTAGGAACAATACGCATGTCTATACCAAATCACATAACTCTGACTTTAATAATTATTGAGTAATGCCAATTTATCGACTTATAAAAAAGCAGACAAGCGTTTGTGTTCGCTTGCGGCGCTCTTGTTTATTCATATAATGGTTCAGTGTTAGGCAATCTAAAACAACTGTACAATATATATTTTAAACGTGACCAGAACAAATTGTGGCCGTTTCAACATTCCAAATCTGATCTCTCATACCATCGTTCACTCATTATCGATTAATTCCACATTAAGATTTCAGAAAACTCGAGAATACAATCACTCAAAAATATCGTTATACTCAAATCATTTTCTGGACCGGGTGTGTTCTTGGAAACCTTTGTAGCAGTGCTTCTGATTGTACGAACCCTTTTCAAGTTTATTTATACTTAAAACGTCCACATGGCCCGCTTAACCCTTTCCCTCATATAGACGCTTTCTGACGCCTCTGCAGCAGACGGCTTTTTGAAAACATAGTGACAAAAGAAGAAATTGCACAAAACGTGCAATTTCTCCTTTTGCCACAATGTTTTCCACTTTTTGTCATAGGTTATCCATTCAATTATGGAGATTTTCTATTTTTTGACAAAATACGTTCAAAGTCGTCTGCTGCAGAATTGCCGTATGAGGAAAAGTGTTAATTGTCCATTATTTAGAGGACAACCCGGTTAGTACCGTAACAAACCGTGATCTACCTCACTGCTTGGATGAACTTACTCATGTTTGCCATTCATGACACCTACTTGGACGATATGGAAACCTTAGCAACAATTTAGTTTAAGCATTTATTTAACATCGATTAAGAAACAAGATTTCAGCTTTTTTTAACCCTTTCCCTCATACAACAATTCTGCAGCAGACGACTTTGAACGTATTTCGTCAAAACATAGAAAATCTCCATAAATGAATGGATAACATATGACAAAAAGTGGAAAACATCGTGTCAAAAGGAGAAATTGCACGTTTTGTGCAATTTCTTCTTTTGTCACTATGTTTTCAAAAAGCCGTCTGCTGCAGAGGCGTCAGAAAGCGTCTATATGAGGGAAAGGGTTAATGACGGCCGATGTAAATTTCCAGGGGACCTAACCAGTACTCGCGTCGTTTGTGTTGAAATAATTCAAAACCGGAACCTTGGATCCGAGGAGAAGTTGACATTTCTTTTTATCACATAAATACCCTTATTTTCAAGTTGAGAACAAATCACGGAACACCGTTATCATACACGTGTGATAACAAAAACACGTCATACACGCGACTACTGATGACGTCATTTTGACTTTATCTTTATTATGTTTATTGTTAAGTTGTTAAATTTTGACACATTGAAAAATGCACTAATACGTTATTTTGAATAAATAACGAGTCTTAATTGTTTAAAACATTTTTTTTTTTTTTCTTCTTATTCAAAAATGATGAGGACTACTTTTTTATGCGGTGAATCACAAGTTCTTATGAAGAATATGTTATTCGGTCTTTGTTTTGATGTTGTCAATATTTTTCATTAAAACACACTGTTTAAGTGATAAAAAGAATCCATCACTCGTTTTACTTTGGAGAAGATTTCTTAAATTCGTCTCGAAAAAGAGAGTTATTAACCTCGCCAAGAGGCTCGGTTAATAACCGTCTTTTTCTAGACTCATTTAAGAAATCTTGATCTCCAAAGAAAACTCATGATGGATCCTATATGTCTCATGCTTTCTTTGTATGATGTTTAACGCCGCTCTCAGGATTTCTTTTCAATCTTTATATCACGGCGCTTCCTGGGTCAGCTACCAGTACTAATGGTCCAAATGTCCTTACAACAGCGACTCAGTCGTAAATGTCCTTACAACAGCGACTCAGTCGTAAATGTCCTTACAACAGCGACTCAGTCGTAAATGCCAACCCCGTAAACCTGAGCGTCAAAGCTGGCCTCCATTTTAAAAGAATTTGGCATGTTCCAGTCGAGGATCTCCCGCAGCAGAGGCGGACAATCTACGACTACATCACCAAGGCTTTGTCTAACGTTCCTGCACAATTAACAAATAGTTGTGTCTGGTTTTTTGAAACTAGATAATTGTCGAGTCAAGATAACTGGTAAGTAGTGTCTGGCAGTAAAAGAGCACAGTATCCCCATGAGTTTGAAGTAGATGTTAACATATCTCTGTCTTGTGTGCTTAAGTTTTTACTTGGTCTCAAGACGTCTATTTTAAAATAAATTGTCTGGAAAACAGTTATACGTAGTGGGAAATAATGGAATAATATTATACTTCTTTTTCGTAATACTGCGTCTAGTGTATACTATAAATATATATATATGTACGCACACAGTGGCGTATACACTAGACTATGGGAGGGGTTTAACGGAAATACGACTTTCTTTTCTGTTAAACCACCCTTCCTGTGGTTTCTGTTTTGGGTCAATGTTGTTCGCTACCCATTTATTATTTCATAGGAAAGACTAACCAAAAAGTAATGTAAGACGTTAAGAATCAATGTCGATGGTAACACTTGCAGGAATTAGACAGGATAAATGTTCAGAGCTTCTTCAAATATAATAGACAATCAACAAATGAGCCGCGTCTAGTCATGTGGGGGCCTCTTTGACTCTCTAGTTGTATCTTAGAACGTAATATTCCAGTTACAGTTCAATTTCGGGTCTCTTTGACTCTAGTTCGGTATCTTAGGACGTAATATTCCAGTTACAGTTCAATTTTGGGTCTCTTTGACTCTCTAGTTCGGTATCTTAGAACGTAATATTCCAGTTACAGTTCAATTTCGGGCCTCTTTGACTCTCTAGTTCGGTATCTTAGAACGTAATATTCCAGTTACAGTTCAATTTCGGGTCTCTTTGACTCTCTAGCTTGACATCTTAGAACGTAAAATGGAATTACATTTCGATTTGGGGTTTCTTTACCTCTATAGCTTGACATCTTAGAACGTAACATAGGAGCTCTTTGATTACTCTATAGTTTGACATCTTATAACGCAAAATGGAGTTACACTTCAATATGGAGTCTCTTTGACTCTCTAGCTTGACATCTTATAACGTAAAATGGAGTTACATTTCGATTTCGGGTCTCTTTGACTCTCCATTTGTTTACATCTTATAACGTGAAATGGAGTTATATTTCGATTTGGGGTCTCTTTGACTCTCTAGTTTGACATCTTATAACGTAAAATGGAGTTACATTTCGATTTTGAGTCTCTTTCACTCTATAGTTTTTCATCTTATAACGTAAAATGGACATACATTTCGATTTGGGGTCTCTTCGACTCTCTAGTTTGACATCTTATAACGTAAAATGGAATTATATTTCGATTTCGGGTCTCTTTGACTATTCTATAGTTTTTCATCTTATAACGTAAAATGGACATACATTTGGATTTGGGGTCTCTTCCACTCTATAGTTTGACATCTTATAACGTAACATGGAGATACATTTTGATTTGGGGTCTCTCTGACTCTATAGTTTGACATCTTATAACGTAAAATGGAATTACATTTCGATTTGGGGTCTCTTTGACTCTATAGTTTGACATCTTATAACGTAAAATGGAGATACATTTTGATTTGGGGTCTCTTTGAATCTATAGTTTGACATCTTAGAAAGGTAGCATTGGAGTTACATTTCGATTTGGGGTCTCTTCGACTCTCTAGCTTGGCATCTTAGAAAGGTAGCATTGGAGTTACATTTCGATATGGGGTTTCTTTGACTCTATAGTTTGACATCTTAGAAAGGTAACATTGGAGTAACATTTCGATTTGGGGTCTCTTTGACTCAATAGTTTGACATCTTATAACGTAAAATGGAGTTACATTTCGATATGGGTTTCTTTGACTCTATAGTTTGACATCTTATAACGTAAAATGGAGTTACATTTCTAGTTGGGGTCTCTTTGACTCTATAGTTTGACATCTTATAACGTAAAATGGAGTTACATTTCTAGTTGGGGTCTCTTTGACTCTATAGTTTGACATCTTATAACGTAAAATGGAGTTACATTTCGATTTGGGGTCTCTTTGACTTTATAGTTTGACATCTTAGAAAGTTAGCATTGTAGTTGCATTTCGATTTGGGGTTTCTTTTACTCTATAGTTTGACATCTTAGAAAGGTAGCATTGGAGTTACATTTCGATTTGGGGTCTCTTTGACTCTATAGTTTGACATATTATAACGTTAAATGGAGTTACATTTCTAGTTGGGGTCTCTTTGACTGTCTAGCTTGGCATCTTAGAAAGGTAGCATTGGAGTAACACTTCGATATGGGGTCTCTTTGACTCTCTAGTTGTTCATCTTATACTAATGGGGTTTCCTGATTTTTCATCTAGGACTCTATCACATGATGACGGACAATGGCGGATCTGGTTAGTACTAGTATGTGCGTAGGTGCACATGCTCACTTGAGAATACATTTAACGCATATGCATTAGTATGGAACGCCGTAGCTGTCTTATGTGGAGACATCTCATGTTATTTTGTCAAAGTGCCATCATGCTATCTTGTCAATAGAACATGTTATTATGTCAACGTGTCATGGTATCTTGTCAATGTGACGTGTTATTATGTCAAACGCTTATCCTATTATGTTAAAATGCCATGTTATATTGTCAATATAACGTGTGATTATGTCAAATGATCATGTTATTATGTCGCAATGTCATGCTATCTTGTCAATATGACGTGTTATTATGTCAAACACTCATGGTGTCAATATAACGTATTATTATGTCAAATTATCCTATTATTATGTCAAAGTGTCATGCTATATTGTCAATATGACGTGTTATTATGTCAAAGTGTCATGCTATCTTGTCAATATGACGTGTTATTATGTCAAAGTGGCATGCTATCTTGTCAATATGACGTGTTATTATGTCAAACGTGCATGGTATCTTGTCAATATAACGTGTTATCATGTCAAACCCTCATGTTATTATGCCAAACATGCATGGTATCTTGTCAATATGACGTGTTATTATGTCAAACTCTCATGTTATTATGTCAAAGTGTCATGCTATCTTGTCAACATGACGTGTTATTATGTCAAAGTGTCATGCTATCTTGTCAATATGACGTATTATTATGTCAAAGTGTCATGCTATCTTGTCAATATAACGTGTTATTATGTCAAAGTGTCATCCTATCTAGTCAAGATGTCGTGTTATTATGTCAAACCCTCATGTTATTATGTCAAAGCGTCATGCTATCTTGTCAATATAACGTGTTATTATGTCAAACCCTCATGTTATTATGTCAAAGTGTCATGCTATCTTGTCCATAGGACATGTTATTATGTCAAACCCTCATGTAAGTATGTCAAAGTGTTATGCTATCTTGTCAACATGACGTGTTATTATGTCAAACCCTCATGTTATTATGTCAAAGTGCCATACTATCTTGTCAATATAATGTATTATTATGTCAAAGTGGCATGCTATCGTGTCAATATGACGTGTTATTATGTCAAACGTGCATGGTATCTTGTCAATATGACATGTTATTATGGTAAAAGCTCATGTTATTATGTCAAATTGCCATGCTTTTTTGTCAAATGACTTGTTATTATGTCAAGTCATGTAATTTTCAGTCATATCACGGCGGCAAAGCGATTTGGGATCTTGCTTCCGTTTGTCAACAGTGATGACTTAGATGAGCCTGTTCACCGCACAGTATCACCATAGTCTTCACCGTCTGCCTACATCACATCCTGCCGAACCAGCAACATTTGAAAAAAACACTTGAAATGTTCCCAAAACTACTAAATCAGGATGGGGTAAACTGGTCTTTCCCCCACAATATCTCTCTTGTGACTCAACTAAACCCTATGTTAAGGGTATCCGCCACATACGGTTTGAGGGTCATAAAAGGATTTGGGAAAGAATTGCGGAAATTTGCCCGCCACATATTGTGTCGCTTTCCGCCATTTTGTATTGTGGTTTCGCGCCAATAAAAAGTTCGTCAACAACATAACGTCGTGTGAGACAAGATGGTACAGTCAGAGAACAACATGATCGTTTAACATAATAACAAGTCATATTGACAAGATAGCATGGCACTTTGACAAAATAACATGACCGTTTGACATAATAACACGAGCGTTTGACATAATAACATGTTAAATTGACAAAATAGCATGCCACTTTGACATAATAACATGAGCGTTTGACATAATAGCATGTTCTATTGACAAGATAGCATGACAATTTGACATAATAACATGAACTTTTGACATAATAACATGTCATATTGACAAGATAGCACGACACTTTGATATAATAACATGAGCGTTTGACATAATAACATGTCATGTTGACATAATAGCATGACCCTTTGACACAATAATTATAGGTTATTTAACAGTGTTTCCAAGCTGTGTACGAGTCCAAATATATTCCGTATTGTACAGAACACTGTTAAATGATCTTTTTATTCTATACCTCGACTTTTTCCCCAAAATATATTTTGTATTGTGCAGAATAATGTTAAATGACCTTTTTATTTTATACCTTCAAATAATTTCTGACACAAAAAGTGTTTTTTGCTTTCTGTTCAATTACAAAGTCATCTATTTCAGAATCGGATAACATTTTAGTTTCAGTGTTACTCCTTGTTTGCAAACGACAATAATGATCCGGTGACAACAGGAGCTTTATCGTAACGCTTTATCTAGAGCGCCTGTCGATTCAGACTTTCATTCGGAACCTTTTCACGTGTTTCGGTCTTTATCATAGGTTTAACATGGGACCTGTGAATCGTACAATACGAAAAAAATAGGGGTTATTTTGTGCGCGCGTGCGTCCCGATACGGAAATATATTGTACGGTCACATGATTCGAATGAGCGTCTACGATTGGACGTATAAATTAGGTATAGAATAACATGTCCTATTAACAAGATAGCATGACGTTTTGACATAATAACACGTCATATTGACAAGATACCATGACACTTTGACATAATAACATGTTCATTTGACATAATAACACGTCATATTGACAAGATACCATGACACTTTGACATAATAACATGATCGTTTGACATAATAACACGTCATCTTTACAAAATAGCATGCCACTTTGACATAATAACATGACTGTTTGACATAATAAGACGTTGACAAGATAACATGGCACTTTGACATAATAACATGTGCGTTTGACATAATTACATGTTCTATTGACATAATAACATATTCTATTGACAAGATAGCATGACACTTTGACAAAATAAGATAAGACAGCTACGGCGTTCCATACATTAGGGCCAAAAATCGTCAGACGCAAAATGGATATAATTATGCTCCCTGCTTGAACAAAACATACAGGTGTACTGAGGATGAGAACATAACGAGCTGCATGAAGATATTCTCGACATAAATTGCTTCCATAGCTCTATTCAAATGTAGATGGACAGGCATACATATTCACAGACTTACATAAATCTTCCTGGAGGGAGAGGTCTATATAAGGGGAGTGAACGGGTAATTGCTCTACTATATCTGTCTTATTACCCTACCAAACCCTATGTTTTATATTCTAAATATTTGCCTTATCCAAAGCTCTAACTTGGAGGCTCATTGAACACGAGACCCGCATCTATATTAGCCCTTTCCCACATAAACCAAATCGACTTTGAAATAATCTATGCAAAAATTCAAAGATATTGAAACATCTCTATAAATGAAAGTTAAATTATTGATGATAAGAGTTGAAGACAGATTGGCCATGTTTTAAAATTCATCGTCCCCTATAACTGTGTCAAAATGAGTCTACAAAAGGAAATATTTATTTTGAAAATTCCAACTTTTCCGGAGAATAAATACTTTTCTCTGGGGACTTCGTGAAGACAGCGACAAAAGTGAATATCACAAAAAGATTAGACAATATCGGTGACGAGCATGCTGATTGTCTTAACCCAAAAGTCCAATACAACACAATGGCAGAAGACAACTTTGGGCGCGTCTATGCAAAATATGGGAAATTTATATTTTTGAAAAGTCTCATGAACTTTTTCTCCTTATGCCAAGGTCGTCCGCTTTACAATATGCCTGTATATGGTAAATGGAATCCAATTAAATAATGTTACATGAACAATACTTCAAGATACGGGTACATTCTATCTGGAGAAAACGTTGCGTTAATTCGCACACTATCAGATTATTGTAATTAACGGTTTCAGGGGACAGTTATAAGCCTTACATCGCACCATGTAATGTGTTAGGTGTTAACCCAACGGATGTTCGCTGCTGATGTTGATAGTATTTGTAATCAACTTTAATACATTATGCTGGTCATAAATGCATTATGTTAGCATGAATTCCGTACGTATAATCCAGGTAAAGACACGGAACTGTTCTCATAATTTTTTTTTATACAAAAACTATGAGAGTATTTGCTTTTAAGATTAGTTTTATGTTTTATTGGGGTTTTACGCCGCTTTAAAAACATTATTTCAGTTATATCACGGGAACAGCTCACTTATTCATGATCCCTGTGTAAACAAACCAGTACTAGGCTAGAAAATGTGCCTTAGCCAAGGGCACTCCACCATGACCATATTGCCACGACTGGGGATCGAACCCGGGACACTCGGTTTCTAATCCCTGACGCTAACCACTCGACCACAGAGGATTCCTCGTTTAAGATTAGAGCGTCTGTGAGACGGCGGATGTACGTATAGATTAGAGCGTCTGTGAGACTGCGGATGTACGTATAGATTAGAGCGTCTGTGAGACTTCGGATGTACGTATAAATTAGAGCGTCTGTGAGACGACGGATGTACGTATAGATTAGAGCGTCTGTGAGACTGCGGATGTACGTATAAATTAGAGCGTCTGTGAGACGGCGGATGTACGTATAGATTAGAGCGTCTGTGAGACGGCGGATGTACGTATAGATTAGAGCGTCTGTGAGACGGCGGATGTACGTATAGATTAGAGCGTCTGTGAGACGACGGATGTACGTATAGATTAGAGCGTCTGTGAGACGGCGGATGTACGTATAGATTAGAGCGTCTGTGAGACGACGGATGTACGTATAGATTAGAGCGTCTGTGAGACGGCGGATGTACGTATAGATTAGAGCGTTTGTGAGACGGCGGATGTACGTATAGATTAGAGCGTCTGTGAGACGACGGATGTACGTATAGATTAGAGCGTCTGTGATACGACGGATGTACGTATAGATTAGAGCGTCTGTGAGACGGCGGATGTACGTATAGATTAGAGCGTCTGTGAGACGAAGGATGTACGTATAGATTAGAGCGTCTGTGAGACGACGGATGTACGTATAGATTAGAGCGTCTGTGAGACGGCGGATGTACGTATAGATTAGAGCGTCTGTGAGACGGCGGATGTACGTATAGATTAGAGCGTCTGTGAGACGACGGATGTACGTATAGATTAGAGCGTCTGTGAGACGGCGGATGTACGTATAGATTAGAGCGTCTGTGAGACGACGGATGTACGTATAGATTAGAGCGTCTGTGAGACGGCGGATGTACGTATAGATTAGAGCGTCTGTGAGACGACGGATGTACGTATAGATTAGAGCGTCTGTGAGACGGCGGATGTACGTATAGATTAGAGCGTCTGTGAGACGGCGGATGTACGTATAGATTAGAGCGTCTGTGAGACGGCGGATGTACGTATAGATTAGAGCGTCTGTGAGACGGCGGATGTACGTATAGATTAGAGCGTCTGTGAGACGGCGGATGTACGTATAGATTAGAGCGTCTGTGAGACGACGGATGTACGTATAGATTAGAGCGTCTGTGAGACGGCGGATGTACGTATAGATTAGAGCGTCTGTGAGACGACGGATGTACGTATAGATTAGAGCGTCTGTGAGACGGCGGATGTACGTATAGATTAGAGCGTCTGTGAGACGGCGGATGTACGTATAGATTAGAGCGTCTGTGAGATGGCGGATGTACGTATAGATTAGAGCGTCTGTGAGACGGCGGATGTACGTATAGATTAGAGCGTCTGTGAGACGGCGGATGTACGTATAGATTAGAGCGTCTGTGAGACGGCGGATGTACGTATAGATTAGAGCGTCTGTGAGACGGCGGATGTACGTATAGATTAGAGCGTCTGTGAGACGGCGGATGTACGTATAGATTAGAGCGTCTGTGAGACGGCGGATGTACGTATAGATTAGAGCGTCTGTGAGACGGCGGATGTACGTACATTTATCACTTACTCCCAGCACAGTGGTTTATAGTCGCGATGACTCTTTTACGAGGTTTTAATTTTCATTTCATGTCATGCAACCTTCATAGCAAAAATATCTATTTTTCTTCTGGATTATATTTTCGTTCCACAAAGTAAAACAATAATTACGTTTGTTTAGCTGCTACCTCATATGTTTATAAACGCTACATCATCATTAAGATAATATAGATACTCGTTAGATATGATATTGACGGGGTGACTTTACAAATATCAAACAGAAAACATGTCAAATGTTTAACCCTTTCGCTGCCAAACGGCAGTAAGGCTTTTGCAAACAATGCAGGTTCAGGTGAGACAGCTTCTAACGAGCTGTCTCTCCTGAAATCTGCAATGTTTGCCACTTAGACATTTAATTTTACCAATTTTTCTGCTGGACGAAAACTGGTGTGGTTGTGTTTCAACATGGAAGATTTGATTTTGTGTAATTCGGCAGAGAAATAGTTAAAACAATTAATAACATAACATGTCGATTCGATCTGAAACTGAAATTACTGTTATAAGAGTTTAAACAATTAATAACATAACATGTCGATTCGATCTGAAGCTGAAATTACTGTTATAAGAGTTTAAACAATTAATAACATAACGTGTCGATTCGATCTGAAGCTGAAATTACTGTTATAAGAGTTTAAACAATTAATAACATAACGTGTCGATTCAATCTGAAGCTGAAATTACTGTTATAAGAGGAGAGACATAGTCTCACGTTCATTTATATCGTCAATGAGCAATTGGTTTTAAACCAGAAAGAAATACAATATGTTGTTTATAAACATGGAACCAGATAAAAAATAACAGGAAAACTATATAAAATAAATATTGCATTCCAAGTAATTTGTTTAGAAGCGGAAGATTATTTAGCCTACAAGGGACTAGGCTAGTATCAACAACGTATGTAATGCATTAACCCTTTCCCACATACACACAATTTGCAGCAGACTTCTTTGAAGACATAGTGACCAAAATCTGATAAATCTCCACAAAAGATAGCTTAATTGTTAAATAAAGTTGTAAACATTGTGGCCAAAGGGGAAATTGCTCATCATGAGCAATTTCACCTTTGGCCACAATGTTTTCAAAAGTCGTCTCCTGCTATTGCGTCAAAATGCGTCTATAGGTGGGAAAGGGTTAAACTATTAAAGAAGCCAATGCATACCTGTACAGGTTATCTATGTTCTTCAATCAATGCAATGTTAACTTTGAGTCCTATAACCATTGTGAGAACAGCAATCGTGATACGAAGTCAGGCAATGAGCAACGAGTTATTCTATCCAGCCTGAAATGAAGAATGAAAATTATGAAAATTTCATCGACATAAGAATACACTCTAGAATTACCATAACACTTGTATTTTTTAAAACTGTTTTACAACATGACAGAACGACATGCATTACTCAAACATAGACAAACATTAAATAATTCAAACAATAATCTTCATATGCAAAGGGGCCTAGCCACACGTTCTTGCGACCCAGATGCGGTCATTCATCACGTATTAACTCAAACTACATATTAACCCTTTCCCACATACAACAGATCTGCAGCGACTTTGAAAACATACCCGAACACAATTGGCAATTCCTTTCAAATGAAAGTGCAATAATTGAATCGAGTTAAAACCTTGTGACAAACGGAGCAATTGCTCGTTTTGAGCACTATCTTTGTCGTCATATTTTCAAAGAGCTGTCTGCTGCAAAAGTGTCAGAAAGCGTCTATATGATGGAAAGGGTAAACTACGTAAGGAAATAAAAAAATCATTATATTAAAATACTGCCGACGCCTAGCATCTGACGCAAAAAATCACTATAGGCTTTGACACCATATCCTTCTGCGAACACGTGCATTTTGATGAACTTCTACAATGAGTGCCAACTAGTGACAGCTGGTTTTGGTGTGCATCGAAATATGACTACATGGGCAGCATGGATACCTGGACACATCTGTTTAACACAGTTGTAATAACGTCGCCTATGTAGGAGCACCACTTAAATTAACAATTGCCTCTTCGAAATTAACCTTTGATTGATGGAAACGATCCTGTGAGCCTTCGCCGCCAGAATAGAGTCAGGCAGTCGGCGTATATGTGCCGTATGATCAGGTTGCCACTGTTTTTTTGTTTTTTTTACATCAAACTAAACACAGAATGAAGAAGAAACATTTACTCATTTACAATGAGCAGTGTCATTCCTTTCTATCAACGTTTTCAAATATCATAGCTCGTAAAATCCAGAGAAAAATCAAAGGGAATATGATCTAGAAAAACTAGCCGTTCCGCGAGAAAACCAACAGTATGGACCTAAGCTTGCCGCACTGGCTGACCCGGACAGATACTTTTCGCCTCCTGTGGATTTTCTGTTTCAGGAATCATTACTCTATACCTCTATCCCCCTGAGAGACGGAATGTGTCGGCCCGGATTAGCATGCGCGGATTGCGCATGCTGATCTGGGTCGATACATTACGCAGAGACCATAATGTTGGTTTTCTCGTGGAACGGCTCCAATAGAAGTTTATTCCTTCGAGGCGATGTACATTATGCCGTATTGTTATCTCGACAGCAATAATAAGAATATAACGACCGGTGCTCGGGGAATTTCGGGACTAAAAATCATGTCGAATACGTTCCTTGTATATGTTTCTGCTAGAAATGATGTCTTTTGCAGATTTGCTGTATAGTTATATATATTAAATCGTATGTTATAATATGTATACACACACAAAGAAAACCTTGATATTCACTTAGACGTAACAGTTCAAAACAGTTCAAAACGTACATGGACAAATATAATATAGTTATGTCAAATGTATACTTCAGCATTTGTCTGAATATAAATATCTCTGTTGCATTCAACAATAATCTTGTTTGATCCAGTGACTTAAAGGGACTTCAATCCCATATGAGAAAAAAGCGAAAAAAAAAAGAAAATTGTTAAAAATTGCTATTACCTTGATGTTTTTGCATGTAAGGCATTGAGATTTGCTGACTGATGTACTACAATATATGCACACTATTAATATTGGGAGATTTTTCGTTATTTTGCATTGTAAAAGCTACTGGGTTAGTAACCCAGTAAATCTAAAAATATCGCTGTATATTTATCACGTGATCACTACAAGCGAATTGACAATCTCCTTCGCAGAGTTGTCGTTCCTTACACTCACGCATACATGAATGTAATGAGTCGATAGTGTTAGAGAATGCCGAATTGAATCCACAAATTCAAATGAGCAAGAGGAAGTTCCACGGTATTTTTAAACACGAAGCGGACGTTTTTTTAACTGCTTATTTCCTATGAAATAATGAAAAACAAGACTTGTACGACCTTCTACAACATTCTGTTACATATATATCGACGTATTTTGGATTAATTAGAATAAGTATAAAATATGACGATGTTGGACCATTATGGTGTTCAGTCCCTTTAAATGAAGTTTGTATATGCCCCACACATACATGGACACATGTATATTTGCTACCAGGATTTTAAAAATTGGAGCACATGTTATATTTTGCTTAACCTATCGCTAATTTTGTTTCGGTTAACGTATTGTTAACCCTTTCCCTCATATAGACGCTTTCTGACGCCTCTGTAGCAGACGTCTTTTTGAAAACATAGTGACAAAAGAAGAAATTGCTCAAAACGAGCAATTTCTCCATTTGACACAATGTTTTCCACTTTTAGTCATAGGTTATCCATTCAATTATATAGATTTTTTATTTTTTAACAAAATATGTTTAAAGTCTTCTGCTTTTATTCCCGCTTTGTTTCTCAATTTACATCCAGAGTATACTCTTATTTAAGCACGTGCATGGGAAAAGGTACAAGTCGGTTTTTGTGAAAATTATAGATCCAGATCAGCCTTTGCACATATTACAAACACAAGTTAGAATATTCTGTCAACTTGTGTGGATTATGATGAGACTGAGCAGGTGGACAAGATGATATGAATTAAAATTATTCAGAAATGCCAACTTGTACATTTTCTCATGCAATGGTTCATATATCGCATTGTTTAACTCTTTCAGCGCCGAATTGTTAAAAGTAAACTCTTCCATGTCCAAAGTCGGGCACCTTTATTTCATATGTTATGAGAGTTTTGGAATATTTGGATAACTACAAGGCAAACAATGCTGATTTCAGGTGAGACAGCTCGTTACGAGCTGACTCACCTGAATCAGTATTGTTTGCAAAAAGCTCAATATTGCCTTCGGCTCTGAAAGAGTTAATCACTTTTATACGATTTGAATGTCGGACATTATTTTGTTTAGGCTAAGTTAAGATACGATGGACTCTGCGTAATGTATCGACCCAGATCAGCCTGCGCAGTCCGCGCAGTCCAAGTCGAGCCGACACATTCCGACTCAGCGGGATAGAGGTAAAGAGTAATGATTCCTGCAACAGAAGAAAAGTGTCCACAATGTTATTTTTTTTTCTTCGCAGGACGGTTTGAATACGTTACACAATTGTCTGCGATAAATTCAATTAAAATTCAACACAATACGGTCCCTAAGGAAATGCCAACTCAGGCGTTACAGATGGAGGTTGTAAAATATGGGTGGCAAAAAGCATCATTTATTATTTACTACAGCGACATTTGTGTCATAGATTTCGCCGTGCAAAAGAGCTTCCGTTTGAATAAGGTTATATGGTGTATTTAATCATAATTTTCGCAAGACATCAGCGTCGTAGTTTAGAACGTAATGTCGTATACGCTAAACGGAATTTAACTTCCTCACACATGCACATAACCTGACCTTTCCACCAGAGTAGTTAAATCACAAAAGATCCAGATTAGAATGTGCGGAACCCCGGTAGCTCAGTCGGTAACGACGCGGGCTGTCAGTCCAGGGGTTGAGAATTCGAATCCCAGTTCGGCTAACATTTCTTCAAACGTTTGACAAAAGTCAATTTGACAAGCGTCACCAATGGGCTAACAGTATATGTGGCCAGTTGCTTGGAAAGTATGCTGTTTATCTGGTTCGACAACTCTTCACTAGCGGATGTGTTTACTAGGTGGTCAACTTTGTTTAACAACCACAGATGGATTTCTTCAACACATATCGTCATCATGATTTGTAAAAAAATCCCCATTGTACCATCATAACGAACGTTGTCTGGTTTAAATTACCCATTGCGCGCACATAAAAAACACATTGAACGAAACAATGACTGTAGTTTCTTTCATTAAATATAACTTGTATAATGTCTATTCTACGCCCAATGGCCGTTTGGAGACCATGGTATGGACATTTTCATATAAGGAAATACATTTCGTAGATGCTTTATACTTGAATAAGCAAGAGAACGTTTTTTTCTTGACACACTAAAATGTGACGTTTACAACACCAGGAAGCGAATTAAAGTTACTGCCGGCAACAGTATCTGGGTGCAATCACACAGCTTAGTTTTTGTTCCACGCGACTTCAATTTGAGACCACTTAAATTTGGGTGATTTTGTTTTACGACGGTGTCTCCAGACGCTTTCTGATGCCTATGCAGCAGACAATTTTTAAAAACATTGTGACAAAAGAAGAAATTGCTCAAAACGAGCAATTTCTTCTTTTGCCACAATGTTTTCAATTCTCTTTTAATTATTAAATTTTACCTTACAAAGATATAAAATACTCTTGTCCAGATGTTTTCAAAGTCGTATGCTGCAAATATGTTGTATATGAGAGACAGGGACGTAGCTCCCTTTAGGCACTGTAGGCACGTGCCTACACATTTTTTCTAAAAAATGCCCCCAACATGCAGCTGCGGCGATACACATCTGCGTAATGTATCGACTAGATCAGCCTGCGCTGTCCGAGAAGACTGATCCGGTCGACACATTTCCGTCTAAGGGGGGGATAGATAGAGTAGTGATTCCTGAAACATAAAATCCACAGGAGGCGAAAAGTGTATATCCAGGTACGCCAGTGTGGCATGCTTAGGCTGATCCGGGTCGATACTTTACGCAGAGTCCACAATGTTGATTTTCTCACGCGACGGCCTACACATTGATTATTGCCGAGCTACGCCCCTCGGAGAGGGTTACAATACTATACCATCAAGTTGTGTTAACACTTCTCAGAACCACCTATTGTTATACAGGAAACTCGCGATAATGCGAATTATAACACATCGTTTAACTCGAGCAATTACTTGAACGGATTTGTCTTTTCTAAAATTGCTAATGTATTTTTTTTAATTACGATCGCTGATTTTTATTTAAAAAAAATAACCAAGGAATAACTGGATTTAGAGTCTGCATAAATTAATTTAACATACATCGAGAGATCACTCGAATAGGACGATATTTCGAAGTAGCTTATGGGTCCTTCTCGGGATATCGAGACGAATATAGTTGAAATTGAGTTAGTTTGTATTGCAAATCTGTCTTAATTAAGCATGGCTATGCTTCTCATGGCAAAGAATTGCGATACAAAAAATGTACACCTTCATCCCGCTGTGCTGTACTTTAAACAGCATTTGCTGAATATGATTAATATTATTTAAAACATAATGAAAGCCAAGATAAGTCTGCATATTCACGCAGTCTCATCTTGGTTCACATCGTTTCCTTCTTGCTGATGTCATAACTTCGGGCTGACGATACCAGTTGCAGAAATTCCGCAGCATAATGTTTAAGCGACTCCTGCAGCGGCTTCAAATAGAAGTAGATACTCGATGCCTTGAATAGGTTTGTGACTTTAATTACATCCACAGATGGAATTCTTAAACACAGAACATCAGCGTGATTGTAACATCCCTAGTTTACCATTAACATGTACGCTGTCTGGTTCATGGTATCCTTTGTGCACGCATATTATAATACAACATATCATTACTTTCTTACACTACGAGAAACATATTAAAGTCTTATCACTTTTGAAATAGCTGTTTTGAGACCATGGAAAGCCATTTGCACTAATGAAAAATATATAATGCTACGGACTGTTTATTTGAATTCCACATAGCCAGTGTTTATTCATGCCAAATGAATTTTTATTCATTTTTGTTTAAGCCTCACAGGGCAGATAATTCGATCTTATTTGATTTGCGATGGAAGGCATCTTGCAACTGTGAGGCAGAGATCAAAATGTCCGTCTGAATGGAATAAACAGGCTCTAGAGGTATCTTAGGGACAGATAACCAACCCTAAACGGCTTTCGTATTCGAATAAACACAGCTGCAACATGACTTTCTTATGTCTAGAGCGGCTCAAAACCATATTTTGTTTATTTTTTATTTGGCTTCTTCTGCTTTGTTTGTTTCTTTAAATTGTTGTTTTACACCGCGTTAATAACTGTTCATTTATCATTATCATCTCATTTCATGGGTAATGTACCAGTACTACTTGTTCATTTATCATTATTATCTCATTTCATGGGTAAGTTACCAGTACTACTTGTTCATTTATCATTATCATCTCATTTCATGGGTAAGTTACCAGTACTTCTTGTTCATTTATCATTATCATCTCATTTCATGGGTAAGTTACCAGTACTACTTATGCATTTATCATTATTATCTCATTTCATGGGTAATGTACCAGTACTACTTGTTCATTTATCATTATCATCTCATTTCATGGGTAATGTACCAGTACTACTTGTTCATTTATCATTATCATCTCATTTCATGGGTAAGTTACCAGTACTACTTGTTCATTTATCATTATCATCTCATTTCATGGGTAAGTTACCAGTACTACTTGTTCATTTATCATTATTATCTCATTTCATGGGTAATGTACCAGTCCTACTTGTTCATTTATCATTATTATCTCATTTCATGGGTAATGTACCAGTACTACTTGTTCATGTATCATTATCATCTCATTTCATGGGTAAGTTACCAGCTACTTGTTCATTTATGACAGGATAAGTTACCAGTACTACTTGTTCATTTATCATTATCATCTCATTTCATCGGTAAGTTACCAGTACTACTTGTTCATTTATCATTATTATCTCATTTCATGGGTAATGTACCAGTACTACTTGTTCATTTATCATTATTATCCCATTTCATGGGTAATGTACCAGTACTACTTGTTCATTTATCATTATTATCTCATTTCATGGGTAAGTTACCAGTACTAGCAGGTCACTTATCATTATCATCTCATTTGATGGGTAATGTACCAGTACTACTTGTTCATTTATCATTATCATCTCATTTCATGGGTAAGTTACCAGTAATACTTGTTCATTTATCATTATTATCTCATTTCATGGCTAATATACCAGTACTACTTGTTCACTTATCATTATCATCTCATTGCATGGGTAAGTTACCAGTACTAGCAGGTCACTTATCATTATCATCTCATTTCATGGGTAATGTACCAGTACTACTTGTTCATTTATCATTATTATCTCATTTCATGGGTAATGTACCAGTACTACTTGTTCATTTATCATAATCATCTCATTTCATGGGTAATGTACCAGTACTACTTGTTCATTTATCATAATCATCTCATTTCATGGGTAATGTACCAGTACTACTTGTTCATTTATCATAAGCATCTCATTTCCTGGTTAATGTACCAGTACTACTTGTTCATTTATCATAATCATCTCATTTCATGGGTAAGTTACCAGTACTAGCAGGTCATTTATCATTATCATCTCATTTCATGGGTAATGTACCAGTACTACTTGTTCATTTATCCTGCCACCAACCAGTCTGTCGTTATGCTTACCCCACAATTCTGAGCACCAAGGAGGGAAAGCCATTACTACCATTTTTGAAGTATTTGGTAAGACTCGACCGACGATCGAAATCCGTGACATCCCGCACCCGAGGCGAACGTTCTACTAGGAATCCGCCGTGGTCGAGTGGTTAGCGTCGCGGATTTGAAACAGGGTGTCCCGGGTTCAATCCCAAGTCGCAACACGACGGTCATGTTTGAGTGCCCTTGGGCAAGGCACATTTTCTAGTCTAGTACTGGTTTATTTACCCAGGAATCATGAATTAGTGAACTGTCGTCGTGATATGACTGAAATAATGTTGAAAGCGGCGTAAAACCCCAATAAAACAAACAAAAAATCTACTACTACACCAAACGGTGTTTCGAAGTTTGGCGTAGAGAAGTTTCTACTGACACAGCATTGACACTTTTATGTTTTCAAATGTTGGATGTTGTAGAGGATTGATATATCTTCCACATTAAGAATGTGACGGGTTAGACAACTTATAACTATCCGATACCTTTAAACTTCAATATATATTTTTTTAAACGCACATTTTCATAATGTCTGTTTGATCCCTATTTTACATATGTATTTCCGCTGTCTAGTTCAAATCACATATTATGCACACATAAAAAACCCATCAGTCGAGTTATCTGAAATAATAAAGTGTCTTAAAAAAGTTTAAAAGAATAACATTAACTTGTCTGTTAAATCCCTACTTTATGTGAACACTCTTACTATGTCTTTTTAATACCATATATTTTATCAAAACATGATATAAAGTCATATTTTAAGCGTCTATATTTTATCAAAAGAAATTGTTAATATAATGTATTCTCACGTTTAATTGATTTAATATTCATTGCTTAATTGAAATACCATTCCTATGGGATTCTTTGTTGTAAATATGCATACAATTTGAGAACGGTTATGAACAAATACCGACAATACAAATAGTGCATCAATGGACGATTTATCTGAACCTGTCACTTCTCTTCAAACCTGCGAGGTTCCATTCTCGTGTGCCGTTGCTCTCAGCCGGTATGCCAAACTCCCGCTTTGAGGGCTGAGATTCTTCTGAGATCAATTCCCGATTGGATTGTGTCAACGATTATTAGTCTGATAACATGGCAACCATGAAAGCAAACACTTTTTATCTCAACGAGTACACACGTGCATGTTAACGTTTTCCTACACCAGACGATAATGATGCCTCTGCAGCACATACTTTTTGAAAATAATGTGACAAAATGAGAAATCGCTCAAAACGAGCAATTTCTCCTTTTGCCACAATATTTTCAACTATTTTGTTAGTAATTATGTTTTCATTTGTAGAGATTTACCATACTGTTGCCAAGAAGTTTTCAAATTCGTCTGCTGTATGTAGGAAAGGGTTAATATTTTCCCTACTACAGACGATGCCTATGTAGCAAACTGAATTTGACAACATTTTAGAAAAAAAAAAATCAAATAAAAATTATTTTTATACAATGTGGTAAATATTGTATCAAGATAGTAATTACGAATTCCTGAGGTTGGGCTGCTCTTTCCTTTGATTTTGTGTTCAACGGAGACGAATCATAAATGAAAATACTTCCCGCGAACGACTGAACACACTTCTCAGAATACGGGCCGTGCCTACAAGTTATGACAATAATCGGCTATAAGAATTCCGTAACAGCAAGCAGTTGGTATGTTTCAAGGCGCGGTCTCCTCCCCATGTCAATGTCCATCAATTCAATTACAATTCAGTTGAGTATTATGACAGGTATATACACCTAGGTGTGTCCCTTATCTAAGGTTAACCCTAATCCTGCTATGTACGACTTTATCCCTTCCCACATACATGTACAAGAAATCTGCAGCAGAAAACACATTGTTAAAAACATGAAACATCTCCATTTATAAGCGTGTACCTATACTATATATTAGAAAACTAAAGGGGAAATTGCATTTCTCCATTTGCCGCAATGCTTTAACAAGTCGTCTGCTTCAAAGGCGTCAGAAAGCGTCTATATGTGGTAAACGGTTTAAAAACGTTGGATTTCAATGGCATACCTCGTCTTTAGTCAGGATGTACGATCAATTGAGCATTATAAATGCGGTATACATTGTTTGCAACGTATGCATTGATTGTTCATAAACAACTACGTCATTAAAATACAACTCATCTCGTCCTATTTCAAGGATGGTCTGGCGAATTTCGGGTTTCCAGAAGGATAAGGATCAACTTCTATCAGAGTAGAAATATCTTTATCGATGATTGATTATGACAGCAACATGGAAGGATTTTCTCCAAAAGTAATTTCCTCAGAATTATCAGTCGTATCAATATGACGTTGTAGAAAAACAACATGTTGTTGTTGTGCAATGATTTATGTTGTGATTTTTAACAGATTTATGTTATGAATTGCAATGATTGGTGCGATTTTACAACGAAATGTTTGTGCTGAAATCAAACGATTGCGTAGCAAAGATATAAACTATGTCTTTTTATATAAGTATTAGCATACAGTTATCGTTGCAAAACCACATATTGTGGTTGTACAACAATTTATGCTGTGATTTTTTAACAGGTTTATGTTATGAATTGCAATGATTGGTGCGATTTTCAACGAAAAGTTTGTGCTGAAATCAAACGGTTGCGTAACAAAGATATAAACTTTGTCTTAAAATATAAGTATTTGTGTGGTTACAGGGGTTGTTAATATGTGCATAGTAAATAACAATTATTATTATACCTCACGTGACTTTGTAATGTTAAATTCTCATATACTCATCATGGGCAATTTCTTACTGTCTCATGCTAACAGTACGTTTTTGACCGGTTGACAGTATACTGTTACATGGCACGCGCGTTAAAATGTTGATTATGCACGTGCATGACGTCATTCCAAACAATAACGTCACCTTATATACGCGCGTGCCATGTAACAGTATACTGTTAACCGGTATTTTCATATGTTTGTATTACATTGTAATATATCTGCCCGTGTTCACCTCCCCTACAAAGGTACAGAATAAATTGAATAAACGTTTAATTGTGTTCGGTATAATAAAATAAATATTGCATGGCTTCCAGTGTGACAGTACATTTTGTCAACATTCGGGTAAATACTGTTAACCTCGGCTTCGCCTCGGGTAACAGTATTTTCCTCATGTTGACAATATGTACTGTCACACTGGAAGCCATGCAATATTTATATACTATTAACTCTAGCACGTTCGATACTTATACGTGTGTACACTCAACACAACACTATGCATTGATAATACATGTATGTATTTCAACAACCGTTGTGTTGATTAACCTGCTTTTTGTAAAAGTCGAAATGTCTTTTGACCTCTGACGTCTATTGAGTACCGTAGCATGTTGGCACGAAATCTCGTTTTGTCGGCGTGTAAAGGCAACAATTTAACTCTTTCAGCGCCGAATTGTTTAAAGTTGACTCTTCCATGTTCAAAAATCGGGCGTCACCATTTCTCATGTAATAAACTTTCGGACTATTTTGATAACTTAAAGGCAAACAATGCTGATTTCAGGTGAGACAGCTCGTTTACGAGCTGACTCGCTTGAATCAGTATTGTTTGCACAAACCTCAATATTGCCTTTGGCGCTGAAAGAGTTACGCTATTGAACGTCTTATACGAAATCTGTAAATGTTCTTTTCCTATTCCTAAACTGAATATGAAATATGCCAGACGGTGATCATGCAGATTTATTATGCATTTACAAAATACATTTTGTTTTCGTTATGTTTTTTATTTATTTTTCCAATCTGCAAAAAAAAAATGTTTTGTTTGAGTGTTCATGCAATTTTTAAAGTTCATAGTTTCTGTAGCTGTTCATAGTGAAGATAATTATAGCCGTTTCTTAAAGGTGTTAATCTTATAACAAATTCGCTCATTTTGATCCTAGAGCCGGCATGTGTTAAAAAACGTGATAAAAAAACGCCATAGCTATTTTGCATCGGAAAACGGTCTTATTATTTCCTTTAAATGACACATTTGTAGCAGATGACATTTAAAATATCTGAAATAAGATAAGAACAGTTTATATAAATGAAAGAATACTTTTTAAAAATAATTAAAAGCATTGTGAAAAGGGAGGAACTGGTCATCATGAGCAATTTCCTTATTTCTTCAATGTTTTCAGCAGCCGTTTGCTTCAGATGAGTCAAAATGCGTCTGATTTTGGAAAAGGATTACCGACTCACGAACCTCTCGTTCTATTCACGGTATGACATCCTCGGTACCCAGGCTATTCATAAACTATATGATACCCTGGGCAAATTGCCTAGCGAAATTTCGTAAAGCATGCACCACGATTTCCTCCGTAACAACACTGTCATTTTCGTATCGCAAAAGGTTTGTGTCATGCGGCCAATCAAAAGGCTGCATTTCACCTGATGAATTATTCATGAGTACGAGATTTGTACAGCCAATTTGCCCAGGGTATCAAATATTTTATGAATAGCCTGGGTACAGAGGATACGGTATGAGGGAATAACATTAACTCTTCCATCGGCGAATTGCCTAAAATAAACTCGTCCAAGTTCACATTTTGGAGACTTCCTCTGTAACCCTTTCAGCGCCGAATTGTTTAAAGTAGACATGTTCCATGTTCAAACTCGGACGACTCTATTTTCATGTTATAGGATGTTTGGAATATTTTTAAAACTCACAGCCAAACAATGCAGATTTCAGGTGAGACAGCTCGTTACGAGCTGACTCACCTGAATCTGCATTGTTTGCAAAAAGCTCAATATTGCCTTTGGCGCTGAAAGAGTTAAGATATGAGTTTTGGAATATTTTAATAATTAAAAGACAATCAAGACTGTTATCAGGTGAGACAGCTTGTTACGAGCTGACTCAATTGAATCTTGACCTTTTTGTTGTGCTTAAACTCTCAATATTGCTTTTGGCCCTGAAAGAGTTAACCCTTTCCATTCCAACAAACAACACATCTGCAGCAGACGACTTTGAAAACAGAGTGACAAAAACCTGAAAATCTCCATAAAAGATAGATTGATTGTTAAATAAAGTTGAAAACATTGTGACCAAAGGAGAAATTACTCATCATGAGCAATTTCACATTTGGCCACAATATTTTCAAAAGTCGTCTGCTGCTATTGCGTCAACATGCGTTGGAAAGGGTTAAAGAGACCCCTGGGACAAATTACAGGAATCTTCTGAAGAAAGTGTGACACTTAAAGCATCACAATGTAAGGAGATAGAGATCGATGAAAAACCTTGTAGTCCTGTAGGTTTGTAGTTGTACATCTTCGTATATCTCATTTGATTGTTTTATAAAACTTGTGAGTAAAATAATAATGACTTATGTGGATAATCTTTAGGTAGGCGAATGAATCAAGATCTAATTTGTGACAATAAAGCATTTTAATTATACCCATCCACGGTACCCAGGCTATTCATAAAATATATGATACCCTGGGCAAATTGGCTGTAAACATCTCGTAATCATGAATAATTTATGAGGTGAAATTCAACCGCTTGATTGGCCGCATGACACAAACCTCATGCAATACCAAAATGACAGTGTAGTTACGGAGGAAATCTAGGCGCATGCTTCACGAAGTTTCGCTAGCCAATTTGCCCCAGGTATCATATAGTGTATGAAGAACCTGGGTACCGAGGATGAATTAATCAATTCTTAGACCAGCGAATAACAAGCTCAGAGCCCGTCCCCGCGCTCTCATTTAAGGAATGGAGAGCTTTGTTTTCGTTTTCATGGGGGTATGAACAAAAAAACCTGATAACTCTCTATGAAATCGCGAAGCGGTTTCATACAATGTGTGATCAGGTTTTTTTGTTCATACCCCCATGAAAACGAAAAAAACACGCTCCATTCCTTATATTTTAGCATTAATATGGCTATTTCAGTGAGTAATAAAACATAATAGTATTTTACCACTTTATTTTCCATAGTACAGCACGTCGCCAATGTTATTTTTTTTTTATTCATGAGGTTATGAACAAAATATTTCAGCCAATCACAGACAAGCAAAAGTGATGAACACAATAAAACACCTAAAATATATCTAAGTGGTCTCTGTTCATAAACGATGTAATCGAATATCCTTGATGTGGATTTAAAAAGTGTTATTGACACGAAAGAAATTGTGCACGTCTGCAAAATTATCCTTTAACCCTGTTTAAAGTAGACTCTTCCATATTCAAACTCGGACGACTCTATTTTAATGTTATAGGATTTTTGTAATATCTTTATAAATCACAGCCAAACAATGCAGATTTCAGGTGAGACAGCTCGTTACGAGCTGACTCACCTGAATCTGTATTGTTGGCAAAAAGCTCAATATTGCCTTTGGCGCTGAAAGCGTTAACCCTTTCTCACATACATCAAATCTGCAGCAGACATCTTTGAGTACATGTTGGGGGAAAACTGTTGTTTATCTCTTTAATTAATAGTTTAAATATTGAATAGAGTTAAACAAATTGTGGTAGAATGTTTTCAATAGTCGTAGGATGCAGAAGATACGTAAATATGCGTATATATGTTGTAAAATGTTAAATCAAAGTTATACAAATCGCCGAAGGTCGATTCTTGTGTGGTGTGGTCTATTAAGTATTTTGGCATTCAATGTAACCAGCGCACCGAACATAAATAAAGATCCGCAAAAACTAATATTCGGGGTTAAATCACATTTAGATGACAGAAAACAGAACATTCATTTGAATAATTTCTTCCAGGAACATCTTCATCTAAACTAGATATTTTTAATAATCTGAAAACATCTTTCTTCAAATAGCATAATTTTATTAAATAACTTACCGGGAATCTAACAGAAGAAATTGAGGGGGAGGCGGTGTTTCGTTCAGGAATAATCAAATTATGTCCTCATCATTCTAAAGCGAACCCCAAATTTGTGCGAAAATGGGACGAGTTATATCAGGGTTCACCTGCACGCGGTCTGGCCAGTACCTACCCAGTGCTAGTCCAAACCATACCATAACTTATCTACAGCTGCAATCGTTCGTTTAGATATGAGCCGACCCACGAGAAAACCAACATTATGGCCTCTGCGTAATGTATCGACTCAGATCATCCTGCGCACTCCGCGCAGGCTATTCCGGGCCGCGACACATTCCGTCTCAGGGGGATAGAGGTATAGAGTAATGATTCCTGATAAAGAAAATTTACAGGAGGCGAAAAGCGTCTGTCCGAGTAAGCATGCGTGGACTGCGTAGGCTGATCTGAATCGATACTTTACGTAGAGTCCATAATACTGGTTTTCTCGTGGGACGGCTCATATGATAACTGCCTGTTACAGGTCCTCTCAGATTGACCTTTGTGTCAGCCAATCAAAATACCAGCTGAAAATGAGTTAGGTATCAACAGAGGAGATAACCCATGTACATAAAGGAGATAGAACAGCGTTCGTTGTCGAGTATTCCGGTTAAATATATGTACATAAATGTATGGGTCAATTCGAGACGGCGTCGTCACATGCAATATACGTACAGTGAAGTACTTTGGTCTGATTATACTGAAATCGGATCAGAACCCCACAACGAACTAGGAGTAATTCCTCCATTTCAAACACTGACCTTTCCAGTTTCCAATACCTCGAAACAATTTTCCATAAGAAGCATACTGAAGACGTAATATCAAGCTGTTACTTCAGACAAACTGACACTGCTGGGATCTGTATTATAATCTATTATCCCAGTGGAACACTGCAAGTAATGGACATATCCACTGAGTTTGCGATCTCTTCCTATTATCTCGCACAGTCAAATAATGATGTTATCTTCCAATCAGTATAGTTTGTCTCAGTTAGAAGACACGTTGATTCTTCTTTATGTGTGCATAAAATACTTGTTTGAGAGAATGTGTTCATATGTATGTTAAGTGTTTTTATGTAAACATTCTTTTTGTATATGTTATGCTGAAATTTGTGTAAGAATATGTAAATAATTAAATATCCAAATGTTATGTCGTTGATTTCTAAAAGTGTTATTGTATTGAAAATGAAATTAGGTGATAATTTCTTTCTTTTTTAGTCGGTATATGTTTTGACCTTTTCTCACCTGCAGGCGCATTTTGCCGTTATAGCAGCAGACGACTTTTGAAAACATTGTGGCCAAAGGCGACACATTGCTGCAGACGACTTGAATAAATCTGCTTTAAATTGTAGAAAATCTCAATAAATGAATGACTGATATATGAAAAGAGTTTAAAGACAAGAGGGCCATGAGGCCCTAGAATCGCTCGAAATTGGCCTAGACATCATCAGGACAAATTTTCTGATAAAGTTTCAACATGCTCAAGTTTAAAATGCGGTTTCAAGAGTGTTTACAAGGTTTTCCTTAAATTTAGCCTAGTGACCTAGTTGTTGATCTGACCTGACTTATATTCGAACTTAGCCTAGATATCACCAAGACAAATATTCTGACAAAGTTTCAAGCTGCTCAGGTAAAAAATGTGATCTCTAAAGTGTTAACAAGATATTTCTACAATATGGCCTAGTGACCTAGTTTTTGATCTGACCAAACCCATATTCGAAGTAAGCCTAGATATCATTAAGACAAGTATTCTGACAAAGTTTGAACATGCTCAAGCCAGACATGCCTAGTGACCTTGTTTTTGACCTGACATGACCTATATTTGACCTAGATATCACTAAGACAAACATTCCGACAAAGTTTCAACATGCTCAAGCTACAAATGTGGCTTCCAGAGTGGTAACAATATTTTCCTTAGATTTGGCCTAGTGACCTAGTTTTTGATCGGACATGACTTGGCCGAAATTGGCCTAGACATCATCAGGACAAACTTTCTGATAAAGTTTCAACATGCTCAAGTTTAAAATGCGGTTTCAAGAGTGTTTACAAGGTTTTCCTTAAATTTAGCCTAGTGACCTAGCTTTTGATCCGACATAACCTATATTTAAACTTGGCCTAGATATAACTAAGAAAAAGTTTCTGACAAAGATTCAACATGCTCAAGTCAAAAATGTGGTTTCCAGAGTGTTAACACAATTTTCCTTAAATTTGGCCTAGTGACCTAGTTTTCGGCCCGACATGACCCAGTTTCGAACTTGGCCTAGATTTGATGGAGATATATGTTCTGATAAACTTTCATAAATATTGGATGCATAATGTTGCCTCTAGAGTGTTAACAAGCAAACAATCGATGAACGACGGACAAAAGGCGATCACAAAAACTCACATTGAGCACTTCGTGATAAAATAGGAAATGCGCATTTCGTGGTCGGTTGACGAGAGTCTAGTTAAGAGAATATTGGATTGCGACCAGTTCGGCTGCATAGATAGATAACTTATTGCTGAGTCTTTTTGAGATGGTAACTTTTTCTGATGGTATAACCATTGCTGCCGCAACTGTCTGATTAGTATCTTTACTACCGTCTGTATAGATGTTTAAGTGCTCAGCGTAATTTGAGGAGATATGATCATTTGTAATCTCTAAAATTGTTGGTGGAAGATTATTCTTTTTAAACCTCAAACTTTAGGGACATGTCGACTACAGGGGTTCGCGCAGTGTTCACGCATGGTTCACGCGAGTGGCACGCACATGGTACGAAAGTTCAAAATTCTCTCTACGACATGGCACGCACCCCGCACCCTTCACACACTCCTCACGCTCGTTCTCGAATCATTGGCACGACGCATTGCGTGGCATTGCGCTGACAAAATTCGTGCCAGTGTCATGGTGGCTTAAGATTGTCCAATCTGGACCGGTGAATGAAAGAAGTTATAATTTGTAAACGAACAGGTGTGTCAGTATTGACACGTCTTTTCCTTACAAGTGGTATTATGACACATCTTTAACCCTTTCCCACAAACAGCAAAAATGCAGCAGGCGGCTTTGAAAACATCTTGGCAAAAATGTGAAAAATCTCTATAAATGATAGCATACTAATTGAATAAAGTTGAAAACACTTTGGCAAAAGGAGAAATTTCTCGTTTTGAGCAAATTCTCCTTTGGGCACAGTATTTTCAAAAGTCGTCTGCTGCAGAGGCGTCAGAACGCGTCTAGATGTGGGAAAGGGTTAATATTTTTTATATTTTGTATAATTTTTCATTGAGATGACTGTAGAATTAATAACTGGCAATGGTTTAACCCTTCTTACACGTTCATCTGGATCTACCCTGAATGACAATATCCTATGGCTGGCTCAATAAAAACATACACAGAACTCTAAATAACGGGTTTGTTCTTAAATCCTTATTTAACCTCAAAAACCTATGTTGTGGGTATTCAACAGATTCGTCTCAGTGAGACAGTTCTTTTGAGTACCCACAACAAAGGTTCTAACAAATGCTAACAGAGATTCCCTATTTTATCTTCCTAACCTTGTCCTCTGTGTACATTTATATGTATATGAATGGATCCACTAAATGGAATCAATGCCTCGGTTAATTATAAAGCATATTCTCGAATGTCATAATATTTCTCATATTAGTTTTGTCCGAGCATTGAAATATGATCAAATTGCAAATCGAACATCCTTTTTTAGTTATAACTGCATTAATATGTCTGTAAGACAAGTATTTTATGAATAGATGTTGTCATTTAAAACTTGAATGGCTAATCGAAAACCAATGAAAACGTCATTAAATTTAAATCTATCTTTAAACGTGTTATTGCAAAATACTGAATAGTGAATACAGAAGATGAAACGATAATAAAACACTTCAATATCAATTCAATAACGTCATAATGAAAACCCTATCTGTTGGAAATAAGCAAAAGGTCCATGACCAACATTCAACATATGAGCCGTTCCACGAGAAAACCAACATAATGGACTCTGCGTAATATATCGACCCGGATCAGCCTGCGCAGTCCGCGCAGGCTAATCCGGGCCGACACATTCCGTTTCAGGGGGATAGAGGTATAGAGTAATGATTCCTGAAACAGAAAAAAACACAGGAGGCGAAAAGTAGTGTCATTCCGGGTTAGCCTGCGCGGTATGCTTAGACTGATCCGGATCGATACTTAACGCAGAGTCCACAATGTTGGTTTTCTCGAGTTGGCTGATTTATATACGCGCATCTGAACATGTCTCTGTATGTTGTTTTGGCAGTCGCTCATGTTGGATGATTGCTGATTAAAGGGGCGAACGACCGCAAGCATAGATACATTGTGAGTCATCGAATTGAATCCTTGTCTGATACAGACGCTGGTATAGATGCAGCCATTTGATTGGTTTGTATAGTGCGTTTACGCCGTTTTCAACATTTTCTTCAGTTATATCGCGGCGATTTCTGGGTAAGTTACCATGACTACTGGTCCATTTTTATCATGACACAAGCTATCTAACCCCAAAACTATGAGCGCCAATGATGGCATTTGAAAGCAATGTTTAGCAATTCCTCCCTTTCAAACTTTGTTTTCAACACTGCATGGTGACTCTTTTCAAAGCAGACGCGTCTTGAAGTTGTCATATCAGTTCAACCGTTAACTCTCTCGTTGCCAATGACATTATGAGCCGTCCCACATGTTGGTTTCGGCGTAAAATATCGACCCGGATCAGCTAAAGCATGCCGCGCAGCCTTACCCGGATAGACACTTTTCGCCTCCTGTGGTTTTTCTGTTTCAGGAATCATTACTCTATACATCTATCCCCCTAAGACGGAATGTGTCGGCCGGATCAGTCTGCGCGGACAGCGCAGGCTGATCTGGTCGATACATTACGCAGATGTCTATCGCCGCAGCTGCATTGTGGACTCTGCGTAAAATATCGACCCGGATCAGCTAAAGCATGCCGCGCAGCCTTACCCGGATAGACACTTTTCGCCTCCTGTGGTTTTTTCTGTTTCAGGAATCATTACTCTATACTTCTATCCCCCTGAGACGGAATGTGTCTGCCCGGATACGGCTGCGCGGACTGCGCAGGTTGATCTGGGTTGATACATTACGCAGAGGCCATAATGGTTTTTTTTTTTGCTGGACTGCTCAATATTATTGCGGTTTTTGCAAGCAGAACAAATGAGTCAGCTCGTAACATGCACAACAAAATATATTATAGAACAGTCTACTATTGGAAAATAGGTGCTAAAAGAGTTAAAGATTTCCCAAAAGAATTTCTACGGCGTGACATTGCTATAATAGAATTAGAATAATACAGATGTACCTTTATGTAATAGGAGACAAGACTCTCTATAAATACTCAACTGCTCTTTAAAAAAAAACGTTTAATGGCGTAATTAATGGTATTGATGTTGTACTATTGAATAATGCTTTCTCTGTAGGATCAAAAGACGTTCATGACATAGTGTCAGATATAGAATAATTACTCAAAGATAATGGGTATTCAACGTTGCACACTATGAACGGAGCCCCTTAAGTGAATTCGACACCTGTTTTAATATGGAAAGTCGTCGTTTTATTTCGTATTTACGAACTTAATGTTTAATGTTTACATAATCAAGTCATACACATTTCATGAACGCTTCTTGATAGCGTTGATCATTACGCCGACGATATAAGAATGCAATTTGATCGCATGTTTTGAAAATTTGAACCACTTTAGTTCGATTTGTGTGGACGTGACACACTGTTCTAAATAAGAATTAAATCCTTAACAGTTGAGTGGGTTTAACATGATATGTATATCCAATTAGCTTTGAATGATGATCGGACAAATCCTATGGGTCTCTCTAACTACAAAGATAGATTTCACTGAAGTTTTAAGAGTTTTTTACAACAAAGCATAAGTAATAGTCGAACACACATCAAAGGGCTATCGGTAACCGAACACTAGTGAGCCAGGAGCTCTCAGTAACTGGTTGATAGAATGATAACCACACGATTACAATCCATTGGATACAGGTACGATTGTGCATATTAATAAGAAATGATTGACTCCTATTTTGCAATAACCACTGCGATTGAAAATCATATATTTGCAATGTCGTAACCGATGCAGTTTAGTAAGTTATTGTCAGAACGGTCCAAGGGTTCGTTTCTCCTGGGTCACCGCAATTGACAAGTGGATAGCGTGCGGTTTATTAACCCTGCCCCACGTATAAGACGCACTTTGACGCAATAGCAGCAGACGACTTTTGAAAACATTGTGGTCAAAGGTGAAATTGCTCATGATGAGCATTTCTTCTTTGGCCACAATGTTTTCAACTTTAACCCTTTCCCTCATATAGACGCTTTCTGATGCCTCTGCAGCAGATGGCTTTTTGAAAACATAGTGACAAAAGAAGAAATTGCACAAAACGTGCAATTTCTCCTTTTGCCACAATGTTTTCCACTTGTTGTCATAGGTTATCCATTCAATTATGGAGATTTTGTGGGAAAGGGTTAAGACCTGGCAACACAGGTTTGATCCCCGCTCTCGGCGGATTCGAATTGAGAAATGCTATTTTGTTTCTAATCTGGAATTAACGCGTCACAATAGGAACGTGGATTAGTGTACTGACGCCGATATATAACTGAACTTCGGCTGAAAACGGCGTTAAAGCATCATTAAAACGGATTTATTCAATCACAGTTTCCCTATTGAACTGATGTTCACTACATCGACCAATGAGCCGTCCCGCGAGAAAACCAACATCATCGCCTCTGCGTAATGTATCGACACAGGTCCGCGCTGACTGATCCGGATCGACACATTCCGTCCTAGGCGGATAGAGGTATAGAATAATGATTCCTGAAACAGAAAATCCTCAGGAGGCGAAAAGCGTATGTCCGGGTTAGCCTGCGCGGCATGCTTAGGCTGATCCGGGTCGTTACTTAACGCAGAGGTCACAATGTTGGTTTTCTCGAGTGATGGCTCAAATGTTAATTTGTTAAAATGCTATTAATCTTCTCACTCTCGGGACATGTACATACTATGTGACTTACTCTACGGCAAATCGAACATTAACGCGTTAATGGCAAGCGTTGACACAGTTATGTATACACATCAATACAATTTGATGTGAATACACTTCTTCTGTCCGATCTTTCCCAAATGTCCACTGCTCACCATTTAAGTGTAATCCGAGACATTTGACATAAACTCTGCATTTGTTTTATTGTCTCTAAATAAATATCATAAGGTACTTTTGAAAACTCGTGATAAAACAAAATGCTTTTGAAAATTGCGTAAAACATTGATTGTAGAAGTAAATAGAGCAGAAAACAAAAGAATGTTGTTTAAGCATGCTTCTTAATTCCAAGTTTGATATATAAATATAAACACCATTGTCAAGCCCAAGCTAGATAGAAGCTTGACAAGCTTCAAGCTAGACAAGCTTCTTGTTCCTTATAGCAAGTTGAACCTGAATTCCTTAATAAACTACATAACAGCTGTTGCCTCCGAACATGTTAAATTTATGTCAAATCTAAATATAGGATAAACCGCCATAAGTGTTCTCAATACCTCCTATTAATCTTCAACCATAGAAAATAGGTAGCAACTCGAAAATAGCCGAGTAGTATACTCTTATGACGTAGATGGTAAATGAATGGAGCAAGTCGATGGAATGTAAAAGGTCTCGGTTATTAGCTGGGCAAAAAGGATATAGTAGCATCCCGTGGTAGGAGGCATCACATACATGATCGAGATAATGATATCACGGGGGGCTACACTTCAGATATTCCTGCTATTGGTCCGCTTTGATTGTTTCTTTGAGACGCTACACTGTCCTCTTATGACGTAGGTGGTACATTGATGGAGTAAGTCAATTTAAGACTCATTCTTTGTAATCAGTGACATTGAATATAAAGAGTATTTGAACGAATCAAGGATTTTATTGGTCCCACGTTTCAAAGTGAAATGCGATTGCAATAAAGTAACGTTTTTATTTTGTATCTCAATGTCGATGTCATATTGTCATAATTCTATTCGTTAGATCAATGTTTGATATTAGAACGACTTTCATCACGTAAAGGAACTATCCATAAACAAAATAGTAATATGTCCCAAGCTAAGTTATGCAAAAGACGTAACAGATCGCTCTTCTATTTCAGAGACTTGGTATAAATAACAGTACATAATAACGTCTCTGGCTGAACATAGTCTCAGAAACGGTGTTTTATACATCTCATTAGCGTCGATTTCCAAAAAGTAAACTCGTCCATGTTCACAATCGGACGGTTTAATTGTTCATATCATAAGAGTTTTGAAATAACTTAAGGGCAAATAATTCTGATTCCTGGAGAGACAGGTCGTTACCTGAATCAGTTGTGTTAGCAAACATACTAAAAGATGTCATCGGCACTTAAAAGCGATATACACATCTGAGTAATTAGAAAATGCACACACAGTGATATATAAGTTCATGTCACCAAACTCAGATTTCCTGTATTTTCCTGGAGACAGATGCAGAGGACTAGATAAGAGGAGTCAACAGGTCTTTTCCCCACAATATTTTCTTACTACTCAACCAAATCCTATGTTGTGGGTACTCAAAAGAATCGTCTCGCTGAGACGATTCTCTTGAGTACCCACAACATAGGGTTTGAATGTCAGATAAGGATTAAAGAGCATGGAAAATGCCCCTTACCTAGAGCTCTGCAGATGAATACGACAACTCGTTCTGGGCGTAACTGCCGGTGATCACAAGCTGCTCAACCAAATCCTATGTTGTGGGTACTCAAAAAAATCGTCTCGCTGAGACGATTCTTTTGAGTACCCACAACATATGGTTTGAATGTCAGATAAGGATTTAAGAGCATGAAAAATGCCCCTTACCTAGAGCTCTGCAGATGAATACGACAACTCGTTCTGGGCGTAACTGCCGGTGATCACAAGTTGCAGGAGGTTTTATGTTGGGCGCGGAACCGTCTAGATTCAATGTCCAATATCGTGTTGCGTTACAGTATATTTACATTGCACCGTTGTTGCTGTAATTTCTCTGACAGACAATCGGTTCCCATTACGGACCTTCTTGTTAATCTCTGACCACAAATTAGGCGCTGTGTTCTAGTTGTAACAGACTTGGCAATTCTGATAGGAATTGTGTTTATATAGATACTTTCTCTGAATAAGTGTTTACCTCCGACACACTTGGCCCAGGAGAAACACAATGACATACACATCGGATCGTTCAACAAGATGTGACATAGCCATTATTTGTACTAGAAATAATAAAAGTGACACCTTGTAAGAAGTCAGTGCCGTCATTTTGTTTCTATAGGAACAGTTTTCGGTTTCTTAATTTTTTATTCTCAAAATATCTAGTTTCAATAAATAAAAAAAGAAGAAGAGTGTTTTATTGTTTTCGTCAAACGTTAAAGATACCAATTAGTACGGCATACCCTCCATCTATATGTATTTGAGGGAATATTTCTTAATTGATCAGTCAGTAAAGTGTGCAGACATCTTCCCGCTTAATCAAACCATAATCATTCTGGGGTGTGCAAATCAAAACCGGTTCATTACTGTTAAAATAGTGAGTGTCTATTGGGTTGTCATTCGAATCGATGCTACAAGGCCATATTTTTTAGAAATGCTTTGGTATGTCTTTATCGACAGTATAATTTACATATTAAAATAGAATAAATCGTATAAATGTTAATAGACTTGAGAAAAACATTAAGCCTTTTTTAAATCATTAAATATTCCATTACGGAATTACTATATCATATGTTCACATACGAATGAATACGTTACTAGAATCGTAAACAAATACAAATAATATCTTTATCTGATTGTGTAAATAATGCAAAAGCCTTGTTAATATGCAATGCATCGTTTGGTAAAATGGTCTACATCAAAAATATATCAATATTTAAAAAAAAATGAAATGACAAGACAGAGTTTTAAATTATATTATCACAACTGAAGGTATAATATATTGAGAATTAAATATCCAGACAGAATTCCTGAGTGTACAAGTTATGGAAATTGTTCTGAAATTCACTTTCAAGAAAAAACTTAGTAATATACAATAGTCACAAAATGAGTCCATGGCTTTCAATACAAATGAGGCGAGTCAGGGACAAGCAAGCTTTGTGGCGACCCCGTGTCCTTTCCGAAATGAAGACGATTCCGATGCATCAGCAGCAGAAAACCTTTGACAACTGTTTGGCAAAAGGAGACTCACCATGCATAAGTCTTTCCTTTTTACTCTGTCTGCAGCTCTTGGTAATTGTACATTCAATGTAGATATTTCCTTATTATTATCTAGCTGTTATAGAAATCGTCCGCTACAGCAACGGTCCAGATAAGGAGGTGTTTACATCTCTTTTCCCCACAATATCTCTTTTATCATCCAACCAAACCCTATAATGTGGGTACTCAAAAGAATCGTCTCAATGAGACGATTCTTTTCAGTACCCACAACATAGGATTAAAAGATCAAATACGGATTTTAGAACATGAAAAACGCCCCTTATCTATAAAAAGTTACACATGCATAGATGTGATATTAATGAGATTTACTTCAATATATTTTCTGTGAGGATGTACATCTTGCGCTATGTTACAAGAGGACGGAGAGTGAAGGCCTGTTCTTACTTTATAAACTCACAGGCTTACCCGAGTCTTCACTGTTCGAGATATAACAAGACCCCCCTAGTCGAGAAGCCGCAGCTCATCCGTAATTTTAGGATGTAGACGCTGGCACGATTGTATGTCGAGACGGTTTTGTTGAATAGAAAAATAATAAGTTCTCACGCGATGTGATAAATATGAGAAAAGGCAGGAATAACATACAGGAAGAATAGTAATGGGATGATTCATCTAAAACCTAGAACATGTCAAACAGTCGCACGCAATGATGGATTGTGGAAAACTAATACCCTATACACCAAGCAAAACAGTTCTGTTTTACATGTTTGAATGATATTTTACGCCGGTTTTAACCAAAATTTCAGTTATATCACGCCGTTTCCTGATTAAATTACTAGTGCTGCTGGCAAGAATAACCTGGCACCTGCGCATCATTCGGTGGTTATCCTTTCCCCCGACTAAGATCGTCAAGGAGGGAAGCCATTGCTGCTATGTTTAAAGTTCTGTTTTACATGTTTGAATGATATTTTATGCCAGTTTTAACCAAAATTTCAGTTATATCCCGCCGGTTCCTGATTAAATTACTAGTGCTGCTAGTAAGAATATCCTGGCACACCTGAGCATCATTTGGTGGTTATCCCGACTAAGATTGTCAAGGAGGGAAGTCATTGATGCCATGTTTACAGACCATTTGTATTGGAGGGAAGCCATTGATGCCATGTTTACAGACCATTGGTATTGGAGGGAAGCCATTGATGCCATGTTTACAGACCATTGGTATTGGAGGGAAGCCATGTATGCCATGTTTAAAGACCATTGGTATTGCAGGGAAGACATTTATGCCATGTTTAAAGACCATTGGTATTGGAGGAAAGCCATTATGCCATGTTTAAAGACCATTGGTATTGGAGGGAAGCCATTGATGCCATGTTTACAGACCATTTGTATTGGAGGGAAGCCATTGATGCCATGTTTACAGACCATTTGTATTGGAGGGAAGCCATTGATGCCATGTTTACAGACCATTGGTATTGGAGGGAAGCCATTGATGCTATGTTTACAGACCATTGGTATTGGAGGGAAGCCATTGATGCCATGTTTAAAGACCATTGGTATTGCAGGGAAGCCATTTATGCCATGTTTAAAGACCATTGGTATTGCAGGGAAGCCATTTATGCCATGTTTAAAGACCATTGGTATTGCAGGGAAGCCATTTATGCCATGTTTAAAGACCATTGGTATTGCAGGGAAGACATTTATGACATGTTTACAGACCATTGGTATTGGAGTGAAGCCATTGATGCCATGTTTACAGACCATTGGTACTGGAGGGAAGCCATTGATGCCATGTTTACAGACAATTAGTATTGGAGGGAAGCCATTTATGCCATGTTTAAAGATCATTGGTATTGGAGGAAATCCATTTATGCCATGTTTACAGACCATTGGTATTGGAGTGAAGCCATTTATGCCATGTTTACAGACCATTGGTACTGGAGGGAAGCCATTGATGCCATGTTTACAGACAATTGGTATTGGAGGGAAGCCATTTATGCCATGTTTAAAGATCATTGGTATTGGAGGAAATCCATTTATGCCATGTTTAAAGACCATTGGTATTGGAGGGAAGACATTTATGCCATGTTTAAAGATGATTAGTATTGGAGTGAAGCCATTTATGCCATGTTTACAGACCATTGGGACCATTGGTATTGGAGGGAAGCCATTTATGCCATGTTTAAAGACCATTGGTATTGGAGGAAAGCCATTTATGCCATGTTTAAAGACCATTGGTATTGGAGGAAAGCCATTTATGCCATGTTTAAAGACCATTGGTATTGGAGTGAAACCATTTATGCCATGTTTAAAGACCATTGGTATTGGAGTGAAGCCATTTATGCCATGTTTACAGACCATTGGTATTGGAGGGAAGCCATTTATGCCATGTTTAAAGACCATTGGTATTGGAGTGAAGCCATTTATGCCATGTTTACATACCATTGGTATTGGAGTGAAGCCATTTATGCCATGTTTAAAGACCATTGGTATTGGAGGAAAGCCATTGATGCCATGTTTAAAGACCATTGGTATTGCTCGACCGGGGATCGAACCAGTGTCTCCCGCTGTCGAAATATTTGAAAATGTAACTTTAGTTTAAGTTTCTATCTTCACTAATCGTTGTCTTCTTACGTTAACCCTCTTTTTCATATAGACGCTTTTCTGACGCCCCTGCAGCAGATGGTTTTTTGAAAACATAGTGTCAAAAGAAGAAATTGCTCAAAACGAGCAATTTCTCCTTTTGTCACAATGATTTCTACTTTTAGGCATAACATATCCATTCAATTATAGAGATTGACTATTTTTTTGACAAAATATGTTCAAAGTCGTCTGCTGCAGATTTGTCGTATGAGGTAAAGGGTTAATCATTTCCCGAATAATAGACGGGAAAGTTTCGTTAACCCTTTCTCATATAGAGACGCTTTCTAGTGTTTCCTCAGCAGACGGGTTTTGAAAACATTGTCGCAAAGGGAGAAATTGCACTATTTTCAGTATTTAAACATCCCTTATATGGAATGTCTATATTTTTGTCCAGATGTTTTCAAAGTCGAATGTAGGAATACTACATAATCTGTGTTTGTTATAAGAACATTATGAATTTATTTTTTCTAGTAATGGAAAATGTATCGAAATATTCCGATGAAAGGGACTAAATGTTTAACCGTTTCCCAGATGCAGACATATTTGGAGGCATTTATGCAGCAGACGATGTTTGTAAACAGTGTGAGCAGAAGACAATTGATCATAATGAGCAATTTCGTCTTTTTCATAAATGTCTTTTGGACCTTTGAAGAATAACTCTCATTTGGAGTGATTATCCATATATTTGCCTAGATACTTTAAAAGTCTTTTTGAACAGACGGCGTTTTGAAAACATAGTGACAAAAGAAGAAATTGCTCAAAACGAGAAATTTCTCCTTTTGCCACGATGTTTTCCATTTTTAGTCATATGTTATCCATTCAATTATAGAGATTTTCTATTTTTTGATAAAATATGTTCAAAGTCGTCTGCTGCAGAATTGTTGTATGAGGGAAAGGGTTAACCATTTCCCGAATAATAGACGCGAAAGTTTCGTTTAAAAGTCGTTTTGAACAGGTTGAACATTTAAGAAATAACATGAGAACAGATTGATCATTTGAGAAATAACATGAGAACAGATTGATCATTTGAGAAATAACATGAGAACAGATTGAACATTTGAGAAATAATATGAGAACAGATTGAACATTTGAGAAATAATATGAGAACAGATTGAACATTTGAGAAATAACATGAGAACAGATTGAACATTTGAGAAATAACATGAGAACGAGTCTGAGAACCATGACCGTATAAACGGACACTGCAGATTATGTTAGGACTTGGCACATACACTTCTGAGTTTGCATAGATCTGCAATACGACCAAAATACCGTGCTCCGTGGCTTCAATATATGGAACAGTTGTTGATAAAAAATAAATGGCGCAAGAGTGGAACATTTAAGTGAGTGGAGAAAAATGAAACAAAATGCGGAAAAATAGAGATAGTGGTTACGGTCAAAATCAAAGGAATGAAAGTAAACTCATGAATCTACAAAAAAATATGATGTCAATGTCACGTAAAAAAGGTGAATTTGCTTCGGTTTCTTTTATTTTTTGCCTTAATTTTTTTTTAAATCTAAATCCACAGAATCAAACAGATCAGGGCTATATCTTTTAATGTCAACGGTGAATAAATAACAATTCACCGTGTGAGTTTGTATGTGTGAATCGTCTTACACATTGTCAGACTTAAAGATATTGGGTACAAATGACCGCCTTAGTGGTGTAGTGGTTTGAGCGTCCCATTCGAAAGTGGAAGATCAGGGTTCGATCCCCGGACCCTTCGAACCAAAGACTCATGGTTGCGGGGTTTCCATGACGACTGATGCGGATGTGGTGACCGCAAGTTGACCACAAGTACTAATACTGGACACAGGAAATGCCGTGATATATGCTGCGTTTACACAAGGCCGCGATGTCTACGATGTCCACGATTCGAATAAAAGCACTGCAGTGCTGACGGCCTGGGGGCTGCTGGAAGGTTGGATTTTTCGACGCACGGGCCATACGGCCCCCGGTTAATCCGCCACTGTATATTTCACGTGACTTCTTTCGTGGGGTGAGGTGAGTCGGGCACGGGCCCTACGAGCCCCCGCTAAATCCGCCACTACATTTGCCACGCTTTTTCTTTGTTTACCATTAATATTTCGACGCACGGGCCTTACGGCCCCCTTCCCCCGGTTAATCCGCCACTGTATTTTTCACATGATTTCTTTCTTGTTTTCCGTTCCTCTTCGCGAATGTTAATAATGTTAACAAGCATCCATATTTGACCTCTCGGCGCATTAATTTCTAAAGCATTTCTGATTTTTACTGATGTTCCAACAACATTAAAATGATATTTATGGGGGAGATCCTAACCTTTTAAATGCAGTTTTCTCGCGCAGTTTCTCATGCGTTGTTTGGTGCTAACAACAATTGGCAGGCTGCAAACTCCAAAAAAAAAAGGTACTACTACTAAAGCCCCAGGCCAAAAAATCGTGGAGCTCGACGATTTGTTGTATCAGTTTTTCTTTGTTTATGTGTTGCTACGCTTTCCTCCGCTCTCGGTACGTTTTGTTACGATCTGTAACGTTTTGTTACGTAGCCAACACGACTCTGGTCAAGATCTGCCACGATTTTCATCACGTTCTCTCAAGTTCTGTTACGATCGTCACGATATGCTATCACGTTCTGTCACGTTCCGTTAGGTTATGTTAAGATCTTTCACGATCATGAAGTTTTGTTAAGACCTCCTGCGATTTGTGGCACGATTGGGTATAAAAAGGAGGCCTTCCTTCCTCTTTTGGCTGGCATATTTTTAATCTACCAAAAACTATAGATGTTTCCCTGTTCAGTGTTGCAAACGCAGTGAAGCTTGCAGGGCGTGGATACACATCGTTGGAACCGAGCGGGAACTTATCAGAGCGTGTCAGAGCGTGTATGCCTATCGGGATGTTTGTATCAGAACGTAGCACAGCGTGATGTAATATCTTTTGCTATTCAATGTATCTTGACGAATCGTAGTAGAGAGTGATAGAGCGTGATAAAAACGTGGTGGCATCGCAGTGAACCTTGAAGGAATCGTGTTTCCAAGTTCATCACGATCCCCTACGATGGCGCATCAAGTTCTGTTACGCTCGGTTAAGGTATGTTAAGGTCTACTACGCTCTTCTACGATTCCCACGTTCTATCACGCTCTCTCAAGATTTGGCGTCAGATCGTTGCAAATGTTTTTGACACCCAAAACATTTGTCACGATCCTTACGGTCCTTACGATTCCACCACGTTCCCTCACGATCACTACGATTCGACCCCACGACCCCTCACGTTCATCACGATTGTCTCAAATCGTGGCGATCGTTGACATCGTGGCCTAGTGTAAACGCAGCATAAGCGGCGTTAAGTAGCACACATATCGAGGACTTGGCGTGAAACGGTTGTAACTCAAAACCTATTTTGAAAACACTGGATTAGGGGCAATTTTGACCCATTTGTAAACAATGCAAATTTAGGTGCCATTGCTCAGAACGAGCAATGGCACCTAAATTTCCATTGTTTACCAAGAAAAATGATTTAACGCTTATAAAGACTTTATGGCGAGGTGATAAACCTTTGTAAAAAAATACCAATTTTAGTTACAACTGTTTCACGCCAAGCCCTCGATATACTATCACAATGTTAAGACGATGTATCACGTGACAGAACTATGTCACACGACCTATTCAAAAGCGGAGTCATTACCCTTGGTGATTCATGTCTGGTCGAAAACTTTCTTACAGATCATTGCCTTTTGATAATACGGTATTTGGTATAAATAATCGCCATGTTAGACAATGTGTCGCGTGTAAGGAACAATGTCTGGCGGCTTAGATCGAACAGGAACATTGCACTTAGACTCGGCGAATAAAGGTCGGACTATCTACTCGGAAACAAGGCCTTGTATATCAGATACATGTAACTTAAAAGTCACACCTATCCTTCGTTAATATATATACACAAAAACACTTCTAACAAGAATCGATTGTCAAAGGGGAAGGGATGTATTAGTATCTGTGTACACCCACATTTATGATAAGGTAACTGGGTAACCATTTCCCTCATACAATAATTCTGCAGCAGGCGACTTTGAACATATTTTGCCAAAAAATAAAATATCTCTATAATTGAATGGTTAACCTATGACTAAAAGTTAGAAACATTGTGGTAAAAAGGAGAAATTGCTCGTTTTGAGCAATTTCTTCATTTGTCACTATGTTTTCAAAAAGCCATCTGCTGCAGAGGCGTCAGAAAGCGTCTATATGAGGGAAAGGGTTAAGAGCATATCAACACAAATATACTATGGTTCAATCATTTTCATTCAGCAGCTTTGACATTTTACATTATTATACCTCACGTGACTTTGTAATGTTAAATTCTCATATACTCATCATGGGCAATTTCTTACTGTCTCATGCTAACAGTACGTTTTTGACCGGTTGACAGTATACTGTTACATGGCACGCGCGTTAAAATGTTGATTATGCACGTGCATGACGTCATTCCAAACAATAACGTCACCTTATATACGCGCGTGCCATGTAACAGTATACTGTTAACCGGTATATTCATATGTTTGTATTACATTGTAATAGATCTGCCCGTGTTCACCTCCCCTACAAAGGTACAGAATAAATTGAATAAACGTTTAATTAGTCGCCGGGCAGAAGCCCGCGACTTCTATTTTTAATAGCTTTTCGGAAATCACATGGGAGGGCGGCTTATTATTAGAAAGAAACAAATCTAGATGATTTGAACATATTACAATTGTGGTTGTTTACGAACACTAATAAATGACACATCTAAAATGAAATAAATATTCCGATTTTTTAATGTTTGCAGTTTTTTTTATTTCACTCGCATTTAAGTTTTTTGTCTTATTTACGAAGACAAAAGTGGTCCCTTCAAGACGTGAACCAACACCCCCTAATGCAGACTCTTATGTGTCATCATTGAGGTCAATTTCGGATTCTCCTTTTAATAGCAATTTTAACTTACTAAATGTTGTTTTCATGTTCAAAGAGATGTCTTGATTTGTGTAGAATTCATTTAATAATGTTAATCCATGAATATCTAAAGTAGGAACTGTTTCTAAGCTAAATATAGACCATATTATGTTGTGTAGGTTCGTGACCTTTAACATCGATTTTCGCGCATGCGCATTTCGATATGAAAAAGCGAGTGATATTATTTTATTTTAGACAAGTACAAGACGAATGTTTGACGCAAAGCGTCAAAGAGAAGCCGCAATATTTCGTTGTACATGTAGAAATAAGAAAAAAAGAACATTTTTAAATCCACAAACAATAGAACAATTTAAACTGTAGACGGTAATGCTGATATATTTCTCCTTTTGAAGACTTTTGTTTTCTTCAAATTACCTCCCTTTAAAGCAATACCAGGATATTTACCTTGTGATTCGAATAAGATTGACAAACATTGAAATTATATGAATGAATACTATTATTTAAATAAGTAACAACAGCAAAATTAAATTTAAGCCAAGATAAATGTGTACACATTTCGTTAATTTTTTATAGATACCCTAATGTATAGGTGAATATAAAATTTATAAGTAAATGTTTTCATTTCAACGTTCCCAATGGTTGAATAGACTAAGGAAAGTCAAGAATACATAAATAAATCAATGCAGTCTTTTCCGGCGACATTGATGCCTTGCATCAACTTTCTCTTGTTTTGTTCGGTATAATAAAATAAATATTGCATGGCTTCCAGTGTGACAGTACATTTTGTCAACATTCGGGTAAATACTGTTAACCTCGGCTTCGCCTCGGGTAACAGTATTTTCCTCATGTTGACAATATGTACTGTCACACTGGAAGACATGCAATATTTATATAATATTTTTATATTTATATCAACTCTTTCTTTCGAAAACAATTCTATAACTCCAAAATAATCCGCCTGTGTGTATCTCGAAATTAGCAGATTTAATTTGTTTATGGCGTTATTATAGGATGTCATTCTTCAAATATTAGTGTGAACATTCTTTGTTAATTAGATCTGTAAGCAAGTAGGGCTTACCTCATTGTTTTCTAACTCGGCATTTTTAATCATTAATATATAATTATATATTATTTTGCAGTTTGACTGCATAACCAACGAAGTATTAAATATACATTATTTGCATAAATTAATATTTTTGCCCAAGCCTAATCGTTTCCTTGCTTTGTCGCACCTGTACTTCCAAAGCGTGCTTCCCACGCAACCAGCTATCGATCCAAAAGGACGGCATTGATATCGTTTTGGAGGAAATTCGGCGAACCAAAGAACATGTCTATGAATAATTTTGATTTGAAAATAGGGTATACAATAGAATGGAGTCGTTCCACGAAAAAACCAACATTGTTGACTCTGCGTAATATATCGACCCGGATCAGCCTAAGCATGTCACACAGGTCTACCCGGATAGACACTTTTCTCCTCCGGTGGATTTTCTGTTTCAGGAATAACTACTCTATACATCTATCCCCCCTAAGACGGAATGTGTCGGCCGGATCAGTCTGCGCGGACAGCGCAGGCTGATCTGGTCGATACATTACGCAGATGTCTATCGCTTAGATTTGAGCCGTTCCTCGGGAAAAAAACCCAACATTGTTGACTCTGCGTAATGTATCGACCCGGATCAGCCTAAGCAGGAATCATAACTCTATAGTATACCTCTATGCCCCTGAGACGGAATGTATCTGCCCGGATTAGCCTGCGCGGACAGCGCAGGCTGATCTCGATCGATACATTACGCAGAGTCCATAATGTTGGTTCTCTCGTGGAACGGCTCAATGATAAACGGAGAATTTACTTAAGAGCATTTTTTTCTTTTTCAATAATGTGTTCAAAGGGCATCTGCTGCAGATGTATCTGTATGTAGGGAAAATATTAAAGTGGATCGTGTTAGATACGGAATCTTAGACTCTATAAGACAGTTTTTAATCTTGAGTACGAAGGTTATCATGACACTGTCGGATTAATTAATTAAATCAAACTGTTGGCGTCAAACATGAAACGGAATTCATGTCGAGATTTCTAAAGGAAATTGAAATGATATTCCATTAGAATACAGACTGATATGAATAGTCTGAGCATCGAACACTGTACATATTACATTTGAGCCGTCCCGCAAGAAAACCAACAGTATGGCCTCTGCGCAATGTATCGACCCAGATCAGCTTGCGCAGTCCGCGCAGACTGATCCGGGCCGGCACATTCCGTCTCATGGGTATAGAGGTATAGAGTAATGATTCCCGAAACAGAAAATCTACAGGAGGCGAACAGTGTCTGTCCGGGTTAGCCTGCGCGGCATGCTTATGCTGATCCGGGTCGATACTATATACGCAGAGTCCATAATGTTGGTTTTCTCGCGGGACGGCTCATATTACATCTGTATAAGTTATGCTTTACCAATGTGTACTGTGAATATCTGGAGACACAGTTATCCTCTATCTGATATGACATTTTAGAGTCGTCTAATTTGAGAGCATCTTACGCCTGTAAATACTGGAGAAATTGTCGTCTGTATACAGGAAATATGTTAAAACTTTCCAGATATAAAACGTTTTTAGTTATTCAATATGGTTTCTTTTTTTCTGAGAGCAGACAGACTCTGCCTGTAATGTTGTATAGGGCATCGTGTTAAATATTCATAAACCTCGACAATTCGATATTCATTAAAATCGCAATATGCAAGGTTCTTGCATTACAATCGTTAATGTCGGATAGGACACGGCATCTCAGCAATAGTGCCAAGCCGCCGGTCAAAAAGCAGCGACTGATTTATAATGGTGAATTCTTTGCTTTCGTTCAAATACAAAAGTACCGCAACAATGCTCATGTCAATGAAACATAATAAGTCTACCTGCCTTACTTCAACGCCTAGATGACCTCCCGTATAGAATAGCCCTTTGAAGCATCTGTAGTTTGAATCTTAAGCGAGAAGGCCCTCCGGGCGGCTTGAACCGCTTCATTGGCATTTATACTTTCGTTATGAGATGCTTTTTGCTGGGGGACAAACCATTTACATCGTTGTGCATGGAATGTATGCAATATATAGGGTAAAAAGGGTTTTCAAGTGTAAACAGCTCATACATGCCAATGGTAGGCCAATGGTAGGCCAATCGTGACGTGTTTCGCTCCTTTTTTAAAATTGAAACACTGATTAATGAGATACCACATAGTAGAATAACTCGCAAATTACAGGAACAAACGATTGGACAGAATAATATGTTGTATCTATTTTTACTTTAATTAGTCGCTAGTAAAAGCCGACGACTATATTTTGTGTTCGTTTTTCAGATTTCACATGAGATGACAAGATATAATAAGGATCAATTAAATGTAAATGCCTCTTTTGAATAGAAACTCCGCAGTACTGATCGTCCTTTTAACTCTTTCAACGTCAATGGCAATATTGAGGTTTTTGCAAACAATACAGATTCAGGTGAGTCAGGTCGTAACGAGCTGTCTCACCTGAAATCAGCATTGTTTGCCTTTTAGTTATTAAAATATTCCAGAACTCTTTTTACATGAGAAATGGAGTCGCCCGATTTTGAAAATGGAGGAGTCTACTTTAAACAATTTGGCGCTGAAAGAGGTAAGGTTCAAAGAGATGTCTTGATTTTTGTAGATTTTATGCATGTATTTCTAAAATAGTATAATGAATTTACTAAGGATAAAAGAGTTCAATACTGTTCGGACTGTGAAAGAGCCTGATACGCCCGCGTCACTGTCATTTGTGTTCAAACCATCGGACGATCAGCTTTTGTAAGACGAGGCTCAAGACTGTTTGGACTAGGGAAGAGCCTGATACGCCCGCGTCACTGTCATTAGTGTGCAAACCATCGGACACTCAGCTTTTGTAAGACGAGGCTCAAGGATGTTTGGACTAGGGAAGAGCCTGATACGCCCGCGTCACTGTCATTTGTGTTCAAACCATCGGACACTCAGCTTTTGTAAGACGTGGCCCAAGAATGTTTGGACTAGGGAAGAGTCTGATACGCCCGCGTCACTGTCATTAGTGTGCAAACCATCGGACACTCAGCTTTTGTAAAACGAGGCTCAAGGATGTTTGGACTAGGGAAGAGTCTGATACGCCCGCGTCACTGTCATTAGTGTGCAAACCATCGACCTCAGCTTTTGTAAGACGAGGCTCAAGGATGTTTGGACTAGGGAAGAGTCTGATATGCCCGCGTCACTGTCATTAGTGTGCAAACCATCGGACACTCAGCTTTTGTAAGACGTGGCTCAATACACCAGTTGATTTCAAAGAAGTTAAAATAGCGATCAGGAGTTTCTATGGAAACACTTAAGCCACAGTGTGTGTGCGCTGTTTGTAATAACTTTCATCACGGAATGACTTAATTATTTGAAATATTGGGGAAAATAAGAACATCAAATACAACATTGATATGTTCAAGGGCAAAATTTATAGACGGGTTATATAAAAAGCAAGTGTGATCAAACTGAGTGATATAGTTGAAACGTGGTCATAATCGTTGTGCAGTATGATTTACTGTTTGGTCTTGTACGCCGCTTTCAAAAGGCCAGAAGAGCTTATGCCGTGGCGTGGTGTCCGTCGTCCGTGCGGACGTACTCATGAAGTGTATTTGTGGGGTTATTTCTTTTGTTTGAAACTTGTGGGTTGCAACCCACAAGTATGCTATTCATTCCGTAATTATCCCCCTTTTACGGAAAGAATAGCATTACTATGCAAATAAGATACCCGTTATAAAACAAACAAAACAAATATTTATCTATGTGTCACAAGTACGGTCCGTGCGTCCGTAAACAATTGCTTGTGAACGCGATAGAGTCTTCAGTTTTGATTGTTATACAGTAGTGAGATATCCATGAGAGCTCGGTTCCTTTCGCAAACAGCCAGATCGGCCCATGCAAGACTGGATTATGGCCCTTGAAAGTGTCAAAATAGCTATAATAGAGCTTGTGAACACAATAGAGGCTCTATTTACTATCTGATTTTCACCAAACTTAGATAGTAGTTAAATATTGATGAGAGCTTTGTTCCTTTCGAAAACCAGCCAGATCGGCCCATGCAAGACTGGATTATGGCCCTTGAAATTGTCAAAATAGCTATAATAGAGCTTGTGAACACAATAGAGGCTCCATTTGCTATATGATCTTCACCAAACTTAGATAGTAGTTAAATATTGATGATAGCTCGGTTCCTTTTGCTAACCAGTCAGATCCGCCCATGCAAGACTGGATTATGGCACTTGAAATTGTCAAAATAGCTATAATACAGCCTGTGAACACAATAGAGCCTTCATTTACTATCCGATCTTCACCATACATACATGATCTGGAATGAAAATGACCAAAGAACTATCCCAGTAGAGCATAGGTCCTCGTGGACTTCTTGTTTAGTTATATCACAGCGTTTCCTGGGTAAGTTACCAGTACTACCGGTCAATTTATCCTGACACCAGCCAGTCAGTCGTAATACTAACCCTTCAACCCTGAGTGCCAAGGAGGGCAGCCATTACTACCACTGCCTGTATGACTAGAAGGAGAACATGGACGATCTTTGTCAGATTACCCTGAGGCACAGTTTGTTAACTGGATCTTTGATGGAAGAAAACGGCGCCCGAAATGTCGGTTTTCATATGGCGCGTCCCTGGTCCGATAAAATGCATATTTGAGATGTATTCTCGTCTCCGTTCAATTCATCTAGAAGTTCTAAGAATTACATCTTGCGTACATGTTAAATTAATCGGACGCAATTCATGTGCGAAGCCGACACAGACACCGATGCCTAAATTATACAGACGTTTAAATGTTAATCTTTTTGATTACAACCAATATTTATATATGTACATGTATATAATGTTTGCCGCAGGTACAATGTTCAATTCTCAACAAAAATTAAGAATGTAGTTTTATAACCAAGTTATAACGCTCATTATATACAAAGCCCCCTGGGTAAATATGTTAATTATTTATTTTATCTAGTGTCAATGCTAAACAAAGTTATTATCAAAACGTCTTTTGATTGATGGGAAACACATTTACTGTCCAGACGCGCTCTAATGTTAAACGAATATTCTGTCACGTTTTAGGAATATTAAAACTGTGGATCTGACAACTATCCGTCACATGTGTCTGTCCGGAATATGTGAACCTTCCGGGGAGAGAATTAATTAAACACACTTTCTGGGACATAACCTTAATATTGAAAATGATATCAAAGCTTTTAGTCAAAGATCAATAAATTGCATGCCCCCGGAATCGAAAATTTGGGGACATATAGCTTTTGTCATGTTTGTCTTTAGCAAAGAATTTAACATTTCCCATAATTTTCAACTTCCGGTGATAGGACTTTCATCATAGGCACGTGTGAGTTGATTTAGCTTAGAAAACGGTGTTTTGAGTAAAGTAGAAACAGGCAGCGCTCTGTGAAAGCCAAGTTATTCAATTACTTAATGTTGGATAATTATTATTATAATTATACCTCACATGACTTTGTCGTGTTCAATTCTTATATACTCATCTTGGGCAGTTTCTTTCTGGCTCATGTTGACAGTACGTTTTTGATTAATTGACATGATACTACTTTCACATTGCAATTGCGTCTAAAAATAGACAATTTTTGTTTCCCAAGTCTGAGGCGGAAAGCGCTTATTACAATGGGTTGTAAATCTGTACTTTTCGGTGTTTGAAACTTTTCCAAACCTGCATTTGCAACAAAATTACTTCTAGTGCAAACAAAAGGTTTGTTTCGATTTCGGGAGCAGATTAATTTGAATAAACTTGAAAGTTGTGTAATGTCGAAAAACAATATGTACTGTAAAGCTGGAATCCAAGCGGTATTATAACATTTCAGCGGACGGTAGATACCCATGCATGAATTCAATTTTGCCATAACAAAACTATCTATGTTTCATTACTTGTCTTTTTAAGTCTAGAAAAGGGTATACTCGTGAATGACTAATATTCACATATGCATATGTAATTCTGCTACTTTTTTTTTTTTTTATTCCTGTAGCCATTATTATTCAGACAATGATACTATCTCTGACAGACAGAAGGAGTAACATATTTGTAGCATTGATCCCGTCTGAAATGTATACTGAACAGAAAAGAAAACAGAAAACAGCATCTATTATATAAACCCAATCATTTTGTACAATCGAAAAGCAGTATAATATCAACATTAAATAGCTTTTAGACTGCATATATTTATCAAAAAATCTCATTGTATTTTCTTTTTTTGGACCCAGAAAATAAAAACTAGCAAATAATAAGGTTCGGCTATTATCGTGTGGCATGATGGGTGACGCTTTTAATAATACAGACCCACTCTGACACCGAAGCTTTCATTAAAACATGTCTATCCCATCGAGTTTAATCGTGACTGCTCATGCATCTTCAAACGTATCCATGCAGACAATACACACATCATTTAACTAGAACATTCGAGACTTAAATAGGACAAACGTAGATGATATATCTCGAGAAACAAGGTGGAATACAATTTTGGTAAAACGCTTTGGCTTTTGCCGGTCACGTTAGCATGGTAATCTCCTTCTTTTTTAACTCTTTCAGCGCCACAGGCAATATTGAGGTTTTTGCAAACAATGCAGATTTCAGGTGAGTCAGCTCGTGACGAGCTGTCTCACCTGAAATCAGCATTGTTTGCCTTTTAGTTACCAAAATAGTCCAACACTTTCATAAAATTGAAAAATGGACACACCCGATTTTGAACATGGAAGAGTCTACTTTAAACAATTCGGCGCTGAAAGAGTTAAAACAAGGGCGCCGCGGAGCGAACGCCAACGCTCGTCTATTTTTGTTTTTAAGTAGAAAAATGGGGGCATTACTGAAATATTATTAAAGCTCGAGTTATGTGATTTGATATAAAAGTGTGTCCTAGAAACATGTGTACTAAGTTTCATTTGAACATGTTGAACGGGATTGAGTTGTGATGTAAGGCTAAACGTCTGTGACGTCAACGCAGACTACGACGACGCCAAGGGTATAGTAAAAGCTCGAATTTTTTTGCTTCGAAAACAGACGAGCTAAAAGTGCGTTTATAAAAGCAAGTATAGAGTTCGAAGAAGCTGTTCAAATAACACATGAAAAGACATTTTACAAGTTGGACAATCCAACAGCGGACGCCAGTTATCTGAACGAAAAGTAGCAGCCTATCTGTTTAACCCTTTCCCTCATACGACAATTCTGCAGCAGACGACTTTGAACATATTTTGACAAAAAATGGAAAATCTCTATGATTTAATGGATAACCTATGACTAAAAGTGTAAAACATTGTGGCAAAAGAAGAAATTGCTCGTTCTGAGCAATTTCTTCTTTTGTCACTATGTTTTCAAAAAGCCGTCTGCTGCAGAGGCGTCAGAAAGCGTCTATATGAGGGAAAGGGTTAATACCTGTCAATGGTTTGGTCTCCAACTGGTCCTGTTCTTGCAATCGAGGACAGTATGTTAGATTGATTGTTCATTCCCCTTTCATCATTTATGTGTTGGGTGTTTTCTCTTTTCTAATTCTTGTGGTGATTTGTAAGGTAAAAAAAATGTAATGCATTTGAGCGGTGCTCCAGGAAAACTACCTACGCATTTATTCTTGCATTTCATACAAATGCACACTGTTTGTTAAAGGCTTCTTGAAAATGTGTGTGTATACATTGAACAACTTTGCATATGTTAATTAGATTGTGCGAAAGCGCTAGCTGGTCTGGATCTTCATTCGCCGCAAGCTCCATAATGTGTCTGTCCAATTAGCACACCATGTGTGTGCTATTTAACCAGACTGAGTGAGCAATCTGAATACAGCATTGCAGGCACCGGCAGTTGTCACACTATAACAATGAGAATTCCCGTCATAAGTTCCTGTAACATAATCGCGGCTGTATACGGTGACTAATAAGATTGTTTGTAATGGAAAAATGCTGTCTGTATATAAATTACCTTACTATGTAAATAGGGCGTAATATTACATTATATTTGTAACTGACAAAAACGAGAGTGCAACATGAAATATTCTGACGGTTTATACCATTTACAACATAAGTAAGATTACTTGATTAACCGGTTAACCGTTGACATCCCTAGCTTATACCATTTACAAGAGTAGTAAGATTACTTGATTAACCGGTTAACCGTTGACATCCCCTAGTTTCTACCACTTACAACAGTAGTAAGATTACTTGATTAACCGGTTAACCGTTGACATCCCTAGTGTGTACCATTTACAACAGTAGTGCGGTTACTAGATTAACCGGTTAACCGTTGACATCCCTAGTTTATACCATTTACAACAGTAGTGCGGTTACTTGATTAACCGGTTAACCGTTGACACCCCTAGTTAATACCATTTACAACAGTAGTGCGGTTACTTCATTAACCGGTTAACCGTTGACATTCCTAGTTTATACCATTTACAACAGTAGTGCGGTTATTCGATTAACTGGTTAACCGTTGACACCCCTAGTTTATACCATTTACAACAGTAGTGCGGTTACTTGATTAACCGGTTAACCGTTGACATCCCTAGTGTGTACCATTTACAACAGTAGTGCGGTTACTAGATTAACCGGTTAACCGTTGACATCCCTATTTTATACCATTTACAACAGTAGTGCGGTTACTTGATTAACCGGTTAACCGTTGACATCCCTAGTTTATACCATTTACAACAGTAGTGCGGTTATTCGATTAACCGGTTAACCGTTGACACCCCTAGTTTATACCATTTACAACAGTAGTGCGGTTATATAACGACGACAGAACACTCATCTATGCTCATTGGTGTCTAACCAACTATAGGCTCACAAGGGTACTCCACAGAGCCTATGAGTTACCTATTCGGCTACGGCGCATACCTGTATTACCTACAGATTGTTCTGCCTTCGTGAACAGGTTAAGATAACTAGCTACTCAAGTATGTTCACCTAGTAGAAGTTGTCTTGCTTGAAATGAAATATAAACATATTCAGACAGAATATATGTGATGTATACCATTCAAAGTGCTTTGGGCGAAAAAATATGGTTTCTAGTTTCTTCCCTTACTTAATATCTACAGGTGTACCGACAAAAATGTTTTAATTTTCTGAACATATATGCATGTACAGAAACATTTCTTCCTTTTCTATACACATATTCATGTATCAAAACATTTTTAATGGTTTTAGTTGGTTCAAAATTATTTACCTATTGTTTCTACGTGTATGTTGCGGATCAACGTCTCTCATCCATATGCTGACGTTATGCTTTACAACATTTAAGATGTTAAAAGCAAATGTACGGATGTAGGGAACAAGACAAACTTGAAAATAAAATGAGAAAAATGAAATTGCTCATAACTGTTATCGCTACAAAAGCAACACATGCTCCTTTATCGTTGAAAGCATTACACATTAATTGTGAATATATAAAAACGGGAATATATTTTCGGAGGAAATTCGTCGAAATTGATGAGATACCAACCGATATTACCCATTAACGTTTGACCTCTTGAGAAATCACCGAGACACAACATGAGAAAATGTATGACAATTTGAGCCGTTCCGCGAGGAAACCAACATAATGGACTCTGCGTAAAGTATCCACCCGGATCGGCCTAAGCATGCCCCGCAGGCTAATCCGGATAGACACTTTTCACCTCTGTGGATTTTCTGTTTCAGGAATAACTACTCTATACATATATCCCACTAAGACGGAATGTGTCGGCCGGATCAGTCTGCGCGGACAGCGCAGGCTGATCTGGTCGATACATTACGCAGATGTCTATCGCCGCAGCCTCACGAGGAAACCAACATAATGGACTCTGCGTAAAGTATCGACCTTGATCAGTCTAAGCATGCCGCACAGGTTAACCCGGACAGACTCATTTCGCCTCCTGTGGATTTTCTATTTCAGGAATCACTACAATCCTAAGACGGAATGTGTCGGCCGGATCAGTCTGCGCGGACAGCGCAGGCTGATCTGGTCGATACATTACGCAGATGTCTATCGCCGCAGCTGCATTTTGGGGCATTTTGAGAAAAAATGTGAAGGCACGTGCCCTACAGGCAGCTACTCCCCTGGTTGAGGCTGCTCGGTAAAGCTTCTGTTATATAGGTTTACTTGTATCGTCTCTTTAGTAAAGGAATACTATGAGTATATCGAATTCGTCGCTATAATACAACGTAAATGGTTATATTTTATGTTTCAAACAATTTTTAATGAACCGGATTTTCTTAGAATCGTCGTTCTCCAACATGGATTATATACATTATTACACCATTGGTAGACAGGATATCATTAAAATCGTAACATTAAAAGTAAGGGTATGACAATAAATATAATACACATATCATTCTTTTCCCCCTGTTATACTTGTTCTATTGAACAATAAAATGTGTAAGTATCACATAAATCATTACAAAGTGTCTTCCATATTCCTCTCAATTTAGCAAATAAAGGTTGTTTTTGCTCCTGTGAGATTTATTCGGATAGCAATAACAATTCAAAATCACAGGCACTAAAATGCCTTTCAAATCGCGCGTATCCCAAGACGGCGACCACGCATACACAACGCGGAATGGTTTCATTAGTCGGGCAGGGATCCAAGAGCCTGGTCACCAATAAAAACACATTTTTTCACTTTGTTACCGTTCTTACCGGTTACTCAGTCGGTAGAGATGAGTGCTGTCAATCCAGGGGTTGTAGTTCGAATCTCAGCTCGGCCAAAATTCTTTCCGACGTTTGACACAAGTCACTGTGACAAGCGCCATTCGTCTTCCGCCAATGGGCTAACGGTCTATGTGGAAAAGCAGCCAGTTGCTTGGAAAGTAAGTTGTGTGGAGTACTGGTTTTGGAAAAGCCAAGAAATACATGAGATGCTGAACTTGCAGCCGTTATATGACTGAAATATTGTTGAAAACGGCGTTAAATCCCAAATCAATCAGTCAATCCGTTCTAATATTGTATGATCGTTGCTCCAGGTAGTCCAATCTATCTTAGACTTAGTCTTACAAGAGTAGATTAACTTCTGATTGTGCATCCATGCCCGAGTTGCGTATGTTGATCTGGATCTACAATGGTCGCGAATATCAAACATGTTGGTTTTCTTGACGGCTGACTATATCAACTATATCAACCCAGAAGTGTATGGATAGGAATCGCCCAAAACACCTTGTTTTTAGCATAATTTGATTTCAAAGGCGTATATTAAAACAGCAAAGACTACAGTGAACCCTTACAGAACCTGCCTACAATATAGAAATGCTGATTTATCTTCTAAATAAAAAAAATAAAAAATGATATGTAGTATCGTACAAATGTAATCCCTCCATTTCAATTTCGAATTTAACGTCAATCGAAAATGCAACAAGACCCCTTTTCGCTTGTCGTGTTTTAAAAGATATGCCAAATTAATTTGTATTGTTATGCATGGCACAGGTCACTGTTCTGTTCTATTGTGTACGGTTCCCAAAAATATACAACGTGAATTATGACGTGTCGGTCTCAATACCCCCATTTATAGCTAATAAAGATGAAAACCAAATTAATGAAAAGCAAGTGATGTGTTTTGTTCAATGCTTATACAGTACATTTTTACGGGCCAATTTCGAGGAGTTGATTGTTACACAAAACAAACTGTAGAAGCAAGCGGTTATGTTCTTATGTTCTTATTATTAGGACGTCTAAATCCAGACCTCTCATTGCCTGACGCATCTCTTATAAGTTCGCCAATGCGCATTCACCACAGACGGAAAAAGATCGGCAAAAGCCATCAACCATTAGCCTGGGATATTAGCTTTCAATTTGAGAATCTGGTAAAACTATTTTTGTTTACAACTGTACCTGTTCTTTTATTTACTTAGTTTGATTACATTTAACAAATAAAAGTTGCAAAAGTATGGTGTATCTAACTAGGCATTCACCAGGGTCGTTTTTCATATTCTAAATGATCTATTTGACCCTTTAACCCTACGTTGTGGTTACTTCAAAATTATTCTCAATTAAAAAAATATATGTTGTTAGGAAAAGAGCTGTACCCTTAACCCTCCTTATCTGAACCTCTGAATTACATGTCTTGCGTGAGTTCAAAGTTTTGAAGACAGTTAATCTTTTCTTCTAAAGTAGGCCTTACATTTCCTAATAAACACACATGACAAGATGTATAAAATATCGTTAAAGGTTTTTAAGACTGAACCAGCACCAGGAACTGGAATAGCGTATTGGCACGCTATACGCGGGTCCATCTTTCTTCTCATGCATATAAGACATCTGATTTCCATTTCTGTAAACCCTTGATCTGTCCTTGACAATGCTGTAGACCAAGCACTAGATTGATACGTGCAGTCCGATTTTGATCTAGATGTATGTTGTTCTCTTCTTATTGATTCACATTAATCTAAATAACTGAAATTGGCTGTTAGATCTCGTATTGGCTGTTAGATCTCGTATTGGCTGTTAGATCTCGTATAGTTTATGCATACTTGATGTTTTGAATAATAACCATTTTGCATGGATAGGTTCGTATTGATATGAGCCGTCCCTCGAGAAAACCAACATTGTGGACTCTGCGTAAAGTGTCGACCCGGATCAGCTTTAGCATGCCGTGCAGGCTAACCCGGACAGACACTTTTCGCCTCCTGTGGATTTTCTGTTTCAGGAATCACTACTCTATCTATCCCCCATTAGACGGAATGTGTCGGCCGGATCAGTCTGCGCGGACAGCGCAGGCTGATCTGGTCGATACATTACGCAGATATATTGATTTGAGCCGTTCCTTGAGAAAAACAAACACTATTGACTCTGCGTAATGTTTCCATCCAGATCAGCCTGCGTAGTCCACGGGGGATAGAGGTATTTATAAAGTAATGGTTCCTGAAACAGAAAATCCAGAGGAGGCGAAAAGTGTTTGCCCGGATTAGCCTGCGCGGCATTCTTAGACTGTTCCGGGTCGATACTTTACGCAGTTTCCATAATGTTGGTTTTCTTATGGAACGGCTCATGTTTGATATGTGTGCGTCTCATACATAACTAGGAAGAAATCACTGTGAGGGAAATGCTAATAGTTTACGTGTATATATTCCGAAAGTCTCATATCAGCAGCAAGCGACTTTGAAAACATCTAGGCAAAATTGGTGTACATCCTTATAAATAAAAGAATTGTTTTTTAATCCAGTTTAAAACAGTACGGCTATAAGGAAAAAAATTACTCTCTCCTTTTGCCACAATATTTTGCGTCTGCATGATGTAGAAAAAGGATTGTAATGTAAGTTATACACTACTTGCCAAGACAAAGGATAAAACAGACCTCGTGTAATGTAATATCTTTGGAACCTAACATTATCTTGTCAGAGATATAGCCTAGATTTATTGCAGATATTGATATTTTGTAGACAGTGGAATATTGAATTACAGATTAAAGATATTGAATGAACTACCAGAATTGGGCCATGTCGTTAGAAACCCATTTTGTTGAGTTTAAGATCAAACGAACTCCCAAATGAGTAGCCTGTGTTTACACAGTTAGACAAGACCTATTGCCTTCAACGAAAGCAAATGTATGGAAAACTCATTAAACAGCTTTCAATAGTATATCCGTTATATCTCAGCGTTTCGTCGACTCATTACAAGTACTTTGCTTCATTTAGGAGTTACGCCATTTTAAACATCATGTTAGTTATATCACGGCGACAGTTCACTTATTCATGATTTATGGGTTAACAAACAAGCATTATGCTAGAAAATGTGCCATACCCAAGGGCACTTCAGCATGACCAAAGCGACTGGGAATCGAATCCGGGACGACAAGCTCCAAACGGCGGATTTCTAAATGAACATATCTATCCTGCAACGACAGAATCAGTCTTAAATCTTTGCCCGTAGTCCTAAATGCATGTTATTGAAGTCACATCTGACATTTATGACGTTGGTTTGATTCTACAGGGAATCAAACCCTTGTCACAAGCTCTAGAAGTGTACTATCAACAACAGTACCATTGCAGCCAATATATAGACCCTCATATAGACGCTTTCTGACGCCTCTGCAGTAGACAGCTTTTTGAAAACATAGTGACAAAATAAGAAATTGCTCAAGACGAGCAATTTCTATTTTTGCCACAATGTTTTCCACTTTTAGTCATAGGTTATCCATTCAATTATAGAGATATTCCATATTTTGACAAAATATGTTCAAAATCGTCTGCTGTAGAATTGCCGTATGAGGAAAAGGGTTAAGTGTTGCCGTTCTTGGTGCTCCTGTGTTGCTGGGATAGCATTATGACTGACTTGCTGGTGTCAGGGTAAATTGACTAGTAGTACTGCTAGCTTACCCAGGCAAACGCCGTGATATAACTGAAACAATGTTGAAAACGACGTAAAACACAGAACAATCAATCAATCAACCTTCTTCATACAAGATACAAATACTTCATTGACTGATGCGTAAGTGCTAAGGTATACTTACCAGAAGTGCTGGTAATTTACACGGTAAACGCCGTGATATAACACAAAACCTGTCGAGAAGCGTCGTAAGAAACATTTCAAACTAACACACATAACATTCGATATACTAATAATGGTAAATATCTAAGTTAAGGGATATGTTATATTTAATTACATATTTTCCGTCATTGTATCAACAGTTGCGCAAACAACCTCCCATAATGTGGAATGTTTGTCTAACCTTTAATGAAATAACATGCAACAAAGCATTCGACAAAGCGCCTTTATGTCTCCTATAATTTGATCCATTGATAAAAGCACATCTTATGTTATTTACTTTATTTGTAACAGTACACCGCCGAAGTAACAGTACACCGCCGACGTTCTGTGCCTCTTTTTGTAAAATAACACCAAACAATCCAGTACAAATAGTATACCTTTGTGGTTTTCAATCACAAACTAACTGACTAAATAACCCTTTCTTGCAACGATTTAATGTTCAAACATTTGAAATTGTTTACTCATTAGTAACATACAATGTATTGTTGCAATTTTAATTATCTGTATTCATGGAGCAAGTTTCATAAACCACACCATGTAAGAGAGAACGCAGATAGTCCCAAATTAAACACCTCTAAGGGTCTACTCCAAGAAAGTATACACGAATCCTATACGAGTGAAAGAGTACAAACGTATTACAATTTAATGAGAATTCATTGATACCAATAATTTGTTCATAAAAACCATTACATACGGAGAATTTGAGTAGCTAGCTCTACCGTGCCTGTCATAATTGAACATGTTTTACCCTTACGCCGATTCAGTCAGATTCTTATTGGTCTATCTACATACACTGTTTTAATCATTTTACCATAAATGTAATCCCAATATATGTTTCGTAACAGTAATACGTGTAAGCAAAACTAGATTAACTGCATGTCCAGTGGCTATCCCATAGATTATCGTCGGCGATAGAGATTTTAATTCTATAAGAACCGGTCTGTGAAAGAATGTACACGTTGGAATTTCTGTACTGTATGGGTTCAGATCAGCCTGTCCATGTGCTCAATCTAACCAGAATCCACCACTGAATGTGACGAAATTTTCTCATAAGCTTAATTATTATGTTAAAGGTGTAGATCTTGATCATAATGTGCGGCTGCACAGGCTAATCTGGATCTACACTGTTCACAGAAGCCAACTTATACCTCATCCCATGGAGTGGCTCTTATAAAAAAGTTACCGGCGTGTGCAGTAGTAGCAAACCATTCAATATAACAATGCTAATTAATTAGATTGCTAGATTCCAGTCGACAGTCTGACAAAAAAATGGCAAAATGAAAAGGTTTTCATTACATGACTTTTTTAACAATGTCCATACACCCAGTTTTCCAGGAGCCTTCACTGTCCGTCATTATGTCAATCAAACTGGCGCTAGGACCTCAAACTGGTTGGTCCATGGATTTTATGACATTGAAATATGCCCAGAATATTTTAAAATTGTTAAATAATAAAAACAAATCTGATGCAATCGTTTGCGGTTTTTTCTCTATAATAAAGTATAAAGAGAGAAAAACGGAAAAATTAAAAAATCAAATTTATTTTGTAATCTTTGATAAGATTATATTTCAGACATATTATTTCAATGGAATAAATCCAAGAAAAAAAAAGTTCTAGTGCCGCTGGTAAAATGGCATTATCAGATAGAGGTAAGAATTGGCAAACAGCAGAGAGGTTCAAGTTAATATAAGCCGTCACACGCGAGAAAAACAACATTGTGGACTCTGCGTAAATTATTGACCCGGATTAGCCTAAGCATGCCGCGCAGGTTAACCGGACAGACACTTTTCGCCTCCTGTGGATATACTGTTCCAGGAGTCATTACTCTATACCACTATCCCCCTGAGACGAAATGTGTCGGACCGGATCAGTCCACGCGGACTGTGCAGGCTGATCTAGGTCGACACATTACGCAGAGGCAAGACTGTTGGTTTTCTCGCGGGACGGCTCATATGTTTATAGTATAGGCCACGTGATTCCGTCATATTAACGTATCCGCAAGAGAGAAGATTTAGCAAAGGATCGCCTTGTTTACATTCTACATTGTTTGATCGAGCTATCTGACAGTTTAATATTTTACAACCTGTTGTCATGTCCGCGCTATTTCTCAGTAACTACTTGTTAGATTGCACATATTCTCAGCTGAGTCAGATGCAAAATCTGATTGCGTTATGGCCTTTCGATATTTGTTCTAAACTATTCCCTTTCTCAGATCATATTTTTAGTTGAATATTTGTTTTCGAATATTTTTCTAGGAAACATATCTAAATAAAGAGCATGTGGACAGTTCGGTAACTCCATTACATAGCCTTGTTTCTGACAGTAGATTGCTCTCAAAAACTTTAACCTATTACATCTCTATTCACTTAAAACATCTACAATAGCCAGGCTGAAATAGTGTTCACTTATTAATACACTTTTGTTACAAAGTGTATAACATTGAGAGGTTCGGACAATTTATCCATTAAGAAAAGGTTTTCAAAATGTCGTCTGTTGTGTAGGCGTCAAATGTCGACTCCATCTGAGAATTGGTGGACGATCGGAACCCCTCAGACGAGAAAAACCGAAATTAAGCAAAGACAGAAGCTACTTTAAATACGAAACTACACATTACCATATTTAGTATGTTATATAAATCTCTAAATGGTCTTTGTTGTCTAAAATGTGTCACGTGGTTCGATCACGTGATATAGTCACGTGAATCTATGTGTGCAAAAAGCAATAACGGTTTTGAATATTGAAGATGTTTATTGGACATAAGAGACTAAACCGACAGTTAAATAAATGGCTTGGGTACTATAAGAATTTCAAAGACGGTCGTTATTTCTAGGAGATATTTGGAAATGTTTAGGAGAAGTTTGTGAAAGTCTATACTGTAAACATATACTTTAAACGAACCGTACTTTTTTTACCTATCAATATAACTCGCAGATATTTGGTTACGGGTCTCACATTGATGTCTGTCGTGAAATCTGATATATACTTTCAGGGACGGAATCAATTTGTGCACATTGGTAATTACGCGAATGACGTGGTTACAAAAGGTCACCCTAATACATTTTGCTCAGGTGAGCTGAATACTAAACCCTTTGCCTTATACCACGAATCTGCAACAGACGACTTTGAAAACATATCCGAAATTACTTGGGAACTCTTTAAATGAAAGTACTATAATTGAATAGAGTTGAAAACATTGTGAAAGAGGAGAAATTGCTCGTTTTGAGCAATTTCTTTATTTGTGGCCATGTTTTCAAAATGCCGTCTTCTGCAGAGGCGTCAGAAAGCGTCTACATGAGGGAAACGGAGGTTAAGCATTTTTCAAAATTTGCGTGACCTGATTATACTATTACGATCCAAGTTAAGCTGCATCAGTACTTACTAACCAAGCTCTGTTCTGCGCATTATTTTGTAGTCCTGTCGAAGTTGATGATGGCAGTATCCAATATAAATAGGACACGCAGACGACTTTGAACGTATTTTGTCAAAACATAGAAAATCTCTATAATTAAATGGATAACCTATGACAAAAAGTGGAAAACATTGTGGTAAAAGGAGAAATTGCACGTTTTTTGCAATTTCTTCTTTTGTCACTATGTTTTCAAAAAGCCGTCTGCTGCAGAGGCGTCAGAAAGCGTCTATATGAGAGAAAGGGTTAATGAACGGGTCTCGTGCTTCCAAAGGTGTTCTACATTCAGACAATTTCCCAAATAAATAAAAAACTGTCTTCAAGAACACCCTCTATAAAAAACATATTATTTCTCACGATGTAAGACTTTCCATGCATAAATAATTTAAGTAATACCTAGTTCAGTAGCAAATCTAATACAGATTGTCTTTGTAAGATTGAATATAATCAATACAAAGCAAGGGTAACTTCATATTTTTGCAATTATCTGATACCCTTGTTTTTTTCTAAACTTAGATATGGAGTTGTTTGTCATAACGTGACATCAACGAATTCTTTCAGGTGTTCATTGCAACCTATACATAGCAACAACTGCTGGTTGGGATTTTCGAATCTCTTTTAGATAGATGTTGTCCGGACAATTCTTACCCGGATAGAGATGCAATTTGACCTATTTAAACTAGTTTACATTGGATAACAATGTAGTTTTCCTACAATTGTTTCCACTAAATCATTAACGTTTCCTGTATGTAATCCAGTGTTTCCGTTGCGTATTTATCAGATGAGCAGAAATGTTAAACGATGATTTAATAGATGGTTTATCTCGAAAGAGGAATCGTTTTGGGATGTTACAGCATAGCTTCTGTTTTACCATGACAAGATAAACCAATAATATCACATTATTTCACCACGGTATAGGACAGTGGTTGACAAGATAAACCAGTAATAGCACATTATTTCACCACGGTATAGGACAGTGGTTGACAAGATAAACCAGTAATAACACATCATTTCACCATGGTATAGGACAGCGGTTGACAAGATAAACCAGTAATAGCACATTATTTCACCACGGTATAGGACAGCGGTTGACAAGATAAACCAGTAATAACACATTATTTCACCACGGTATAGGACAGCGGTTGACAAGATAAACCAGTAATAACACATTATTTCACCACGGTATAGGACAGCGGTTGACAAGATAAACCAGTAATAACACATTATTTCACCATGGTATAGGACAGCGGTTGACAAGATAAACCAGTAATAACACATTATTTCACCACGGTATAGGACAGCGGTTGACAAGATAAACCAGTAATAGCACATAATTTCACCATGGTATAGGACAGCGGTTGACCATGACAAGATAAACCTGTAATAGCACATAATTTCACCACGGTATAGGACAGTGGTTGACAAGATAAACCAGTAATAGCACATAATTTCACCATGGTATAGGACAGCGGTTGACAAGATAAACCAGTAATAACACATTATTTCACCACGGTATAGGACAGTGGTTGACAAGATAAACCAGTAATAACACATTATTTCACCATGGTATAGGACAGCGGTTGACAAGATAAACCAGTAATAGCACATTATTTCACCATGGTATAGGACAGCGGTTGACAAGATAAACCAGTAATAACACATAATTTCACCATGGTATAGGACAGCGGTTGACAAGATAAACCAGTAATAACACATTATTTCACCACGGTATAGGACAGTGGTTGACAAGATAAACCAGTAATAGCACATAATTTCACCATGGTATAGGACAGCGGTTGACAAGATAAACCAGTAATAACACATACTTTCACCACGGTATAGGACAGTGGTTGACAAGATAAACCAGTAATAGCACATTATTTCACCATGGTATAGGACAGCGGTTGACAAGATACACCAGTAATAACACATTATTTCACCACGGTATAGGACAGTGGTTGACAAGATAAACCAGTAATAGCACATCATTTCACCATGGTATAAGACAGCGGTTGACAAGATAAACCAGTAATAGCACATTATTTCACCACGGTATAGGACAGCGGTTGACAAGATAAACCAGTAATAGCACATCATTTCACCATGGTATAGGACAGCGGTTGACAAGATAAACCAGTAATAGCACATTATTTCACCACGGTATAGGACAGCGGTTGACAAGATAAACCAGTAATAACACATAATTTCACCACGGTATAGGACAGTGGTTGACAAGATAAACCAGTAATAGCACATAATTTCACCACGGTATAGGACAGTGGTTGACAAGATAAACCAGTAATAGCACATAATTTCACCATGGTATAGGACAGCGGTTGACCATGACAAGATAAACCTGTAATAGCACATCATTTTACCATGGTATAGGACAGCGGTTGACTAATGACAATATTATGCATGCAATGAATATGATT
>JASEVX010000009.1:40414694-40457831 GCA_031761405.1 Serripes groenlandicus
ACCAGCCAACCTCAAGGCGAACATATTGTAAATTTATATAAATGAAAGTTTATTTATTGAATAGAGTTGTAAACATTGTGGCAACATGAGCAATTGTTCATCATGAGCAATTTCTTCTTTTGCCACTGTGTTTTCAAAAGCTGTCTGCTGCAGAGGCGTCAGAAAGTGTATATATACATATATATATGGGAAACAGTTAATGGAGCCAGGATGATAAATGACAGGTCGCGTGCTTCCATTACCTTGGACTAAAGAAATGTATTTCAGAAAATTGTTTTTTTGTTCAATCTTCTCAAAATAAGACTGACCTTTTGACTTGATAATACAGAGTCAAAGTACTGTTCTAATTTACAAGCCAGGCACCGGTAGCCCCATCGGTAGTGACACGGACTGTCAACCTAGGGGTCGTGAGTACCTACCCCCAGTTCGGCCAACAATCTTTCCGACGTTAGACAAACGTCACTGTGACAAGCGTCATTCACCTTCCACCAATGGGCTAACAGTCTATGTTGAATGTCAGTCAGTTGGTTGGAAAGTCATCTGTGTGGAGTACTGGTGTGGGTAAGTCAGGAAACACATGAGTAGGCGAATTGGCCGCCGTTATATGACTGAGAATTGTTCGATTTCTGCATGTGCATTGATTTATTCCGAAAACAACACGGTAAAGCGACATACTTTTCTCTAAACCTTATAGCGTCGAATTATCGTTCATGTAACACGAGTTTTGGGGAATATTTTGACCAAATCTGAATTCAGGTGAGATATTTCGTTACGAACTGTCTCACGTGAATCTGTAGTGTTTGCAAAAACTTCAAAATGCCTTTGGCGCTGAAAGAGTTAGAATACTTATAAGGCTTCAGTAATGCGTGAGACATATTGCCTATACGAATAATTATGATAATTATAAGGCTTCAACAATTCGTACGCCAAATGTGTATACCAATCATGTCAGATAAACATGTGACCAGATGCAGTTCACCATTTGGACTACACACATCTCTTGACTGGAAAATGAATACAGATAACAACATACATTCATCTTCAAGTTAAGGTTCTTAATGCACCAACGACAGTTACGATATGAAGTCATGGGATAAATGGATTAATCCGAGTCCACGCCATCGCCCAATACGTTGATATCCATTGTAACGTCACAACAGATGAGAAATAATGTCTGAATGGTATTCAGTTCGGACACAGAACTAGGTTATTGTCCGAACTGAAATCGATCTGAAGAGTTTCGCGTTGTACCAATAAAAAATCAAACGACCTACTTTCCTGAAATATCAGATAAAAACAACATTTGTGTATTTGTGCCGAATATAGATGAATGTAAGTCTTAACATCCATGCTATTTGATCACAGTACACACGGTAAGTCAGAGATGGTTCAAACAGTGTTGATGTGTAAGTTGATATGGGTCTACACCTGCATCAAAGGCAATATGATTGGTTTTCTTAGGTTAGAGCACTGTTCAAAAAATAGATTTATCAATCTCAAAAGCAGTAACGTGTTTGACAACTGCTTTGGTTGTTTGTTACGTGTTTTACGCCATTTTCAACACTTTTCAATTCTATCACGGTATTTCTTGTGTAAGTTACCAGTACTCCTAGTTCGCAACTCTGTGTTGTGTGACCCGGTCGGAGATCAAACCTGCAACCTTCCGCACCATAATTAGAGGACATTTCATGAGTTTTTATGTTTTATCACTTTTAATAAAAGATTTCTAAGATGATATGCCGCGAGCCTTAACGAGTTTATCAAAAGTGATTATAAATAAACACGAATGAGATTTTCTATTTATCACATAAAGTGATATATGAGGCTATGAGGCGTATTTCTAAAATTTAAAAAAAATGTACATGAAATTTGTCGATTTTGTCGCCAAAGTGACTAACTTTATATAACGTCAAACTGCTGACGTGACGTCATTTTCATAGATTGGTTTCCGAGGTGTAACAAAGATTTGAGCATAAGATTGGAAACCAAACTACTAGTGTCATATACTATTAAGGTAATGGGATTTCGTCAATCCCAGATAGGGCTTTATGTGATAAAAAACATTACATTATATATTTCACATTTCTCGAGTTTCTTTCAAATCATACTTGCTCAAATTCGGAATACGTGTGTAGCATGGTAATGAGCAATACTTTCCATAATGTGGTGTTTATAGTTTGTAATATTGTCTTAATACACTGTTAATATGTACATATTCACCACGAGATATGAGCCGTTCCACGAGAAAACCAACAGTGTGGTCTCTGCGTCATGTATCGACCCAGATCAGCCTAGGCCGACACATTCCGTCTCAGGGGTATAGAGGTATAGAGTAATGATTCCTGAATCAGAAAATCCACAGGAGGCGAAAAGTGCCTGTCCGAGTCAGCGTGCGATACTTTACGCAGAGTCCACAATGTTGGTTTTAAGGCAAGGCTCATATGGACATTCTCGTGTATGATATCAATACAGATCTGGTATTTTTGTATTGTTATATGTCAATCAAAGGCAGTGGTGAGGACGTAGAGCGTGTGCTTCTCGTACCAAAGGTCCCGGGTTCGAGTCCCGTGACGAGCGGGTTCTTAAATTGGAACTTTTCCACACAAACGGCGCGAATACTGGTTAGGAGACTTCGAGCGCGATCAATATAAGCTGATAGCTTGTTTCGCAATCGATGTAAAATAAATAAGTTTAAACTGATATGGCATTTTTGCCTTGCCTTTAATCCTTTCAGCGCCGAATTGTTTAAAGTAGACTCTTCCATGTTCAAACTCAGACGACTATATTTTCATGTTTTAGGATTTTTGGAATATTGTTATAACTCACAGCCAAACAATGCAGATTTCAGGTGAGACAGCTCGTTACGAGCTGACTCACCTAAATCTGTATTGTTTGCAAAAAGCTCAATATTGCCTTTGGCGCTGAAAGAGTTAAATGAAATAAGTACGGAATTGAAGCGAGGAAAACTTTGTCAAAAGTGTTCTTCTTGAATATTTGCATGTAAAATAAATAAGTTGAAACTAAACTAATAAAAAACAACGTTTGACTGGCACAGCTAAAATTCATCCTTCAATAATATCCCATGATGTGTCAGAAAATCACAAAATTGCAATCCACAAGGATGCAGTTCTGACATCTTGTTTCAAATATATGTGTTATTATTGAAAATGGCATTTATCACTCAATCAACCAACGCAATAATAAAACGTAATGTGGCAATAAGGTATTAGTCATATGAATTCCCGGAAACTTCCCATTCAACTTGAATGTATAATTTCCCTGAAACTTCCCATTCAACTTGAATGTATAATTTCCCTGAAACTTCCCATACAACTTGAATGTATAATTTCCCTGAAACTTCCCTACAACTTGAATGTATCAATTCCCTGAAACTTCCCAACAACTTGAATGTATCATTTCCCTCAGAATTGGAGTAGAATACGAGCCTGTCAATGCTAAGATGTAAACGTTGGCATATGTGATCAGTGTAGGGTCAGATCTGCCTGTGTATATGTTCTGTTATATCAAAATCTTCACAACTCATCAAAAGCTTAAAACAGGCTTTTGTAATAAATGTTCTAAGATTGTAGATCTAGATCAGACACTGTGTTTCTATGTACAGACTGGTCGTTATCTTTGCTGCTCTCAAAGGTCATGTGCTACCTTTTTGCATGGATAGGTTCGTATTGATATGAGCCGTCCCTCGAGAAAACCAACATTGTGGACTCTGCGTAAAGTGTCGACCCGGATCAGCTTTAGCATGCCGTGCAGGCTAACCCGGACAGACACTTTTCGCCTCCTGTGGATTTTCTGTTTCAGGAATCACTACTCTTTCTATCCCCCCTTAGACGGAATGTGTCGGCCGGATCAGTCTGCGCGGACAGCGCAGGCTGATCTGGTCGATACATTACGCAGATATATTGATATGAGCCGTTCCGCGAGAAAACCAATATTGTGGACTCTGCGTAAAGTATCGACCAAGACCAGCCAAAGCATGCCGCGCAGGCTTACCCGGATAGATACTTTTCGCCTCCTGTGAATGTTCTGTTTCAGGAATCATGACTCTATACCCCTGAGAAGGAATGTTTCAGCCCGGATTAGTCTGCGCGCACTGCGCAGGCTGATCTGGTTCGATACATTACGCAGAGGCCTTACTGTTTGTATTCTCGCGGGATGGCATATACTGTCTTGCGATCATGAAGGACAAAATTTGGTTTGTATGGGGTGCAGACTAATCTACGTTGTAATCGGCATTTCTCTTCTTTAAAACCAAATTCTATTTAAAAAAAAAAAATCCAAATGATACGATTGATTTAGAAAGAAGATCACTTTTTTACATTGAAATTTGTATCAGCCTTCACTAGATTTACTCAAGAACTACGTTGCATGATACAAAATTATACTTTTGATTACCAGAACTCTACTGGTACTTACTACTTCATTTTTTTGTTCTACTAATGTGAAAATAATGTGGCTTTTTTAACCGCAAAATCAGGTTTTAAATACGTTTTAAGGTAGAACGCGCCTCGAAAAGAATATCGATTTTCCTCACGAAATTTCTCGTCACCATAATACAGCATATTCCTAATAAGATTATGTCCTTACCTTTTTCGTATCTACGAGTAAACCAGTTTTGAAACTGCGAGACTTTAAAGTAAACCACTATCGACTCTTTTGAGACGTCTGTCAAATTGTCCTCGTTTAAAGAACAAAAACTGCTAGTTTGGTATATTTTACGTTGATTGCTTCGAACATATATCAGGATTTGCATGTTAATAATACCTTCACGTACATATTATTTTCTTCTTTTTGTCTTATGTTTAAACAAAATAACGCGTCTATAACGTCACTTTTCAGGAGCAAAATGGCTTCGCGTTACGCTAAAAAAAAATCAGTAAATTTAAATTTTGATTTTTTATAAATCTTTTTCTTTAAAATGTTATTAAAAAATGGTTTGATATCAATAAAAGTATACCTTAAGTCGGTAAGGTATACTTTTCTTGATATCAAACCATTTTTTAAATATATACCGTATATAAGCAAACAAGTCATCATAAGACAGTAAAGGCGTTTTGCACAATAATATATAATTACACTATAATGTTTTGCAATGTGTTTTATTATTTTGAGTAATTATTAATAACCGGCTATACTTCAAAAGAATTATGAGGAACTCATTTGCAGGATTAATAAAAAAGTTGAGCTAGCCCATTGTCAAGGGTATGTTATCAACGTCATTGACACGTACGCTTTGTCAAGGGTATGTTATCAACGTCATTGACACGTACGCTTTGTCAAGGGTATGTTATCAACGTCATTGACACGTACGCTTTGTCAAGGGTATGTTATCAACGTCATTGACACGTACGCTTTGTCAAGTGTACGCTTTGTCAAGGGTATTTTATCAACGGCATTGACACGTACGCTTTATCAAGGGTATGTTATCAACGGCATTGACACGTACGCTTTATCAAGGGTATGTTATCAACGGCATTGATACGTACGCTTTGTCAAGTGTATGTTATCAACGTCATTGACATGTACGCTTTGTCAAGTGTATGTTATCAACGTCATTGACATGTACGCTTTGTCAAGGGTATGTTATCAACGTCACTGACACATACGCTTTGTCAAGGGTACGTTATCAACGTCATTGACACGTACGCTTTGTCAAGGGTACGCTTTGTCAAGGCTATTTTATCAACGGCATTGACACGTCCGCTTTGTCAAGTGTATATTATCAACGTCATTGACACGTACGCTTTTTCAAGGGTATGTTATCAACGTCACTGACACGTACGCTTTGTCAAGGGTATGTTATCAACGTCATTGACACGTACGTTTTGTCAAGGGTACGTTATCAACGTCATTGTCACGTACGCTTTGTTAAGGGTATGTTATCAACGTCATGGACACGTACACTTTATCAAGGGTATGTTATCGACGTCATTGACACGTACGCTTTGTTAAGGGTGTGTTATCAAGGTCATTGACACGTACGCTTTGTCAAGGGTATGTTATCAACGTCATTAACACGTACGCTTTATCAAGGGTATGTTATCGACGTCATTGACACGTACACTTTGTCAATGGTATGTTATCAAAGTCATTGTCACGTACGCTTTGTCAAGGGTATGTTATCAACGTCATTGACACGTACACTTTATCAAGGGTATGTTGTCGACGTCATTGACACGTACTCTTTGTTAAGTTTGTGTTATCAAGGTCATTGACACGTACGCTTTGTCAATGGTATGTTATCAACGTCATTGACACGTACGCTTTGTAAAGGGTATGTTATCAACGTCATTGACACGTATTCTGACATAATGTTACGTAAATAGTATAGTTTTTTCGTGCAAGTATCTAACAGAGCTCTAGATAAGGGTCATTTCTTTATTTTCTAAAATCCTTATTCGACATTCAAACCCTATGTTGTGGGTACTCACAAGAATCGTTTTAGCTAGACCTCTGCAGTATCAGTTTGTATATACATGTACATGTACATGATTCTAATGATCATAATAATGTTGCTGAAAATGAGAGATTGCATGTGTTGTGTGTATAAATATTGAAATATTTCATTTCAGTCTGTAGCTTATGTAACAAACTGTTAGAAACTTATTACAAAATTGTTCATATTTCAATCTGGATATACGTTATCTTAACTTGATCTTCAAATGAAAGTCTAGTTTACGTCAGTTTAAATAAGTGTAGTATAGTTGTCTATCCCATATATAGACAATATGTAGTTATGTGTTTGTATAAGGGGTTACTTATACTACCTTGCTATAGAGCTAGCTTTTACAGCGACGTGGTAGAGTGTTCGCCTACTGGACAAACTGGACAAGAGGTCCCGAGTTCAAGCCCTGCTCGGGTCGGACTCTTTCAGCTGTGTTACATAAGCGTTACACTTTTAAGCCTAGAACCCATTGACGTAACGTATGTACTCACTATTCTTATCAGATAAAATTAAGTTTCTTGAATATTTATTCACACAATTATTCGAACTCAACAAGCTGTAAGTATTTCAGATCACTTCGACATGTAATAACATCAATACCTGTGGAAACAAGAAGAAATGTATGCAGTATACCAGCATACTGGTTTCAAGTGCAAATACAAAAGATGATTCCCTGGACAGTGCTTTAAGTTGAATCAATCGATATATACATAGTCAATAACGTTTAACGAGAACTTGTACATTCAAAAAGACTTCATGGTATATATAAATACAAATATTCAAGAAATACGCGTTTGACATAGTTTCCTCGCTGCAATTCCCTACTGCTACAAGTGATCGAAAATAGTTTCTCCCCGCTATGGCTATAAAAACCCATTCGTATTTGTTTAATGCCAGGTTTTATGAGATTTCCGTGTTTGAACTTTGGCCGATTTTGTAACAAAGATTGCTATACCCTTGAATAAAGTAGCTTGTATTGTGTCTCTAAACAGCATACAGCACTCCTCGGGGATAGTAGATAGTGTAAAACAAAGGTCATATATCCAAAGAAACAGCGTTATTGGCTAGTTGAACGACATATCCTCAGTGCTGGATTTGTCTCCGGGAAACAGACATTGAGAGATTAATATTATTTTTTAGTAGCTGGTGCACAATCGATGTAAAATAAAAAAGGTTTACATATGTAGAACATCTCTACTACGCCAAACGGCTGACTCCGATAGTCTCTGTGTGATAATGTAACGTAAACGACAATCAAGAGCCTGTATTCAGTAATTTCTGATTGGTTTTGCTTCGAAATTCAGAATATGTTTCGATTTTTAAAATAGAATGAATTGAGAGTAAATCCGGCCAATGGGGTCATCTTTAAAGAAGTCGTCATCACAGCTTTGTCAATGATTTCAGAAGTTCTGGATTATGTCAAACAACTTTATTTATCGTCAAACTTTCTGTTCTAAATATTAAAAACAATGTAAATAATATTTACAGTTGCGAGATATTAAGCTGGAAAAAGAGAAACCAAGCATTGCATCGTTTTTGTAAATTCTTTGATTGTATTATTCTTATTCAATTGTATTCGAGGCATAATCTAGACGGTACAGAACCTCTTTTATAATATAAACACTAATCATAAATATGAACACATTAATTGTTGTTTTTCCTTTTGTTTGTTGATAACGGTTTCTAAGTATGCAATGAACAAAATGCAAACTATAAAATACATTTTACAAAATAATAAAGCATGAGCAAATTTCCGCTTGACTCTTTCGCTGCCAAGGCAATTAAAATTAAATTAAAGGCTTTGACAAACAATGCAGATTCAGAAGAGACAGCTCGAAACGAACTGTCTCTCCTAAAATATGCATTGTTTGCTATTTAGACATTAAATTTTACTAAATTTCCTGTTGGGCGAAAACTGGAGTGGTCCAATGTTCAACATGGAAGAATCGACTTTATGAAATTAGGCAGTAAAAGAGTTAAAGACATGTTTGCCAAAATGTTACAAAAGTTATCGCGAAAAACATGTAACTAATATATGGGGACCTCCCATCGTATTTAAAAATTTTAATCGTACTAAAAGTGACCCTATATAAAATTTCCGTCCATATATATGAGCCGTTCCACGTGAAGACCAACATCATGGCCTCTGCGTAATGTATCGAACCAGATCAGCCTACGCAGTCCGCGCAGGCTAAACAGGCCGAAACATTCCTTCTCATGGGGGATAAAGTAATGATTCCTGAAACAGAAAATCCACAGGAGGCGAAAAGTGTCTGTCCAGGTTAGCCTGCGCTGCATGCAGAGTCCACAATGTTGGTTTTCTCGAGGGACGGCTCATATCAATATATCTGCGTAATGTATCGACCAGATCAGCCTGCGCTGTCCGCGCAGACTGATCCGGCCGACACATTCCGTCTAAGGGGGGATAGATAGAGTAGTGATTCCTGAAACAGAAAATCCACAGGAGGCGAAAAGTGTCTGTCCGGGTTAGCCTGCACGGCATGCTAAAGCTGATCCGTGTCGACACTTTACGCAGAGTCCACAATGTTAGTTTTATCGTGTGACGGCTACTTTGTGACTTTTGGTGATTGCTTTTAAAACTGTAGACACAAAATCACTGTATACATGAGTTGTCCTTGATTGATATGCACGTAATTTACCAACTTCTTGTCTCCTGTTTTCAGCAAAATAATTATTTGTCTGTCATCCAAAATTACCGGTAGGCGTCAGTTAAACAAATTAAGCAAAATAAATGTTTACACTGCATTAACCCGGGAAACTATTTGTCTGGAGTGTATATTGAAATATATAGACCAATCCACATGGCAACTGACCTTTTGTCTGAACTTACTTATTTTGCATCGGCTTATATTAATCAAGTTCAATGTCTGCGTCCTGGAGACTTCACAAGTACCCTCTACGTTTGTGAGAAAAAACCAACATGGATATAAACCCAGGACGTTTGGTACGAGAGGATCTTCCACTGCACATATTGACCTTCATGCAGGGATCTTAAAATATATACTAAACCAGTTCACAGGGAAAGTGAACACCGGGAAAGTGCTAGAATTCAAGAAATCTATGTAATTGTCCCTGAACGTTAAACAGGAATGCGTGTAACTTATATTGTAGAATAAATGTGCATAACGGATCTAAAAGAGACGCGATGAATTTAGTTCTATATCAAATTACACGTATGCGCAGCCTAACGTAATAGGTCTTTAGTGTTTGATTATATTATGACACGTTACAAGATAATGGTAAAATGACTGAATTATTGTGTCAGCTTCTTGGAGGGTAAACCAGTTTGTCACAATAAATAAATCTATCAAAAACATGACATGATTGGTCAATTAATATCTCTGAAATATAGTTGAAATATTATTGGACAGTTGGAATCATGTTTTCTACATGATGACTGATAGTCTCTGATTCCTTCTCCACAATCTTGTTCTACATGATTACTGATAGTCTATGATTCACTCTTCACAATATTGTCCTACATGATAACTGATAGTCTCTGATTCCCTTTCCACAATATTATCCTACATAATAGCTGATAGTCTCTGATTCCCTTTCCACAATATTGTCCTACATCATAACTGATAGACTATGCTTACGTCTTCACAATCTTGTCCTACATGAAAACTGATAGTCTCTGATTCCCTCTTCACAATATTGTCCTACATCATAACTGATAGACTATTATTCCCTCTTCACAATCTTGTCATACATTATTACACATAGACTATGACTCCCTCTTTACAATCTTGTCCTACATGATTACTGATAGACTATGATTCCCTCTTCACAATATTGTCCTACATAATAACTGATAGTCTCTGATTCCCTTTCCACAATATTGTCCTACATCATAACTGATAGACTATGCTTACCTCTTCACACTCTTGTTCTACATGAAAACTGATAGTCTCTGATTCCCTATTCACAATATTGGCCTACATCATAAATGATAGAATTATGATTCCCTCTTCACAATCTTGTCCTACATGATTATTGATAGACTATGATTCCCTCTTCACAATATTGTTCTACATGATTACTGATAGTCTATGATTCCCTCTTAACAATCTTGTCCTACATGATAACTGATAGCTTATGATACCTTCTCCACAATCTTGTGCTACAAGTTAACTGATAGTCTCTGATTCCTTCTCCAAAGTCGTGCCCTACATGATTTCCAATAGTCTCTGATTCCAACTTCATAATCTTGTCCTACATGATTACTGATAGTTTCTGTTTCCCTCTTCACAATCTTGTCCTACATGATAACTGATAGCCTCAGAAGAACGGTTATGATTGGATTTTGTAGGAATTTCAATAACTAGCAATTTCGATATTTATTAAACTGAATTTCCAGCAAATGTTATACGTGCGTACGTGTAGTTTTTAATGTCACACTTCTTTTCTTTACATATTATTGTTGATAACTCTTATATGTTGAGGAGTATTCATTTGAATTTATACCTTTTCAATTTTCCATCATGAACAGCATCTTAAAAAGCGACATATCTGTATTAGAAATACGAACACTACGTCCATCGAAAGGATGTCTTATGTCTACACCATTTTGGTTCCAATTGAAAGGTCTATGGGTGTAATTCTAGTACAGCTACACGTTAGGTGGTTGGTCGGAATGTACATCTAGATCTGAGCCGTCCCGGAGAAAACCAACATTGCGTAAAGAATCGTCCCGGATCAGATTAAGCATGCCGCGCAGGCTTACCCGGATAGACACTTTTCACTTCCTTTGGATTTTCTTTTTCAGGAATCATTACTCTATACCTCTATCCCCTGAGACGGAGTGTGTGGGCCCGGATCAGTCTGCGCTGAATGCACTACATGAAGGAGGAGAATCAGGCCTCCGACGAGACTGTGAGTGTGTACACGCACACCCGATTTGTCATAACACACGACCCCATCATCACATGGCGCGGCTCGTATCTATACCTAGAATATTGCTTTGCTTACAACATACAACACTTGCAACGAAATCATGAATATATTGTTTATCGTTATTGCCTCGAGTCTCTCGAGCTAACCAGATCAGGACAAGTCGTATGATTAAACATCACTCTTCCAGACTCAAAGAAGGGAATCAAGTTATACCAGTGCTAGACATTCAAGTAAATATGTCAAAGCCAAATCAATTAGTGTACCATCCTACACGTGGCTTCAGGCAAGCATTTTAGTCCGGCCAATAACACGTATGAGCCGTTCCAAGAGAAAACCAACATAATGACCTCTGTGTAATGTATCGACCCAGATCAGTCTGTGCAGTCCGCGAGGTTAATCCGGGCCGACACATTCCGTCTCAGAAACCTGAAACAGAAAATCCACAGGAGGCGAAACGTGTTTGTCCGGGTTAGCCTACGCGGCATGCTTAGTCTAATCCGGGTTGATACTTTTCACAATGTTGGTTTTCTTGCGGAACAGCTCATATAATCAAAATGGTATAGACAATGCTATCTATCCTCTATATCAAGTCTTAGAAGACTCGAAAATGAGGAATGTTTATTTTGGGTTTTAAGCCGTTTTCAACATTATTTGAGTTATATCACGGCGTCAGTGCACAATACACATGATCCCTGGATATACAAACCAGTACAATGCTAGGGAATGTGGCTTGCCTAAGGGCACTCCACAATAACCGTTGCGTGGCGAATGGGGATCCAAGCCCGATTCGCTATGACAATCTATATGTCCCAGTATAAAAATGCAATGGACTCGTAATAACTGTAACATGTGAACATTCGAATACACCATTGAACTCGAAGCATTTACTGGAAAGGATCAACTACAGTTTGAAGAAAAGAGTAGCAGTAGTTCTGATTGCTCATACGGGTAATAAGACAAGCGCTTTCTAGATAATGGAAGGGTCCATGTTAGAAGTAGATAATATGCCAGTTATTGTACAGTATTGTCCTGTAAGTATCATTGACGGCAACAGTCAGTTTATGAAGGCTACAGGGCTTGAGTTATTGGAGATGTGCAGGTTGATCATTACCTTCGCGTGTCTCGAAGTCCTGAACATAAGAGTTGATGAATAATCATACTTATACCTTTAACGTGTAATTTACAAATTGTTGCAACGTGAAAGCTCTTAACTCTTTAGAGCGCCGAATTGTTTCAAGTAAACTTTTCCATGTTCAATATCGGGCGTCTCCATTTCTCATGTAATAAAAGTGTGGACTATTTTGATAAATAAAAGGCAAACCATGCTGATTTCAGGTGAGACAGCTCGTTACGAGCTGACTCGCCTGAATCAGCATTGTTTGCAAAAACCTCAATATTGCCTTTGGCGCTGAAAGAGTGAAACTGTCAAAGATAAACAGGATTGGGATAAAAAACAAGTACTACAAAATAATATCTAATTTGCAATTGCTTTTGCGTGATATTGTGTAAGACACTGGAGATATTGAGTAACGTTTGAATGAGACTGAACGCACGAAACAAATAGATTTTCTAATTTGTTCTTAATGGAATTTCTCGGTTATAGGAATTCCCCGTCGTAAATAGTTAGACGGAAAGAGGGGATGTCGACCTAAAAATCTGTAGCTCAAACAGGAATGTTTTAAACGGATTGTCTAACAAGCTTAAGTCGATCTGTATAACGCTATTGTATTGTCTGTCTCTAAGATAAAGTATGATGGTACAGGCCGTTAAGTGAGAAAATGGCTTTTCAATAGAAAACGCTTACCCTTTTGTACGCGATTTTAAACAATATTTGTGTATCCTAATAAGCACGTATTTTAACTTTAATTTAGAGTTAGCGAGCACATTCGTGTAGCCCAATGTTACATAACGTAGCTCGCTTATCATTCATTATTTCTTAGCCAGGACTATAAAGGTATATTTAGAAAATAGGGAATGCTAATTTGCAGTGGTTTTATATTTTGTTCAGTGTTGTTATCAAAGGAGACGACACATGACCCAGGAGCGGTTGGTTGAACTAGTAGACATAAAGGAAAAGCAACAAGAATGGGTTGAGTGAAAAAGGGCATTTTAATTGTAAATGCTAAATGGAAAATTCAAACAACATAAATTTAGGGCTCTGCAAGGACTGGACGGGTTCTTACGTAAGTTATTTTGGGATCCACATTGGGCTTTTTAACAATTACAGCGTAATACATATGAGTCCCATGAGAAAAACAAACGTTATGGACTATGCGTAATGCAACGACCCGGATAAACATGCGCAGTTTGCGTAGGCTAATCCGGATCAACACATTCCGTCTCAGGGGAATAGAGGTATAGAGAAATTATTCCTGAAACAGAAAATCCACAGGAGGCGAAACATGTCTGTCCTGGTTAGCCTGCGCGCCATGCTTAGACAGTTCACAATGTTGGTTTTCTCGTGGTAAAGATACAGTAGTGTGCAACACTAGCCAATGTAGGGAAAGATTGCAAGAGAAAAATGTGAATTTGCACCCTGACCCGTTTTGCCTTTCCCAATTATATTTCAAAACGTTTAGCAAAGGCATGGTTCCTATTTACAGATGTTGCCAATAGTTATCTCACCAATTATAACTTAATATGATTTATATGTTACCCACATACGGACGACGTTAAACGTCTATATCAATATTCAATTTTAAAAACATTGCATAGAAATAAGATAATTGTTTTTATTGTTTATGTTTTCAAAACATTTAACACAGCTTATAAAGCTCCATCGGTCATGGTGGAGTGCCCTTGGGCAAGGCACATTTTCTAGCCTAGTACTGGTTTGTTTACCCAGAGATCATGAATAAGTGAACTGTCGCCGTGATATAACTGAAATAATGTTGAAAGCGGCGTAAAACCCCAATAAATAAATAAATAAATATAAAGCTCCAATTTTCCGGAAGTATTTATCACAGAAATGTTCGAGGCAGATGTCATTAAAATACCGCATCAGGTTATGGTTTATACCCCCATCAAAAGTTGTGCGGGTTTATTAGAGATCATGCAATCTGTTTACAAAGAAATCTTGGGAGTTGATCGGAATTCTTTAGAAACGTAGATTTCAGCGTTCCATTATGATAACTGACTGAAATCGAGATATGAAAATGGAATTTCATTTCGGATAATACATTTTGGTCAAGGCATTTTTCAGCCTACATTCAATCCGATGCTATCCTACATTCAATCCGATGATATGTGCATGCTAAGTCGGGAGGCATTAGCTCAGTTATTAATACTGGATATTGCCAATCAAGGGGTCGTGTGTTTGAATCTTGGTTCGGCAGATAGTATGATCGAAAGTTTTATCGAAAAATGTTCACATGACATTTCTTTCCCCATAAACTCTTACATTGTGAAATGATTGTGAATTCTTCTGTAAAAACCATTTCTCCGTTTGTACTTATTATAATTTCTTTACTTGCTATAAACATGTTATTTGTTGTTTTATGCAATAATTAAGGAATGGAGAGCTTTTTTTCGTTTTCATGGGGGTATGAACAAAAAAAAAACCTGATCACTCTCTATGAAATCGCGAAACGCTCCATTCCTTATATTTTAGCATTAATATGGCTATTTCAGTTAGTAATAAAACATAATTTAAATAAAAAATAGTATTTTACAACTTTATTTTCCATAATACAGCACGTACAGCACGTCGCCAATGGTTTTTTTTTTTATTCATGAGGTTATGAACAAAATATTTCAGCCAATCACAGACAAGCAAAAGTGATGAACACAAAAAAAACTAAAATATAATACATTGAATTGAATTGAATTTCCAACAATTAACAAATAATTATAATAGTAACAAGCACCATTCTTTATATACTTGAGCCGGAAAACGCTATTTTTCGACGGGCGAGTTCGATCAGCGACCATAGTCTAGTACCGGAAGCCGCTCTGCGCATGTACCATTTCGAACGGGCATTAGTCGAACAATGATTACATTGGATTTTGGAGACAACAGAGAGAAACTGTAAGCATGCTTTTTAATAGCAGCGAGTTCATCCCTAACGTGTCACATAAGGTGACAATGAGATGTTTAAAATCGCATAAAAGTAGAACCTGAGACGGCCATCTTATTTCTAGAGAAACTACGGCGACCAGAGCAAACTTGTGACGTCATTTCCTCTGACTATAGAGAGTTCGACCAAATTCTAGTCAAACTGTAGTCGCTATAGATTGTGATCGAACTCGCTCGAGTATAACCTATAGTTAGTATTCTCGGCAACAGAGGATAGTGAACCTAAACTGCTGAAAGAAACAAACCTCTGGATCGTCGTCCAAATATGGAGAACAAATTAATTTAAATAACAAGTAGACATCAGACATGCAGAATCATACAATCTATTGATTTAAGATAGAACAGTCATCAAATGCAATAGACATTATTCAAATCACGCAGTGTGTGTTTTAACCTGCATAGTTGCACACACATGTTATAGATGTCTGACTCCGATATCTGTCGGTTGCAATTATTTATATACGTAGTTGATATATAAAGACACACAATAGTTCTAAGCCACGTCAAACGGAAACGACCATCGGGATTAAGAGACCAGTTAAACCCTTTCCATCATATAGACGCTTTCTAACGCCTCTGCAGCAGACGGCTTTTTGAAAACATAGTGACAAAAGAAGAAATTGCACAAAACGAGCAATTTCTCCTTTTGCCACAATGTTTTCCACTTTTAGTCATAGGTTATCCATTCAATTTTAGAGATTTTTCTATTTTTTGACAAAGTATGTTTAAAGTCGTCTGCTGCAGAATTGTCGTATGGGGGAGAGGGTTAAGATACATTTCCGCCTGCACATCAACGCAATCGGAGAATTTAATCGTCGCTATTTAGTCGTTAACCCTTTCCCACCTGCAAACGCATCTACAGACGGTTTTTGAAAACATTGTGACAAAAGGGGAAATTGTTCAAGATGAGCAATTTCTCCCTTTTCCCACAATGTTTTCTACTCTTTCAACTCTTTTAAATTATCCCACTTTCATTTATTAAGATGTTTCATGATTTTCTCCAAACGTTTTCGACGTCGTCTGTTGTAGATGTGGGATAGGGTTAAAGTCTCCTGGAAGTATCAGGAGAACGGAAATGATAAAAGGCGGCCATACAATAAGACGATCTGAACACGATTGTACGGCAACTCTAAAGGGACACACACATTTTTATAAATTACATACGATTTTTTTTTATCTCGTGCGCACGAGATAGTTTCTCGTTCGCACGACTTAGTATCTCGTTCGCACGAGATACTTATCTCGTTCGCACGACTTAGTATCTCGTGCGCACGAGTATCTCGTGCGCACGAGATAAAAAATAAATTCGTGTGTGTCCCTTTAGAGCTGCCGTACGATTGTCATTAGTTTCCCTACCTAATATGATCGGTTTACGTACGACATGTTTCGCGTTTTGTAATTTGTAACGCACGTTTCATTTATTGTTCATTACCAATCGAAGCAATAGGAGAAAAAGAATGGTAGTTAAATATATGCGCTTCTGCTGAATGTCGAACATCACAGTTTGTAAGGAAACTAAAACATTTCCATACAGGATTTGGGATGCAGTGTTATTTCTGTTGTTACTGTTGATGAAACACTATTGTAATAAACTCCTCTAATATGTACATGTAATTACAGTAAATGAAACAACTTCTAACTAAGTTCTTTTAAATATAACTTTGCTATATATAAAAGAGACTTAAAAAAGTCATGACGTCAAGTGGCGACGTGAAACTACGGGCAGTGATACAGTTTTGTGAATCGCTCGGGAAAACGCCGACGCAGACGTTTAATAGGCAAGAATTGCAGCAGATCTCTGGTGTTTAAGTGACATAGACGACTTAAGGGTGGGCGTCAGTCTATCGCAGACGATGAACGTTGTGTATCACTGCCCGTAGTTTCACGTCGCCACTTGACGTCATGATTGTTTTAAGTCTCTTTTAGATACGACGCATTCGGAATACCTCGGTGATGAATGCTTCACCAATGATGAAGGATTACGGAATTACCCGAGAAGTTCCGATTGGATACGACGTTGTTGTTTTTACGATATGTCTGTACATGCAATTTTTACAAACATTAAAATAACAGGATATGACGTCGTGACGTCGCACTAACGGCAGACGAAAACTTACTATTTTGCGTATTTAGGAGAAGACATTGCTTGTAATTAGTAACGTAAAATTGGTGTGCACCGGGTGGACGTTACTAGGTTTCCATAGAAACGTATTATAGGTATAATATGAATGCAAATGCACCAATTTTACATTTATTTCATTCAATGAAGACCAAAGATTGTTTAACGTTAATAACGTGTACTGTACTTGTGTCCAACAAATAATCTACATCAGGAAACGGGCAAAAGTACATTTTCAACCCCTGTAGATCGAGATCAACCTGTGAGTCCTTGAATCTAATTAAATGATGCTTCGTTAGCGATTTATAACAGGTGCGTAAATGTATGTCTTAGGTTAAGATAGTACGAACGCATGGACGTATCTTTAGAAGCCCTTTGGGGCAGATCCCCTTTTCGTGGAATGGAAAAAACAAAACATGTCATTGTTCTATAGAGGAAATAGTCAATGATACGAATTGGTTCCATGTTTGTTCTTGTAGTAATGTAATGTTAAACAGGTATATTAAATAGCAAAAGATAGTAAATGCCTTATTATTTATTGTTTGTTTTGATTTACCCTCGCCGTGCAGAATTAACTATTTGGCGAGCAAAAAAAGATTTGGAGAATCCGGGTAACGATCTCGGTACCTCTCACATAAATGCATTGAAGGTCACACTTCTTATAAATGAGCCGTCCCGCGAGAAAACCAACAGTATGGCCTCTGCGTAATGTATCGACTCAGATCAGCCTGAGCAGTCCGCGCAGACTGATCCGGACCGACACATTCCGTCTCGGGGGGATAGAGGTATAGAGTAATGATTCCTGAAACAGAAAATCCACAGGAGCCGAAAAGTGTATATCCGGGTAAGCTTGCGCGTCATGCTTAGGCTGATCCGGATCGATACTTTACGCAGGGTCCACAATGTTGGTTTTCTCGCGGGACTGCTCAAATGTGTCGTCATCGAGTTCCATTACCAAAATTAGATGAATTCTTTAATAATTCTGACTTGTCAAAGCTGTCAAAATTTTAATTTGCGAGAATGCCGCGCCGACCTCATCCTTGATGATAAAAATGCGTAAATCTCTGAGATTGTATTATTTTCAACATTTAACATTGATTGTATTGTATCGATTAGGAGCGGAGGATTCCTCCCACAAGTCAACAGAGGAGACAAACTGTTGTTATTGTTTTTTAACCCTTTCCCACATACAACAAATCTGCAGAAGACGACTTTGAAAACATAGTGGCAAAAACCTGAAAAATATCCATAAAAGATAGCTTTATTGTTAAATAAAGATGAAAACATGGTTGGTGGCCAAAGGAGCTATTGCTCATCATGAGCAGTATCACCTTTGGCCACAACGTTTTCAAAAGTCGTCTGCTGCTATTGTGTCAAAATGTGTCTGCAAGTGGGAAAGAGTTAAAAGAATTTTAGAAGATTGTCCGAGGTTTTTGCATGTAAATGCTAACATTGTTCGAGCATTTTCTGTGATTGTATTTAGAGTCTTCTGTTTCGGAAACATCCATTTTCCTTTGGCCATCATTTTTTCTTTAGACGCCTGCTACAGAGAAGCATAAACTATGTCAGTGTCATAATTAAGCATCATCATCATCATCATCGACAACAACAACAACAACAACAACAACAACAACAACAACAACAACAACCTCGACGGTTAGAATTACTGTTACTATGGGCATCTCTTTCACTCTTTAATGTCTAAGTGGCAAACAATGCAGATTTCAGGAGAGACAGCTCGTTATGAGCTGTCTCACCTGAATCTACATTGTTTGCAAAATCTTCGTATTGCCTTCAGCAGCGAAAGCGTAACACTTATTAATGTTAATAGCGATTAAGTGTCACTTCAATAGTAGTATTGTAGTGTAACCACCGTGGACTTGGGCCACGTCCTCGTTACCTCGTTACATACGCAATTTTAACACGACGGCTTGAAGCTCCGTACTGAATACGTGTAAAGTTGCAGTTGGGCGCCAATAACACGCCAATCATAAATGATATGTCATGTCTAAATTATGTTATTTCTTTAAAATTTATACATGGAATATAATAAAAGGAAAAAATATTTTGCAGTTAGTGATACAGGTTTTAGTATTGTCTACTCTGAGCGAGGACTATTTGACAGCACTACAGCAACATAACTTAACTCAGTTGGCATGAGGTTGTTGTTAATTAAAAAGATGCAATGGAAGGTTTTGCGTCTGCTGTGAAAATGTTTGTCGTAAATAAATGTCGTCTGTACCAAAGATAGGGTTACAGTTTGGGGTAGTTAATATGGTGTGCCTTGTTATTCTTTCGAAGACAAAATAAATATCTGACTTAAGTACCTATCATATGTGTTGTTTTGTTCAAGTTTCAAACAAAGCAGCATTTGCAGTGGTGCAGAGGTAAAGCGTCGGCCTCTCGTACCAAAGGTCCCGGGTTCGAGTCCCGTGATGAACGGGTTCTGACTTCTGGATTTTTCCACCCAAACGGCGCGAGTACTGGTTAAGTCTCTAGGAAGCAGACATCGAGCGTGATTCATATAAACTAAAAGCTTGTTTCGCAATCGATATAAAATCAATTAGTTTTAACTAAAGCAGCAAAATCGTGTTCCTTCTAATTCAGATGCAATAGAGAAGACACTAAGTCCAATGAAGGGAATATATTTCACATTCTCAACGTAAATGCAATTAATATAAACAACAAATAAATCTTGAAAAAATCATGCATTCCGTGACTTGAAATTATTCATACGATCGTTCAGATTGACGTTTATTTGTTTCTGAAATGGGATTTAGATTTTAGTACTCGTCTACGATGCAACTATTCAGATTATTACTCTATTGCACCGAAGACTCTGGCGTGTACTAACTGAATTTGGCCATCAATTTACTGCTTTAAGTCTTCGGTGTGTTATGAGAATCTGAATACATCCCTGATTTAATGTTTTGTTTCTATGAAGAAATGGAACATAATATTTAGAAATTACGAAGTATATCAATGATACTAAATTGAAAGTATTTTTGGGAGAAAAGTAGAAATGTTGAAAAGTTGGCAATGTTTCCCTTTACTCGAAATGTTTTCAAAAGCTGTGCGCTGTGACAGGTGTAAAATGTCGTCTATATCTGGCTTTTGATTGTGTTTCAGTGTTTTTTGAACAGTATACATGTACCATTGTTACCAGTCGAACAACGCCAAGATCATATCTTAGTAGAACTGCAAAAATCACAGTTGTGTTTCAGTGTCTTTTGAAGAGAATATATTTTTGTTTCCATTAGAATAACACAAAGGCCATATCTCAGTTACTCTGCATGTGATAACGATTTTGGTTAGAACTGAATTTACATTATAATTATTTCATTATTAATAAAAGTATGTGTTAGACATATTTTATAGAAGTACATAAGAAGACAAGAATGATAGTAATAGTACACATAATTATATTGTATTTGTGTATTGCTTTTAAAATTTTATTTATACCTTTGATTATTTTGTTTTCGTTTTCCTTAACGTTTATTTTCAAACGAACACATGATAACCGTGGTAGAAAGGAATTCAACTTGAAATATAAAGCATTTTAAAGTATTTTGAAGCTCCTGTCCCTATCCTGTTGAGACATTCTTGACATCTTGCGACTGACACAAAGCTTCCAAATATGTTTTCTCAAACAAACTGATCTTGGTGTATGCTGTGTAGTAAAGCGATTGCCCGCCAACTCAATTATTGTGTAATTCTCAATATTATCCCAGACCAATCGTCACCAATGCAGCCCAATCAAATCACTTGTTTTAGTCTGTATAGAGAGCACAATCGTCACCAATGCAGTCCAATCAAATCACTTGTTTTAGTCTGTATAGAGAGCACAATCGTCACCAATGCAGCCCAATCAAATCACTTGTTTTAGTCTGTATAGAGAGCACAATCGTCACCAATGCAGCCCAATCAAATCACTTGTTTTAGTCTGTATAGAGAGCACAATCGTCACCAATGCAGCCCAATCAAATCACTTGTTTTAGTCTGTATAGAGAGCACAATCGTCACCAATGCAGCCCAATCAAATCACTTGTTTTAGTCTGTATAGAGAGCACAATCGTCACCAATGCAGCCCAATCAAATCACTTGTTTTAGTCTGTATAGAGAGCACAATCGTCACCAATGCAGCCCAATCAAATCACTTGTTTTAGTCTGTATAGAGAGCACAATCGTCACCAATGCAGCCCAATCAAATCACTTGTTTTAGTCTGTAGAGAGAGCACAATCGTCACCAATGCAGCCCAATCAAATCACTTGTTTTAGTCTGTATAGAGAGCACAATCGTCACCAATGCAGCCCAATCAAATCACTTGTTTTAGTCTGTATAGAGAGCACAATCGTCACCAATGCAGCCCAATCAAATCACGTGTTTCAGTCTGTATAGAGAGCACAATCGTCACCAATGCAGTCCAATCAAATCACTTGTTTCAGTCTGTATAGAGAGCACAATCGTCACCAATGCAGTCCAATCAAATCACTTGTTTCAGTCTGTATAGAGAGCACAATCGTCACCAATGCAGTCCAATCAAATCACTTGTTTTAGTCTGTATAGAGAGCACAATCGTCACCAATGCAGTCCAATCAAATCACTTGTTTCAGTCTGTATAGAGAGCACAAGCGGGTCTTATTTAAACCCTTTCCCCACACAGACGCACGTCGACGTTTCTGCAGCAGACGATTTCTGAAAACATTGTGACAAAGGAGAAATTGCTCATGGTGAGTAATGTCTCTTTTTACTACAATGTTTTGAACGTTATTTAATTATTGTATTTTCTTTTTATAGAGTACTCATATTGTGTTTTATTTTAATTGTTATACATCAAAATCAGTTTAAAAACAAGATACCAAGAATGGAACACTAAATCGAGGACTTGGCGTGAAACGGTTGTAACTAAAAACCTATTTTGAAAACCCTGGTTTAGGGGCAATTTTGACCCCTTTGTAAACAATGCAAATTTAGATGCCATTGCTTAGAACGAGCAATGGCACCTTAATTTCCAATTTTTTACCAAGAAAAATTATTTAACGCTTATAAAGACTTTATGGCGAGGTGATTAACCTTGGTAAAAAAAATACCAATTTAGTTTCAACCATTTCAAGCCAAGCCCTCGAAATACTATCAATGGTATTCTTAAAGACATTTTTGTCCTGGGTTTAATTCCACCAACATTGACTTAGCGCTAACTTAAAGGCAGATGTCATCATTTTTGTTTCCCTAATTATTTGTAAAATATGAATGGTGGACTGTATTAAAGTACATGACTAAATTGACATAGATAGTTACCTTGCTGACCAATACAACTTGTTAAGAATTGAACTCTTAAGGCATTTTTATAAGGAAAGCATTTATGTGGAAAATTGCTTTCAAGTATTTAAGTATAACTTAGAGCTAAGTAATACTTTAAAAATTACTTAAAGGCATATTTCGTCATTTTTCTTTTCCTTATATCTTGTTAAACCTGAATGGATGAATTAATTTAAGTTAATGACTAGGTTGACATTTATAGTTAGTTACCTTGCTGACTCACAATACTTGTAATCAAACGAAATAGTTTTGCATTTTTATTAGGCAAAAGAAAATGATGAAATGTGCTTTAAATATTTAAGTATTACTTAACGCTAAGTAAGGTTGGTGGAATTGGACCCTGGACATTCATTATTATATTTGGGACTAACCTTTTGATCAAAGTACTTAACTCTTTTAGCGACAATAGCAATATTGAGTTATTTTGCAAACAAAACAGATCAGGTGAGGCAGCTCGTAAACATAAAATCAGCATTGTTTGGCCTTTTAGTTATCAAAATATTCCAAAACTCTTATTACATTAGAAATGGAGTCGACTAATTTTGAATATGGAAGAGTCTACTTTTGGCGCTGAAAGAGTTAAATGTTTTAACGAAGGTTTGGGAAATAAAGCAGACGTCATGAACAAAGTCTTTTCTAGACTGATAAGCCTTGTTGTCAACGATGTGAGCCGTTCCACGAGAACAACAACATTATGGACTCTGCGTAATGTATCGACTCAAATCAGCCTGCGCAGTCTGGGCAGGCTAATCCGGGCCGACACATTCCGTCCTAGTGGGATGGAGGTATAACGTAACGATTCCTGAAACAGAAAATCCACGGGAGGAGAAAAGTGTCTGCCCGGACTAGCCTGCGTGGCATGCTTAGGTTGATCCGGGTCGATACTTTACGCAGAGTCCATACTGTTGTTGTTAGACTCATATTATGCAGTCACAAACTGACTAACCCCGTCTGTTGACATGTCCAGTGATAATGTGATAGGTCAGGACGGGGCTAGATACAGATCTCAGCACAATATGGGCCTTTCCAGGAATCATTACTCTATACCTCTATCCCAATGAGACGGAATGTGTCGGCCCGGATCAGCCTACACGGACTGTGCAAGCTGATCTGGGTCGATACATTACGCAGAATGCATAATGTTGGTCTAAGGGCTCATTTGTATGTGGGAAAGGGAAGGGTTAGAACATTTAGCAGAGTGAGTAGTAACAACTACTCAATGTAATACGGTCGCTCTATGTTGCCATATTGGATAATCTGAGGGGGATCTCGTAATGAACAATTTCCTCCTAAAGGAAACGAGACGTAGTATAGTTGGGTGAAAACACTGCGTTTATTAAAAGCGTGATGTTATCAGGTTTTTACTCCCAAACCATTGGAACTACTTAGAACTACATTGTACATGCTACTCACGTTTATCCCAGTGGAATAACTAAACGGACACCGTTCATGAATGTGTCTTCGGGGTGAGCTGTCTGTCTAAATACCCTCTTTATATCGATGACGGGGTAAGGAAATCGAAATATCTTGGAGTACCTACTGTTTCATCGCATATGGAAATATTGAGTTTTTGCGAATTTTACATATTCAGAAAATTGAATGTCTCCTAACGAGCTGTCTTACCTGAAATCAGGATTTTTTTTTTTTTTTTTTTTTGCATTTTAGTTATCAAATTATCAAAATATTCCAATTTAACTCTTTCAGCGCCAAAGGCAATATTAAGCTTTTTGCAAACAATACAGATTCTGGTGAGTCAGCTCGTAACGGGCTGTCTCACCTGAAATCTGCATTGACTGTGAGTTATAAAAATATTCCAAAAATCCTATAACATAAAAAAATAGAGTCGTCCGAGTTTGAACATGGAAGAAACTACGTTAAACAATTCGGCGCCGAAAGAGTTAAGAAACAATGATGTTGAACATGGAAATTCGGGACAGAAAGAGATACGTCATGAGTTATCGGCATTCATTCTACATACACGAATACTATATACACAATTCAAACCGACTATATACGTAAATATAACGTATAATCATCTCAAAACAGATATGAGCCTTTCCACGAAAAAAACAACATTATGGACTCTGTGAAATGTATCGACCCAGATCAGCCCGCGCAGTCTGCACTGTCTAATCCATGCCGACAGAGACCTTCTCAGGGTGAATATTGAGGTATTGAGCAATAATTCTGAAACAGAAAATCGACAGGAGGCGAAAAGTGTCTGTCCCGGTTAGGCTGCGCAGCATGCTTAGACTGATCCTGGTCGTTACTTTACACAGGGTCTTTAATATTGGTTTTCTCGTGGAATGGCTCATACATTCTGAAGCAGATGATTATGAAAATGTCTAGGCATAAATATAGAACATGTCTTTTATTTAAAGTTAAAGTATTGAATAGACTTTGAGACATCTTGGCAAAAGAAGAATTTGTTTTTTTAATTACCATCATATTCGTCATTTATTCAAACTACCATCAATATTTGTCATTTATTTAGACAACCATCGTGTTCGTCATGATTTCAATCAACCATCCTCTTCGTCATGTATTTAAACAATCATCCTGTTCGTCATGTATTTAAACAACCCTCATGTTCGTCATTTATTCAAACAACCATCATCTTCATTGTTTGTTCAAACGTCTGTCCTGTTTTGAACCTAATTCAATAGGTACCTTGGGTTCATCATATACAATATTACATTAGTGAATATTTCAAGAGAGATAGCTTCATCAACAGGTAATCAAACAATCCCAAAAGCAAACATTTATAAGACAAAGACATCAAAACTATTTCCAAGCCCATCACGGGTCTCTCGCGAGTAGCCAAGTCTAGACTAGTCCATTCATTTTGTCTGGTTGTTCCAATGTGTAATCACGGTGTAATTTTGAAAGGACTTTGGACCGCTGTTTATGCTCGCCCATTGTGGGTATTAGACAGACAACGTGAACCATTTCGGAGGGGGAAAATCCATAAATACAACGAGTTATAAAATCAAAGCAGACACATTTTGTCTGATAAATTTCAAAGAGCTTTTTTCCGGTTTAAACCTTTCCCACATACCAGAAAATTGTATCAGACGTAGATCTAATTGATTTTATTGTTATCGAATTTTCTTTTCTATATATGAAAGTGAAATTATAGTAAATAGTTCCTTTTTTCGCGATAATTTTTTCAAAAGTAGTCTACTGAAGCTGTGTGAAAAAACGTGTCATTATGTTTGAAAAGTTAACCCTTTGCCATATATAGACGCTTCCTGACGCCTCCGCAGACCACGTTTGAAAACATTGTGGTAATAAGAAAACTTAATTGCTCAAAACGAGTAATTTCTGCTTTTGCCCCAATGTTTTCAAATTAATTAAATATTGTTTTCTTTCATTTTTAGAGAGATTTCATATTTTTGACTAAATGTGATCAACGTTGGCGGCTGCATATTTGTTGTAATGAGGGAAAGGGGTTAAAGACAATATGAACCTGTGTGTCCGCGCAGTTCATATTTTCGTGAAGGTATTAAATAGATTTTTACTCAATTATACATTTCTACTGAGCAAGAGGTGAAAGTTTTCACAAATTCAAATATTTCAGTTTTGACACCTACACTTTTCCCCAAAATATATATCACATGAATGGAATCTCGTAATTAACGCTTGCAACAGACGACCTTTTGAAAACATAGTGGCGCAATTTCTCCTTTTGCCACAATGTTTTCAACGACATGCAGAAATTATACTTTCATTTCTAGTGATTTCCCATACTTTGTCTGGATGTTTTTAAAGTCGTCTACTGCAGGGTTGTTATATGTGGGAAAGCGTTAACAAACAACGTTCCTTTCCCTTCCAAGAGGAAAGGTCTTTATGTCTTCCATACTCCCACGAGAGTTCTCTTTCTCTAGGATCGCATCTAACAGGGTATAGGACAAGCTCAGCCTTTAGCAAAATGTCTGACATTTTATAACATAACTAAATTAGCCCATTCGAAATGCTTGCATCAGGGCCGTAAGATAATCGGATAATAACGTTTTAAAACGTTTTCTCTTCAATATGTGTGAAGTTTATTCCACGCTTATGCCTGTTATATCATATCTAAGGTTTCTTATAACTTCAAAAGAGTGAAGTTAAAATACATTTCAGGTTAAACTGCGACCTCCCTGGTTATTGGCATTATAACGATGTTTCTATCAGACAGACAGAATTATTGTATATAAGTGACCCATCCTCTACGAAAATCAACCTTAGATTATTGACAAATTTAGAAAAGGATAAATTTGCATATCGATGTATTATTATCTGATCTAATCGAACACTTTAAATCAGAGCCTTCTTTAAAACGAGTCTTTGATTATTCATAGTGTGCAGGATCGCAGGCTCATCTGGATCTACATCTACAGTTTTACGTTTACTACATTTTTACTACAGTTTAACTACAGTTTTACTACAGTTTATTACAGTTTATTACAGTTTATTACAGTTTAACTACAGTTTACTACATTTTTACTACAGTTTACAACAGTTTACTACAGTTTAACTACAGTTTAACTACAGTTTACTACAGTTAAACTACAGTTTAACTACAGTTTACTACAGTTTATTACAGTTAAACTACAGTTTACTACAGTTTAACTACAGTTTACTACAGTCTAACTACAGTTTACTAGAGTTTAACTACAGTTTATTACAGTTTAACTACAGTTTAACTACAGTTTACTACAGTTTAACTACAATTTTTTACAGTTTATTAGTTTAACTACAGTTTACTACAGTTTAACTACAGTTTAACTACAGTGTTGCTACAGTTTACTACAGTTTAACTACAGTTTAACTACAGTTTTACTACAGTTTACTACAGTTTTACTACAGTTTACTACAGTTTAACTACAGTTTATTACAGTTTAACTACAGTTTACTACAGTTTATTACAGTTTAACTACAGTTTACTACAGTTTATTACAGTTTATTACAGTTTAACTACAGTTTAACTACAGTTTATTACAGTTTACTACAGTTTATTACAGTCTATTTCAGTTATATCATGGCGTGTCATGCGTAAGTTATCAGTACTACTGGTCCATTTATGCTGACATCGGCCTGTAAGTCGTAATGCTAACCCCGCAGTCATAAGCGCAAAGGAGGCAGCGATTACTACCATTGTTAAAGTATTTTAGTATGACTCGGCCATGAGGATCGAACCCGCGACCTCCCGCACCCGAGACCGACATTGAACTGCATTCATTTGGAATGGACTCGAACCGGATTGATGTCATTATCATTTAAGGCAGAACACCCTAGCGGACTCGGTGATTTCCGTAGGAACGGTATTTATTAATAGTACATAGACTAGGTTATTTCCGTCTGAATTCGTAAGAGATCGGAACTGTTCGTGGACTCCGTTGGCCCACGATCAAAACCGATATCGAACGGCCCTGATAAAACGTCACTAACACTGGCGCGTTGTAATTTCCTATGTCTATTTATAGAACAATCCCAGTGAGATCCGATCACAACGGTTCTGTCGTGTATGCCGGTGCAACTGTTTGGATATATACCCTGTTGTTTGCAGATCAAACAACGCCCCCTTCTTCCTTGACTCAGCTCAAGTATGTAAGTGGTTCGACTTTTCCTTATTCCAAAAAGACAAGTCATGTCCTTCACTTTAAATACGTTAATATAATAAAACTCCATTGGCAACTTCCCATCTAACCCTTTCTTTCATATAGACGCTTTCTGACGCCTCTGCAGCAGACGGCTTTTTGAAAACACAGTGACAAATGAAGAAATTGCTCAAAACGAGCAATTTCTCCTTTTGCCACAATGTTTTCCACTTTTAGTCATAGGTTATCCATTCAATTATAGAGATTTTCTATTTTTTGACAAAATATGTTCAAAGTCGTCTGCTGCAGATTTGTTGTATGAGGGAAAGGGTAACGACGCATTTGAACACATCCACAGCAGACGACGTTTGAAAACATTCCTGCGAAAGAGGAAAATGCTCATAATGAGCACTTTCTCCTTTTGTCACAAAATGTTCAACTTCATTTAATGATCATACATTCATTTATAATGAGTAACCATAGTTGCGTCGATATATTTTCATAGTGGGCTGTTGTAATATTTGTCGGAATGGATTAATCTAATGCCAACCAAGCGCATGCTGTTACTTAAAGCAAATACAGAGAATCGAATCTAGCTCCCAGCCAACTATCAAGAACAAATAAAGATATACTATTTCAGGAAATAAGAATAGCGCCAATTACAAGATGTTACATATAAGAAACTGGGAATAAGAATATTTCCGAGTGATTGTGACGTTTGTAGATATGACACTTAACCCTTTCCATCATATAGACGCTTTCTGACGCCTCTGCAGCAGACGGATTTTTGAAAACATGCTGACCAAAGATGAAATTGCTCAAAACGAGCAATTTCACCTTTCGTCAACATGTTTTAACTGTATTCAATTATTGTACTTTCATTTAAAGGGAGTTTCCAAATTTGTTCGGGTATGTTTTCAAAGTCGTCTGCTGCAGAGTTATTAACATGCGGGAAAGGGTTAACTCGAGGTGATATAATTGTAGATCTCTCCTTTAGAAGATGGGTTTAGCCTTTCCCAGACACGGACGATGTTTGACATATTTACAAAAAAAATAAACAGTTTGAAAAACATTGTAGAAAAAAAGGATTTTTGCTCAAAACGAGTACTTTTTCCGCAATAATTTCTACTCGGTTGACATAACTTTTTCTTAAATCTCGAAGATATAAATTGTTTTTAAAACATACGACTCTAAAATTTGTAAAGCAGTCGGAGGACGAAGACGCAAAATATCGCCAAACAAGGCTTTGTGCATTGCACTATATCTAATATGTCTTTAATAATATTGTAACGAGAGTCAGTTAAAAACCTTATCTCAATATTCAGTTGTTGTTTTAGTTTTAGTTCTGGACGAATATTGTAAATTTCACAGAAACACCATTTGTAGCCCCTGCTTTACTTTGTGAAATTATAATAAGATCTGTAATAAGATCTGTAATAAGATCTGTAATAAGATCTGTAATTATCTTGATTGGTGAATACGTGTACTGATACACTTTAACTCTTTCAGCGCCGAATTGTTTAAAGTAGACTCTTCCATGTTCAAAATCGGGTGTGTCCATTTCTCAATTTATGAACGTTTTGGACTATTTTGGTAACTAAAAGGCAAAACATGCTGATTTCAGGTGAGACAGCTCGTCACGAGCTGACTCACCTGAATCTGCATTGTTTGCAAAAACCTCAATATTGCTTGTGGCGCTAACAGAGTGAACACAGTCTCAAGAAAGAAGAATAGTGCTTAATCCCATGTATTAAAATAGTTCACTTTGGTCTATGTTATCATTGGATACAACATTATATTGTTCCTTTTGGGCGTACGGGGAGCTATGTGAGACGTACCGCGAGAAAAAACAACAACATTATAGACTCTGCGTAAAGTATCGACCCGGATCAGCCTAGGCATGCCACGCAGGCTTACCCGGATAGACACTTTTTGCCCCCTGTGGATTTTCTGTTTCAGGCTTATCCAGGCCAACACATTCCGTCTCAGGGTGTTAGAGGTATAGAGTAATGATTCCTGAAACATAAAAAATCCACAGGAGGCGAAAAGTGTCTGCGCGGCGTGCTTAGGCTGATCCGGGTCGATACTTTGGTCCACAATGTTGGTTTTCTCGTGGGACGGCTCATATCAATATATCTGCGTAATGTATCGACCAGATCAGCCTGCGCTGTCCGCGCAGACTGATCCGGCCGACACATTCCGTCTTTGGGGGGATAGATGTATAGAGTAGTTATTCCTGAAACAGAAAAGTCACAGAAGGCTTTTATCCGGGTAAGCCTGCGCGGCATGCTTAGGCTGATCCGGGTCGATACTTTGGTCTACAATGTTGGTTTTCTCGTGGGACGGCTCATATGTGTTAAGTGTTTAGACCCGTAAAGGTATGTTAATCGTACAATGCAGAAAGTACGATAACTGGTGTCGCTTTGTGGTTTTTTATAAGTTCTATAACAATCAAAGAGTTATTTTGTATACAAAATGATGAATGAAAATCAAGCAATGTATGAAAATATTAGACTGAATGGGTGTTTATGTTGATTTTGGTTTAAAATGTTCGCAATTGTAGTTAAAAACCCGTGCATGACGTCATACGCGAATGTAAAAAATCTAACATAATGGCATACGCGAATGTAGGTTAAAGTCGTACATTATGGCATACGCGAATGTTGTTTAAAGTTGTACAATAAGTCATACCTGAATTTAGTTAAAAGTCGTACATTACGTTATACGCGTATGTATTTTAAAGTTGTACATTACGTCATACGCGAATGTTGTTAAAAGTCGTTTATTACTTCATACGCAAATGTAGTTAAAAGTCGTACATTACGGCATGCGCGAATGTAGTTAAAAGTCGTACATTACGGGATAGGCGAATGTAAGTTAGAGGTCGTACATTAAGACATACCTGAATGTTGTTTAAAGTCCTGCACTACGTCATACGCGAATGTAGTTAAAAGTCGTACAATACGGTATACGTTCAAATAATATGTTTAAGGCCGCTTCTAGGGGGATAAGGGTTTAATTTAGTCATCGAATTACAAAACCTACTTGATAGCTTAGATAGCACTAATTAAGGCATATAATGAGGACACTGGTCAAGTGCAATATAGTTTTAGTCTGAACAGGATATTTACAAATCGCTTAAGTCGGAAAATTAATAAGTAAATGTCACTATATCAGGGGTTTATTAATACACCTGATTCTGGTTAGTATTATTCAATGTCCGAAATATCACAATCTTGGATTGATGGTGCAATGATAAAGCATGACTATTTTGAAGACCTCTGTAAAGCAACACTTACTGCATTGACCTTCATTCTACTGGTCGCGACATAAGACCACATTTACATATGACGTATTAAGGTATGCTGTAATACACGACTTTAAACTACATTAACGTATGCTGTAATACACGACTTTAAGCTACGTTAAGGTATGCTGTAATACACGACTTTAAACTACGTTAACGTATGCTGTAAAACACGACTTTAAACTACGTTAACGTGTGCTGCTATACACGACTTTAAACTACGTTAACGTATGCTGTAAAACACGACTTTAAACTACGTTAACGTATGCTGTAATACACGACTTTAAACTACGTTAACGTATGCTGTTATACACGACTTAAAACTACGTTAACGTATGCTGTAAAACACGACTTAAAACAACGTTAACGTATGCTGTTATACACGACTTAAAACTACGTTAACGTATGCTGTTATACACGACTGTAAACTATGTTTGTGTATACCTTAATGAACGACTTTACACTACGTACACGTTTTCCGTAAAGCACGACTTTACACTACGTACACGTGTGCTGTAATGCACGACTTTACACTACGTACACGTATGCTGTAATGCACGACTTTACACTACGTACACGTTTTCTGTAATGTACGACTTTACACTACGTACACGTTTTCCGTAATGCACGACTTTACACTACGTACACGTATGCCGTAATGCACGACTTTACACTACGTACACGTTTTCCGTAATGCACGACTTTACACTACGTACACGTTTTCCGTAAAGCACGACTTTACACTACGTACACGTTTGCTGTAATGCACGACTTTACGCTACGTACACGTATGCTGTAATGCACGACTTTACACTACGTACACGTTTGCTGTAATGCACGACTTTACACTATGTTTGTGTATAATGTAATGTAGACTTAAAACAATGTTTACGTATGCCATGATGCACGACTTAAAAACTACGTTTCTATACACTCTAATGTGTGACTTTAAACTACGTCTATTTATCACATGACGATGCTTGTATCCGATCTAATATACCCATTACGTATTTCTTTATATGTCACATGTGTAATATAACATGACCCAGTTACTATTTTTGTATTCATCCGCGAATGTTTACAATGGCTGAGAACGTGTATCCGGTAAAAACAAACGTCAAGAAAGATGGACGAGGTAACGGGACCATTATCGGTCATATAAATATTTTGTTGTGTGATTAGTTAACAATTATTAAGTATTACAAGTCTGGACTATTTTCTGACAGCGAAAACCCGATTTTTTGTTTGTGTTTCGTCATGTGATAAAAAGAATCTGACATTCGTTGTCATTTCATAAAGTTTTATTAAACTCGTAGAAGAAATGTGTTATTAAGCCCGCCAAGGGCTCGCTTAATAACAAATTTCTTGAACTCTATATGAAATGACAACTCATGTCAGATCCTATATGTATGACATAATGTGGTTAAAGGAAAAAATGCTTGTTTTTGGGCAGTTCCTCCTTTTGACACAATATTTTCGTTAGATTTCTGCTACTGATGCGTCAAGATTCGTCTTCAAACCGTTAAAGGTTTTAAAATGAATAGTAAATGAATAGTTTTTAAAGGTGGTCAAATGTATTTTATGAAAGAATAATGATCATACCAATTTACAGTAGATCAGCTGTGCAAAGCTGGATAAAGATTCAAATTATACAGATGCTACCTTTTATTACCCAGCAAAATCGTGTGACTACCCTTGGAGGAATCGTCATAACGAAGATATTTAAATAGTACTAGTACCTACAACAATGGGTGATTAAGGATCGGACAAGTAATTATACGCATGAAATACGCAACATGTATTTTGGCCTGTTACATTATTAGTAAGTAAGCCTTTATTCTAACAAAAGGCCGAACCAGGGGAATATAAAGTATGTTGATATTAACCCTATTAATGATGGGTTGTTTTTCAATGGACTTGTTCAGCTTTTGTTTTGGAAGAGTCCAAAGCCAGATCTAGGAATCAATATAAATTTGTTGAGTTCAGCAGCCAACAGCATAAAACCTGATCAGACGGCGCACATGTGAGGGCTCGCTGGCTCTATAAAGGGGACTAGGGTGTCATAAAATCGGTTCCAGCATTCCAAGGGGTAATAAAAAGTAATCGAAATAAAACTTACCAAACGCGAGGAATCCAAAAATAGTCCTAATAAATTTCGATAGAGCAAAAGAAAATCGCAATTTCTCCGATAGCCTGTAATCCGCTCTTTAGTATTGAATATCGCCCAATACGAACTGAGACAAAATACAATTCATTCGTCTTAAATATCTCCGAATCCCTCTATATTTTCCCCCCGATTCTCAAACTCCTATCCAGTAATCTGCTGGTGTTGTTTTACTCCTGTTTTTGGATAACACTCTCCTGTAATCTCACACTCTTTAACCGTCTCTAACTTTAAATTAGGAAAAAACCGTTTATATATCTAAATAAGTGCATATTTGTTTTATCGAAACAAATTACCAAAAACCGATGACATCTTCAAATGGTCAATTAATTCCAAATTGACGTTGACGCCTTTTTAATACAGTTGCATCATTAGCTACACTGACGTCATGGAATAAAGACAGAATTCGGTGTTAAATAACACCACTAGACCGACGCAAAAATAAAAAGTCCAAAAACACGTCTTTCTGCAGACCACAAATAAGATGTTTGGATATTTCCGTATATATATATTGGATAAATTTGTACATACAAGTTTTATACCGACTATTTATCGAATTTTTATTGGAGAACGGACCCTGCCTGTGGTACAAAAGAACATCGCCCCCTGCCATTAGCTTTAACTCTGTAATTATCGCACTATCTCCCTAACCCTTGTGCATCGGGAATATACTAAAGTTCATCCCTTGCAATCTCTACGAATTTATTCAGCAAGTAACAGTCTGCTTATTCGTGCAGTTCTGTCAAAAACCTGCACTTGTCGCCAGTCATTGAATGGTAAAGGGAAACACATCAAGGACGAAATGAATACATGTATATGTATAGATATCATGTTAACGGGGTAACCTTTTCCCATATACAACAATTCTGCAGCAGACGACTTTAAATTCATGGTGACAAAAACCTGAAAAATCTCCATAAAAGATAGCTTAATTGTTAAATAAAGTTGAAAACATTGTGGCCAAAGGAGAAATTGCTCATCATGAGCAATTTCACATTTGGCCACAACGTTTTCAAATGTCGTCTGCTGCTTTTGCGTCAAAACACGTCTGCAGGTGGGAAAGTGTTAATAATGATTTTGGTTAACCGTGTATGATAAAATGTATTTTGTCTTAAAACTTTCTGAGAGAGAAAAGGGTAACAACGGAAAAAATGTAAATAAGCGTTCGATACAGAGCTGAAAACATTGTGCAAAAAACGGAGAAATTTCTTATTTTTCTTTTATCATCTGTTCCATACGCTTCAAACGTCATCGTTTTTAGTGTGCATGCGTCATTAACATCTTGCAACACAATGGAGGGATGCAAAGTCGGACTTTCATGCATCGGGGAGTATTTTACCTGACATGTATTACTACAACTTGTTACACGATGTAGTTTCGCAAAATTATTAAACTGAGCCGTCTCGTGAGAAAAGCCAACAGTGTAGACTCTGCGTAAAGTATCGACCCGGATCAGCCTAAGCATGCCACTTAGGCTAACCCGGATAGATACTTATCGCCTTCTGTGGATTTTCTGTTTCAGCAATCATTGCTCTTTACCTATATCCCCCTGAGACGGAATGTCGGTCATAAAAATATTTATTTGTGTGATTAGTTAACAGTTTATTAAGCAGTCCATGTTGGGACTATTTTCTGACAGCGAAAAACAGATTTTCTTTTTATGTTTCGTCATGTGATAAAAAGAATCTAACATTCGTTGTCATTTTATAAAGTTTTATTAAACACTTCCAAGAAATTTGTTATTAAGCACGCCAGAGGCTCTAATAACAAATTTCATGAACTCGTTTAATAAAACTTTATATGAAATGACAACTCATGTCAGATCCTATATATATAGTCCGATGAAGTCGTTTGACGTGGGAAGACAAGAACCAAACAGAAGAGGTCGTTCCGTTAAAGATTCTCCCCTTTTCGAGAAATATCGACGGTACTAGAGAAAACGTTACGTCTGTTAGTCACTCGCATTTGACTATCCCTTTCCCGCATACAGCAAACTTGTTGTATATAGTATAAGAATGAGAAGGTACATTGTCCTCTTTGTACCAGGAAACATGCCTACAACATGAGCGACTCAGTGCTGTGTACTTGTGTAGATATATGTGTTTATTATGTGGAACAGTGAAATGTACTCACTGTGTAAATATTTGTTTTCTTTAACAGTGACATATAGGCCCATGGGGGTCGGTGTTTTTCCCATTATTATATTTTGTTATACGTTTGTTTTGTTATACACATGTCACTATAATAAAAGATTAACTTACTAACAGCAAATCTGCAGCAGACGACTTTGAAAATGTCTACTGAAAAATATGGAAAATCTCAATATTTGAAAAAAGTTGTAAACATTATTGCAAAAGGAGAAATTGCTCGTTTTGAGCAAATTCTCCTTTTGTCTCTATGTTTTCAAAAGTCGTCTGCTGCAGAGAAGTTGGAAAGTGTATATATGTGGGAAAGGGCTAAACAGCAAGTAGGTGAGCAAAGTAAACGTTACGCTACAGTGCTAAGTTCGCCAACCATCGCATTCGGCAGAGCAGCCATTTGGCTAACAGAAAAAAAAACCACTAACGGTTCCACATTTATAAATATATATATAAAGGAATGCACCTTTAAAGAACCTTAGAGAGCGAAATAAAATCGAATGTACACACTCAGGGAAGAAAGGGGCGGACCTATAATTAACTCTGATTGACTTATCGCTGTGTCATTCAATTGTTGTTGTAACGCTACAAACAAGTGTCGGAAACTTTTATTTCTAAATTAACCTTATCTAGAAACACATCTTTGAAAACATCCAGGCAAATATATGAGAATATCATTTCTTATACTACGTTCCTGGAAATACGCAATAAATATCTGACAAACAACTGTTTTCAATGACCGAGTATACATACATTAGGTACATTAGTGTCATCGAATTATATTAAGCATTCCCAAATGTATCTACGCATTTTGAAGCATCTGCAGCAGACGACTTTTGAAAACGTTGTGGCAAAAGAAGAAATTGCTCAAAACGAGCAATTTCTCCTTTTGCCACAATGTTTTCAACTTTATTTAAGATTTATTTAGATTTTTCATGTTTTTATGTTTTTGCCAATAAGTTTTGAAAGTCGTCTGCTGCAGAATTGTTGTGTGTTGAAAAGGACTAAAACTATAAAGAAAAAATTCAGCTAATCATATAAACGTTGTACTGAAACTTAGAACGCAGTAGCAACACTAGATGATTACACCTAAAGAATTGATGGTCTATCGTGTATTAACTTTGTACGTGTGTACCAGTCGGCGATCATTCTTTTAAGCCTTTCTCACATACAGACTATTACTGAAGCCTCAGCAAATGACGTTTATAAACCTCGTAGCAAAAGGAGAAATTGCTCAAGATGAGCAATATCTCCATTTGCCACAATGTTTTCAACCTCATTCAGTGTTTATACTTGCATGTATAGAGGACTGCTTCGGTGGTGTATCGCCTCTGGTGCGGGATGGCGCAGGCTCGATCCCCGGAAGGGTCATTACAAAGACTGTAAAAGGGTAGTTATGGCTGCCCTTCTTGGCAGTCAGTGTGCAGGGTTAGCTTTACGACTGACTGGCTTGTGTCAGAATTAATTGACAAACAGTACTGGTGATTTACCAAGGAAACGCCGAGATATAAACTGGAAAAAATGTTGAAAGTGGCATTAAACACAAAACAATCATATAAAGAGATAAGTCGTCTGCTGCACAAAATGTTGTATTTGGGGAAAAGGGTTAACACAGAAAATGTATACATGTACTTGGAAAACGTGTCAAATATGACATAAACATAGTGAGAAAAACGTTGTGACGTAGCCGCTGAGTTTCTCATGCATAGGATCGGAGTAGCGACAGAGACATATACGTGCTAACCCTTTCCCACATACAACGAATCTGCAGCAGACAACTTTGAGAACTTCTACGCAAAAACACCGAGATGCTCTATAAATGTAGGTATAATTACGGAAAAGAGTTGAACACATTGTAGAAAAAGAAGAAATTTATGGTTTTCAGCAATTTCTACTTTTGTCAAACTGTTTTCAATTATCGTTTGCTGCTGAGGCGTCAGAAAGCGTCTATAAATGGGGAAAAATTGACATGATTTGATGACATCGTAAGGTAACACTGTCTTTATTGCCTTATGTGTTTACCTTTCCGATTATATTTGTTCTTACTGTCTGCATTTGACATCTCCGTGGGGGATTTCTGTTCCAATGCAAGGGTTAACCCTTTTCCCAACATACAATACATATGCAGCAGACGACTTTGAAATCATCTGGACAAATATAGGTAAATATCATTATTAATAGCATTGTGAAAAAAGAAAGATACAGTTTCACTTTTTGTCACAATGTTTTCAAAATAGTATCGAGCTGCAGTGGCGTCAAAAAGCGTTTATATCGGGGAAAACGTGAAACCAAATATATGACGCACAATTATAAAACTGTTACATAATATTGGGTTTTCGTAGTATTGACCGTGATAAGTGTTATTGGTAAAAAGTCTTTTAACTCTTTCCCTCATACGGCAATTCTGCAGTAGACGACTTTGAACGTATTTTGTCTAGAAATAGAAAATCTCCATAAGTAAATGGATAACCTATGACAAAATGTGGAAAACATTGTGGCGTTTTGTGTAATTTCTTCTTTTGTCACTATGTTTTCAAAAAGCCGTCTGCTGCAGAGGCGTCAGAAAGCGTCTATATGAGGGAAAGGGTTAAGGATTACATAACAGAGCTCAATTAGTCTTCCATTCATATTCCATGGCACCTATAGAATGACTTTGACAGTTCTTAAATGGATTGTACCTCCTTATTCAGTTTTGATAAATGATTTACACACCATACACATTTGGAGATCGACAGTGTATTAGTGTAATAGATTGTTCGTGCGATTTTCAATAAACAGTTTTAGCCTTTGGTCTACTAATAGCGTTTAAGTGTTTTCAAGTTTTTATCTTCTTGATTTGTTTTGAAACATACTCAGGTTATAACAGTCTATTATACATATATACAACAGTAATATTAATTAAATAATGTATATTATATTATACGTTTTGAAACATACTTCAGTTTTCACAGTCAGTTATATACAACAACAAAGAGTAATAAAGAAAGGTATATTATATTATATGTTTTGAAACAGACTTCAGTTTTCACAGTCAGTTATATACAACAACAAAGAGTAATAAAGAAAGGTATATTATATTATATGTTTTGAAACAGACTTCAGTTTTCACAGTCAGTTATATACAACTACAAAGAGTAATAAAGAAAGGTATATTATATTATATGTTTTGAAACAGACTTCAGTTTCCACAGTCAGTTATATACAACAACAAAGAGTAATAAAGAAAGGTATATTATATTATATGTTTTGAAACATACTTCAGTTTTCACAGTCAGTTATATACAACAACTAAGAGTAATAAAGAAAGGTATATTATATTATATGTTTTGAAACATACTTCAGTTTTTACAGTCAGTTATATACAACAACAAAGAGTAATAAAGAAAGGTATATTATATTATATGTTTTGAAACAGACTTCAGTTTTCACAGTCAGTTATATACAACAACAAAGAGTAATAAAGAAAGGTATATTATATTATATGTTTTGAAACAGACTTCAGTTTTCACAGTCAGTTATATACAACAACAAAGAGTAATAAAGAAAGGTATATTATATTATATGTTTTGAAACAGACTTCAGTTTTCACAGTCAGTTATATACAACAACAAAGAGTAATAAAGAAAGGTATATTATATTATATGTTTTGAAACAGACTTCAGTTTTTACAGTCAGTTATATACAACAACTAAGAGTAATAAAGAAAGGTATATTATATTATATGTTTTAAAACAGACTTCAGTTTTCACAGTCATTTATATACAACAACTAAGAGTAATAAAGAAAGGTATATTATATTATATGTTTTGAAACAGACTTCAATTTTCACAGTCAGTTATATACAACAACAAAGAGTAATAAAGAAAGGTATATTATATTATATGTTTTGAAACAGACTTCAGTTTTCACAGTCAGTTATATACAACAACAAAGAGTAATAAAGAAAGGTATATTATATTATATGTTTTGAAACAGACTTCAGTTTTCACAGTCAGTTATATACAACAACAAAGAGTAATAAAGAAAGGTATATTATATTATATGTTTTGAAACAGACTTCAGTTTTTACAGTCAGTTATATACAACAACTAAGAGTAATAAAGAAAGGTATATTATATTATATGTTTTGAAACAGACTTCAGTTTTCACAGTCATTTATATACAACAACTAAGAGTAATAAAGAAAGGTATATTATATTATATGTTTTGAAACAGACTTCAATTTTCACAGTCAGTTATATACAACAACAAAGAGTAATAAAGAAAGGTATATTATATTATATGTTTTGAAACAGACTTCAGTTTTCACAGTCAGTTATATACAACAACAAAGAGTAATAAAGAAAGGTATATTATATTATATGTTTTGAAACAGACTTCAGTTTTTACAGTCAGTTATATACAACAACTAAGAGTAATAAAGAAAGGTATATTATATTATATGTTTTGAAACAGACTTCAGTTTTCACAGTCATTTATATACAACAACTAAGAGTAATAAAGAAAGGTATATTATATTATATGTTTTGAAACAGACTTCAATTTTCACAGTCAGTTATATACAACAACAAAGAGTAATAAAGAAAGGTATATTATATTATATGTTTTGAAACAGACTTCAGTTTTCACAGTCAGTTATATACAACAACAAAGAGTAATAAAGAAAGGTATATTATATTATATGTTTTGAAACATAATTAGTTTTCCACAGTCAGTTATATACAACAACTAAGAGTAATAAAGAAAGGTATATTATATTATATGTTTTGAAACAGACTTCAGTTTTCACAGTCAGTTATATACAACAACAAAGAGTAATAAAGAAAGGTATATTATATTATATGTTTTGAAACATACTTCAGTTTTCACAGTCAGTTATATACAACAACAAAGAGTAATAAAGAAAGGTATATTATATTATATGTTTTGAAACATACTTAGTTTTCCACAGTCAGTTATATACAACAACTAAGAGTAATAAAGAAAGGTATATTATATTATATGTTTTGAAACATACTTCAGTTTTCACAGTCAGTTATATACAACAACTAAGAGTAATAAAGAATGGTATATTATATTATATGTTTTGAAACAGACTTCAGTTTTCACAGTCAGTTATATACAACAACAAAGAGTAATAAAGAAAGGTATATTATATTATATGTTTTGAAACATACTTCAGTTTTCACAGTCAGTTATATACAACAACAAAGAGTAATAAAGAAAGGTATATTATATTATATGTTTTGAAACATAATTAGTTTTCCACAGTCAGTTATATACAACAACTAAGAGTAATAAAGAAAGGTATATTATATTATATGTTTTGAAACAGACTTCAGTTTTCACAGTCAGTTATATACAACAACAAAGAGTAATAAAGAAAGGTATATTATATTATATGTTTTGAAACATACTTTGGTTTCCACAGTCAGTTATATACAACAACAAAGAGAAATAAAGTAAGGTATATTTTAAGCCGCATTTTGACGACCCAGTTTTGCATCATTAAAAGTCATACTGAGGTACAACTATTGGGTCAGAACATGCACTTAGATATATGATATATATATGCTATATGATTAATTATGTAACGTAAACTTCACATATGTTTTAGTTATACACACTTAAACACATTGTAACAAGTCATGAACTATCTATGAGTATTGATCCGATCTAACACACACATATACGAGGATGAACAAAACATTTTAACTGTATACTTCATCAGTTTTTATGGAACAATGCAATATCAAAATGTCCAATCATGGCCATTGTCAGATTAATTTTTATGCCAAATTCATCAATGTTTTCTTGTTATCACTTTTTAAAAGTTCAGCAAATTTATAGACACATGGTTTTGTTGTGTAGAAAGATTTTAAATGTTTAGTTCTGATATTAGCTTAAGCCGGACAGATTAAAACTGACTTATCCTTAGGTAAAACAACATATGAGCCGTCCCGCGAAAGAAACAACATTATTGACACTACGTTATGTATCAACCCAGATAAGCCTGCGAAGACCGCGAAGGTTAATCCGGATCGACACATTCCGTCTCAGGGGGATAGAGATATTGAGTAATGATTTCTGAAACAGAAAATGCTCAGGAGGCGAAAAGTGCCTGTCCGGGTTAACTTGCGCTGCATGCTTAGGCTGATCCGGGTGGATACTTTACTCAGAGTCCACAATGTTGGTTTTCTCGCGGGACGGCTCATATATGTGGGTAGTGAAAAGTGTTCACTTTACTCTGATGCATTAAAAACTCAAATCGTAAGAAGCAGCTTACTGGCGCTTTCTGCAGCAGTCGACTTTTTAAAACATTGTGGCGAAAGGAGAAATCGCCCATTTGAGCAATATCCGCTTTTGTCACAATATTGTCAATTCTATTTAAAAAGATGCTTTCATTTACAGAGATTTTTATTATTATTAAACCATTTGTAAGTCGTCTGCATCAGATTTGTTGTTGATGGGAAAGGATTAAGTTACTTCCTATGATAGTCCTTTACGCAGTAATAAGTGGAAGGAATTCCAGACTATAAGTTGCTTGCGAACAAATATAGCGAACATAATGACATGCAAAACATTTATAAATAGGTCGAAATGAACGCGCGAATCATGACATTTTAGAGAAAAAAAAGCACTATTCATATTTACTTTGGTATTTGCTTTATGTCAGTTTATATGTAAATATATATATCATGCCCGACAGTTTTTTTTCCGAAATCTATAACGATAGTGACGGATAGTTCAGGCCGAGCTAGGGTATTAACTCAAGGCTCCTGAATGAGGGACATTAGTGATAATTATATTATCTCCCTTGTCAGATAAAGACCAAGGAAGACCAAATAGTTGGTAGGTCCTTTAAGTTGGAATCCTTTGTCTTTATCGCTATTTCGCAATGAGATATTGTAATTACTCTGTACACATTAATCATAAATGTGTTAATAAAAGTGATGATTCAAAAGAGAAAATTTACATAGCAGTGTTTAAATAAAACAAATGTGGAATTACTTATCAATCTAATAACAGTTGGCCAAGAAAATGCAATTATA